>CM068308.1:37521278-38761855 GCA_034768735.1 Schistosoma mekongi | reverse complement strand
AAGGACAGAGTTCGTTGAAGAATGCCGGTAGGCGGCCTATGCCCACATGGGGTAACAAGCGTTGATTTGATTTTGATTGATATTTCCATTTTGTTCGTCTTTTTACCCCTTTCCTACCGGCACTTGTGCAACAATGAGCAACTTCTTTCATGATTTCATAGTTTGACTCTTTACTTTATTGTGGGATCATTAGTTGTTCAATAAAATGTTATGACACAAAAAGTGATTGTATTATCAAACGTCAACTGTGTGTGCCTGGTCATTAGATGCGCGTCTGCCCTGTGCCCACTCACTCTGAAGTCAGAGATAGAACACAAGATGATAGACCAACCAGACAGAATCCTATTGTATTGCCCACATTCCTTCATATACACATAAAACCTAACCGCACAGTCAACTAATTAGGAAACTAACATTAATATAAAATAGGAGCAATAGTGAATGTGGACTGGAGTGCGCATGCACAATTGATTAATCGTAGTTCATCAGTCGGAAATGATATACCAACAGTTAACGTGTCAAATGAAAGGATAGAGTAGGAGGAACTGAATGATAATAGAATTAAATTGTGTAACTTGAATATAACCAAAAATGCTGAATAAGTCTATAGATAAATAGTTCTTGAAAACAATCAATCTTCTTTAGGTGCCCGGCATATCATTAACTTATTCATACTGAATATATGCTACAGTTGCCTAATGGTTTTCTACACCATATACTTGACTGTGCACATTCACCTTCCTTTATTCAGAGTTTTCAGCTCCCTATCATCACTTGTGTGAACATCCATAAGTTCATTGACACCTGAACAGTTTGACCTATTAATTATTTTCATAGGAATACTGATTGTCTAATAAACTTAATCACACTATATTTATGCACCAAATTCCTACAGATTTTTGACCCATTTCGCATGTTTAATATAGTATATTTCCATTTTATTCCAGTATTTTATTTACCTCCTTTCTATCATCATATATTTTCTTTATTTTCACGTATATATATATGTATACGATAGTTCATATTTCAGTTTCATTCTAAATACTAACTGGCCTTGTAAACTAATTTTAGCCATCATATATGCATATTCCTTCGATGAAACCCAAAACGGTTTCTTCAAAACGACTACTGTAAATAAGATGTATGTGATCAAAATGAAATAAATTTTGCAAAAGATTACGATGAACGCTTTACCATGTTGATTTGGCACACGCGGCTCGTTCCTTATTATATAACAATTGTCAGCATTTCAATACTATTACTAAAAGTCATCATGGATCCCTTGCTTTTACAAATTATACAAAAGCATTTGCTAAGGATACCACCCTCCGTCCCAGTTCTATAATGACATATCCCAGGTATACCCCGGAGAAACTGTCAGTGACCAGGGGTAGTATGAGCAGTTCCAGTGACATCTTTAATGACCGTAGATGGCAATTCAGTACCACCTGGGGTATACGTATGTCTCGTAAAATTAACCCTTGTCAACACTCGCATACTAACGCATCATCAAATGTCCCCGTCGCAAACAATAGGGGCAGAAAATTCTATAAACGACGCCGTATCAGATCCTTCAAATTAGACCTGTAGCGGTAAATAATCCCCAAAATAAATAATTACATAGGTCTTCGACATTAATGCTGACTATGTTTGTATTAGCGGACACGGCTAGTTGAAGGCGCTCGGTCACGCATCACCACCAGATCACGTCAAAACGCACCGTGGAGGCATCTCTCTCTAGTTTGCCAGCCTAGACGTTTTTGTCCCATTGCCGTTCTATTCACGATCAAATATAATTTCTCTTCCATCCTTCATTGCCTTCTAATTTATTCTCATTTGTAAGAGTGGGTTCAATCGCTAAAGGTTGCTCTGGTGATTCCGCAAACGTAACTTGGTCATATACCTGCTGCAATTCAGATCTAACCTTTTAAACAATACAAACCACTACCAGCCTAACGTTCCTCGTAACTCGATGGTTACCTCTCCAACAACGCAAAATTCCATGAAAGTTAACTTGGGGATAATAACAACAATAATCGCTCTATTCTCAAGTAGCATTTTGTGCATGACAGCATACCGGTTTATAAGCATGATCAAAGTCCACGCTGAAAAGGAAATTGCATCTTTGTGATCTACTCATGATGCTTTAATGTGTTACCTCCAATCTCCATCGTCCACCTGCAAGGTGCCGTCCCACACAAGAACATGTTCGTACTTGACGCCACAATAGACTATTTCAAACAACTGTGTGATGTCTAAATCTCCCTTGTGTCGCGTCTTTGACACTCCTTTTTTGAATTGATTACATATATTAATAAGTGTTCTGTACTAATACATTCCTGAACACTGAAGAATGAAATGTATCTTCCAGCTTGTCTTGTAAATGGTATTATTAGTCAAGCATTCATTTCGCCAAAACTTTGTGTTCCATTGTGAAAGAGTTAAACTTTCTGTATCATAATGACCATGCCTGTAAACTGGCGTGATTTCTGTAATAAATTTCAGAATAATAAATACTGTCGAATGATATGGGTAAATCTACGTACAAGGGTTCGGGTAAACAGTTACTGTTAGGAAATTTACACCATATGATGATATTAATCAAAAACGAAGCCGACAACAACGCCGTTTACAGTACCAGGATACCAGAGGTATGTATTTTATCATAGTACACTTCTAACAAACAATCGAGCACTCTTCGTCTCTGGCCTTGTGATTTCAGGAAACGGCCAGGAGTAGACAGAGTAGATCACAGAGCATATCCAGATACGTGATAGGACCAGGTGTATTTGACACTGGTATGAGAACACCAACTAATCGTTTCCGTTTTAGCGGCAGATGGTGGGTTAATTTGTACGATTGTACCTTGTCTAACTTTTTACTTTAAATAAATAAATAAATGGCTTTCACTCTCAAGTATCATTGTGTACATGACAGCGTGCCAGTTTACAGGCATAGTCAGAATGATATGGGTTTACATTCATACACATATTTCGGCAGTGTCACTGTCAGGACATTCATAACATTGTAGGCGATGGCTTTGTGAAGCGAGGTGAATCGCTCTACAACTTCTGTTGCAATGAAATCAAGGAATGTTTCGGCTTGCTTTATCTTATTTATTTTTATGTCAATGACCCTCCCCAATATATTCGTAATTCATGACTCGGGCTCACCACTTTAGGTGATTGGTGCCGACATATGTTCCGTTCATTGTATGTACATATACATGCACATTGTATTTACATCCAAAGAGAGTCTGAACTATCGTATACCCTTTGATCCGATACAATAGGCGTGTCAAACATATATAGAGAAGTCAATAACGACGATTTAGACAAGAATGTATGTGGAACAGATTGAGATACACAAACGATGAGAAACCAAACAAGTCGCCAAAAGTCAAGTATCTCCAATCTCGCTTTAAACATACATGCTGACATAAAAATGTACAATATGTAAGTTAATTACGACTTCTATAGGTTTATTCGTCTGCAGAAGACGAACGAAATGTATGATGGAGTCAATTTATCGCACTGACGATACAAGTTTACTAAGCCCATAATTCGGGCAATTCATTCAATTTATATACATTGGTGATAGCAGCATCTGTATTCAAAGTTTCATCATCTAAATAATGGTTATTTTAGGATTCAATTCTTTCGCATTTAACCATAGTCGTAGTGGTTATTCTAGACTCATATTTTATGCTGTTGGGAGCGGGATGGGGATAACGGGTACCAATGCACTCTAGATATAACAGAAAGGAAGGGGGGAGTAGAGGTTTCTAAGTATATCTTAATATACATTTCACCAGAAAGGCAACATAAAATATATACATTCCTGGAGGTATACGTTAAGACAGAAGTAATGACCAGTATAAAAAGAGTGGAATTAGTGTTCACCATTCACAAAACAAGTTATTTCAGGTAGATTTTCACAAATACATGTTTTTTGAGAACAAATGTTCTCAAAGACATATATTAATAGCTATCAATAGCACAAAACTTATCTGTCCATGCCCATTCAGATTACGTGTTGAATTCCTTCTTGTTCAAGAGTGTACATAGAAATGATAACCCCCTGTACTGAAAAGAACGATCCTTGGTCCTATAGACATATCCCAACAAACCTGCAGGTTGTTAATTCTGACCACCAGAGTTCTAAGTTTGTAGCGCGCAATGATGGTCCAAGGTTGATATTTGTTTCTAATGCCTAGATGGATTGTAAGTGTATTGGTTATTCTTTCCAAAAAAATTTTCAGCTAAACCTCGTGAATCTAGACCGAACTTTCGAGTGGGCTGTAAGAAATGTGGATTTAGTAAGCAGCAACATATATAATAACAGCTGAAACAGCTGGTCATCTAACATTTCAATGTCGCAATTATTTGCGCGGTGGTGTGACAGGTGATGTAGTTCTGGATGTAAGTAGTACAAGTTCACAGTCCGATGAAAGTGAAATAATCGCAGCAGCCTTAGAATTGCGGCGTGCTTCGCTGGGTAAATTAAATCATTAGTCACACATTTACTATCTTTTTTTTGCGAATTAGTCCTCAGTTAATGTTTTTTATTTGAAGGAAGAAGACATTGGTAGTAGGTTCCTCAACAACGGAGATCACTTCGTCATTGTTCCTCCAACTCTTTAGTATGCTATGGAAAGCTTCCATATGAATAGGGAGTTTCAATGGTCTCCAGGGTTAAGACTAGGTTGATCCTTGATAATTGTAGTATTGTGGTGTTCTGATCTCGTTTTCAGGGTGTTGATAAAAGGTATAAGGACTATATGCCACTGAAAAATTCCCGTGATTGATTACCCGATACCATGGGAAATAAGTTAAACTAAACTTTGATAATAATTCCCTTCACATTTACTATGCGTCTAAGCGGTCGATTTTTATTAGACCTCTTGTCAGCGTTCAGTGTAATACCAATTGTAGTCCCAGTGAAGACTTTTGACACCAAATCCCCCGAGTCTTGTCTGTTTTTGAAATTTGAATATAGTACGGTTACTTTCATTATTGGAAATTAGACTAAATCAATTTGGGTGACATTGCAAAAAAGCAGCACTAATGTAACGCATCGACTAGTTGGGATGTAGGTTTCTTTTACGCATATAGTAAATTCATGTGCCTCGTCAGATAATTTTCAATTCGTAGATTTGAAAAGAATTACTTAAACTATATTTCAAAATTTAGGGCACTAATCATTGATATTCGATGGGTTGTCATTTATTTGTAGAGTGTGGCGTACAATCGGAGGAGTATCACAACTTTGGTTGGTGTTAATCATTCTCAGTGGTGCTTATGCGTTTATTGTATCTTTCTTCAAATTGTTGTCTTCAATTCATTTCGTATCTTCCTGTTAACGAACTAATTCTTTTTCCCCGTATCATACTCTGTCCACACATTCCTTAATGCCGCTGAAGTAACTGCTACTACTACTTTGGTGTTCATCTTGATATGCTACTATGGTGTGGCGACTTGGACCGATATGCATACGTGCATACACACATATTGGTGCTAATATTATATACCATTTAGTATGTTGCCAATAACTAATTGAGGTAACTGAATCGGCTGGCATGTGAACCCAAAAACAGATGTGTACCGTTGAGTTGTACTTTAGGATATCTTAGGATCACTAGACGATTATTTGGTTTCAGTTTTACGCTTGTAACTTGGATTGAGTTTTTGAATTGGGCAGTTTTTATGCCACTTTTTCCAACTAAATAGACATTGGAACTAATTTGTATGGAATTGAGTCACGTTATTCCAGTTAAACTTCACAATATTCACTACTTAAAAGCCCCGTATTGATCCATATTATATACTATCTTCAAGTCAACATGCTCTCCGAAATTATCAGCCTATTGGTGACAACTAGTTAGTCATAAACAATATGGATGCCCTGCAACTCGAGTTATCACACCACAACGCAGTATCATAGTAGAAGTGTCAAAGTGAGTGCCATAATAGAAGCGATAGTCATCCATGGTAGGGAAAGCAATTAAGTATGGAGAATATGATTAGCGAAGAAAGGCTGAACTCACGGTACATAAGGCAAAAACTCAGTTTACAGGTTGATAAAAACATTGTATTTGCATCATTGCAACCTGTCCTAGGCCCTGTCACTTAGCGTCTCAAAACACTAATGGTGTAAATCCCAAATAAGTAGTCCTATTATAACAACATTCTCTTTCTCAGTTTTTATATTTTTTTCTTGTAGCTGCGAAGAAAGAAAAGAAATCAAAGGAGAAGATGAAGAAACGAACTTTTAAGCGGTAAATTTACTTGTGATTTGTTATCATTGTCTTTTTTCCTCTTACTTAGTAAACATTCAACATCAGAGTCTTCAATAAGTAGTCGTAGTGGTAGTAGAGAATCGTCATCATCTTCTGATCAACACTACCACAACCATCACCATCGTCATAAGAAAAAGCATAAGTCCAAAAAGTCGCATAAACACCAAAGAAGAAAGCATAAATATTATAGAAGTGAATAACGTTACTTGGTTGAACAAGTTTTACTTCTCATTTGTATACAGGTTTCCGTGCAATGAAATAAATTACTTTCCTTAATAATAGTCTCTTGTCGTATACAATAATTATAGCACTGATAAGCTATTCCTTGTAGTGAAAACGTGATTGTGTAAGACAACATAACTACCTGTTTTATGCGAAGAAAGTTCATATATGACTTTGTTATTCCAAGTGATTGGTGGGAGGAGGGGTAAGTAGACCTCTTAAGTTTGAGAAGACTGAAGCTGTAAGGAATACTAATGTTATTAGTCAAAGTAAAATTGATCTAGTCGGAGGTCTAAAT
Source organism: Schistosoma mekongi (assembly GCA_034768735.1). Lineage (NCBI taxonomy): Eukaryota > Metazoa > Platyhelminthes > Trematoda > Strigeidida > Schistosomatidae > Schistosoma > Schistosoma mekongi. The sequence continues at coordinate 38,755,037 of CM068308.1, read as the reverse complement.
GTAATAAATGGTGCTGGTAAAATATTTGCTTGTCAGCCAAAATATTGTCATACAAAACAAAGTTTCCGCTTGTGATATTTCACCGTAAACTGCTTTATCTAGGGAAAGCAGAGACCGAAGTTCATGTGTGTTTTGCCATTTTTTTAAGTATATCGCTTTTTTAGGGCGGGAAGGAGGAGAAGTTAGACGTTTTGTTGTAGTTAACGTTATAAGTTTGATAAAATTGTCATTATTGTCAATGAAACTATATTTTATCTTACTATCATTTTTTTAAATAATAATTTCCTTATATACTTCGCAGTTTGGTAACGCATCTCGCCTATGTGTTATTGATAGCATTTTTAGTCAGTCTTCGACTGTGTCACAAATATAACATCCTTTTAGTAAATTCATTTTGTCGAATTCACTGAAATTCCGTGAAGGGACAGGAGCTTTGCGCCGACAAAGTAAGCTTTATGACGCTGAATGAATAACAAACATGCATTTTGAAGTTGGAACTGAAGTGGTATTGTTACGTTTTCCTCAAGATAACTATTATTTGCTTTTCTATGGGAGATTTTATAAACCTAGCCTCTACAACTGTCCCTACTAGAATACTTGGACTAGTAACTACTCACATTTCAACCAATGACGTCAAAGATACTTAAAGAATGAATTTTTTTCTAATGAAAAAAGCATCATTCATGAGATCTAAATATAATTTTCATAAAAAGTATGTGAAATAAAGGTCTGATTGCCTCTTTTTAATATAGGATAGTGCTGAAAATTCAAAGAAAATAGCGTTATTGAAGTTGAATATGGAGTATCATCATATTTACTATCGTGTGCCGGGATTGTTATTATTATTAGATTAAGTACATTAAAGATTCTGCGCTAATTAAAGGCATTATACAAACATATGAGGACATGAGTCTTCGCTGCTAAGGAGTCTCATCGTACGACAAAACAGCTGTCTAGTGCTTCTTGGTACTTAATATTTGTCTAACCTAGGTCGATTTATGATGTAATATTCTAATTTAATAATCTCCACAACATCCAAAAATAATAGAATCACTGTTTGTCAAAATGTCTTTAGAATTAATTCAATTCGGATCGAAGAATATTTTAACTAAACATTAGTTGTGCTTAGTTCCTCTCACGTGATTCCCTCTATTGATTTGAAAAGATCAAAAGTAAACATTTGAACAAAGGAAGATTGATTCATTTTATTCCGTGCCGTCCTCGTCAGTCTCACAATCTGTAATGTTTCGAATTTTGAAAAGATAAATCAAAAATACTGATAAATTTGGTTGGAAGTTATTGTGAGCAATGTATAGCAGGTGTGTAAATGAAATTAGGAGGTCGAAGGAAATATGTACAGTGTGCCGAAGAATGTGTATGTACGTATGTATAATCAACATAGAACCTGGCACATGTGTGCATCGGTTCAAGTTGCCATACCTCCATGGCACCGCAAGATTAACATCACCACCATTAGTAGTAGTAACTTGAATAAAATAAAATAATAATAGTAACAAAGAGTGTAAACATATAGAATATGGTTCAGGAAGCGTAGAAAGAAAGTTAAAGCTCATGATTCAAGGGAGGACAATGAGTGAATACATCTGCGCCATTGTGACCGATTCTGGGCCATGTCACTCAATGTTTCTAGCCACTGATTACGGTAATCGTGAGGATCCCATCTAGGTAGTCTGCAGCTACCGACACGACTCAGACCGGCAGTCAGTGACTTCATGGACTGATGCCATGTTTTAGTTTGGCCACCTCTAACTCTCTTCCATCCTGCTTCTATATCAGCTAACATTCCGCGTCGAGTCAGACGACGGTTGGGCATACTCAACACATGTCCCAACTACCTCAGTCGGTGAAGATTCACAACCGTATCCAATGATTTACCACATTTGCCTAACACTCGTCATCTAACCTCGTTATTACTTGGTGATCCCAGCTAACGCGAGCGATGTTTCGTAGACATCGATGGTCAAAAACTAATAACCTTCGAGTGTCATCTACCCTTAATGGCCACGTCTGACACCCATACAGTAAGACAGAGCGAACTGTTGTGCAGTACACTCTCCCTTTCGTTGAGAGACGAATATCTCGTCTACGCCATAGGTGACGTAAGTTGGCAAAAGCCAAACGAGCTTTTTGAATTCGTACTGAGATTTCGTCAGAGACTAACCCAGTAGGGCTAATCAGACTTCCAAGATAAGTGAAGTGGTCGACGTGCTCAACTACTTCACTCCTTATCTTTAGTTCAGGGGTTGACGAAAACCAGTCCTGGAGCAATAGTTTGCATTAAGAAGGGGAGAAACGCATTCCGAACATACTTGCATTGAAGCTTATTGGAGTTAAAAGTTTCCGCATCGTATCAGCGTCTTCGCCAAACAGGACTATATTGTCAGCATATTCTACGTCAGTAAGTGGATCTCCTGGTAGAAGATTAATTCCTGAAAAGTCGGACGATGAAAGTGTAATTTCCAACAGTATGTCAACTATGAAATAAAACAAAAATGGGGAAAGTGGGCAGCCTTGACGGACACCACTTGAGGTTACGAGTTCAGATGACAGTTCGCCATATGCTCTGACACGACTAATAGTGTTTGAGTAAAGAGCCTTAACAAGTTTTATGTACTTTTGGGGCACGCCTTTCAATGAAAGACACTGCCATAGAACTTCACAGTCTACGGAGTCAAATGCCGCTTTCAAGTCAAGGAAAACCACTATTGTCGGGCGCCGAAAAGTATGTCTGTGTTCTAAGATTTGACGAACGGTGAATATCTGGTCTATACAACCGCGACCAGGTCTGAAACCAGCCTGATTTTCTCGTATTTGTAGATCACGAGTTGCAGTTAAGCGTCTGATAATTATAGAAGCTAGTATTTTACACACTATATTAGTCAAACTAATTCCTTTATGGTTATCGCAGGATAATTTTGACCCTTTTTATATACTGGAATGATTAACGATCGACACCAGTCAGACGGAATTATGTCAAGTTCCCAAACCTTAGTAAAAATATCAGTCTGGTTGTCAATGTGGAACCACCATCCTTAAAGACCTCTGGGGATATTCCATGTGGACTCGCTGCTTTGCCTCGCCTTAGATTGGCTATAGCTTTTTCGACTTCGATAAGAGTTGGGGGACCTAAGTCGACTTTTCATTCTGGCTGTCTCGAAATAGTGGGAAGTTTTAGAGCAGCTGAAGGCCAACTAAGCTGCTGCTTGAAGTGTTCAGCCTACCGTTCTAAACGTCTAGACTGAGAGCTAATAAGTGTTCCATCTTTTTCGGAAATCGTCTCACTAACGCTGGATTTTTTAACCCCAGTTTCTTTTATTAACTTGAAAAGTTGTCTAGTGTTACCTAACGCCACTGCCTTTTCCATTTCCTTTGCTTTCGTTACCCACCACTGCTCACGGTCGTTTCGCAGACTCTTCGTCAGTTTATACCTGATTACACGTCGCTCATCATCATGTTCAAAGCCTGATGGGGTAAGTCTCCGGGAGTTTATCAAATCCCCAGGTGCCATTGAGATCGATTGATTTTTCTTGACATGTTGATTTAAGTTCGTGATAGATATCATTGTAGATACCACAGCTGTTTGAACATCTTGCCAAGCAGTATCTAGTCGGAACGCATCTTTATAATTTCCTAAGTGATTCTACAGTTGTTCCTGGAGTTTAATCTTGGCTGTTTCAATGCCGAACTGAATTTTAATGGGTTTTCTTGTGGTAGTTTTCCTTCTAGTAGGATGCAAGTAAATGCATGCTCGTAGTAGAGCGTGATCAGAATCTAAATATGTACTTTAGAAAGATCGGCAATCTTCTATCGAGCCTCTCCAGCGGTGACTAATGGCGATATAGTCTATTTGAGTCCACCGTTGAGTAGGGCCAGGAGGTCGCCATGTTAAACGGTATTGATTCTTATGCTTAAAGTTCGTGTTGGCTAGAAATAGACGATTATTTTAGCAAAGTCTCAGCAGACGGTCGCCGTTATCTGTTCTCTGAGCTGGAACACTGAAGTATCCACCTAAATGTCTTTCAGATTGGTTCAAGCTACCTATTTGGGAGTTAAAATCACCAGCCAAGGTTACCAAATCTGAGTGTTTGGCCCTATGAAATAGTTCTGATAATTTTCTGTAAAGTTCGTCTTACACTTCATCCAGGCTGCAGTCGATGGGAGCGTAGGCAGAAACAACGAAAAGACAACGGCATGTATCCCTACCTTTCCGAGTTCTTACTAAACCATTTAATCGGACGGCACATAGGCGACTGTCGACAGGAATCCATTCAAGAAGTGCCTGTTCTCCTCTCATACTTAATGCAATACCTACACCGGCGAGCCCACGCGAAGTTGCTGTTGAGTCACCAGATAAACGAAGAGTGTATCGCGAAGGTTGTTCATTCTGGCTAGGTGAAGTCAAGTGAATGACCACGCTAGGATCCTGTATGCGTGTTTCGGAGACACAACATACATCAATAGCGAGGGATTCTAATGTCTTAGCTAGGGAGGCTTGTTGTCCTATTTGACACAGGGTTCGTACATTGAATGCACCAATGTGAAGTTTGTAGCGTGGTCTTAGTATGCTCGGGACGTTATTTGGTGGGCCGGAATCGTTAGCACTAGTGACACAGGAGGAAGTTGAAGATAAGGATTTAGGCTTGAAGGTGGGGGCAGGATAAATATTAGGAATAGAAGAATGAGTTTGATTAAAATGGCAGTGATCTTGCGTGTTGTTAGCGGTATGAGGGCGGTTATCTCTTCCCAGTTGCCCACGCTGTGGAAGGGTTCATCTTGATGTACCTGAAAAGCAAAATGGGTTAGGGTTAGTCTGAAAGACCTGGGAGCTTGACCGCAGTGCCCAAGGAACAACTGCTTGAGACCGGTCAGACACGGCCTTTTTGAGAGAGGTTTTCGTTGTTGTAGCTCTGTACTTGTTGAGGCCTTACTGCCGGAGAAGGAAATTCGTGGAGTAAGGTGAGGTGTGCATTTTTATTGTCGACCTTTTCTAACCTCGCTCTTCCTTTGTGGGAGGGCAGCATCGCTGTTATGCTGGTTGTCCAAGGGAAACACCTTACTGCCGTCACACCTCTGTACAGCCGGCAGTACGACTTCGTCCTCGGACCTTATATTTGCTGCTTTTGGTCTCACCGCTCTTCAACCGACCTGCCTGGCATGGTAGGACCTAGAGGAACGATTGTTCCAGCCAATATAGCCCGATTGAATCATCACGATAGGCAAGCCCGACCACCACGTCAAGGTAGCAGCACGGTCGGGCAGAAGAATGTACTACTACCTTGACGTGTTTATCGGAAGTGCCTATCATAATGAACTAACTGGGCTATACTGGTTAAAACAATTGTTCCCTAAGGTCTTACTATACCAGTCAAATCGTTCCAAGAGCGATAAGATTAAACTCAGCAAACCGTGGGTTCGAGAATGAAGTTGTACTACCAACTGCACGGAGGCGTGACATTAGTAAGGTGTTTTTCTCAGACGGTATTACCGACGATGCCTTCCCACGAAGACGGATGAGGTTGAAAAACGTCCGCCCTGCAAATGCACGTAACTTCCACCGCGGATTACTGTCTTCGGCGGAGATGGCCTTGAAAGTATGGACCTTACGTAACATGAACCGCTTGTGAAATGGTCATATGTAACAAACTTCAAGCAGTTGTCCGAAAGGTTTTATGACAGTTGTGTTAGTCAAGATTGCTCTTCATCCCTTTATTTGTTGCGTAGGCCCGACTACCGCCTGTCTCGTCGCGCAATGTTGGCTGGAGTAGGAGTAAAATTCAAAAAGGGTAGAGGCAGTTAAAAGAAAACTCTGCATCAGTCCATGAAGTATTTATTGGTTTAAACTATGTTAATAGACGCAGACTATCTGGTTTAGTTCCGGGATCGGTGGTTGGATAAACTTGGTGACAGACCCAGAATCAGTTACGGTGGTGCAAGTGTAATCGCCCTTTTTTTGTTTTCCTGGATGTTGAATTACGTTATTTTTTAGTACGTACGTTTTCTTAACTCTTTCCTGTTGAATTGTATTGTTGTGTTGATCTTGTGAATGTAGTCTTGTCGAGTTAATTAGTATGGCAATTAGGACCTATACGCACATGTTCCAGGTTCTAAGCTCATTACAGGCTGACTCTAAATAATTGGTTGTATGATAAGCAAGTTTTAATGATAAATAGAAATGTGTAAAGCTCAATTAGTTAGGAACGAGGTTAGTGGACTAAATGACTTTAAAAAAGTGACATGATGTAGTGGAACTAAAATTGACGAATGTCTTATAATACGATAAAATGCTATCAGATCTGAGGAGGGTTTATAACTGTTTCGTTTAGAATGCATTAATTAAGTTATTGGCCCTTGATGACCAATGACTTCGGCAACTTCAGAAAACTGGAGCTTGACTATTAAATAATCAACTTGTCATTCAGAGTGCTTCTTCCTGTTGATCGAAGGTTTCGTAGAACAATCAAAAAGTTTAGGATGATCCATCTCCACTTGGTCATTACAGATGCATTAAAAGGTGCATAAAGTTTTCTAGACACGGTTTGTGGTAACATGTAAGGGGTGGGGGATGTACTTGTTGACCTCAAACTGGTTTATTGACCACGTTTTATATAAGATTAATAGTTCGACTGGAGTGTCGGCTCTATTTAATACAATATTTAACCTTCTACTGATTTTGTTTGAAATATCATCACTTTTGAAGGTGAAGTGGATAAATATGGCGTTTTTCTTGTTGCAGCTGCCCTTGACTTGTTATGCTTAGTTTCATCATACTTATCGGTGGATTTCTGTGGATAGCAGTTGTCCTCTGTCACTTCGACGTTCATCGATTTTTGTTCCAGATTATCGGATGTGCATATCTCTTCGACTCGATAAGGTGGTTTTCCGACCAATGCTTTATAATAACTGATTGTACTAAAATTTACAATTCATGTGTAAACCAACCTCTATACTTTTTTCGACAAACCAAACCCTGAACTGTACCATTCGCTCTTTCTTAGCAATATCAGTATTGTAGAAATTGTTATTTTTTTTGTGTTCCATAGTCAGTTAAATGTTACAATAAGACTCGTCAATTTACACTGGAATTCTCGACTAACCAGTGTACGTATTCACTCTTGTAAAATAGTTGTTATTAACAAGATACATAGTTGACCAATTGTGGAGTCATTATCTTTTGCAGTCGTATCATTTTTTGTATCCTAGGATTTATGCATTTAAAGTATTCGATTTTATTGAGAACTCGTTTTCGAAGTTTTTTTCACTAATTTCAGTTATCTGGAAAATAATAGATTACCAGGAATTGTTTAGCAAATGTTTCGCACTAGTTATGAGCTTCTTTAAAATACACATATACATCGTCCACATAAAATCATATCCTAGTACTTCTTGTCACTCAGCAATCATGGTGCTAATAGGCTGCTGATTCCATATTAGATAACGCATTTCTTAGTTTTAGTTGGTGGTGTAACGTAATTATCACCTTAAGCCAATGAAGCACAAAATTTTGTCCAGTGACAACTAGTTTCTAACTGAAGTCGCTCAATGATAAATATATGTTACATGCAAGTCACATTGCATCGAAAATATTGAATTGCATGATAAGACTATGGGTAACCTTGTGTTATAACAGATGAATTAAGAAGGATGGCTGGACTGCCAGAACTGTTTTCGTCCCTTCCACTCAGTCCATGACGTCCCGTAATGTCTTCATATCCGATGCTGTCCATCCCAAACTTGGCGTTTAAATCTCCCATCAAAATAGACACATCCTTGCCCTACGATTGACTGTGTCAACCTCTAGAACTCTGAGTTAACATCTAGTTTTTAACATTTCTAACTTTAGTCAATTAGTGACAGTGCCCAATTATCACTTGGAGTCATAATTTGAGAGCTGTCTCATTCTTGACTAGGTTGAATCCTACTTATCAATAATTTTCATATAACTCTGATATACCTTCTGTTGTTCTGAATAGAATTTTTGTAATAGTAATTCGTTTCTGTAAAATCCCTGTTTCATAATCAGGCTGAGCTTGTTCATGTCGTTTTTGATGCTCACTTTAGGTGATTCTTCTAGTAAACTATGTCGTTTCACGTCCACTTTTACCATATCTGTATCTTTTCATGTTATGGTGTACTAAACTAAAATGTTCACAGATGTTAATTGACGATTATTGCAGAAACTTTAAGTAATATGTTAATTGATAATTACAGTGTTCATGATGTGCCGGGCACCTAAAGAACGTTGACTATCTTCGAGAGCTGTTGTTCTGTAGACTATTTCATTGTTTTTGTTTGTGGTCAAGGTGAACATTTTATTCCTATTATTACTCAGTTCCTCCTGCCCTATCCTCCCATTTGACACTCTAATTGTTATTATATCATTTCTCATTAATGAACTATGGTTAATCAATTGTGTATACGTACTCCGGTTTACACTCACTATTACTTTCATTTTGTATGAATGTTAGTTTCCTAATTGGTTGACTGTGCGGTCAGGTTTCATGCATATATAAAGGAATGTATGAAATATAATATGTTCCCGATCCTGTTTGCGCTTCCGATTCTGGTTCTGTCTGGTTGGTTCTTCTATCACTTGCTAGGGACCGAGTGGGCGTAGGGCGGACGCGCATTTATCAACTAGGCACATCTTATCGGTGTTCGCTACAACCAACCAAATTTCGTCGCGTCATAACAGTTCACTTACTACGTGAACGAGAAAATGATCGAAAATCCTGAATACCATAAAATTTGTGAATATTGTGAACAATGACGATAACTTTAGTCTCTAATCATCGATCAATAAAATTATACTTTATTACTAAGTTAGGTATGAATCGATATTGTTTGAGTCTGATTCAAATATCACAGATCGATTTACGCAGCTGCGCAATAAATTCCTAAGATTATTTTTATTAATTTAGACAGACGCCTGCGGGTAGGCAATGTGTATTGTATAGTATTTGTTTTAATTTTAGAGTCTACTCATATTTTATTTAGCGATTGCTTCCATTCTTTCATGAAAATGAACAATCTCTAATTATGTCACATAATGAATATGGATGGATTATTGGAGAGCATGAATTGACAAGTACAGTTAAGTCATTAACACAAATGACGACGTCATCATTAACCACATCGTCAATTACAATTTCAAGTGACATAATACCTACTACTACTACTACTACTACTACTACTACTACTACTACTAAATAATAATAATAATAATAATAATAATAATAATAATAATAATAATAGTAGATTAATCAGTGGTCAAGATCAGCGAGCATCTGGTGATAAAGGCGACAATGATGATAGTATACATAGAAAATTGGTATGTGAAACACAGGCAAATGGTTCAATTGCTTTTATAACAAAAAATATTGGAGAGTTTGACAAGAATACATACATCGTAAGCAATAATCATACTTATGAAATATCTAATAAGAAATTTTGTTTTAATAATGTTAACAATGATGAACTATTCAATCATTCAACGTCGACTACACATTATCCTAACGATATCGATAAAGAAAATGAATTAATTGAAGAAAATTTGTCTAAAACTATTAGTTCTGATACAGATAAGAACAAAAGTTATCATAATAAAACAATTATCGATACAAGAAATTGTTCACAGTTATCCGATATACAGTCATCTGATAATAATTCAGATAACGATAATGACAATAATCATATATACTTAAATATATCAAATTCACACTCGTTCCATACTAGTGGTAAAATGAATAATATTGGTATGTTTTGTAAACTTAGTAAAAATGTAAAACAGCTGACAACAGAACATCAGAAACAATCTTCTTATCATTATCATCATCAACAACAACAATCTTCAACACTAGATATTCCAGTTATAACATTTAATGATGTGTCAATTAGTGAAGGTAGGTAGTGTTATGCTTGCAATCATCAATGTGATTATTTTCATTTTAAAAAATTATTATCTTTCAGATTATCGAGGAAATAATTCAATCATTTCAACAACAATCACGTCACCAATGCTATCGATGAAATCATCATCATTAACAGATGTGAAAACAGACGATAAGTTTTTAACATTACACCAACAGTCATTGAGTTATAATCGTTATGCAGGTGATAATCGTAGTTGTGAAAACGTTTATACGAATACCAATGGTGGAGGCACTGATGATGTTAATTCTGTCGATTATAACACAAATTTAAGTTCCAGTAATAACTATATACTTAAACAAGAACAATGTAATAATATTCTTAAAAAGGACATAAAATCAAAAGATCCTTGTTCAGAAACAATAGTTGCTTCATCAGCATTTAGTGTTAATCACCTAAATACTCCTGGGTCACAGGAACACAAACGGAGTAAACAGCAGTTTCAATACGACCATGGAACGTTTACTTCTTCGTTACTCCCAAATGATTATTCTTGTTTATCAAATCAATGTCAAAATGTGTCCACTGCCAGAAAAACTGTCAATCCTACTACTACTACTACTACTACTACTACTACTAATAATAATAATAATAATAATAATAACACTATTGATACAACATCGTCTAGTATTACAGGGCATGATTATAAAGTAAATCGGATTGGTGTAAATCAGGAACTCCCTGGTTCGACTGTAATGAATAATACTATATGTGATCAAAGTTTAACAACTACTGAAAATAGTGTTGTTGACATTAGTAGTACTAGTAATGATAATAACAATGATAAGAACAGAACAAATATAATTATTAATTACCTGCCGCCTAATATGTCACAAGATGAAGTGAAAACATTATTTGCAAAATGTGGTCAAATTGAAAGTTGTAAATTAATTCGAGAAAAGTTAACTGGTGAAAGTCTCGGTTATGCATTTGTAAAATACACTCATCCACATGAAGCTAATAAAGCAATACATACATTGAATGGTTTATGCTTACAAAATAAAACCATTAAAGTGTCCTTAGCAAGACCAAATTGTGAGTCTATTAAAGGTGCAAATTTATATATTTGTGGTTTACCGAAAACAATGACGCAGATGGAATTAGAAGAGTTATTCAGTCAATGTGGTCGTATTATTACAGCACGTATATTATATGATAGCAAGACCGGTATATCACGTGGTATCGCTTTTATTCGTTATGATCACCGATATGAAGCTGAATTAGCTATACAACAATTGAATGGTTATCAAGTACCATTAGAACTTTCAGATGATCCATTAAATAAACATTCAATTACAGTAAAATTCGCTAATTCACCAATACAAGTAAGACATGATAACTTTAGTTTTGCATTATTGAAACAAGCAGCTCAATTACAATCGCTTGCATCATCATCATCATCAAAGTTACCACAAAATATCCCATCATCTACTGTAACAATGGCAGCCACTGTTGCTGCAAGATTACAACAAATAGCAACAATATCAAGTCGTCTGAAATATTCACTTAAATCAACTAATTCCAGTACAAAAGATTTATTTTCATCGATGTTTAACACTACCGATGTAGTTAATTCAATTTTAACATCAAAAATCACAGCAAGCTCTGATGCATTAACATCTATTGGTTGGTGCATATTTGTGTATAATTTATCACCCGAAGTAGAGGAATCTAGTTTATGGCAATTATTTGGTCCATTTGGTGCTGTACAAACTATTAAGATTATATATGATTCAGTTAGTCATAAATGTAAAGGATATGCATTTGTTATAATGAGTAATTATGAAGAAGCATCATTAGCTATTCATTCATTAAATGGATTTGTATTAAATGATAGAATTTTACAAGTATCATTTAAAACAAATAATAATAAGACAAGATCATCTACACTGAATACAACATTATTGAATCAATCAATTTCTTCATCTTCTGATGATACATTACCAAGTTTATCAAATACACATCAAACATTATCAGATAAACAAAAACTTTTGAATTCAAAGGAGATAATTACCACTAAAAATTCAATGATTAATAAGTATGTATCAATTATGAAGAATAACGAACAACAACAAGATAGATTTCAATTATCTCAACAAAATAATAACCATCAAAAACTGTCTCCAGAATTAAATTATCAAATCAATTCTTCCAAGTTAACCAATACAGGAAAATATAATAAATCTTTAACTGTTCAAATGTTCAATAAAAATTCATCGGTTCAACTATCAACAAATCATTTAAATGAAAAAAATAATAAACAAATAAAAGCAACATTAAATAGTAATACGCCAACAGAATTATCTGATTCAGTTTCTCCTAAATTGTCAATTAGACCAACACATATAGATTTAAAGAAACAAACAAATAAGTTTAAGAGTATAAAGAAGAAACAATTATATCATTACAAACAATGAAATCAAACGAAAATTCTAAGTATCTATCATCTGTAGAGTAAAATAGATGAGACATATAAAAGCAAATCAAATAGTCATATGGTTTATTTATAAAAAAAGGAGTTAGGGAGGAGCTTAACTCTTTATTTATTTACTATTCATATTTATTTCAAGTAAACTGATTCGTTTTATATCAACTTAGTTAGTTAATTTTTCTTTCTTTTCATTCACTGAAACATTGTATTAAGTTGAATTCAATGTTAAATTTTAGTATCGTATTTTTGTTATTCTACTTATTTTATGATGCTGATTTATATTAAACGTTTTTACTGATAGTTAATTAAGTAATCGAAAGCTGTAAATGGAAACAGATCTACACTGATTTGATGACATCATTTTCAAATCATATATTTTCACCATTTGAACACAACAATTGTAAACGGTATGACATTATTGTTATTCATATTCTGAAATTTAGTACAGAATTCACGCCAGTTTACAGGCACGGTCATTATGATACAGAAAGGTTAACTCTTGTACAATGGAACACAAAGTTTTACCGAAATGAATGCTTGACTAATAATACCATTTACAAGACACTAGATTCATATGCAGGAAGATTAAATGTAAACAAGAAAACCGTTAACCAACAGCTGGAAGACACTTTTCATTCTTGAGTGTTCAGGGATGAATTAGTAGAAAACACTTATTAATATATGTAATCAATTCAGGAAAAGGAGTGTTGAAAACGCGACACAAGGAAGATTTAGATACTACACAGTTGTTTGAAATAGTCAATTGTGGCGTCACGTACATTAACGAGTGATTATCAAACGTATTTAGTGACGTGATTAATCTGCTTAAAGGGTGATAAAAATTACAACATTTTCTTTAGCTTTTGATTTGTAGATGTTAATGGAAGGTTAGTGACGAACTCCTTCGTTTCGAAATTATATATTATATTCGACAATATTATCCCAGATTGTTAGATAATATTTTATTTGGCTTGCTGGTTATAATCGTTTTTGACAGGGTAAGAATGATCTTCACTTCAAAATAATGTGTTTCAAGTAAATAGACTAAGTTGACTTGGATGAGGGCACCGCTTGAAAGTTAGTATATCACATCTAGCCAGTTCTACTGCGAACAAGAAAATTCTACTTTTTGGCTAGGTTCTGGAAACAATGATATGATATCCTGTTTCTGTTTTCAACTTTATTCTGATCTTTACTATACTCACTGGCTATTTTACATATCACTATTCCATTGAAATTTGGCACTACTAGTAAAAACACACAAGTAACAGTGACGGAAACAGCATGCCTAACTTAATACCACTAGTATTTTCAACAGACATGTAATTACCATAAGTGTTGGTAGGTACACTAGAAGCCAATGTTTACGAGACATAGAAATTTCACAAGGCACCGGATCAAGTAATTACCTTATCCTGCCCGTAACATCTACCACAAGTCTCACAACTGGTTCATGAGGACGGAACCCGAAACGATCTCGAATCACATCTGGTAGTCAAGGCAAGACTAAGCGTTATAGGCAGGATCTGTCAAAAATAACTAGGGTGTAACAACTTAATGTTCACAAACGTAGTGTATACGCGAATTCAGTCGGTAGAAGTGATCATACTTTGAGTGTAACTTTTGTGAAGGAAATATACAGTGAAATAGAGAAATATTGGGGGGGAAGTGAGGGTGCTATCACTTACTTAGTGCTGATTCCCAATCTTGCTTCGAGAACTCATGGTTAACGTACAGAATAGAACCTTCCGAATCATCAAATCGGAGCAGTCTTCATTGTTGAAACTCTGGCAGTCACTTGCGATCGTTATTTCTTACTAATGTACCAATATAGAAGGGGGTACATATGACTTGGTAAAGTGCATTTCGGTTTACCTACACATCCAAATCAGGGATACACCGAATATTCGCCTTCAGGTTTATAAAACCTGAAGATCGAAAATCCTGACAATTAGTGTTTATTATAGCAAGCTACTAGAACAACTTCTTAACTAAGGCATCAATAGCGAAGATTCATTATAGGCATTAACCATTTTTCAGTACCTCTGTATCATACGGAAGACTGCTGGAACGTGAAGCTTTTAAATAAACGGCAATGATGGGATCATTACAAACCTCTGTGAAGTTGTCATCCTGATTGAACTCAGTTGGCTGTATCACAGGAGCAACACTGGGTGGAATATCGTCTTACATAATCAAGGCGGGTAAAAGGTTCCTGTTAACCTTCGGAAGGCTGCCATTCCAGAGATTTCCCATGGATTGTTGCTATGCCTGATAAATTATGAGCAGAAAGTGAAGCTATGGCGTGACAACCGAAGGGCTTAGGAGAGCCTGCAAATGAGATGATTCTAAAAATTCCTAAGCTTGTGGGTGGAGGTCCAGAAGATTACTGCTCACATGATGTGTAAAAATGAGAGTGGTTTTCATCTTAATTTTAACGGAGTGATATAACGGCCATTGGCGTCTGTAGGCTATATTACCGTGTGCATTTTGAAACAATGGGCTTTCTATCTACAATGGTTGTAAAATTCTGAGGCTGCGATGATATGATTGGAGCTTCTCAGTCTTGCTGCACGGCCATATGTGATCAGTACGGTCACTTCTAGTGCCAGAGTAGACTTGGGCCGCTACGGAAAAAAATGTCCTTCAGTGTTGTCTATCTAGCAGTCTACGTGAAACCAGATTAGTAAGCCCTTCTCACAGAGAGCAATAGTCTTTTTGTTTCTGCAAGAAAAACCACTAGCTCTCCCCAAACTATTTCAGGGCGATTCCCTCATCGGTGGCCACAAACCTAGTTTGAATCAAAATTGTTCTTTCGCCTAGGTAAGCAACCAGACTTCACAGATTGTTCGCTTGTCTCCTCCACTTCTCGGTGCAATCATGTTAATTACGTGACAACTAAAAATGGCAAAAGCTTAGTGTATCGATTTTATTTAACTTAGGTTTAAGGAACAAGTGAGTTTTTCATGCCTATCGCCCATTGAGTTTGATTGGGAATTATATTGCTTAGGAAGAATAGAGCTCAGAATTTGCATCTATATGCCCTAGAAAACACTACTTCGCATCACATGATTCATTCTGTTGGTGGTCTTCGGATGATAATTAAATCAACTTCAACTTAGAATCGATTTCAACTGGAGTGTAGATTCGACCTTTCCAAATAGCTGAGTTTCAGTAGAAGGCTCCAAAAAACACATTTATTTATTGAATGATACATGACTTCAACAATGGGACAAATGAAGTCCAAAACGAAAGTAAGACTGGTGGTTAGGATAAATTATCTAAACAACGTTGAGGAATTCCATTTTTCTGGACCAGTGAGATTGAAACAGCAGGACAATGATGACTTCTTCTTAAGAATTAGTCTGCAACAAAACAAAATAAGTCGAGGCAACTTGGAAATAAATAGGCTTTCTAATTCAATCTGGCTAGATAGTTCATTATTGTGATCACCTCCCTTTTTAACCTAGCTTGTAACCCATCTTGAAATCGGCCTAAACATTTCCTAGTATTATAAATTAAACCAGAAGTAGGTTAAAAGTTTGAAGCTGAAAACTCGGGCACAGTTAGTGTTTTAGAGATCAAATTCTTGTTAAATACTGTGATGTACTGAAATAATGACACATTTTCGGGCTATGTAGAAGTTATCAATTGCTTGCAGTGTATTGTTTGCAGAACTACATCATTAAAATTTAAAACTGTACATTTCACAATGAATAAAAATGAGTGGTGAAACTTTTCGACCTTTCCTTAGCAACAGGCACCTACGTCAATCAGTGGAAAATTTCATACATATGTCCTGGATTTAAGTTAGGTGACAGGACCGACTTGCGTAATTATAGGTCCATAAATGTCACCCTAGCTATTTCTAAAAATAAGGGAAGAATTGTATGAGGCGAAATGTTTGATTATCTACTCTCCGAAAAACTTATATTTAATTCTCAACATGGTTTTCTCAAAACTGGGTCTTTTATGACTTGTCACTTTGAATTTTTTAATTTGGTCTTTACTAAAGGAAGCTTTAGTCATTTGGTATTAGTATTGTACTCAAACATACTTAAAGCTTTTGACATGGTTAACCACAGGTTTCTCATAGGCATACTCTCCTATTATAGGATTAAGGATTCATTACTTTCTTGACTAAACTCTTTTCCCAGTCGTCTATATCAAACTGTTAAGATTAACTCCCTTTATCAAAGGCCAAATGGGTTACATGTGGCATTATACAAGGAAGTATTTTAGGACCAATGCTGCAAATAACTAACATAAATGACATATACAGAAGCTTCAGTTTGGGTGGATTTTTACTATGCGCGGATGATCTAAAAATAGTGTACTCGTTCACTCTTCATAAATTTGCACACACATTCAGTGGTGTCACTGCTGAACTCAACAAGGTCACAGTATGCTGGTCGAAATGAAAGATGGATGTTAATGCTTTTAAGCGTCACTGGATATGTTTCCGAAATTGGTGCCTCAGTTTTGATCTTTCTTTAAACGGTAATATGTTATCAAGGATTCAGTCAGTAGTTGGCTTAGGATTCAGGCACTGTAATAATCTGAAACTCACAGAACAGGTTACTATGCAGACATCTAAGTTGCACTGGTTTTTGAATTACATACTACGTGGCGTCCATAACAGTGACTTCCGTGTTTTACTTTACAAAGTATGTGTCCGATCATTAGTAGAATACTGCTCTTTTATTCTCACTAGCGTTAGCAATAAGAATAAACTCAGATTTGGATCTGTTCATGGCCGCTTTACTCTTTGTATTCTTGAGACAAATTGTACTCTGAACTATGAAATTAGATACAGTGAGTTAGGACTAGACATTCTATAGTGGAAGCGACTCACATTAAACCTAATTTTTCCTTACAAGATATTAAATAAATTAGCTTGTTCGTCTTTTGATGTGATACAGCTCTCGGAACTTTCTCGTAATATTTTACGCAACTCAGTGTAAAAAAAATACAGATATATTCTAAATCCATTTTTTATATGAACTATTTTATAGATAAATTCCCAAGAATCTGGAACAACTTGCCATAAGCCGTTCATGAGGCATATTCACTTATTTATTTGTGCGACATGTTGGTAATTTCCTCTCTTCTGATGTCACGTTAAGAATGTTCACACCAACCATAGTTTCATACTCCACTAGAGAAATAATAGGGACTCTGAATGTGTGAACTCAACTCAACTCACTAGCTAGACTCAATCATATGCTGGTGTTTTTTCTTTTCAATTCGTTTATGAGCTAATGTGGTAAGTCGTGTCTTCCAATGCCTGTGTAAACACTGATTTTGCCCATTGATTTCAATGACCTCGGGATGCTGGTGTTATTGTTTTGTTGTCTCTGCTCACATCTTTTCTCTAGTTGTAGATGCTAATGCATGAAACGGGTACGGAACCAACTGGTACAATATTATTCATTTATCTTCTATTCATCCTGGCGCGTTAACTATCTTATAGATGAATCCAAATGAGTTCCATGCATTGCTGTTCACATGAAAATTCTCGTGATAATATATCACTGCAATCTCCGTAAGTACAACCATGCGCTTGCATGATACTATTAGCCAATCTCATAAATAATTAGCTTCGTTTAAGTAACTTAATTTTAACGCTGGTTAATTACATACTTAATGCTTTAATAACTCACCGTTCTAATTTAGTGCACATGGACTTCACAACTACTGCAGAATATCCCATATACATGTTTATTTAGCTCTCTGGTCGAAGTTTCAAATACTCTTGGTTTTATCTCTTATCTGGGCATGCTCTGTGACCCATTCTGTTTACCACCAGTCATTTCCTGGAATCACGACTCCTGTGACGGAAAGCGAGCGGTTGTTTGTCAGACATGTACTATAACGAATTATATACCTCTGGAACTTCAGTACCATAAACTGTAAACTTCGTTGTCGTTGGCTTTGTTTTTACTTAATATCTTCACATAGTATGAATCCCTTAACAGTGATTCTTTATTAAAACCCTTGTATACAGATTAACCCATATCACTGAGATCATGTTTGTAAGCTGGTATGCTCTCATATACACATAATTGCTCATTAATGTGTCATTTGTGAAATCATCCCAAAAACATTACTGTTGGAAGAATGCAGGGTACAACCATGTGAGCTCTATTATTGAAAATTTTACTTTATTAATGAGCTTATACCCATGTGACTTGTGTTTATCAGTGTTTATTATCATGTCAGTATGACGAATGCCTGAACTGAATTCTCTAAGACGTTTGGGAATATTAATAAATAGCTTTTATTCTCGATTATCATTGTGTACATGAGAGCAAGCCAGTTTACATACTATTTACATATATTATCGTTGTAAAACACTTTTACCCTCGCTATTCAAAAATAGATGTTCAGCGACTGCTGGATTGACTTTGTTTGATGGGATGAAAGTAAAAGTATGGAACCATCATTATAAGTCTCGGAATAGAAGAAAACGTGACCTTTACATGTTTATTAAAAACCAACATATTATCCAAATACTGCAAAATGGAGCAACCTATGATGACTTACAAGTTATGTGCAAATTTCTCAGCGAAAGGTTCGTGAATACCGAAAACATAATCCAAACGCCGGATGTCAATCTTAACAGTACATGAAATACAACTCTAAGTACCACAACATTTAGCTTAACAAATATAAACGAGGCTATAAGGATGATTAAGCCAAATAATAACCCAGGGACTGGTAATATCCCATCAATCTTCTACAAGCATGCTGGACTAGACATACCTATTATCTCATTTCAGATATATTTACACTCATTAGCAGTAGAAACTTATCCTCAAATCTGGAAATCCACCTACATACTACCTAAACATAAGACAGGAGCAAGGAGCCTGTTCCAAGACTATTGACCAGATAATATCACGCCGGCGATGTCGCGAGTAATGGAGATAATCAGAGATCAAACACCTGATTGCCTACTAAATGAGGGGGCTTAATTAGCGCCTTCATCCCAGCAGGGCTTTCGCAAAAAGAGTGCATGCGCCACATGTCGCAATGATTTCTTCGACGAGATTACTCAAAACTGTGATCAGAAGTTAGCAATAATATTGTACTTCGACGTACAAAAGCCTTCGATAAGGTACAACACAATCTACTAATCTGCAAGCTGCAGTTCATGCGAACCCCTGACCCTCTCATAGGGTGGTTCCAATCATTTCTTAAAAACCGATACCAGTTAATGAAAGTAAGTGCTGTAACGTCAATACCACGATTCACTGTCAGCAGAGTTGTGCAAAGAAGTGTTTTAGGGCCCATACTCTTCATTATATATATATCAATAATATATGCAAGTGCTTCATAGTAGCAACTACCTGTGTGCCGACGACTTAAAAGTAGTCTACAAGACTGAAGGACGATACGAAACACAAGGCGTCGAAAATATGGAGGACGAGCTAAACAACCTAGATACATGGTGCTCAGATCGATATCTGGAACTAAATACTGAGTCATGCGGATGGATAGAATTAGGATACCCAAAACGTGGAATGCAACCTGTACTCAGTAACCATACATTTTATAAATTCAGCTCTGTAATCTACCTAGGCACACAATATTCCTAGAGCACTAACTTCTCTAAGCATATTTCTTCCAAACTATCTAAATCACGGCGTCTCATAGGCTCCATTCTGAGGAACTTTTACCAAAATTAGTAAAGACTCACTCTTCACAAAATATGTGTGAGATCTATTCCCGAGTACTGTCTCTTCTTATTTAGCAGTCTACGAACGAGAGACAGAATGAAATTGGAAAGTGTGCAGCGCTACTTAACACGGTAGATAATTAAAAACAATTCTAAAATAGACTACAAAACTAGGTGTCACGTGCTCGAACTTGAGCCTCCATGGAAAAGAAGACAAGGAACAAACTTGATCCTCTTCTATGAACTGCTGCACAATATGATACACACCTCAACTAATATTACATACCTTACCTACGCTAAAGATTATTATTTTGGTAACAGACTTTTTCAAGTTGAAATTGAAAGATGCGAAACAGAAGGTTGCTCAAACTTTTGTTTGATTAGGTGTATTCAAATATAAAACAAACTGCCAGCAGATATAAGCTCGGCTTAAAATCTCCTAGTATTTTGTAAGTTACTTAATATAGCTCTCAAAGATATTAGTCCTCTGGTTGATCAAGCCACTTATTCAGACACACTAGAAATAATAGGTTCCATTGATATCTAAAACTGATTGGACATTGATGACACACAATGCCACTTGTCTGAATAAAAGATATCAGTTGACCACCGAACCTTTATCCACACTTCACCTGCTAGAAACAAAACAGCTTATAATTAATGGGATCATGGTTTGAGCCATTCTTATATCTGTACACTAAACACGAAAAATCCCTTTGCTTTCCTTTTTCTCTTTTTGAGGGTTTACTCGATTATCAACCTTGCAGACTACAAAATCTCATGATGGATGTCCACTGAACCTTACTACTAAGGTGCATCAGTAACCAAAACCTACAATTGGAGAACGCCTTATACTATACAAAAAGTTGAACATATACATCTCCCTTCACAATATAGCAATTCAAAATGGTGACATAAGTTCGTCCTGCCATTCTCCTGTCTCTCAAGGTCATCTCAAGGTCATGTTTGCAATAGACGCTACATAATTTCCACTTTAAAACAGCGTTTATTATCCCACCGTCTTTGTGTATCACCGCATAATAAGTTTGTGTAACAGTTAAACCCTTTCACCGTCTGATATGTTTCTGTAGATCATGCTTGTAAAAGTTGCTTACACCTGGTATTAGGAAAGAAACTATTATTA
Source organism: Schistosoma mekongi (assembly GCA_034768735.1). NCBI lineage: Eukaryota > Metazoa > Platyhelminthes > Trematoda > Strigeidida > Schistosomatidae > Schistosoma > Schistosoma mekongi. Next base: position 38,733,833 of record CM068308.1, on the reverse strand, counting down.
TTATCCAAATCCGGATCACACGAAAATCAGCTTGCGATAATAATAATCACGCATCTCAAGTGACTCTTCTATCATACCAGCTGCAGAACAAAAATGCATAAGTTGATTTAAGCCTTGATTTTTGAATGTGACGAGTCTCTGACAATTGTGGATCAAGATAAGGTGAATGCAGTGGCCGATTGTTTTTAAAATGCTTTCACTAACGAAGCTTCACTCCATGTAGAGTTGACTTCAGAAGCAACTGTAAAATATCGACCGTTTAGCATGAATATCAACCAGGAGGATGAACCAAAAGCATCATGCTCTTTAAACGTTAGGAAATCAATGGAGGTACATTAGCCGTACCCACCATTATTGCGGCAGCTAACAATACCACCCCATTAGCATTATTATACATGATGTACCTCGACCTGTGTGTGCCACCTAGGAATCGCAAAGATGCATCGGTCACCTTAATCTATGACGCAGGAGCCAGTCAGCATTCATGAAGCCAATGATTGATCAGTCTCACAAACATTGTGGTTGAAACACTGACGAAATTCATCAAGACGACAAATATTTGCCTTTAAGAGGTCCATAGACCGTCATGAGTTGCACAACAACGTTTCAAGAATGGTTTTCCGTGTGACGCAAACCTTTCCTGGAGAAAAAATCTAAATAGAGTCGAGTGACAACAAGTAACTTGTCAAAGGAGTTAAGCATTGGTACTGCTGAATGTCGTTTAGTTCAATGAAGTTTTATTTTTGTGAGCCATGGGTTTTGAAACGACTAAGCAAGTGTTCGTGCCACTGTATAAGCCAATACTATTCAAATGTACATTTCTAGTTACCTTGTATATTTATTGTATTTTCCTAGACTAATTGTATGTTGGTTTTTAAAACGGACAGGTACTTAGTAGTTTTCCGACTGCTTGTTACTATTTCATTTAGGTTGTGAAGATAATTGTCAAAATCGATACTCGATTAAAAAGAAGAGCCTGGTCGATAAGAGGATCATAATAATATCCTGAACTCGAGTAACAGAACTGTAGTTGGCGTAGTTGCTTCTACAAGATCTGCGGACGTAATCTATGTGAATGTTTGCACAGCTTTAGTTGTAATAATAATAATAATAATAATAATGAGTTCCTGAAAACATGTACGTGAAGTTTTGCAAGCGATCTATCCGATACAACGAGCATAGTATAGTGACACATGAAGAAATTTATTACGGTAAAATTTTAAGGAGTGCAAAGAACATATGCTAAATTTGTTAAAAGATTGCGTGTAACATTCATGATTGCAGTAATGATTATATATAAAGAAATAATAATAATAGTTTATTCTCAAGTAGCGATTTGTACATGAGAGCATACCAGTTTACAGGCATGATCAGAATGATATGGCTTCTTTGTAACATGGTCTTAGTAGTTACTGTTATGGAATTGACGACATATGAAGATATTAATTGATTAGGAAGCCAACGGTAGCAAGCTTTAAACTTTACGGTACTGCAGTACTAGAGGTATATTTTGCATTACAGAACACTTCCAGTAAACAACCGCGAGCCTTTTGTCCTTAGTGCTGTAATCTCAAGGGATTGGCTGCGAGAGAACAGGACGAACCACGGGGACTATCCAGAGACAGGATAAGGCTGGTATTTTGGGATTTGGTTAAGGCAGCCAATTTATGTAGGCTGGTCTTGAGCGAAAAGCTGTCGGTGCATTGATTACGTTCCAGGCCAGCGTTTTGAGTAAGTTGCTTAGAGGAGATCAATTCCTTGCAAGTTCAGATCATAAACTCAGGAAGACTGTGGCATAGATTATGAGATAGGAAGAAAAAAACGAATTTAATTAGTGGTATCAAAATAAACAGTTTCAAACTAGAATCTTCTTTTCTTTTGGTTTTTTTTACTACAACGTAAATAGTTATAGTGTTTGCAGTCTTAGTGCCCTAATAAGCCATTGCTTATTGATTCGATGTTTAGTGGTAAGTCGTCGAAGGTTTATTACAAGTCTTTCGATTCTAGATATGGGGTGTTCAGTCGTTATTTAGTCGTTTTATCTAGTCTGCATTCGCGTGTCACACATTGAGCGGACAGAGAAATTCGCACGTCATACTAGAATTTGAATAAATCGGTGCCTTGGAGTCACTAAATAGTTGGCTTATCGCTCGTTTAAAGTGATCTATTCTATCTAGCGTACGGATTTATGCCGGTAAACTATTCCAGATGGCAGTGAAAAAATTTGACCATATTATAGTCTTACAGTGTCCCACCCACACTATACTTGTATGATTTCTAAGGCTATAATTAGGTGCATCGATAAATCTTAATATAGGGTCGGGGGATTATGCTAGACAGTGTAAAACTTTGAAACAGAATGTCAGATTGAGCTTAGCTCGTCTTTTCCAAAGTGGTTCTAAGCCCAATGTATCTCACCGTGTAGTGTAATTTAGTCCACAATCCATCCCCGGTATCTTTTTCGTGAAGTATCTCTGTATCCCTTCTATCTTTAGCTTATCACTTATTCAGAGGCTGCTGAGTATGAGTGGGCAGTATTCAAGTGGCGGGCGTACACAGACCTTGTATAATTTCAATCTAGACCCACGTTGGTAGAAATTGTGGATAATACAACTCATAAGTCTGCACGCCTTTGAGGTGAAATATATTGTTTGTTCCTTGAATGTGAGATCCTTAGTGTATCTTAAGCCTAGGTCCAGAATCGTCTTACATTCGGAGATTTGTTTCCCATCTACTACAAAGTGTAGGTTGAGGCTGCGACCTAATGCTGATCCAGCCACATTTCTTAGTGTTAAAGTGAAGTTGGTGTTCTTTACACCAGGCAGTGACTTCGTCTAGCTCTTGCTGTACGATCCTAACAGTGTTGTGAAGCTCATTTATGTTGCATGAGTAGACAACTTTCAAGTCATCTGCGTATAAGAACGTTTGCCCAGTGCTAAAACAGCTACTGATACTGTTGATATATATTATAAACAAGAGAGGCCCTAGTACGCTTCCCTGTATAACCCTACTGGTTACTCTCTAAGGAGATGATTGTGGTGAGTTTATTTTTGTTTTGTGAAATCGACTAGTTAAGAATACATACATGACCACAAAACAAAAATGATAGGCTTCAACCGATGTAACCACTACAATCAATAAGAATCATAAAATGCTCAGAATTTTAGACAATCGGTCCCTCTCAACGAGCTTCTGTTGTAGCTAGAGCTTGGGAACTCCTGGGAACCTACTCAGATGGATATTAGACTTTTTGGTTAGTTGTGAAAATACAAAAACCAACTTTCAAATCTTATTGGGTGCTAATACTGAATGGGGTAGCTGAAGAATCTTAATCAGTCTTCTAGCTGTCTGCTTTATGCACTAACGACTTCTGATGGATAATCATATCTCTAATGTTATTATATGCAGACGATGGCATAATGTGGCATATTGTAATAAGTGGCACTGCTATGCAAGCAATCTAAGGCCTTATCAACTTACTGGTGGGTTAATCTAAGTTATGGATAATTTCTATCAACACGGTTAAATGTACGGCCAAGCACAGTGGCTGAGAAGGTTACCATAAATAACACAATGAAGAATGGTGCCTGGAGTCAATTGTAAAGCACGGTAATCTTAAGGGTCAAATTAAGTAATGAACTTAAGATCATAGCCTAATGACTTCACATTAGAACCAATACGTTTAGATTAGGATGGGCTGAAAGCAGGACGTTCCTCAGGCTAAATCCACAAATGTTCAACACAGTTTACACAGTCATAGTTAGGTCTGATTTAGAACATTATGTGCAAGACTGTCTAAATGTGGACCCATATTTCCTGGAGACAGTATAAAGGACAGCTACCTGTTCAACACTGTAGTTATTTGGCTTATCCTACGGCAAATGGATTGTGAAGTTAGAGCACCAAATTCTATCTTACCACTGCACCCATGTTTCCCCTTTTCAAAAGTAACATAACCAGTATTGCACTATGCAAAACTAAGAACAGTCCTACTACCTAGACGACGATCTGAAAGAATAACAGTTAGCTTATTCTATCAAGGACATTAGAACAGACTAATTAGTACCTAGAAACAAATACTGGAAGAAGTGGTGTATGCACTAGTGATTAGTTAATTAAAAAAGATGATCAGACACTCATATAAGCCTGCGAAAAGAAGAACTTATACAGCCTCATGACTTCGGTTCCTCAAAATACAAATCTGAATTTGAAATGCTTAATTTGACCTTTTAAAGGGTATGCGCGGTCTGTTTGACGTCACGAATGACAACTCCTTCGCTATCTAAAGTTGGTTCTTGTGTTGTTCAATCTGCTTTGGGTTCACAAAAAGTTACTTTGGAATCCCTTTGGCGAGTAAGTTATTACGCCTATTTTACAAGCCAGAAATTGTGTTTCCAGACATTATACACAAACCACTACGAGATAAGAAATAACCCAAACAACCAGTAAAGTGTAAATAAAGGCGAAAACTTAATGGTGAACAAAGTGTGAATAAAGGCGACAATGCGACACTTTTCGCCTGTCAGGTGTAAGTAACTAGACATGTCTACTTATTTACACTTTGACCTCTAATAATTTGTCTGGTTCGAAAAGACGTGTCTACAAATTCACACTTCATTGAGGAGTCAATAGTCTATTTTTCGCCTTTATTTACGCATTATGGTCTACTTTTCGGCCAAATTTACGCATTATAATCTATTTGTCGCCTAAATTTACGCATTATGGTCTACTTCTCGCACGAATTTACGCAGTACAAACTACTTTTCGCATAGCTCAACCTGATATTCATCTACAAGCATTATATAGTTTAAATTTTGCATAAACAGAATGTTCCCGTCAACTACTGTGAACGGTTACTTAAACAACATACGTTCATAAATCACTAAACGAAAATGGAAATGCACAAGTTTGTCTGTATAGTATGTATTAGCAAACAGTTTAATTGCAAATATACACGGTTCAAATAAACATCCGTCCATTGTCAATAATCGAATTTGTTATCGTATTCATAAGTAATCACTGCCCTCCACGACAACCTGCAACGAAAATAAATATAGTGAATATCACTATGTAAGTATTGATTGCTAAGCTCCATTCTCATTGCATGCTACTTCACACAAACGTAATATTGTAAGAAAACATTTAGGTAAAAGATAATCGTTATACGGAAGATATTTATTTAAGTGTTTACAATAACAAATTAGTGCAGATCCCGTTGTCGGTTATCGTCATTTTCTGTTAATATCTGTAGATGCATGAAAGTAAAATGAATATAAGCAAGTACTTTGTCTGATTCTCATTTAAAGCATGCATGATATGGTTTTTAAGTATATAAATAAAACAGCCAAATGTTAAACATACCGAGGCTGATGCTAGAGTTTATTTGTCCTTCTACAAAATGCCGCCAATTTCTTAAGAGTCTAAAAAGCAACTTACGGATTCCAAGTTACGGATGTAACGTTTGTTGAGTTTGTCTTTCATGTCATGAAAGAAACCCTGTGTCGCTGCATCGTAAATTCTGACAAGACTCTTCTCAGTCATTGTCAACGACAAGAACTTCGACGTCAGAGCATCTAGTAATTTAGGATTATACAATAGTTATGTTACTTCTGGTAGATCTATAAAACCCAAAAGTCAAAATATATTTTTTTTATGTAGTGCCAAATAAAGTGAACTTTACGGCAAGTTAGGCTTGTAGAATGTATCCCAGAATGTACTTCATCGAAGTCTTGCAGTCTTCACACATTAGTCTGGTGACCAATGACATCTACAACAAAATTGCATTACAACATAATAAACTCTTACGAAACTATCTCTTCGACTTTCTTGAACTCGGGATGTCTCTAGTAATTCAACTTCCTCTTCCGTTGACAGGGGGAATTGTAGATTCGTGAACGAAGTTTGAAATTGGTTCGTCCCTGATTCTTTGACTGCTGTTTTCAAGAGCCCCATTACTTGGATAATGTTTCCAGACAAATCCGTCAATGCGTTGAGGATCTTCTGTATATTGTAATTCAATTTTGCGAAACTATAATCGCGGACATAATAGAAAAGCACTTGCTCAACAATTGATTTTTCCTTCGGTGACGAAGCCGAATTACATGGTATCGACTCCACCTTTGTCGAACTGATAGATACATATAAAAACATTAATCTAGATAATGAAGTTACTTCGCGATTGGCGACGGTGACTTCTCGAAGATACTGAGCTTGGGATATTGAACGTAGCTGCACCCAGCTTGCATTTCTGCTACGTCTATGTCGACAGAACCATAAATGTAATCCGCCTTGCGTTTCATTGTTTCCCTGCTAATCATTTTATAAAGGGTTTAGCTTACCGTCGACTCTTCTGCGTAAATTGGGGAAGTATATCGTCATCAATAGATTGCTGGTAACCAATTAATTTCGTGAAAGACGAAATTAATCCACTAGCAGCTACAATGTCATCAAAGCGGTGGAGTACGGCGCATTTAATAGGACGCCAATTTTCGTCTGCCTTATGTTTTTTCCAATGTCGATGTCGAAGATGTTATTAGGATACATGCATACTTCTCGTTGATCAGCCAGTGCGACTGTACAGCAATAATCTTCTTCTCCATGATGGCGTTGATAATAACATACGACGTTTGTTGATGCTAAGAAATCAAATAAACGTATGCAGAAGTGGTATAATTACTTCACTGTTTACTTGACTTACGGAAATGCACTTACATAAGACCAGTTAAATGTATATACATATATTCACTACTAACAACTGAGCACATAAAAATACCAATGTCACTAGATGAGAACGGTGTGGTGAAGAAGTCGGTCGCATCAAAGTACGGCCTAAATCTCAATAACCCATCTTCCTTGATATCTGTTATTAATCCAGGTCTACCCTTAACAATGACTACATTGTTGGGTGTAGAAGTTAAAAAAGTATTTCTGTACTTAGCAACCTATTTCTTAAAGTCGAAAGTCATAACGGTTTCAGTCGGTATAATAGATTCCGTCATGTGCAGCCTACTGCGGAAAGAAATTTCTTCTGCGTAACGCTGAACAGTTTGTTTAGCTGGAGCGTATCCGCAATGTACTTTTCTCTTAACTTTACGCATATACGACTCAAAAGGGAAGGCGGAATAAGAATCCACGTTTCCATGTACACTCACATCATCTACAATATGTTTCAGACAATGTACATTGTATACAAAATTCTCAGCACCGTAACACCATTCATATTCTGTTAGAAAATTATTTAAATCTGCCCTAATAGCGTCTATGCAACGATTATACAACTTAGGATGACATAGCGTGTAGATACAATTGGCTAGACGATTAAAATTAACATACAGGGGATTTGGTAGAACATTTTTAAGAACAACAGGCCCTAAGTAGAGTAAAAACAAACGACATTCAGTAGCCTTCCAATGGGAGACATCGTCTAATAATCGACATTTCCTTTGAAAATCAGATGGAGTCCGTTTAATGCAACCTATAAGGGACTTATTAATAGCAGTTATGACTCGCTTGCTCATATTCATCTCTCGTTTATTGGAGAGATCTATCCACAACATAATTAATTTTTTCACTACACCAAGTATATACCATATGCATGACATCGAGTGGGAATAGTGATATCATGTTTACAGGCAACGTGACGAAACTGGAAGTTCTACAATGGTGAATGGCTTGAATTTACTGACGAAAATTGTCGTCAGTTCTTAATTCAAATTAGCCATTGGAAAAAGTCATCCTTCCATTACGGTGATGTCCTCTTGCAACACACCTGTCGCTTCCTGTTGACCCGTTATGACCAATGGTGTACTTGACACTAGATTGGGCAGGTGGGTCACATATTACGGCTGCTATTTTGACGGATATTAATTATTAAACTCATGACTATATAGCCAACTACCCAATAAATCGCCAAACTCTGAGATGATATTAGCCAATATGACATTAAAGTTAGACGGCTTGGTATTTCCACCATATACACCTACCATAAATACTCCGCTAATTCGAGGAATAATAATGCGCCCTAATATTGGCCATAATTGTTGGCTAGAACTTCTAGATAGAGATAAGCCGTCTACATTTATATACACTTCTAATGAATCAAACGTAAAACTTCAACCAAAATTCAACATATCTCAAAAGGTTCATTTTCAATCCTAAATGATAGTATACGCCACTGCCAAGAAACTTTGCTTTGGTATTGCAGCACGTTCTCAGTACATTTCGAACACTTGCTGGTAAGTCAGGCAAGTAAACTCGGAAAAGATTTAAAATGCTGTCAGCATTCATCGAGCAAGCTGTCACAAGTCCAACGGTTGGAAACAGTAGGGAATTAGTTTTAGTTTACTTACACTGGTTTATAGGTTTCGATCTTATTAATAGTGCTTCAGGCAGAATTTTAACTTTGAAAGAAAAGATGAATGTAATTGTTATAAATATGATGAAGGATGGTGATATCACAATAAAGAAGGCTGACAGCATTTTAAATCTTTTCCGAGTTTACTTGCCTGACTTACCAGCAAGTGTTCGAAATGTACTGAGAACGTGCTGCAATACCAAAGCAAAGTTTCTTGGCAGTGGCGTATACTATCATTTAGGATTGAAAATGAACCTTTTGAGATATGTTGAATTTTGGTTGAAGTTTTACGTTTGATTCATTAGAAGTGTATATAAATGTAGACGGCTTATCTCTATCTAGAAGTTCTAGCCAACAATTATGGCCAATATTAGGGCGCATTATTATTCCTCGAATTAGCGGAGTATTTATGGTAGGTGTATATGGTGGAAATACCAAGCCGTCTAACTTTAATGTCATATTGGCTAATATCATCTCAGAGTTTGGCGATTTATTGGGTAGTTGGTTATAGGAGTTTAATAATTAATATCCGTCAAAATAGCAGCCGTAATATGTGACCCACCTGCCCAATCTAGTGTCAAGTACACCATTGGTCATAACGGGTCAACAGGAAGCGACAGGTGTGTTGCAAGAGGACATCACCGTAATGGAAGGATGACTTTTTCCAATGGCTAATTTGAATTAAGAACTGACGACAATTTTCGTCAGTAAATTCAAGCCATTCACCATTGTAGAACTTCCAGTTTCGTCACGTTGCCTGTAAACATGATATCACTATTCCCACTCGATGTCATGCATATGGTATATACTTGGTGTAGTGAAAAAATTAATTATGTTGTGGATAGATCTCTCCAATAAACGAGAGATGAATATGAGCAAGCGAGTCATAACTGCTATTAATAAGTCCCTTATAGGTTGCATTAAACGGACTCCATCTGATTTTCAAAGGAAATGTCGATTATTAGACGATGTCTCCCATTGGAAGGCTACTGAATGTCGTTTGTTTTTACTCTACTTAGGGCCTGTTGTTCTTAAAAATGTTCTACCAAATCCCCTGTATGTTAATTTTAATCGTCTAGCCAATTGTATCTACACGCTATGTCATCCTAAGTTGTATAATCGTTGCATAGACGCTATTAGGGCAGATTTAAATAATTTTCTAACAGAATATGAATGGTGTTACGGTGCTGAGAATTTTGTATACAATGTACATTGTCTGAAACATATTGTAGATGATGTGAGTGTACATGGAAACGTGGATTCTTATTCCGCCTTCCCTTTTGAGTCGTATATGCGTAAAGTTAAGAGAAAAGTACATTGCGGATACGCTCCAGCTAAACAAACTGTTCAGCGTTACGCAGAAGAAATTTCTTTCCGCAGTAGGCTGCACATGACGGAATCTATTATACCGACTGAAACCGTTATGACTTTCGACTTTAAGAAAGAGGTTGCTAAGTACAGAAATACTTTTTTAACTTCTACACCCAACAATGTAGTCATTGTTAAGGGTAGCTGGATTAATAAACAGATATCAAGGAAGATGGTTATTGAGATTTAGGCCGTACTTGATGCGACCGACTTCTTCACCACACGTTCTCATCTAGTGACATTGGTATTTTTATGTGCTCAGTGTTTAGTAGTGAATATATGTATATACATTTAACTGGTCTTATGTAAGTGCATTTCCGTAAGTCAAGTACACAGTGAAGTAATTATACCACTTCTGCATACGTTTATTGATTTCTTAGCATCACCAAAGTCGTATGTTATTATCAAACGGCCATCATGTCTCCACCGCTTTGATGACATTGTAGCTGCTAGTGGATTAATTTCGTCTTTCACGAAATTAATTGGTTACCAGCAATCTATTGATGACGATATACTTCCCCAATTTACGCAGAAGAAATTTCTTTCCGCAGTAGGCTGCACATGACGGAATCTATTATACCGACTGAAACCGTTATGACTTTCGACTTTAAGAAATAGGTTGCTAAGTACAGAAATACTTTTTTAACTTCTACACCCAACAATGTAGTCATTGTTAAGGGTAGACCTGGATTAATAACAGATATCAAGGAAGATGGGTTATTGAGATTTAGGCCGTACTTTGATGCGACCGACTTCTTCACCACACCGTTCTCATCTAGTGACATTGGTATTTTTATGTGCTCAGTTGTTAGTAGTGAATATATGTATATACATTTAACTGGTCTTATGTAAGTGCATTTCCGTAAGTCAAGTAAACAGTGAAGTAATTATACCACTTCTGCATACGTTTATTTGATTTCTTAGCATCAACAAACGTCGTATGTTATTATCAACGCCATCATGGAGAAGAAGATTATTGCTGTACAGTCGCACTGGCTGATCAACGAGAAGTATGCATGTATCCTAATAACATCTTCGACATCGACATTGGAAAAAACATAAGGCAGACGAAAATTGGCGTCCTATTAAATGCGCCGTACTCCACCGCTTTGATGACATTGTAGCTGCTAGTGGATTAATTTCGTCTTTCACGAAATTAATTGGTTACCAGCAATCTATTGATGACGATATACTTCCCCAATTTACGCAGAAGAGTCGACGGTAAGCTAAACCCTTTATAAAATGATTAGCAGGGAAACAATGAAACGCAAGGCGGATTACATTTATGGTTCTGTCGACATAGACGTAGCAGAAATGCAAGCTGGGTGCAGCTACGTTCAATATCCCAAGCTCAGTATCTTCGAGAAGTCACCGTCGCCAATCGCGAAGTAACTTCATTATCTAGATTAATGTTTTTATATGTATCTATCAGTTCGACAAAGGTGGAGTCGATACCATGTAATTCGGCTTCGTCACCGAAGGAAAAACCAATTGTTGAGCAAGTGCTTTTCTATTATGTCCGCGATTATAGTTTCGCAAAATTGAATTACAATATACAGAAGATCCTCAACGCATTGACGGATTTGTCTGGAAACATTATCCAAGTAATGGGGCTCTTGAAAACAGCAGTCAAAGAATCAGGGACGAACCAATTTCAAACTTCGTTCACGAATCTACAATTCCCCCTGTCAACGGAAGAGGAAGTTGAATTACTAGAGACATCCCGAGTTCAAGAAAGTCGAAGAGATAGTTTCGTAAGAGTTTATTATGTTGTAATGCAATTTTGTTGTAGATGTCATTGGTCACCAGACTAATGTGTGAAGACTGCAAGACTTCGATGAAGTACATTCTGGGATACATTCTACAAGCCTAACTTGCCGTAAAGTTCACTTTATTTGGCACTACATAAAAAAAATATATTTTGACTTTTGGGTTTTATAGATCTACCAGAAGTAACATAACTATTGTATAATCCTAAATTACTAGATGCTCTGACGTCGAAGTTCTTGTCGTTGACAATGACTGAGAAGAGTCTTGTCAGAATTTACGATGCAGCGACACAGGGTTTCTTTCATGACATGAAAGACAAACTCAACAAACGTTACATCCGTAACTTGGAATCCGTAAGTTGCTTTTTAGACTCTTAAGAAATTGGCGGCATTTTGTAGAAGGACAAATAAACTCTAGCATCAGCCTCGGTATGTTTAACATTTGGCTGTTTTATTTATATACTTAAAAACCATATCATGCATGCTTTAAATGAGAATCAGACAAAGTACTTGCTTATATTCATTTTACTTTCATGCATCTACAGATATTAACAGAAAATGACGATAACCGACAACGGGATCTGCACTAATTTGTTATTGTAAACACTTAAATAAATATCTTCCGTATAACGATTATCTTTTACCTAAATGTTTTCTTACAATATTACGTTTGTGTGAAGTAGCATGCAATGAGAATGGAGCTTAGCAATCAATACTTACATAGTGATATTCACTATATTTATTTTCGTTGCAGGTTGTCGTGGAGGGCAGTGATTACTTATGAATACGATAACAAATTCGATTATTGACAATGGACGGATGTTGAAGAGGTCATTAACCTTCATCGACTGAGATGGCTAGGACATGTATTGCGCATGCCCGACCACCGTCTACCCCGTCGCGCGATGTTAGCTAGGGTCGAAATAGGATGGAAGAAGGTTAGGTGCGGCCAAACTAAAACTTGGCATCAGTCCATGAATTCCTTGACTACTGGTCTAAGCCATGTAGGTAGATGTAGACTACCTGGTTGGTGTCCGCGTGATGATCGCAACAAATGGCTGGAGACTCTAGGTGATATGGCTGAGAACCGGTCACAGTGGCGCAAGTGTATTCACTCTTTAACCTCATCTAGATCTTAAATTCTATTGTTATTTTCTGGACATCTTTACTTACTCTTCTCTCTTGTATTCTGTCTATACGTTACCTCAATACTCTCGTAGTGCTATTGTGGTATGGCAACTTGAACCTACAGGCGTTTGTGCCCGGTTCTACGTTGCTGATGATGATGATGATGGACGGATGTTTATTTGAACCGTGTATATTTGCAATTAAACTGTTTGCTAATACATACTATACAGACAAATTTGTGCATTTTTATTTGCGTTCCAGGAGATAAACTTGCTGCTTTAGAATATGCAGACGATATAGTTCTCTTGGTCGAAAATGCTGATAAAATGCAGAATCTTTTGACTACCTTAAACAAGAATGTTAGGATGTTTGGGATGCGATTTTTCCCACCCAAGTGCAAAATGTTACTTGAGGATTGGCTTGATTCGACACCGAAGTTAGTGATAGGGGGTGAGGCAGTTGAATGTGTTTACCGCCTCACTTATTTAGGCAGCCTCATCAGTCCTGACGGTCTGGTGTCTGCTGAAATATCTGCGCGTATACCTAAGGCCCGATTATCTTTTGGGAATTTGCGTCACCTGTGGCATAGGCGAGACATTTGACTACTGACCAAAGAACGCGTTTCCTGGGCAGTAGTTCGATCCGTTTTACTTTATGGATGTGAAACATGGCCATTAAGGATAGAGGATATTCGTAGGCTCCTAGTATTTGAGCACAGATGTCTTCGAAGCATTCCTCGTGTTCACTGGGACCACCGATTTAGCAATATGTAGGTAAGGAATAGAGCACTAGGTAAACACGGTAGGTCTATTGATGAAGTAGTAAATCTTCATCAGCTAAGGTGGTTAAGACATGTGTTACGTATGCCTGACCACCACCTACCTCGACGAGGAATGCTGTCTGGTGTAGGAGTAGGCTGGACGAGATCTAGGGGCGGCCAAACCAAAACATGACACCAGTCCATGAAGTCATTGACAATTGGGCTGAGCCATGTTAATAGGTGCAGACTACCTGGTTGGGGTCCGCATGACGCTCGTAATAAATGGCTAGAGACCTTGGGTGATATGGCTCAAAATCGTTGGCAATGGCGCAGGTGCATCCACTCCTTGTCTTCCTCCAAATTCTTAGCTTCTGAACTTATCATAATTTTCTCTTTATTCAATCATATTTTCTTAAATCTTATCACCGGTCTCTATTCCCTTCCATTAATACTAACTCTGTTACTACCTCCCCTACTCTGGGATTTGATTCGACAATTTAATCTCTATCTGCTAATTGAGGTATGGCAACTTGAACTGATGTTCGCATGTACGAAGTTCGCCGTTGTAACTGTCTGTCCGTCTATTTGCGTTTAGCGATTTGTGAATGTACGCTGTTTAGGTAACCGTTCACAGTAGTTGACGGAAACATTCTGTTTATGCGAAAAGTAGACTATATAATGCCTGTAGACGATTATCGGGCTGAGCTATGCGAATGTAGTAGGTGAAAAGTAAACCATAATGCGCACATTTATGCCTTATAGACTATAGTCTATAATGCGTAAATTTAGGCAAAAAGTAGACTACACGGCGTAAATAAAGGCGAAGTATAGACTATTTATCCCGCAATAAAGTATGAATTTGTAGACACGTCTAGTCGAACTAGACTAATTATTAGAGGTCGAAGTGTAGATAAATAGACATGTCTATTTATTTGCACCTGACAGGCGAAAAAGGCGCAAAGTGTTGCATTGTCGCCTTTATTAACACTTTGTTCATCATTAAATTTTCGCCTTTATTTACACTTTACTGGTTTTTTGGGTTAGCATACCAAGCTAGCTCTCTTCACACGTATATATCTACAATCGGTAAGAAACAACAGGGTTCTGTTTGTTAAATCAACTTAACAATGTGCTGTGAAAACTGGCGTTTAATAAAACGAGGTACTCGAAATTAGAGTTGCTTTCATACTACTTACTAAGGGAGCCCAATTGTCCGGTTACCATTTAATATTATTTTAGTGGAATTCCTAATCTGATATAAAAAGGTTGTACTTTATAAACTAATTATATTGTTACTGAATAAAAAAGTATTTAAAATGCTAATTGTTTGTCGTAAAGTTGGATTTTATGGCCAAGATGTGTTCAGACGAATCATCTGCTTTTGTATATCGAGATATACCGTATACTGTATCAAGAACACGCAGTGGAGAAGAAATACAAGCTGATTTGGATAAATGATTCGAATTGACTGTAATTAGAAGAGGGGAAGAACTATGTCATTTTGTTGAATCTCTTGAGTGATTTTTCAGGCTGCATAGTGATTCTAAATTGTTAATTTAATTTTTACACCTGTTCAAACGAAGAACATTGTTGCTGAAGACTTGTTGTGATGTGTGATCCAGTTTTTTAATAGCGTACGCACCTCTTGATAGTTGACCGGATTCGCTGTTCAAATAAGAAGACGATGATACCTCATACCGAAATCCTGATTATAATGCACATAAATCTTGAGTATATATACATCGGTCTTTAACTGTTGAGAC
The DNA here is from genome assembly GCA_034768735.1 of Schistosoma mekongi. NCBI lineage: Eukaryota > Metazoa > Platyhelminthes > Trematoda > Strigeidida > Schistosomatidae > Schistosoma > Schistosoma mekongi. The sequence continues at coordinate 38,718,692 of CM068308.1, read as the reverse complement.
AAGGATATGTAGGCTTTGACTTTGACTAAATACCTAATTCACTTATGCAGTTCCATATGTCGCTTGTACGTCTCACTTGCTTTTTGTCCTACAGTCAGCATATAGTCTTTATGGCTTTTGCAATAACATGTAGCTTGTTTAGATTTATTTTACCTATCACGATTCAGACCCGGAACCAATTAGTCGAAGCCTGACTTCTCCACTGTTCAATTCTTTTATTTGGAGGATGCCTTAGTGTATATTCTTTGTTGCAATTACATGAGCAGAATGTTTTTGAATTTATGTATGTATAGGATCAAACATGCATTGTAACACTCTTTCGTCGCATGGGATGTAAGTTTTGCCGATTAGAAGCTAAGAATTTGAGCTATCTAAAGCCTGTTTTGGATACACGCAATATTAAGTTAATCGGTATTACATTTGATGATGGCGGTGTAAAAGAATTTTTGGATGGACATTATTTTGATGGAGGTAAATCGGTATAATCATACGTTTTTAATGCAACTAACTTTTGGGATTATTTCTCTGAATTTGTCACAAATAAACAAATGAAAATCATTACGAATAAGGACAGCAGAATATTTTCATTTATAATTTAGTGTTTGTAATCATATCCAGGTATTTACACAAACAGGTGGGAGACATTGTTATACTAATTGATCGCGGAGTTGTGATCAATAACCACATTCTTAATCGTAATCGAATTCTGTCTATCACATCGTAATGTATTCATTAGTCTAACTGAGTCAGCTTTGATATCGGGTGGAGGGAGTGTGCATAAAATCCTGCCGTTTCATGAGTTTTGTTTCTGGAAGTCCCTATGAGATATGTATACCTCAAACTAAGGTGTAGAAGATGAGGTTCCGAGTACCAACACCAGTTTCTTTCAGATTAAGTCATTCATTTATGCAGAACGTTGAACCTGGCACATATGTTCATCGGTCTTAGTTGCAACACCCGATTGTCAGAATGACGTAAACAGCGAAGTTGTAGAAGTAGTAACAGCGTCAGTATTATTAAAGTAGAGTGGAAAATTGCAGCGGGTCACCATTATTCATCCTCTTAGATGATGCAGTGAAGCATTCACCCAAATGTCTGTTAATTTGATCTAAGTTACCTACTTGGGAGCTCAAATCACCTGCTGTAAGTACCAAATCTGAGTGTCTAGCCTTATAGGGAGGTTCAGAAAGCTTTCTGTAAAATGGTTTTTACTTTATCCGGGCTGCAGTCATTTGGAATGTAGGGGAAATCTACGAAGATGCAACGTGTACTCCTGTTCTTCCAACTCCCTACAGAACCGTTTAGTCGAATGGAATAAAGGCTACTACCAATAAGAATTCATTCAAGGAATGCTTGGTTTACTTTTATACTTAGTGCCACTACTACACCGACCAGTCCACGAACAGTTGCTATCATGTCACCAGGTAAACAGGGAGTATGTCTCGTCGGCTCTGTATTACTTAAGTGGGGTCAAGTGGAAAGCCACCCTAGAATCCTGTGTGAGTGCTTCGGAGACAGCATGCATCTATGGCACAAAATTTTGAGATCTTAGCCAAAAAGGCTTACTACCTGATTTAACATGGAGTACATCGAAGGCTCCAATATGCTGTGAAGTTTGGAGCATAGTTTCAGTAGACCTGAGATAATATTTTGTGAGTCAAAGATAGAAATGTAGGGTTAATAATATAATTGTGAGGAGTAATGGAAATCGAAGAAAAATATTGATCATGAACACAGCGATCTTGAGTACTGTTAAAGTTTTAAGGGTGGTTATCACTTTCCCACTTCCTAACACTGTGGAAAGGTTCTTCTTGAAAAGGAAACCCAGTCCAGGTTGGTCTTAATGACCTTAATGACCTGTGGTTATACGACAGCGGTTTGAAGCCGGTCACACACGACCTTTTTTGTGGTGCTAACTCCGTACTTTTTAAGGTCTTGTTACCAGAGACGGAAATTCGTGGAGTAAGGTATGATGTGTGTTTTTAGGACCAACCTTTACTAACCCCACTCTTTTTGGAAAGGTAGCATCATTGAAATACTAGTTGTTTAAGGGAAAAATCTTACTCTATCACTCTTCTACGCAACTGGAAGTACAATATCTCTCCCAAACTTTAGGTTTACTGCTTTTAGTTTTCCTGCTCTTCAGTTGACTTTTCTAGCACAATAGAACCTTAAAAAACAATTGTTCCAGCCAATGTAGCTCTCTCAGTTTGTCACAATAGGCATTTCTAACCACCACATTACGACAACAGCAATTGATCAGATTGGAAGTACATCTTACAGGCAAGTGCCAACTAGCACGAAACTTAAGTCGACCTGAATTTCCTACCACTTACGTCTAACCACAAATTACCGAATCATATTGATTACGAAGTCGTTTAAACTAGTAACCCAAACGATAAGTACATCATTCTGTTTTACATGACATATTTTTCACAAATCACTTTCTCATTTTGCAGACCTTTATTTGGATCCTGAACGTAAGACGTATGAAGCGCTGGGATATAAAAGAGTTTCCGTTTGCTCTGGTTTATGTTCCTTATTTTCAGCAGCTGGTCGAGCTTTGAATTCAAGGGCAAAGGTAGTATATATTTTTTGTAAATGGTGATCCGTTTTTATCATTCATACTATTTCATTATATTGATAAATTTAAAACACTATGCATCAATCAATCATGAGGTAGAGCCTTGAACATATTTACTTTAGCTCCTATTACCATACAATATTATCGTAATAAAATAATATTTTTGCGTGCTTTTCTGGCTCTCCTGTCTTGATGATCCAAGCGAACCATTTTGGATTGATCACTCATTACTTTGGATTCTATGATGCCAGGAAGATTGTTTGGGGAGCTGTAATACCTAAAGAAACATACTCAATGTCCGAGGGCAACGTCGTATTTCCAACCATTACTGGAGTGTGACGGTAGTGAGATATTTTTTTCAGTTAGCCAGAGTATCAGTTTTGTCGTTTTCTGACACTAGAAAAACGGGATTAAAAAAGGTTCAGCTTATATACGCACACCTTACCTCACTCTGTGGATTTGCGTCTTTGATGTAAGGCCTTTAAGAACACGGTATTGACACATCTTAAACTACTTTAAGAAAGTCGCGTGCTACATTTCGCTAGTAGTTGTTCCTTGCGATCTACAGTCATGATCCTAAGTCGTCAAGACCACTCTGTATTTAGTTTCCTCTTTATGTACTTCAATAAGAAGTTATCCAAATTTTGGGCTATTGGGAAGTGGTAACTGCCCTCTTATCTGTAATATCTCTCGAAATCACTGTGTTCATATTCAAATTCTTTCTTCACTTTATGTTTCTGCTATTATACATCAGTTTGCCTAGGTGCGATCACATCAAATATAAACGAAATAGGAAAAAGTTCAAATAAAAGAATATACACAGTAAGATTTTTATTTTATTGACATGTCTCGCGCTTGATTACTTCTGATACTACGTACAAGTCGATCTCGCGTGGTCACTGTTCTTGTGGCATTGGGCACCTGATGAACATGTCTTGAGCATGAGCTATAGCTTCCCCGAACTAGGTACAATACTTCACTTGAAATATTTATGGATACCTTTTAAAGGAGCTCTAAAGAGTAAGACAATAGGAGACAAACGTAAGATTGGAATAACTCAACCATCAGGGGCAATAATAAATTATAATCTTAATACGGCAACTAAGCCGCTAGTCAATCCAAGCATAAAATCTCACATAAGAAACTCTAGAGAGATGGAGGTGTTGAGCTGGCTCTCAGAAAACTCGACGAAAGTTTCAGAATCCCTGAAGAAGCAGAAGATACTATCGTATAATAACTGTTCTGTAGAACCTCCCAGAACCCTGACGTGTAGCTTCCCGATTGGCAAACTTCTGCTTGCAGACTAGATTAATTTAATGATGATTTCATTTTTATAGGGAACTATAAGTACCTGAGTATCTTGTATCATATTTGACACTTACTGCAATAAACACTCATTCTTACTTTTCTTCTGTCCTCTGATTTGCCAGCTGGGAGTTCAAAGCATCCAAGCGTTGAGATTTTACGCGGTATTAGCAGTAATCAAACACAAGACGTAGGAGAATGATTATTCTTTTCAGTAAATGCCCTTTATATTGGGATAGTACAGGTTGTTCGATTGACTCATTTGTCATTCATCTGTAGTTCGTAGGATTTTTTTCTTATGCGATGGGTCAGTTTGCGGGATGGAAGTTTCGATGTTGGTAGGTATTTAATCAGCAACTGAATGAGGGCGAAAGAAAACAGTCTACAGAAACCCAGTGCGATCACTTAAAATCTCATGTGTGAAACTGTATCGCGGAAATCTTACGAACTGACTAATGGAAGATGAATTCAATCTGTTCAATGTTAAAGCAGAGTTATAAGTATGGAGGAGATACTATTTCGTAGTATTTCATTTTCAAGTAAATCTGCATTTCACTCCTTTATGATTCTAGGTAGTCAAAAATCATCGACAGGAAGCTTCGACTTAATTTTTATATCAGCTATCACTCATCAGCAAGACGTTTCTAAAATCCTAATCAGATTGGTTTCCTGTCTGCTATTCTGATCGCCGTCGCTTGACGTTATTCAAAAACATAAACACTGAACTTCTCTGCAAAAAAAATTGGATAATCAATCTGAATGGCTCATTCGTCATCTTCATGCGTATCAATCGTTAAATACTTGCAATTTGATTAACTAAGTTTTCAGTGTTATAAAGTCTATGTTTCTTACATAATCAAACAAATTAGCATTCTTTTATGCGTTAGTAGCTATGACAAAGCATCAAACTTAAAGAAAACAACACCTTCAGAATTCTCCTTTGTTACAAATCTTCATCATTTCTAATTAATATTAAAACCACCAAGTGAGAAATTTTAAGGTTAAGCTTATGGTACTCGACGGAAGTAGTAAGTCTGTTGACAAGGTTGTGTGAATCTTCGTTTTTCAATCAATGTTGTTTACTATCATTTTTCTAGCATTTGTATGTGGTATTGTGAAGTGTCAAGGAGCGAAATGGATAAATGACTGCTTAATTTTTTTTAACAATCAGCAGTTATTACTATTTTGTAGTAACACTATGCACAATGATATTAGTTACTTTTATTATCATATTTAGGCTGCTAATATACCAGGTAATTTATCCGGAGATGGTTGGCAAACTGGCGGACTTCTTGTGGTTGAAAAAGGTTTGTAGATCTATCCAAAAAACTTTTTATTTACGTTCTTCATCCTATTATTATTATTATTATTATTTCTATTTCTTCGTTCACAAAGTCCTTAGTCTTCAGCATATTGATGTTACGTTTGGATGAGCGTGTCTGTGTACACCACTAGCTCTATCACTGTTGATTGATTTCGATGGAGTCATTTTCATTTTACTAAGAAGCATTAATAGTTAAAGCTATTCTACATTATAAAATACTTTAAGGCAAAGTAATTCTGAAACAAATAAAACCTATATAACTTAGTTCGTTGATTTGGCGATCAGCTGATGTGTAAAACTTTCCTTCATTCATTTTACAAGTTACTTTTAAGATTCAGGCGTTTAGAATATAATCATACATTTATAAACTTTATAGTTGATCTGTTTGAAGCTTAACTCCCCCATTTATACTTATGATTCAATTACACCATCATATCAAGTAAAATCATATGCTTAGGCTACAAGTCTTTGATTATGGGTATCTTCGAAGCATCACTCGTGTGTTGTACATTGACCAAGTGAGCAATGTTGTGATTAAACAAAGATGTGAAATTTGTTTATGAGGCTGTGAGTCTTCATCGACTGAGGTGGTTGGTGAGTGTACTGTACAAAAGTAACCATCGCCTATCTCAACAGTCAATGTTGTTTGGTGTGGGGATAAGTCAGAATCGAATTAAGAACTATCACAGCGGAACTTACTTTCAGTTCATGAAGTTATTGGCAGTTGGTTTGAGCTGTGTTGGTAGATCTATTACTACATTATCCAAGTATGCGCCACTAACGATTAAAGTAATTGGGTGGTATGGCTCAATTTTAGTTGTGCTAGTGGATTCGCCCTTTACCTTCCTCTAGATGCTAAGTTCAATTATTACTGCATACATACCCCTTCATTCATTCTTGTTGAACTATATTTTGGTGCTTATTTTACTAATTTGGTTTCGTACAAATATAGTATGGCAACTCAAGATGATGCATATATGCAAAGCTCTATGTTATTACTGACTAACAAACACCAACCCTTTGAATACTTACTGTTTACTGTCGTTTAAATTAAAAAGTGGTAGAACGCGAGCATAGGAGTCGTAGCTGAACGTCCCTATAGAGATGACCTTGAAATAATTTCAGCCAATCAAAAAGCGTGTAAAAATGGCTAGTTAAGCGGAAAAGTAATTGTATTAGTGTTTGAGTTTAGATAAGACGAATTGTTTTATGACTTTAATATAAGTCATAAGTCTTGTTCAGGAGATAACGGGGGAGGGGGAAGGAGTACTAGAGTTGAAAACCTGTCATTCTTTTTGTAATTTCGATGAAGCAACCCTTATCGCAACCCTAATTTTAGCTTAGTATTAACCCTAACCTAAACATAAAATGTAATCCTAAACCTAAATAATAACATGTAGTCTAATACTAACCTTAGGATATGACTAGCTCAATTTTCTCAACACATTGCATGCGCTATAGTAATTTTCTTGTCAGCACCTTAATATTTCGTGTTTAGTTTAAACTATGATGCTTGTGGATTATTATTTATGTACTTATTTGATCTACATGAAGTAACCTTGAAAAAGACTTCGAAACTGTCGAATGGCTTTTACAGTCTGCCAATCTTACTGGCTCTGTGCTATCCTAAGGAATAAGCTGAAAAAAATTTCGGGCTAACTCTGTGGTCAGTGTTCTAATTTCAGTTACTAGATTCTCAGGTTAGAACCCCTTCCCACTTTTGGTTTAGGCTGCTGAGTAGTTTTATTAGTCCTCATGTTTTAAATGTGGTTTAAATCTAGGTACCAAAATATGTGACTAATTAATGAGTTAAGGGGCTAATTTTCTAACTATTCTACTTGTAACTTCCTTTTCTATTTTGTAAACATAACAGGTGGTAAAGTCCTCTATCATTATGAACAGAAACAAGTTATAAATCATCCTGATTATAAGAAAATTATTGATGTTTTGAAGATAAATCCCAAAGATGTGCCGGAATTCGCTACTGTTCTCTCACAAGAATGTGATGACGCTTGCAAAATGTGAATTCAACTTTTCTCCGAAGCTTTCTCTAGGTGTATGTAATGTTAATATGATGTTATGCTTCCTAATCCTTTTTGTTTTGGTCCTTTGTATCTACTTCATAGTGGTTTTGTTTTTATACCATGAAGTCATTTCTGTTTGTCTACCTTTGATTAAATCTCCTTATTAACAAATGTTTTGATGACAAAATTATTGTTCACTTTTAAAACAAGATGACTGACTCCGATTTAATTTGACGGGTGGATTATTGCTTAAGTCTTTTGGTTTTTAATCATTTGGTGTCAAGTGTAAGTCCTTCGCCATTAGCTAACCAAATACATATTGATGTACCTTACTTTAAGGTAGACATGTTATACATATGTTGCTGTTAGTGATACTTTTAGACTTTATAGACTTACTGTTAGGCATTCACTAGGCGGTGAAATAAACTTCATTCTTCCTGTCAGCTAGTCTACTGGAATGTAATTAACGTGAATTATTGTACAACGTTTTGCTACTACTAAAAAAGATGGAGAGGATTATCAATTCAAGTGAGTGCTTCTGGTGGTGTTGAATCCTGTTAACAGAGCTTTTACCATCGTTCTGGACATTATCGTCAACTCCCTATTTTCATTTAGACGTGAGCATCTCAACCATTCCGCATGTGTTAAATCAGTTCTTCCTGATGATCTTGTTTGTAGTTGTTTCGTCTTTATTCTCTCCTTTATTTCTACCAAGTGCCTTTTGCAGTTGACTTCTAGACCATACAGTGAGTTCCTAAATACGGCAATGGGTATATTGTTGAGTTAATTGTATGATGTACTAACTAGTCTAAGGTTACAGTCTACGTTGTACGGGTTTGCTATGATATGATATTTTGTGGCTTATTTACATCTTGAATCATAACAGTTTCTCAACCCTGAAACTGCGATCGTTCACTAATTATTTTATGTAGTATTTTGAAGATGTGATGTACTTTTAAAAGATGTCATATTATGTAGATCTTGATAAATTAGTCAGTGAATTTTGCTAACTTACTTATATTGATTTAGCCTCAGTCAGTTATTAAAATAAAGATCTATCAAACTTTTTAAACACTTTTTAGCCTTCGGTAAATTAGGCAAATTCAGGATTCCATCTTTTCAATGATGTAGTAATTACTGAATATGCATGTAACTACTTGTTATTTGTTAGTAATATGTCAGCTATGCAACAACTGCCGTTTGGAAATAACTACCAAACAGTATATTTCGGTATGTGTTGTCTTTCCTTTACTCTGGACATCACATACCAGATGATAATGTCAATAATACATTTCAGGAACAACTAGACAACTAATTAGTCAATTATGTAAGTGATACATACCTCGAGTCAGCTTGAAATGATATTCAATAAGCCGCTGAAACAGCAGAGACATCTACTGGTAAATTAAACCAAAAGATTAGGAAAATTCACTGGATTTCAGCTACATCTATTGAACTGATAGGCGCTCAGTAACTCATTTCGTCCGACCCTGAACACGAATAACGGAGGCAACAGTAGGTAACTGTTCAGACTAATCAAAGAAACGGTATCAGAAATTCGACTACCAGTGAAGTACATTAGCCATATACAGGCTTTCTACTCGAATACTACTAGTCTAGTCAGAACTTGTGACAAACTGTCCTCAGAGTTGATTACTTCTAGTGGTATTCACCAATGTTGTCCGCTCATTTTAATTTATCACTGACACACTTTTAGGGTTAACATATTCGTCGTCTGACTTTTCGGGAGTTGATCTTTCTCCAGGAGACAAACTTGTTGATTTAGAATGTACAGATGACATGGTTCTATTGGGTGAACAAAATGGGCTGACGAAATGCTGCGTCTTTTGACCGCCTTAAGCATCAACGTGTGAATGTTTGGAATTTGATTATTTCCATCCGAATCCGAAATGATCCTACGTCGGCGTCGAAATTAGAGTTGTGGAGCGAGGAAGTTGGGCTTGTTGACAGCTTCAATAGTTGTCTAGTTACAGTTGTTGCGTAATGCAAATTACCAATATTTATGTGTAGATGAATGATTATTTTGATAAAATACATATTAGTTAATTGTCATGCTCTACTAAACATTGATGTGATTGTTATGCTTTGATGAGTTCCAATAACATTGGTTAACTGTTTATACTAAATATGACTAATAATATACAAGGAGATTATTACATTTGGAAACTTGTCAATACCTGAATATAAAAATGATTATTTGAAAACAAACGTAGGTTTCCTGTAAATACGAATCTACATGAATTGTTGTGAATTTATTGGTGATCTACTGATTTAAGTAAGTTAGTAGTTTGTGAGCGACATAGTAATTTTTGAATAAGTAAAATCTAATCGACCTATTAAAATGATTGCAATAAATTCAAAGTTCTGCACCACGAAGCCAGAGCTACTTTTTCTAGCATGGAACTCCAAAGATGTTTGCGTTTATGGTCCCCTTCATAAACCATTCGATTCTATTTTATTGGCATGAAGGTTAAAAGCTGGCAGCAAAGCACATAGATCCTGGGGTTAGATTACTAATTGCAGTGGTGGTGGTAGGGGGTGTCTTAGATGTTCATACTTTGGTGAGATAGCTGTCCAGTGCTACTTGATCTTCATTTGTTTAACTGTCATTTCCTTGTATTAAACTTTAATTTCAATACTTTCTGCAACACTTAATAAAATAAACTAGTTGATGGAATTAATAATTATGTAAAGAGACCTTGGCTTATTAAGTATATTTTAAAGGACATAACATCTAGACTGTTGACAAAACCACCTGCATCATGACATATCACTGATGCCAAAATCTAAAAGCCTGGGACTGCAGCTCTACCGGGAACTAAACTTGAAGTAGAAGGGGGTATGCTTTACCGATAATACTTTTATAGTCCTCAGAAGAGATGTGTACTTAAGAACACTCAATAGTTGGTCACCAACATATCCGATAACATCAGATTTTTAAGAAAATAAGAACCAAGAGTCAGTAGAACGAACATAGAAAAATTATAGACAAAAGTATGCAGAAAATCAAGTCAACAGCACAACACCAAATAAAAGAAAATGCATGCAGACATTATTAAGAAAAGTTGAAGCTCAGTAAAGCCGTTTCAATATATGGGGAGTTGATGAAACCTATTTAAAGTCAGTTATTTATAAAATGGCTATCCATGTATTTATGCTACAGTATTTCGAAACTTGAAATACCTTTGCTAAATCTTCTCCAGAAATTAACATTTAGATCGCCCTACCGTACATGGAGAACATTTTAGAGGTCATTAAAATGTTTTCGAAAATCTTAGGGATTATTTTCACTAAAAAATCAATGCAATTACTTCGTTGCGTTATATACAAACCGAAAGATAATAGATAAAGATGTTAAATGTTATACTGTTTGCGAAGTGAATTCTGTCATTTGGACGTAGCACTATATTTCATATAAACTCGACTAGAAATGAGAAGACACTGATATGCTATCACTCATGTAGATACCTCTAGAAAACAGCAGACATCGATTTGATTGAGAACATGTCAAAATTCTGAATCAAATAAATTCCAAGAATATCAGTGAATCTTCATAAGCATAAAATTGAGAACAGTCAGTAATCAGTGAATTCATTCAGGGGAAGTCAATTCGTCACACGACCATAGGTTGAATGAATGAAGATAATTTGACTAAATCATCATGGCACACCAAATAAATATCAGTAGCGTAAACAAGATGCCCAATTCTACATGATGTAAGAGCTGAAATTGTTATCAAAATGATTAAGGAGACGTTTCAAATAAACCATCCAGCTCAAACAACCTAAAAGTATCACTACGTAGGTATATATGTATTGAGATGAAGACAGCTATCTGTATATAAATTATTCAAGTATATTACCTTGACTATATGCTACTTGTCCTTTAACATAAAACTGATTGATTGTTAATACACCTTCAGCCAGTAGTTATAAAGCAGTAAACTGAGTATTGGACATAAAATCACAGTTAAAATGGATGTATATAAATTACCTTATTAAATTTCTTACTTTCACCATCATAGTCCATTATCTATATCATTTAAACCTATCATTTACGTTATTACGTAATATCTATGTACTATCTTGGTTAGTACACATTACTGTCACTAACAAACAATAAGTACACAGAAAAAGTACGCTTTTGAAAAAAAACTAGCTACATACGTATATTGATGACATTAATTGATTAATTTAACGAAAAAAAAGTAACGGCTTACGAATAATTAATGTAAAAATCACACAAATGAAATTATTCTCAAAGTGGAATAAATTAAGAACGAAATAGTTGACTTTATCTGCAACGTTTTTGATATTGCATAAATGTGTTGTATCTAACATTTCATGCATTTCTTTTCATTCATATTACATAATATACATCACTTTAACCTATAACTGTCACTATATTTGTATTTTCCATTATTCATGTCGAGTTACCATACACTAATATATTCATATCCAACAGTTCTAGCAAACCCTAGTTCTATTATATGAGATTTTTCATGGACATTCACTAGAATGCGTCCTGGATTTTACTTGCCAGTCACAATCCAAATTATATAAGAATGTACAAGAGTTATCTAAATGAATGAAAAGAAAAATGACCACTGGCACTAGATACAGAACAAGTAGTAAACATCAGCCGCCATAAACGAGATCATTTGAAATTATGTCGTACTTGCTAACAAAATCTTAGAAAATAGTATTGGTTCCTATTGGTCTAGTGAAAACGGTCAAATGTTTTTTTAATATCATGAATCACATTGTTTTACCAATGTTAAGTAGTTAAACCTTAGTATTTTATTAATATGAGTCTGAAATCTTGAAGAAGAAATTATATTATTCTGCGTAACAAAGAAATATCACATGTAAATGACTGCCTAATCTTGTTATTTCTGTATATAATGTTGATAGGCTAAATGAATATAATCAGTAATTAAAGAATAGGAAAGTTTATTGTTGTAACCCATTTTTATAGAAACATAATGGTAAACACAATTCATATGCTTTTCATTAGAACATATAGAATGTCCCTCCGCTCAATATCATATAATCTTACCTCCTAACCTATTGAGGAGACAATGATCGAAAACTTATTCTTCCTTTTAACTCTTAAATAATAAACGCAGTTACTTGTCGAAATTTCAGTGTCCATGGAGATCAGATATTCAAAATAAGAGTTTATGTGGCCTGACTCGATAGCATGTTTTAGTGTTAAAAATTCAGGTTTTAGGATAATCAACAAATATATTTTTGACTGGACTTTCGAAAACATAATGGATTTGAGTGAGTTTAAAATTGAATGCAATCCAACTTAAATAATACTAGTGATTAACAGGTATATCGAGGCAATCAGCTCAGGATGCACATGTAGCAACAGAGTCTGACTAGCTTCAGTCTATAACAAGCCAACGGGAAGATACAAGTTCATCCTAATTAAATGCAATTAGTTTAAGAAACCTTGTAAACATAATTATTACTCATTTTTCCGTAGTAAACAAGCCTCTAGATTTTTTCGAAATGTCCCCATGAGTATAAGGATTGAATTCAGCATTTAAGAATGAATATCCATAAAGTTTTGCAGATATCAAATCATTTAAACCACCGTCAGCATTACTGAATACTGGAATTTCCTCTGATATTGATTTAGCTAATCATAATCTTCATTCGTAACGAATAGACGCACAAGCTGACAGCATTCCAAGTATGTGTTTCACATGCATTCCATAGACTGAATTATAATCTTTTCTAATAAAGGATGAGTATTTTAATCTGTGATATTTCTCACTTGAATGTTACTTTCTACGGTTGACTTTCATGAATAAACATTTTCGTTGTGAACTTCATTTACTGCTATTCAGAACAAGATGACCAGATGGAAATCTAGAGTCAGTATTATAGAATACAACGATCAGAATGTATCCCTACTGTAACACATTAGTGAGATGCTGTGCACAGTTGAACTTATCTAACTGATAAATTAGCATCATTAACTCTGATAATTATGCAAACAACTATTAGTATTGACGTATTTGAATTTGATGTGTCTAAACACCATATATGACGCCTAGTGTAGAACTTGATTTCATGTATCTCTGCTAGTAAAAACATTATCTCACCACATCACACTAACATATACAAGCATGCCTCACTTTAAATTACCTTGACCCAAATGACTTGACATAACACAATTAGACTTGTATTTTGATCTTACTAACTTGGTTTGATTTTGATTTGTTCCACTGTATATTATTTGATCATGTATTGATTCAATTCGGTTATTTACTTATTCTCTGAAGAAGTTACTTGCACTAAGCTTCGAAACGCCAGAAATTTTACTTTCAACCTATTGAAATATTACAAATATGTATATTACTCATCTTTATAAAGCCACCTCATCTCCTATATAGTAAATATAGTCGAGATGAACATTTGAAGCTAATCAGAAAAGGAGTTCATGATCACTATTCCATGTGAATGCGTATAGCCAATGGGAATTCGTTTGTGACAGTGACTGATACTGTTCACCTTAATCAAAATGAATCACTATCGTAGAATAGTTCATAAGTTTGCAGATAATATTCAAATGTCAGAAAAATAATTAAATATTTCTTATAAACAGATCATTTACTAATTAATGACTGTTTTCATGAAATAATTCCCAGGGCTCTGATGAGAAGTCATGACCAGTGAAGTTCATCTATGTTATGAGTGAGGCAGTTATTCTTCACCAGTATATCATGAATTGACTAAAGTTAGAAATATTAACTACTGAATATCAACTTCGATCACTGATGAGTTCGTTGGATACACACTCCTACGCAATCTCATATTAAGTCAGAGTGGATGTTCAGTTATTTTCAATAGTTGTCTAACAATATTCAGTTCATGATGTAAAGTGCAAAACTCAATGACCAACATAAAACCCTCTATACTAGCAGTTGCCTAGAGTTTTACTAAATGTTATATTATTGCTAGACGATAATTGATGGTCGGTATATAAATCATAAATCAGTTGAAGTGGGACTTCTGCAACTGGGTACTTGCTGAGTGGTGCTGATATTTAAGCGCTCACCATAAGACATGAAAGTCTTGGTACCGGTTACTTGATGGGTGTGGGATGGCGAGAACTTTTGGAGAATCCCATACTATAACGAAGCAGCTATCCAACAATTCAATACTACTCAAATCAAATCAATCTGTAACAAATGCAAGCAATAAATTAACCTTTTACAATCTGTAACGTATTAAATATGAATCATTTAAACGTTTTTTATAAAATAATTCACCCGGCTTGTTAACTGCATTTGTTTGACAATCATAAGCATAATCACAATAATGACCTAATAGAAGCGTCATCATACACACTTAACTGACTTTGATATACATAGACATCACTTTCATACACTACTTTCACGTAGCAACTAACTTCCCTTTTTATTATTTCTTCATGTTAACAGCATCTACAGCGTTTCATCATCTCTACCACTCAACTATTTTACTCTAAAACTTTGGTCATACTGTTCATTAATAATATTTATGTCTATAAACCAATGACAATTCTATTATTATTATAATTATATTATTAACTAGATCCATTCAAGAATAGTAACTTTCTATTTTGAAAGGTAGTGGTAAGAGAAAGAGACATAAAAATGAGAGAAAGATAAATAAAATGATTTAATTGAAATTTCTATTTGCTATTTCATAATACTTTCATAAACTTATTGCATTACAAATGAAATGTCATAGTGCAATACACAAGGTCATAAAGTAAAATGTATATGTGTACACTTAATATTCATAAGTTATTCTTATCATTAGATCGATAGATAGACATAGTGTACAATACATAGGTAACAAACAATTTTTCTATTGATTCATTACATTGATCAAATGGGACACTATTGTGTGTTTGTTTAAATGCTTAAAAGTGAATTAATCCTGGCTATCTCATACGTGTAAGCGCGTAAAACAATAAATTGAATTGAATAATGATAAATTGAATTACATTTATTCATATAAAAGTTTATTATGTATTACAAATTTAATCTATGTTAATAATAATCTGTTAAATTACAGGCATTAATAAAATGAAGTTTACTTGAAATGATATTTACACATATTCGATAATATCTAATTATTATAATAATTAATTATTAATAATGAGTATATAACATAATGACTAATTATAGAACTGAACTACGTATACCTGTTGAAAGGAATACTAAATCAACAATTAATAATGATTACTTTAAATCTCATGATGATTCAATATTAACATCAAATGATAACTGGAAATATAATATCAATAATTGGGATTCACATAGTCGTCATATGTCTAACAATGAACAAATTTTACAACAAACACCATGGAATAAACATTTTCATACAATTTCTGCTAATCCTATCAGATCTATAGAGACAGATTATCTTTATGATGATATGAAACGTAGAATGGAAGAACGTCGTAAACGTTGGAATGAAGAATTTAAATTATTACACAATGATATATTGTTATCTAGTCGATTGAAAAATTCAAATGATGTTTTTGGTAGTAAAGAAACAATAAATTCACTTAGTTCACATGATACATTAATAAAAACACCATCATCTAGTGGTTATGAACAATTTCCAGATGGAAGTGTACATTTTGTGTCAAATTTTAATCTTTCTGGTTATGATCCAGAACTACTTAAAGTATTTGTACGTGATGGAAAATTAATGATTATTGCAAAAACTGAACATAATCATTCTACGAATAGTTTGAATACACCTATGAATATTAACAATAGTAATAATTCTATATCATCTATGCGTGAATATACTCATTCATTAAATTTACCTCCAGGTGTAGATGATGAAAAAATTTCTGCTGTTTTATCACTTAATGGTATATTAACCGTAAGTTGTCCAATGAAACCGCCTTCATTTACATCATCAACGAATTTACAATCTTTTAATTCTGAAAACTCAACAGATCCTTTTTATAATAATAATCATTATCGTCATTACTATTATCATAAATCACCTATGAAACAACAGTCTCCAAGAATATTTGAAATGAAATCACCCAAATTTAGTCATTCTACACGTCCATCACATTCAGATTATGATATTGTGTCACATGATCAACAAGATCATTCACATTATGATTCTCCTTTTATTCAACAACACCAACAATCACAATTAAGAAAACAAAGATTTCGCCTAGAACTTCCAATTGATTCTGATTATTCACCAGGTGAAATACAAATTAAAACATTAAATCGTCGTATTTATATAAAAGCTCGTCATGAAGAACGTGCACCAAATCGTACTGCTGTCAGAGAATTTTCTAAGGAATATGACATTCCAGATAATATCGATCCGGAAAACCTTACTGCTAAACTTATTAATGGAGTATTATACGTAGAAGAACCGATTGTTTAAGAAATATATATGGCTATTTCTTAAATAACACTTTTTTTTCAGTTATCTGGTATAATTTTCATTTTAGAACAGTCAATCATTATAAACAACTATTATGTTACACTTTATATGTTTGTTATCTACACTATCTTACAATATTTTGTTCATTATACTTTCCAATCTGTGTATATTTTCATGAATACTGTGGATTGTGGTATTATACTGACGAAGAGATATTATAATAGTAGTCGTATATATATTGTAGTATGATTATAGTGTAGTAATTATGCATAACAATCATTCATTATACCTAACTACCCATTCACATACATACATGCATACACATACACACACACACACACAAGGGACTAGAATCTCATTTCCTCATTGTTTTTGTTTTACAGTTACCAATCCATATTTTTTTACTTACATACAATAATACATGAAATTATAATTATTTTCTGAAACAAAAATTTCATCCTATGGAAATGATTACTGTTTTCTGTTTTACGAATGTACTTGAATTTTTATCCAGAAAGGAGAGTATATTAGTAAATTGAGATTATCTGTAATATTGTCAATTTTTATTTAGTATACTCCAACCAAAATCTTTTGTTATGAGTATCCGTGTGTAATTTTCTCTAAAGATTGTATTTCATGCCTACACCCAATTACAATCAATATTAACCCACTAGAGACTAACTTCTTCGGGTAATTCGAGAAGAGGTGAGTAGTGGAGTCCAACTGTGTCAGGCGTGAGGCAATTACCCGCCAATAACATTAACTAATGTCTCACAAATGTATCGCAAATGGACTAAATCATAAATATTAACCGTTTGGAACCGACTCAGTGGTCTGATATTGTAGTGTTCGCAGCGGAGCCAGGAGGGTTGTGGGTTCGATTCCTGGGAGGAGGGTAGTGGACGTGCACTGCTAGTGGGTCTCGTGTTAGGAGCTTCCTGGTGATCAGCGGTTCAAACCGGTTTATAATATGGCAACTTGAGCCTACGGGATTATGTGCCCGGTTGTACGTTGCTGATGATGATGCTTTGGAATGAAGACTTTAATTGGAGTTATACTGTAATATGCAGTAGTCACTAACTAACTGAAATTCCTGAGTAGACCACATTTAGTGAATACTTAATATACCGTGTACGTCCATGTAACATGATATATACTACCAAAATTCGAGTATAAGAAAGCAGTTATTAAGGTATCATTTCAAAATATCCAGGACGTTATCCCTAACAGTTTCAAGTTTCAGTTCGTGTATTGTAACCGGTAATTTCAGTCATTTCACTTTCGTTTTGGTGGTTGAGTATTGAATATTATAGTGTACATAAGATTAAAGATCCCATTTTAAACTAATTAGTAGTTATCTGTGATGGATATATTTTCAGTGTAGTGCAACACGTCACACTGGATAGAAGACACACATTTAGACAAAATTATGGCCTGGAATAAATTTTTTTAGAAAAATGCATTATGTATGGTGGTAGTAGACTACAAGAAATCCTGGACGTAAATTTCGTTCTACGTGACACTCTACAAGACGTACCTGAGATCTTAAGGAAACTGACACTTCAAGGCTGATTCAACCCAGTTTTACAGTATGCGACGTTTGCCGCTAAATGATTGGGGCGGTGACTGATTCCCTGTAGAACTGATATATGCATATGACGTCTCCTTGTATATTGCGCAATGTCATGTTTTTCAAGTACTTTGTAATGCTGATCGAATTCTGCTGATCGAGTCTCAATGAGGCTATTAGTCCAAATGATGTTGAGATGGGAGGTGGTTTTCGTGGGGGGGAATATCATACTTGGTAATCAGCAGAAAAATTGAGTTTAACCTCAGCATTTAATGGCTTCATTCATGTACTTTCGTATCAGTTATTTTTATCATATTAAGAATAATAATAATAAAGAAAATAACTGAAAAAGTAGTATGAATATATGTTGAAAGAATATGCAGTATCCTAAAATCAACTTGAGAATTATACTGAATAATAAGTAAACAATCAAACAAAATAATACCAATACTAACAATAATAATTACCATTATTATTCGTTTACAGATAAGATCGTATTACTATTTACCTTTAAGATGAATTATTAATCTTCCTTTTTTATACACATGAAGTACAAACATTATATCAATGATAGGACAGACAGTGTAATAATAGGTATAGTAGAGGCCCTGATTTCCGACTAGACATACCAACTTTTACTTACTGTAGATTTCTCTATAGTATGCATGTTCAAGGTTAGATTCACCACTTTGCTTAAAACACTTCCTTTACAACCTGCTGGTTTAAATGAATTTAGAATGCTGATTGGATTTAATTGATTCCAAATATTACTTTATACAATTTGGCTTAACGACTTCTTAATTTAGTTGTACCTGGTCATTAGTATATGCGCGTGAAGTCAAAGCGATATATAAGGTACTACATAAACTAAGGATTTTTTAATTATCAGAACCTAGTGTAATTATGATGAGCATATCTTGTTCTCGTAGAAAAGCATTATACATAGGTTCCGTTAACAAACTCACTTATTCTAGTTTTAATAGGGGCTTCATAACGGTATCCAAATAGCTAATTACTTGAAAATATCGGTTTTTCGTTAGACCAATACTGTACTTATCTTTAAATAATAAATAAAATGGACTTTGTTTCAAGAGTAGTCTTGGTTTATTAACTTTGTTCATCACAAATTGATCTCGGTTGAATACCACTGAAAACCAGGAAGGACTGATGAGGAAGGAGTTTCATACAAAGACAAAACACTTGTCCAAAGCTCCTTGGTAAATAAATAAATACTAAATGAAAAAAATATCTATTGTGTAAGACATTCTGGTTTTCGTTTTATGTAACTTTCTGTGTTAACAAAAGATCTAGAACTTGACTTCCTACCTGCTTGTAATTATTACAGATTGTACCATATCCAAAATTAAGTGTCGGATCAAAAGAATGAAAGTTTATTTCATGTGTTTACCAAATATGTATAACAATTCACCGTTTTAATATGACTAGCAATCATCGTAGAAATCAACCTGATCTAAACGGACTATGTAATTGTTTATTAGGTTAATGTTATAATAAACCTTTTGGATATTATAATGAATGTCGATATAATGAGATGTTTTAGTACTTTATGGTTTCAAAACCCTTCTTCGGCGGTATTTGATAACTTTTTAAATAGTTATGTCGTTTCTCCATAGTGTGGCTTAGCCAAAGTGAATAAATCATTAATAGAAGAGTATTTGTTAAATAACAACGATTTCTGGGGAGATGCACATTAATAAAACACGTTCCATATCAGGATTGGACAGTCATCTCTTTCAATGGCATATACTTCGACTGAGTCCAATGTACTATCAGTGTAGCCTACTGATTAAACCCATTTCCATAAGACGCTTTTTATTCAGTTATAATAACTGCTTCACTATTCACTTCATTCAAGATATTTCAAGAGTTCTCATGAGAAGTGATGACTGATGGGAGTCAAACGTGATGAATGTGATGCAGTTGTTACCACTATGATTGAATAATCTTCTCTCTATAGTGAAGACTGATTAGAGTTAGAATTGTACCAGTGGACGCTAACTCTAGTTTTATGGTCGTTAAGAGTTCAGGGCAAAAACAAAAAGTCATTGGTTTGATCCCTGACTACCTTAACAATAAACCAATATAACTTATAAAAGAATTTTCAGTTTTAGCTTACTAGTAGTTTAGGAAATTGATTTTCAGACAATGTTTGGTAAGTTTCAATCACTAATTGTGCGTTTCAAACTAACCAGCAAGCTATACTTCATTATTACTGAACAAGCTACATTTGACTCACTTCGTAGACTAATTATTACTGATATCATAAGCATATTTGTTGATATACATGAATATTGTTAGTTGTTTTCAATCATTAAATTTCCATGGAATTACATTTTGCCATATAAACATCAACCTTTTCAAGACTATAGTGTCTTTCAGTGAAAACCTAAACAAATGTTGGCATTCAGCAGTAATTAAGCGATGCCTATTTCGTTCTATCTCAAACTACTTGACTATATTTGAATACTGGTTAATTCTAGTAATTCAAATAAAACTAGAACCTCAAATTGAATCATTCAAAAAGCAACAGCTACATCCTTCAAACAACTAGATTATAATAACAGTAATAATTTTTTTATTACTACAGTATGTAAATTCTTGTTTAATTACGAAAGTAAATTGCTAAATCTTTGCTGTAGTTAAGAGGTCATTACATCATTGCCTAGACAATCATACAAAATGCACTCTAGGGTTTAGTTTTTGTTTATTGATGACTAGAGAACTCTGAATTATTCCAAAAGACACTATGATGTAATTAATGATATGCCACAATCAGTATATGAATTTTACAATCTATCTATAGCTAAATTAACCGAAATATTAGTGTAATAATGAACGAAACGTGACTACTGTCCAACCGGACTTGCATTATAGTTATTCCAACGATTCTCTGTCAAGCTCTCAAACTATTCAGAAAACAATAATGTTGATGGATTATCCTGTCTCTAAGCGGCTATGAGATGTAAGAAAACAACGTAGATAATATCATTTTAGGAATAATTTTTAAGACATCCCTCCGGGATCCAGACTATTATACATTCTGGTTAGATAGTATGTTGATAGTTTAAAAGTTTAAGATGATGATTATAACTCCATCAAGTAATCGCGAGAAAAACCTTCAGGTTTCTCAGCGAACACAACTGTTGGACCACAGAGCTGCTCAGGATCCAACGGTTAATATGTCAGCATGCGTATAGTACCTTAGGCATTGAAATTTCGAACTTTTTCATAGCTAGATCCTATTAAGTAGAAAGAGAAACTAACTTTACTTCCTTTCCTTTAGAATTAGATGAATATTTTGCCACAACACAATCGATGCTGAACTATCCAAAGCCCGTCAAATAATAACCAAAAATGTGTTTTCCTACTACGTTCATTGACAGTAAGTTTAAACCTTAACCTTGACCTGAAAAGTCCCCTTCTGTACCAAAACTGGGTCTTAATCAACATCGAACCTAAACGAGATATGGCTGCAGGAATTTTGAAAAATTGTGTTTTAGAATTTCTATGGAAAACAATTGATGCTGTGAAGCATCATATTATTTCCTCTTGCCAACCTATGACTCTGTGATATATTATGTGTAGATTTCCACTTTGGGTCACATTTATGTGCATCTACAAGCTCAAATGGCGCTTTTTATATTGGCCACACAATGCAAACACATTTCAGAACAATACTCATCGTGGCTTCTACATAATTGGGATAAATCTATCCCTACCTCAATCCAAGAACATTTGACCAGTTCTGGTTACCTTAAATCCCTAGAATTTCCCTTTAATACCATCAATGTTGTAAAACGATTGAGTTCAATCGGATCAAGAAATAACGACCTGTGGACTGTCGAAATTTTATAATTGCGTCAGTTCAAGCCTGTTCTTTTGGTGAAGAAGCAGTATGTACTATCTCTAAATTTATCTTGCTTCTAATGCTTTTTTGTTTTGTTTGTTGTCTACTTCAATCTTTCATACGTAAGGCCAGAGTATGTTATAGGAGGGATTAAAAACAATGATTTAAAAATAGAACAAAATTTTCAGAAGAACCAATGAGACATAAGCAATCGACATCAACGTTGCCACAAACTTTAAATGTAAGAAAAGTGACATACTTCATTTATGGTTACATTCTGGAATGCAGGCACACCGGACTGACAAATACCTGAGAAGAACTATGCACTACAGATTTCAATCTTAACAACTAGTACAATCAGATTATGTTTATGGACAATATTGAGTCATTTGATCAAGAAATTTATTTAATGACGGTGAATAATCACCAGATGCAGAGTTGAATACAAGCAATAGTTGCAATATAATAGGAAATCCAAAGGCTTGAACTACTAAAACCCTTTAAGAATTCCACATACCGATTGTAAAAGAACAGGGAGAATTAAGTATACTCGTATTTATTCCATATGTGGTTGTGAATTGTTGTTATAGTGTTCAATCTCGTTTAGTTACAGTTTACGGGCATGACTGACTGCACTCACCATGATCATACAAAGACTAAACTATCTAAGGAGGCTTATTGCTGTAGACGAATTACTCTGAAAATAAATGACTGAAATCTACATATCCAATTCTGCTACTAAGACAATGATATATATGTTGCGACCAAGGGAGAGTGTATGATTTGTGGTTTCCGAAACACCATGTGATCTCTCAGCAATTATCCAGCCTATCAACCATCCATCCTTGAGGATTCTTAAACTAGCAAGAAACAAGTTTTTGATTCTCTTCTGGAGCAGATGTTAGTCATTTCAATCCGTAACCAGTATGACACTTATTTCGTCTATCCGACTGCACCACAATGATACACTCACAGAAGTCAATTGCGGATAATTCTAAGTCCTTGGATTTAATTATTTCGTGATGTGTGTAGTAGAAACTTTAAATAAAAAATTACAGAACGTTGCTGATCCACCCAAACGAAAACAGATTCATACCACCCAGAAGAATAGTTATTTCAATGTATTGGTGCAATAACAGTTAATGCTTTGGTTATACAACATACTGCTGAGTGATTTAAATGCACTAGAACTAGAATTCATGAATTTTCGACTCAGCGAGTTCGACTGGCTTAGCAACATACAAGATAACTAAAGCTAACAAATGTCACTTCAATAGTACATTACCTTCTCCTCTATTCATTGGCTTGGCAACAAGTCTGGAAGAATAGTTCATTATGCAAAATATGAATATGCTCATGTTAGAGACACACCCCACCACTTCTGGTGTATATTAATTGGCTGAATATCACACGGTTCTCTGAAATTGGCTATGTTAATTATGTACACGGATTATTAATGAGTATATGTATGCAATGTAAGGCAACTGTGAAGTAAAATCAAACACGATTTAAGGGTTTTAGTTTTATAGCATGTTATCACATAACTTATGCATAATGAGAATTCACTTGAAGCTGAATTTAGACATTCGCATTGCAATACATTCGCATAACTTAGCAACACGACGAATAATCTAGACCATGTTTGACAGTGAAACTACATAAATGCTAAATTATTATGTGTTTAAATTAAAGTTATATTCAATTTTGTTGTTTGTATTCTCCATAGATTGATCGTGGTTGCTTACTGATGGAAACTGTGAAGTACTGTATAGCTCTTTCGTCCTAGGATGGAAATCCTGAGCAATACCCACATTCAATCACGTCAGGGAATTAAAAAAAGACCTTCTGTCTCTCTACAAACACCATTATGCAAGAAAACAGTATAAGTAATATCATTCTCAGGAATATTTCTAAGATATCCCTCCGGAATTTCAAGTATTATACTGTCTAGTTAGATATTATGTTGACAGTTTAAAAGTTTAAGATGATGATCATTTCATTGATTCCAATGTATAGAGAATAATTTAATTTTCAACATAAGATGTTTGCATATGGTGTATGTGTAAAAGCAGTGATCAGTTGATCCGAAATAGCCTTTGAAAATATCAAAATCAATTAGTATTTATTATAATCCCCTTTCCAGTAGTCTAAACAAAAATGTGTATGCGTCTTTTTTCGAACCATCCATAGGTCCTTAGTGGGGTGTATCGGCAACATTAATGTAATCCAAATCAATATTTATATTTCTAGAGTAGGCTAAACATAACTAAATGATCATCTTGCAACATGACGAAGTTAACTGAAGTAGGAATTCCACCTGTGAAATTTGATTGTCCTAGTGGTATGAACTTTGAGAGGTTCTCTGTGAGACATGAAGAAGTTGGGTTTGATTTCTTGGTGCGATCAGTGGTATGCACTACTGAGGAGTCCCATACTAAGGCATAATAGCTGTCCAATATTTCCTCGTTATCAATCTATTGTGAATACAAGCAACAAATGTCATGAAAATCAACTGAAAATTTCGTTAAACAACTGATAGATTCTGTTAAATACAGATTATGTTTGTTAAGCTAGAATTCATTAGACATAATTATTCTGCCTAGAATAGATATTAAAAATTGACAGATCAGTACATTATAATAACGAATTGATGACATGTTAGGGATGTTGCTATTCAGTATGTTTCTAAGTCACTTGAATGTGTCAAGATATGAATGGCTAAACTTCAATACGATTGGATTCTCGTTATATTTAAATTTTTTTGGCAGCATTCTGGATAATCAAGAAATGTTCGTACACTAATTAAGAACCAGTGTGCGAATACACATTTTAATCTTAAATAAACGTTAATTTAGTCGTATTCCTATCAAGTTACAGAGCTACTGGGTATTAATCCTGTTTTTGATTATTATGTTATTATGTATTTGTGTGTGACAAAATTTTACTATCATGATTGTAAGTACACAAACACATCCACATTCAGCATAACCTTGGTAAGACAAACCAGTGAAGTATGCAAAGATCGTAGATTAATTATTGGTTGATCGATTGAAGTAAATTAAGTGAAATATTATTGTAGGATTATTAATGTTTTAATACTTATACTGATGGATCGTCTATCGGAAATGATGGGTATCATGGATAATGAAATGATAGGTTCCATATCCAAAAGCTGATAATTACTTAATGAACTCTTAAAATACTATCATCCTCAGAGTTTGACGTAGATATATGAAACAACATAACTATGCTAAAAAGAAACTCTATATAGACTGAAAACTGCCTCTTTTATTAAGCCTCAAGTAGGTTCTCCATCAGTTGTCAGGAGATATAGTAACATATAAACTCATTTTAATATAGTTACATAATCTATTAGTCAGTTTACATCAATTGGTTATTAATAGTCATACTTAAGTATACTGAAGTTAATCACATTCAAATTTGACATTATAATTATTCTAACGATCCTTAATTAGTAATAGGCTGATATCCGGGAAGCCCACTGTGTAACCTAAATATTAAAGTTTACAAAATTCAAGTCCTTTTCCTATTCAATTCTATAGAAACACAAACAAGTTGGTACTCAAATGAATATTTCTCTTAGTGAAATCATAACATCTTAATGCTGGCTTATAGAAAACTTAAAATTCCAAATAAGTATTAATTTGTATACTAAGAAATTTTAATAATCCATTGAATATACAGTAGTATCTATATAACAAAATATCAAACATTCTAATTATTAAATTAACAGAGCTAATCTGTACAAGGTAGTTTATATCCAGCCTAATAATCAGTAGATTTCTAAAGGCCATTGCTTTCATATTAGCTAATCTATTTGTAAATAACCATCGCTATTTGATCCATTAAGCTTTCACACTTGATAATTTAACACAGCCAAGAAAAATTTTCTTGAGAATGGAGATTATTTTTACATATTAATCATATAAATAACTTATTAAGAGATTACATTGAGACGATGGAAAATACTTGCAGATCAGATGGAGATCCTTGATGGTGTTGTCTTCTATAAGCTGAATGTTATAATGATAAAGCTCTCAATGTCTTTTTTAGAAATTAGTATGGATAATGGTGAATAGGAAGATGATGAAAGCTTTACACCTAAACCATTCAGCTTGGAGAAGTTAAGATAGACAATGTTAAACATTTTATGTATTTTTTTTTCAGATTTTAAATTCAAAAAGGGATTTCTATTCCAGAGAAACAGTAATAAGGGACAATTACTGTGGTTTGTGTTATTGGCAAGTACAGGTATATCTAAATACAAAAGTCAACTTTATCTACTTAAATTCCAATGAAGTGTATTCAATTGAGTTTTCCGTCTCTGAGAATAATATAACGTTTTAGTTTAGAAAGGAATGCTCAAAGGAGATCAGGAGATATATTTATCTAATTGGTAATGTGATTAAGTTGTAAATAGTAAAATTAATATGTTGGTATATTAACTTAGGATACGACTCAATGATCTCCTTTCAACTTTAAGTGTTTAAAGTGATGTGGCGAAAGAAGCAACCAAATACATAATGAATTCATCATATCTTGAATATTTCTTTCTATTAATGCTCCAGAATATTCTTCTAAACATGGTATATATTCATAATATTTTGTTTCACCGCTTAGCATTGCTGCTTGTATATTTCACAGAATGATGTTAGTTGGATACTATTAGAAAGCAGTAAGCATTAGACAGAATACAAACAACAAATTAAATACCAATCTCCACGGGAACCACTTTTGATCGACTTAGCACATCCTACCTAACAAATGTAAATGTGTCTAAAACTTTCAAATAAATTCTTCTTACTAAGTAAGTTTACACCTCTTCATAGTCTTTGTATCTACATAGATTGTAAGAAATAAAGAAACCTAAACGAAATAAGATGAATTGTACTATTCAGCTGAAATGTTTTTCATTGCACTACTGAAATTAATAATTGGAAGTATATGAATGAAGCATTCATGTTGTGACTAAATCTGTGAAGTGAGATGAGTATATGTGTCCCCTGTAGTTAACAATGGATATGTTTATTTTTGATCATTAGGATTAATCTGTTTTATTATTGATTGTTTTGAAGATTATTGAATTCGCGATTTCAATAACTGATCGCAGTTAAATAACTAGTGAATACAAGGAAACACTAGGGAGCTGCTTTTTCATGACATGGAACCACTTATAGATGCACATTCATGTTTTACTGGGACACAAACCACAGAACTTCAGACCACATAGGAGCGCTTAGGCTTTAGATTAATGAGTTACAACCTTATGGTTTGCACTTTAATTTCAGTCAATTTGAGTTATATGGTGCTACCTCATTTATTGAAATTAAGAGTATTGGTTGAACTCCGTCAGTCACGTCCTCACAATATGGCTCTAGGAATTATCCACCTAAAGCTGAATATGTGCTTTGACTCCGACCTGCCATGAGGATATGGATGCCCACTAGTGAAAAATGACATACCAAGACGTAAAAGATGTCCAGTTATTGTTTATATTAAACTGTCATCTAAGGTGAAACCGCTATTTAATATTTTGTTTTAACTTCAAAATCATCAGCACCTAGCCACTGAATTTTATAAACGTCAATAAGAAGAGATATTGATGAAGCGATAAATGATTCGATGAAATTTCTGGAATTATTGGGTTGGATGAAATGCAAGTTATCTCTATCAAAACGGATTTCAGTAGTCTTAATCAAGAATTATTAACTTAAGTTGATGCATATGATAATCCCTGAACGGTACGTAAATTACCAGAATAATGAAAAACGAAATGTTGTAGTGGTCATTAACTCCTCTAATTTAATAACCTTGTAAACATCCGACATTTCTGGTAGCAAAATTATAGTTTTAATAAATACTGCTAGATGAAAGTTGTAGATTAAGAATAGTGGCAATATCGCAGTAGAGACCACATTGGAAACCTCCTAATCATCAAATGTTCCATTTTAAAGTACCAAGACACTTTTTTAATTTTTGCTTACGTTGATATACCAATCATTATCTCTTCGTTTCTTTTTATTTCTGATGCATCGTTCACAAGACATTTGGAAACAAACATTGTCTACTTTTTTTATAATTTCAGTACCTTCAAAACACAGGCTAAGAGACAACAAATCAGTCACTTCCAATCATCATAATCACTGTTTTTTTCTGTTTTTATTGATTGCATGATAGGGAAATTGCAATCACCTCTTGGGATAACCGATGACTTGAAAAAACTTTGGCTTTTATTGTCATACTCACTACAGACAGAAAACACATTGTGTTGCCTTCATTTTCTGTGCTAAACATTTCTAGGAATCTTTGGTGTGTGTGTGTGTGTGTAATAGTTATTTGATGTAGTCGAAAAAGTGAGAATACTGAGATGAATCACTAGAGATTTTAATGCATTTTTTACTCATTCCTTCAAAGAGGCCTTTTTGCAAAAGATTATTCAATCACCGTTATCAATTTACATGGATTAATCACTGAGGAGTAACCTATTCTATTCCTTATAATGTCGATTAAATTCTACCTATCATCTATCAGTGTAGGCAGTTGTCAACATATCACAATATCTTTGATGTTTAACAATTAAAGATATTCGATGAGAAGATCTAAAATAAGGCTAAACGCTGTTTGACATAGAAAGCAACATTTCGTTTAAAAATGTAGATATGCTTTATGATGTTTTACATAGCATGAAAACTACTTTACAATCAACTATCTCTACATCACATAACGTCATTCTTTATTATTTTATAGAAATGAATTTACTGTTGTGTAATCATTACTAAATTTCTAAAAACTGATTGTATTAATAAGAATTTGTACTTTAGAATTTTAATAAGAGTGCTTAGTTCATTCACAGTTGGATAGATAGTGTTTACTATATTCTGCTAATATTTTATACTGTTAAGGTCAACTTATTATCTGTAATCTGAAATAATTTATTGACAGTAAAATGATTAAAGTTTTTTTTTGTTGTCTGTATAAATCATAGATTGACTCCGGTTTGTAACCGTAGGAAACTAAACATAGCTGGGCAGATATTTCGTTCCAGTATAAAACTTCCTAGTTAGATGACTTAATTATAAAGCATTTATTATCACTTTTCCTAACATTATCAGTTTAATAAGTAACCAGTGTGGGTTTGTTTTGTTCATGTGAAATGTGAATATTGATTGCCGGTAATTATATTCTGTTTAAACATATGTATATGATTGTCATTTTTTTCGAACTGGATTATTGAACTTGTAACAAACAGAGCTAGTTCATACAAGTTATATGTTGTTTTAGAGCCAGGTAAATATCATGCTACTACAATGTAAGATGGTAGGTGGAAAACTCATATTATATGAATACTATTGTAAGTAAACTGTTTATCCCTTTCCAAGTCAATAGATATATATATATGTCTTTCCTTTTATTCCGTTTCGGCATTTAAAGCCTACTGATCAGTCTTAGTTGACATTTTATTGCATACTTAAATAATTCACTTGTTACAAATAGAGCATAATTTGTCTAAATGAAACTGAAGATTACAAAATTATCCATTCTTTATACAGGTTGACAAAATGAGTTATTGTAGTAATAAACTCATTTGACGTACATTTTCATGTAACCAACTTTGGTTTACAGTCTCTGAGTGTTGAGGATGTTACCTGGCTACTGGCACTGAAGTAGATAAGATGCAGTTAAAGCATATTACTGAGAAGTTGAGTCCTTTATCAGTTAACTAGTACATCTATTAATCATTAGATAAGTTTCAAATCTCCAATATTTATTTATTGATATATGAACACATAGTGTGTCAATGAATAGTTAGATATAAATCACTTAATAAGTATATCGAAGATATTGAGTTTGAAAAAAGGTTTAGCTGTTAAAAAATCAAATAATTTAAACATTCCGCCTATCAATAGTTTTTGAGTTTTTTTCAATGAAATAATCAAAATAAATTTCTCTTGGTATTCATCACCCAGGCATTCCCCTAATATAATTAAAGAACTAATGTTTTCTGGTAAATTCAATCTCATGTCAATCATTTTCACAGTCTACTACCGTCACTATTTAATTATACAGAATTATTGAATGAACATTGTCCATTCCTGTTATGTTGCCAACTGATATGACGCAACGAGAAACCTGACTGGTTGTAGCTAACGCCAATGAAGTGTGCCTAGTTGATAATGCACGACCGACCTATGCAGACTCACCCCCCCCCCAGGCCGAGAATAGAAGAACCAGAATTAGGGACCGAAAAGCGGAGAACTGAGAACCGAGGACTGAGAACTGAGAACGTATTATATTTTAATCATACCTTTATATATACATAAAACCAGACCACACATTAAACCAATCAAGAATCTAACATTGATACAGAACAAAAGAAATAGTGGCAGTGAATGGGGATAACTTGTACACAACTAAGCAACTGTAGTTCATAGTAATAAACAATATACTAAGAGTAAATACACTAAACGAGAGAACCGAGTATGGGGAATGTAACAGTCATAGAAATGAACTGTTTACATTATCCACATTTATAATAATTGAAATAATGTTCTAAAGCACAGTTCTCGAAAATAGTCAATCTTTATTAAGTGCCCGGCATTATCAATTCCTATAAGAATAATCGAGTGTTATCAATTCCCCTTCTAATTATAAAATGTAAAAATTGTCCCAATTTTCGCTACAAATAATTCGATAAAACAATCAGTAATTGTATAAATTATTGAATACTGAAGTATCAGTGCGATTCGTTGTACAAGTTGAAACAGTATAATCTAGAAGTAAAATAAAGAAAAATGGCTTTAAACAATTTAGAAGTGGTTGCATATTACTAAGATGTGGGAAATTTTTCATTTTTATTCTGGGTTGTATAAGAATGTTAGCTAAAATTATCTGCAACGCTTTCAATGTTCAATAAATATGTTATTTCCAGAATTTTTGGAAACTTTTTTGTCTATTTAATAAATTATGAGTTGAATATTAGGAAGTAATTTTCATCAGTGAACTTATTCCAAGCTATAACTTTTATTATACTTATGTCTTTCTTTCTATTATATCATGTTTTACTACAAAACCTTATGAACTAGCCCAGTAAATTAGACCAAAATGTAACAGAATACGACAGATATCATACAGTTGATGAACATTAAAGATATTCCTGATAACCTCAGCTTCATTATATTATACGTTTCAAGATTAGAATAACGAATCTTAACTTTAATCCATTTAGTAAGATGATAGTAGTTTATATTCGCCGTCTCTAATATATTGTCAGTTACAAAACTGGTATAAGTTAGTTTGAATGTGAAGTATTCTAAACCAAACTAAATTTGAAAGTGATTCAAACCACGGACTGAATTTTGCTCAAAAACCCAGAAGTAGTGGATAGTGTATCAGTTGTCAACTCACTATCCGCAACTTGAAGTCTAACTCAAATTCCATCTATTTTCAAAGAGAACCCATAACATTCAGACTTTATTTTAGATTGGTTAACTTACAAATACCTCACATCCTTTTACAAGCCAAAATTATTACAAAACAGAATGGGATAACTATTAGCAAAGACTATTGATTAGATGGATGCACTACACTTATATCTTAAAAGCAAATATTTGGGTATGACTCCAGATATTTGGAATGAAGACATTGATAAAAATTAAACTCTGGTAAGTAGCATTCGACGACCCGATGGAGAGTAAAATGGCAAAAAATACTGAGTATAAAAAGCTAACACTAATTTACATAAAACCACCCTAACCTCATTATAATAGTCAGCTCACTAATGACTAATCCCATGACTCTCTGGAGGTTCTAGAAAGAGGTTGTAACTAGTGGGGACTAAAAATGTTAGGAATGAGAAAATTCACACCACTGACGTTGGATGAAAATCTAGTTACATCACAAATTGGTCAAATAAGACACCTTCTTTTGGAAGCCTGCTTAGTGGTTCCAGTGAAAGAGCTCTTTGATAGTATCTAGTCGTTGGAATCATGGATTACGAATGAAGAATTAATAATTTAGATTTAGATTCATCCATGACGTAAAACCAAATAACAAGAGAAAAGTTTTGTTGTTTGCTCTTTAGCCTACAACACTATGTTGAAGGTCAGATCACCTCGAATTTCACTATTTAAGGTTAAATTCCTCGCAGGTATGAATATTTATGAGTATTAAATGTGCAAATTCAGTCGTTCACAGTATAGATTCTGGAATATCATCGACTAATAGCCGTAACATACTCGATTTAATTGAGATGGAGTGGTTTTCTGGCTGATTTCGGCTTACGACAAAGCCATACCATCCACTGGCTTCATAGCCTGGTTCACCCTAACCGTAGTGGCCAAGCTTTCCTGTTTCTTCAATATGCACTATATAAGTGAAAGTCTTAGAGAGTAACAGTGTATTGACGAAGATAGCATAGAAAGTACATGGATTGCTTGTAACCCAGACTGAAAGATACGCTTATTTCATTCAGTACATAGATTACATATGTGAATAATTGTTAGCGTTGATGAGTTGGAATAATTCATTTGACGTCTAGTGACCAATATATATAGTATATTCACACTGAAAGAATCAGTTCTGTCTTTAGCTGATCAGTGTTTATCCATAAAGTCTAACCACATACCAGTATTTAGGAAATTAATCTGTCATGAACAAATAACTCCATTAGAGATAAATCAACATAATCTGAAAGTACTTGTATCGTCCTGTTGGTTTTTTCAATAATTGTAATTTACCGCTCTGTTGCTATATACCCATCTGAGAGGGCTACCTTAATAAAAAGTCAATTTACGAGTTTAATTACAGTTGGATTGCGGTTAAAATGTGCAATCAAGGAAACTCGTTTAACTCTATATGGGTCTTATCGGTTGAATGCACCTTTATCTTAATAGTTCAGTAGATAACTCAAGGGTATTAGACGCGGGTGTATAAAGTTTGTATTTTGATGTGAGCATTAACATTTTTCAGTACGCTTTTTGATGTCCTAGAATCCTCCCTTACAAATCATATATTATCTTAATAGGTATTATGTGATTCTACTTAACTTTACTGAAAACCTGTATCCATCATGAAAATGCCAAAACTATTCCCTTTTAACTAACTACATTAAGTAGAGGTGTTAAATTCTATTTCATAGTTTTGATTTCAAAATATTAAAGATTGTAAACGACAGCTGATGAGAACAGAATGAAACAAAACAAATTCATGCAATTCACCTCACATTTCTATGGTTTCTCTCTTTTCTTATGTAAAAGTGAATCAAGAGTGTGAAATATATATTTGTCTTTCTAATACCACCTTTATTTGATGATGTAATGGAAAACAAATCTCTTTTAATTTCCAGTGTCGATTATTAGATTGTCATTGTTTCGTCGTTATGTTATTTCTTATTTTAATTGACTGTTTTCATTATTAACTGTAAGTTCATCTGATGTACGTATTTAGTCGTCGGCTTACCTTCTTTATTACTGTCCTCTCTTTCAGATCCTCTTATTTATGTTGTAGTGTACAATCGTTTGGAGTGCATAGTACTTTCTGACTAAGACCTAAACTGTTATAATGATATCACTGTATTCTCAGATCTCACCTACTTTACTAATTCATATTTAACCAGTTGAGACTAAGCAATTTTATTCATAATTATTAATATCTTGTACTGAATTATATCACTATCACATAGATACAGAATCAAGTAATTTTCTAGAACATTCTTTTATATGTGACATGTATTCTCAATATCAATCAACTTTTTTTTAAATTTAATCTGGATCTTTTCAATATCATATTGATATACTTTGTCTTCGACGATTAATAAACCAACAACACTGTTAAATCACATATTTCCGGCAGCGTAATATCAGAAGGACAAAATCATAGATGACTAGATTTCAAACTCCTCCCCTCCCCACCCCACCCCCCCACAGTAACAGATCCAATCGAAGTGACGTCGTAAAGTGTAAAAATTAGAAGACGTGTATAATAAGTTTTTAAACATTCTGCAAACAGAGGAACAGAACCTAGAAATGCATAATTGTTCCGAATTCAGTAAAATACTTCGATTTACGTGAAGTGAGACTGCTACAACTTGTTCTTGCCAATATCAATTAAAGATAATTTTTATAATTTCTTGAAAATTCATTTGTAATTTTCGTTTTGAAATTAGCATTGGGATATAAATCACTGAGTGCGAACCCAATAATTGATTAATCATGTATCTTAACTTGATCAACCAGTTTGAGGTCGACATACTAGTTCCCTATCCTTTAATCTTCGAAACCATTGACGCAGCATGATGAAACACAAAAGAAGAAAATAAAGACTTCCCTACAAGTAGTTATCATATTAGTGCAAAATATTAAAGGATATGGGAAGCTTAGTATTAAGGTGACTAGAAATTATCATTGTAATTCATCCAATCAAAGACTAAGAAGTTGTGAAGCTGACTAATAATATGATGTTATACAGAACCTTCGGGAAATTCTGTTTAATAGAATCTGGACGGAGTGTTTCCAATTCTTTTGAAGCTTTTGAAAGATTTTTGGTGATTGCTGTGAGCTAAACAAAAAGTAACATTAAATGTATTAATTGTATTTATTTCAAATTATTTTTCACTCTCTGTTCATTGTCTGAAGTTAGCAAACGCGTTATTCGGTCATAAGGAATTTTACACGTGTATATTGTTTCTAAAATTATTTATTGTATATGACTTATGACCAACAGATACATTCTCAAAGCACACATATTCTTCAACTACAATTGTTTGCTTTTTATGCAATGCCCACTTACAGTGAATATACTTCTTAGATCTTTTGGGAAATTGTTTAGTAAATGACCTAATTTATAAATCATTTGTAAGATTCCAAAGCATTTTCATTGTTGTCAATGATTTCAAAGTATGTTACTGGAAACAAGTGAAAAAGCTATGATAGAAACAAAAATGAAGAGATCATGAGTGACTAGTCATGCTCGTAGATGAAGTGGTATAATTATATTTATTTATTTCATGCAATTGGTCCCTTGAAATACTTTACAGCTACAAGTTCAATTATTTTTAAAGTTCTATTACATTAAAGCAATTACAAAATATGTTTACACTGTTTAATCACTGAATCATGTTTATCTAGACATGTTTTAGTTTAGAATGAATTTCATCAATCAAGTTGCAATATGATCACTAGTCTTAGTAATTCAGTATAAAGGGGTAGAGGCAGTCAATAAGCAATGTTACTTGACTTATGTTTCATGCCATTTAGTACCAGTGAATAAAAATTTACACCTGACATCAAGGTGACTTCACTCTTTGCAGGTTTTATCGATGATATTATCATTTAAACCGGCTATGTTAGTAATGGAAATATGCTACTTAAGATTTTTAACAAAAAAGTTCATATTGGTTCTTGAAACTACCAATACAAATCATTTTATAAACTAAAGCACCTCTCGAAGAAGTGACAGTACTATTTAGAAAAAAGCCTAGAATTGATAGTATTTAAGCTTTCGAAGCTTCTTTCCTACAGATTGTAGTAATAGATAAAAGTTATATTATGTAAGTTAACTTGAAGATGAATGCTTAAATAAAGAAGCACGCTTTCAATAAAGCAATTACCTCTAGTTATTCATAAAAAAAATAGAATAACCATCTCCATGAGCGCAAGACAACCATAAAACCTCGGAAGGTAAATATGCTGATTATACTTATCTTCAAAGATGACCAATTTTTGAAGAAAATAAGCCATTGATTGTTAGGAGCTGTGAGTAACACACTTCCATCAATGAAATTAGTACAGATATGCATCAGGAAGTGCTCAATTACTTAGGACAAATTAGTAAGTTACCCCCCCCACACACACACACCTTATATCAACTCATGTTACACTTACATACCCGTATAAAAGCGGATACACTGAAAGATAAACTAATTTCAACGTTTATTTTTGACGATATTTATAAAAGTCTTTTCAGAACATAGAGTAATCTGCAAGTCTCGATGGTGTACCACCTATTTAGACATAAAGTAGAAGGTGAACAACAACAGGCGCAGTCACATTAATTATGATGAACTCAGCTAATTAAGATTACAATGAGCAATATACAGTTTCATTCGTTTTCTGTTTAAAAAATATTGCAATTTATAGGAATTTTCGTCTAAAGAAGAACGA
Source organism: Schistosoma mekongi (assembly GCA_034768735.1). Lineage (NCBI taxonomy): Eukaryota > Metazoa > Platyhelminthes > Trematoda > Strigeidida > Schistosomatidae > Schistosoma > Schistosoma mekongi. The sequence goes on along the minus strand of CM068308.1, from coordinate 38,682,385 downwards.
ATAGATTCACAAAACTTCGGCGCCTGGTGTATATAAGACATATGAATAGCATTATATTTGTAAATAATTTCAGAGAGCAAAATTCGAAAAAATTTCAACCTTTCGCTCAACAAGCAGGTTCTAGCTTCTTCAGAGTAATAACCAAAATCAAAAATTATAGAATATAAATGTAAATAAGAGGTCAAATTTCATTATGTGTCAATACGTATACAGAGTTTGAACTTATTTTCACATTAGTCATCATAAGGTAACTAAAGTTGAAATGATGTAATCACTCGTTCACATATATTGCTATGAACTATGTTCACGGAAAAGGATAGACAATGTGAAGATTGTAGTGAAAAATCATGTAAATTTGAGTAAAAGTAAATGGATATGGTGATAATTATGAGTCAAAGGAGGAATGGTAACATCTTGAACTGTGTTATTAAACTAAACAGTTCTAAACAGAATAAATAAATAATTAGAATGTGTTTGAATCTTAGAGCAGTACATGATGCCTGAATTCTTTTTTCTTTCATTAGTTACCATGGTGTAGTTAACAGTACCTCATCTCGTTGGTTTATATTAATGGGATTTTCTCGAGTACTTACGGCTTCAAATGTTAATCTTTCTTTAAAAGAATGAAAACCTTTCTGAAGGAATTTTATCATGTCAAAACTGATATTGTGTCCTGTTTCTATTAAATGCAGTGCCCTTATTATTACATACTGGTAGGCCTCTCACTTATGCATGACTGATTAGATTAACCATTAATAAGCACGTGTGAATATTAACTGAATCCATTCTCAGATAATAAAACTTATACGATTTATAGATAATAAACTATCCAATATGTCGATAATGCCGCGCTCTAAATTGAGGTCACCACTGATCGAACATTTTACTGGCGACTTATGTTTCACATTAATATTAACCATGTCATTTATGCTTAGTCAAAAGAGTTGACGAATTACGTCATTTTCTAAAAATAATATGACTTTAATTAATAGTGTTCACTTTCTCCTTTCTCGTCATCTTGAATATACCTGTAAAGTAACTTACATTCTGTAATCGTTTTCAGTGTATGTATGATTATTATGTAAGCCAATAAGTAAGAATGCCTTTAGTCAATAATATTTTGCTTGTTTGTACACAAATATAAAGTGCTACTTAACACATCGAGACAAATTATATCCCACCTTTAGTAATTAATGATACTTTGGATTATCCATTTAGTGGAAGTAATGAATATAAAATTACTTACTTACTTAATTATGCCCGTTACTCCTCGCTGAGGAGCATAGGCCGCTCACCAGAGTTCTCCATTTAACTCTGTCCTGAGCAATCCTTTCCAATTGTTTCCAGTTGCTGCTCATCCTTTTAATGTCTGCTTCCAATTCTCGCCGCAGCGTGTTCTTTGGCCTTCCTCTTTTCCGTTTCCCAACAGGATTCCATGTTAATGCTTGTCTCGTGATGCAGTCTGATGGTTTGCGTAGTGTATGTCCTATCCATTTCCATCGTCTTTTCCTAATTTCCTCTTCGGCTGGAAGTTGGTTTGTCCTCTCCCATGGTAAGTTGTTGCTTGTTGCCTGTAGCCCTCCTAGGGTTATTGCCGGTCCCAAGCCCGGGTAAAGGAGGAGGTTTGGGCATGGGGCTAGCATCCCCATCCCGTAAAAACCCAAACTTGCTAAAAAAACGAAAACCAGATTAAACAATGAATATAGAATTAAGTTAATCGAATTCAATGATTAATTATTTTCTTTATGATGATCATCTTTATACAGTGAAGATAATGTAATTATTACAATCAGTTTATTTACAAGATAAATTCAATGTACTTTTATAAGTCAGCTGAGTAAATTCACTTATTATGATTGCATAATTAATTATACTTTAACATTCATTTCTAATAATTCATTCTATTCTCTATTAGTACAAAAGAATAAAGATAGTACTACAAAATATAAGTGATAAATATATTAGTATAGGAACGAATATCAATAGTTCTTAAAGTAACTTTCTGATTTTGAAGACACTTTTTTAGTTAATTATCAAAGAGTTAACATTAAATTGACAGTATTTCGTAATGATAGTAATGAAACCTGTTAGAATACTGTAGTTTTTCGAGGATGGTTAATTTTAATGGGGAGGGGTGGGGAAGGTGGTGATATCACTAAACAACCTTATTTCACTAAGTACAAATATATTCACATTCAATGATTCTTTCTGAATTACTCCCAGAGTCATAAAGATATAGAGATATGAAGCGTGTCTATATATGGTTGTGATCATTCACAATATGTGATTAAAATCTCGACATTTAGGGTATCGCTGGATCCTTTAACTGGTGCTAATCACCACTAAAATTCATGATGGAACAAGATTGTGATTTCCATCTACAATTCCTAGGCGTTCAACTTACTAGTAGGAATGATAAATTTCTACAAGGATTACAAATATTTGATGACGTAATTGCTAATTAATACAGTTATAGGTTGACTAGTTTAGTGGGGGTCGATTTGACTTGTATTGTTTGACGACTCATATAGTCGTGATATCATTAAACACCGGTGAATATAAGTCAGCTGTTCCATTCGTAATGGAATCTTTAATCAGCGGGTCCAACAGGCTCACAATGAATCAAACTATTATATATATATATATATATATATTCTACAAATAGATGGTAGTTTGACTTTATTTATTGGCTAGATGGTTATAGGCAGATCACGTTTTCTTTCCAGGTTATAACCTACACGCTGTTTCCTGGGCCAGAAGAATAAACGTATATACTTACCGTTAAACTATGTACCTTATGATTTAATTGTAGAAAGTAAATCGTTCAGCTTTTTTATGAGCATAAGCTGCCTAGTTAAGTGTTGAAAAATGTATCGTGACTAAATAGAACTGAAGAACTTAACTTTCAGTCTGGAACTACTGTACAAAAACGCTTATTTGGCATAATAAAACTTTAAAGTTAACTATATAAATGACTAAAATACTATATATACAACATATTATGAACATTCAAATTTGTCGACTATCAAATGACTAGTTGAGATGTTTGATACTAGTTGTTAAAGGTTAAATTTTCTTTGAATTAAACTCATCATTACAACTCTAACAAAATAATTTTAATCATCTGACTTAAGAGTAGTATCATTGTTTAATTGATAACTTTACATATTTGAGATATAATCTTTTCTTTACATCAAACAATTCATTATATAAGTTGGATTGTGACTGGCAAGTGGAATTCAGGACTCGCGTTTCGTCTTATTTGGGACTCATCGACTGGATGTACCGGCATCTCAATGTTGATGTTCACACTAGGGTGAAACACGCGTCCTGGATTCTACTTGCCAGTCACAATCCAACTTATATAATACTTGTGAAAATTCGCTATATCGAGGCAATCCGCTCAGGATGCACATATAGCAATAATGATTGACCAGCTTCAGTCTATAACAAATCAACGGAAATATACAAGTTTATCCTAATATCAAACAATTCACTTACTTTCAATGAATAAATCATTGATAAATAAAAAAAACTATGTAACGGTAAACAATAGTAATTTATTGATACACTAAGTTCATTATTATTCATATGTACATTGGCATTGATTATAGTTAGTCTAAGACTAATTACATTGAAATATAATGGTAGTAAATGAATCAATAAATAAAAAAAATATGCATTTAGTTACATTTTATTTACAGTTTTCAATCAATAAAATGTTTCTATTCTAAGTTATTTTAAAATAATTAATTACTAACATGTTTTTTAATTCAATGTAAAATGAGATTTATGCATGGAAACAATTAATTTATGTGATTGTTCAATATAACATAAGTATACTTAGTGTATTAATCTACATAGAAACATTTTTAGTTAGGTTGAAGTTAAAATTCTTATATGTGACTCACTCAGTTTATCATATGCATCGGTCTAAGTTGCCTTGCACAAAAGCCAATAAGTGAATGAAGAGGAGTATTAGATTAGATAACCTGAAATATGTGGAAGACCTAATTCTGACAGCGGGAAAAAAGTTGAAAGGGAAGGAAACATAAAATACTTATATGATACAACGAAGAAGCTAGCTGGAAAATACAATAAACCGGAACGACCAATCAATAACAAGTTTGGTAAAACAATCACTGAGACCCAGGACACAGCAGAACATGTGGGTAGAAAACTTGGAAGAACTCTTGAATAGATCAGCCCTAATTAACCCACTAGTTATCGAAGCAGCATCGACGGATCTCTCTATAAATATCGACTCATTAACAATGGATGAAATCAACATGACCATCCTACAAATCAAGAGTGACAAGTTAGCAAAACCAGACAACATACCAGCTGAGTAGAGCACTGAAATCAAATATAGAAGTAACTGCAAAGATGCCTTACATTCTCCCCAAAATGATTTGCTCGGAAGAACAAGTACCAAAAATAGTCTATTTCATATGGAATTCTTACGACGGACTACACTGTAGATTTGTGCATGGAGGAAAGCTCACGGATTCATTCGAAATGAATACCAGTGTCAGACAGAGCTGCTTACTTCCACCCTTTCTCTTTCTGCTGGTGGTTGAATGGATTATGCAAACGGCAACATCTCAAGGCAATCTAGGAATACAGTGGACAACATGGATGTAACTAGATGACTTGAACTTTTTGTAGATAACCTAGCTCTTCTATCCAGCACACAGTAGCAAATTCAGATAAAGGCGGACAATGTGGCAGCAGCTTCTGTAGCCAATAGACCACATCATGCACAAAAAAAGCAAGATCTTTCGATATAAAACGAGAACAACTGACTCACAGCTGACGCAGAAGCTCTGAAAGGAGTGAAAACTTTTACATACGTGGCCAGCATCATCGATAAACAAGGAATGTCTAATGCAGATGTGAAGGCACTGATTAGCAAGTCACGGGCAGCATTCTTACAATTGAAAAATATCTGAAACAAAAACCGTCTGTTAGCCAACATAAAAGTCAGAATTTTCAATACAAACGTCAATACAGTCCTATTGTATGCAACTAAAACTTGGAGAACTACGAAAGCCTCTTTCGAAAGATACAGGTGTTTATAAACTACTGTCTGTGAAAGATACTTAGGATCCGTCGTCCAGATATGATTGGCAACAACCTTCTGTGGCAGAGGACAAACCAACCAATACCCCGGTGAAGAAGAAATTAGAAAAATACACTGGAGGTGGATAGGACACGCATTAAGAAAATCACCAAAGTGCATTACAAGACAAGCACTAATTTGGGAAAAGAGAAAAACTAAATAGCAAATTGCACCGGGAATCGGAGGCATACATGGATAGAATGAACAGCACTTAGGAATAATTGGGAAGTAGAGCTCAGGACAGAGTTGGTTGAAGAATACTGGTCGGCAGCCTATTGTCCACATGGAGTAACAGGCATTAATTAATTAATTGATTGAAGTTGCTTCACATTAACAGCCCAATAAAACTAATGTCAGTATAAATGAAGTATTAGTTACATCAGTGGTAGTAAGAAAAAGGTGCGGACAGATATAATATGATACTAGGGGTAAGGATTAGCTCGTGAACAGAAAGGAATAAAATAATTATGAGGGAATATAACAAGTGAAACACTTACTCACTTTTGATCTATGCTGAGCTGTCAACTTTAGTTTCCAACCATAGGTTACAGCTATCTTGTGGACACCCACTAAGTGGTCTACTGCTACCACTATGACTCAGGCCAGTAGTCATTGATTGCATAGTCTGATGCCACGTTTTTCTTCGTACACACCTAGATTTCTTCTAACTTACTGTAGTATCGGCCAGTATTGTAAGCTGAGGTAGTCAGTGATTGGATATGCGTAATACATGTCCCAACCACCTCAGTCGACGAAGACTTATTATTGTATCACCTGATTTTCTAGCGCTTCCATAATACCCTACCTTATATCTAACCTGACCATTACTTACTTGGTGGTCCAAACAGATTCCAACGATATCCTGAAGACATCTGCGATTACATACTAATAACTTACGAATATCGTCTGTCCTTAATGGTTACGTTTCACGTTTATACAGTAAGACAGAACTGGTTGTTGCTCAGTATACTCGTCCTTTCGTGGATAGGCGGTTATCATGCCTACGCCATAGGTGATAACAGTTGTCAAAAGCGGAACGAGCTGTTTGAACCTGTGAAGAGATTTCATCAGACATCAACCCATCAGGTCGGGTAAGTGAAGTGGTCAACACGTTCAGCAACTTCATTTCCTATCTTTAGTTCAGGTGTTGATACAGATCAGTCCCGAAGCAACAATTTTCACTTAGGAGAGGTGGAAAACATACTGGACATCTTTACATTGCTGCTTAATGTTACCAATGGACTCCGCATTTTATTGAAGTCTTGATCACACAAACGGGTAACCTGATAAGAAACCAACTCTTGATTATTCAGACAGCGAAGGCGTTGTTTAGAGGAGTAAGTCTATGGTGAAATTGAACGAAGACGGATTAAGTGTACAGTGTTAAAGATATGACCTGATGTTACAAGTTCAGGTGATTGTTGGATGTAAGCACTGACCAAACTAAGTGTTTGAGTAAAAAACCTACACAAGGTTCATGTACTGTTAACGTACTTTTTCAATGAAAGACACTGTCATACGATCACCCAGTCTTTGAAACGGAGTACTACCTTTGAGTCACGAAAAATCAAACGTCGACAAATATGTCTGTGTTCTATAATCTGACGAATACTGAACATAGACATGTTCGTTTGGTCAATTTATACTGATCCTATTCTGTCCACTAAGTAATAATATGGCTACTAGCTTGATTTAGTGAGGACGATTTGTAAAATGGTAGTTTAAATGACTATAATATATGAATAAGATAAAATGTAATTGAACAAGTTGTTTTATACACATAGTTCTTCTCTGGTAGCACATTCAGGAATATATAAGGTATACTAACATTCTGCATTTAGTAAGTTAATATTCAACTTGTAAACGGGACTTTGAATGACGTATCTACCATTTGAGATGGCGCATGATGACAAAATATACTTGAGCGTCCAATGCTATCAATTTTTCCTCATCATTATCAAACGATCATTATACGTTTGTAATGACCTAGGATGTTAATAAAATTAACTCCACCAAAATGTGGCCTGCTTGTTGATAGAGTAAATGATTGCCCAAAAACCTCCGGGTGAGAGAGAGAATAAACATAGCATATTTGAAAAGCAATTAGACAGTTACTCATCCCGTTCTAACACTTTCCCCTACAGAAACAAACGATACACAATGTAGACGTCATTTGTCTTTTGAATTACTGGTAGATAAAATTCTGCTGGAGGAGACCATTCTCAAAATCGTTTCTGAGACTTTTCTTCATGATATTGAAGATGTTTTATTTTAGTATTCACGCAGAGTTTCTTCATAGACAGACAGACAGTTACAACGTAGAACTTGGTACATGCGTACGCCAGTTCAAGTTGCCATGCTTCAGTCAGCAGATAGAGATTAAATTGTCGAATCAAATCCCAGAGTAGGGGAGGTAGTAACAGAGTTAGTATTAATGGAAGGGAATAGAGACTGAGAACATTTAAGAAAATATGATTGAATAAAGAGAAAATTATGATAAGTTCAGAAACTTAGAATTTGGAGGAAGACAAGGAGTGGATGCACCTGCCAACGATTTTGAGCCATATCACCCAAGGTCTCTAGCCATTTATTACGAGCGTCACGCGGACCCCAACCAGGTAGTCTGTACCTATTAACATGGCTCAGCCTAACTGTCAATGACTTAATGGACTGGTGTCATGTTTTGGTTTGGCCGCCTCTAGCTTTCTTCCAACCTACTCCAACACCAGACAGCATAGGTGTGGGAATATATCACTAGAATGTCTTGAATTTTATCTTTATTAACAAATTGTAATAATAAAACAATTCCAATATAAATGTATTTTTTACAGAAAAACTACTATATTAATATTAATTATAAATCCGCATATAAGCCAATATTATACGAAGTAAATGTAATGAGCTGGTGTAATGAAAAATAAGAATTAAGTTTATCTAATTGTGATTTTCACAGAATGACTAAGTATTGCCTAAAACCATGAAGTGCTGAACAGCTGTTTCGTCCTAGTATAGGACATGTAAGCAGTAAGCAACTTTGTTTCCACTGTAAAGCCACTTCAATTCAGTTGTACATCACTAATGATTAACTTAAAGATGTTTTTCTTTAAAGTTTTAATGAGAAGTAGTGACTAGTGAGAAATATAAATAGCATTGTCAATAACACTTTATTGATTCGATTTTATGGAATCTACATTTTAGAAATCACTTTTAATACAATAGAAATAAGTACTTTTTTCAAGAAAGTACTTAGTGTATTACCATTAAAAATAAGATGACATATATATGTAGTTAGTTAAAAGGTATGTCACATTTCTTTTAGAACATATAAATATTATTACAGTACATGAAAAATGAGGATATGTTTATATTAGAAATAGTTGATGTGTACATATAATAGTGAAAATGGAAAATAAATGAATCGTTAAGTGAGGTGGGAAGGGACAGAACAACTGATTAATCTTTTAGTATTCTTCTAATCTATGCACCGATCAATAGAATGTGATAATCAATAATGGGCTAGATAAATATATTAATGGTCACTAGGTAATCGATTAATTTGCAAATATTTTAGCCCTACAAGTTAATAGTTACTGGGGTTCGCTTTCCATAAGGTGTATCACTTCCTTCAATGTTGTAGGTAAACGCATTGTTGATAAGTATTGGGTAGAATGAAACCTATATCAGGTAGGGTTTTTTATAGGCTACTGTCAACCTTTTAAAATATTTATTATAGAAGCAAAGATGATATATAGAATAAATATGACGAAAGGAAGAATTTACAGCATACCCAACCGGTGTACTATGAATAAATCAACACTGTAATATACACTTCACTCTTGTAAATCTCTAAGTCAGTCAACCAACCAATTAAAAGTAAACGATACGAGTTTGTGATAGAGAGAGGAAATTATCTGACAATATATAAATGACATAGTAGGCAAGAGTTAGGCCTGATGGTTAAGTCATAATTCCATAGGCTAGTAAACGATATTCTACAAGCTGACATAGAAATATATTATTTTGTAAAAGTACTTAATAGTATTATGAATGCACTAAATTTTCCTTGTACACCTGTTAACAAGTTTGGTTAATTTTTTTTAAACACCCTAATCATAATTTGTACAGTACACTACTACTGTCGCTCTGCATGTTATCTCTCTCTTCCCTGGGGGGTGGGGGGGGGCATGAAGATATTTTTACCCGCTACACTGTTATCACTTAAGTCTCTAGCATCAATATTATAAACTAGTAATTACCCTCTGTTATAGTACGTCAGGTAGAATTATTCTAATGGAGTGTTGTGGAAATTGCTGAAGTTTTAATTTAACATCACGAATTAGTCTGAATTAGACAACCATTGATCACCAGGAAGCAATGGACAACTGTTTCGACATAGTATACAACTCTTTGGCAGTGTGCATCCACGAAGCATTAGACTACTGAGTCAGTTCCCAACGGTTGATGTTTCTGTTTCAGTCAATTTGCGATCCGTTCGCGAGACCTTATCCATTGCCATCGGCGGGTAACTGCCTCGCATACTAGGACGAAACAGCTGTCTTGTACATCCTAGTGATAAATGGTTGCCAAATTCAGACCATTTCGTAATACTAAATTAAGGATTATTCTAAATTCACCCTTCAGATGATTGTTGAATCACACTCTTCTTGGTCTCATCATTTGTATTTCTATATACCGTGATTTTGGAGTATACAATGTGGTGTAGCATTTTAGCATACAACTTTCTGATTCAATGTTTACTGCTGCTACAAGTAAATTGTGTTAAAATAAACTCCCAATGTGTTTGGTTTATTCATACATATAGTTTTACACTTCATTTTTTATCGTTTACTTTCGTGTACTAACTTGGAGTATTTCATGGCCATAACAACATACAAAACCTATATCTCTGAGCATTTTTGTATTAGGCAATATTTTCATTCGAAATCTTTTGTATATGAATGCGTCAGTTTTTTACAATGTATAACTTCCCTTGTTGAGTATTCGTTCTTCCGACGGAGCAATTTCAAAGTTACCAATAGTCGACCACACTATTTACGTTAACTCGAACGACAAATCAAAATCCCAAAATATTCCTTATGCTGCGATATAAATACTAGACTAATCGAGTGCAGCTAGAATTAATAAGGATTTGTTAAAAACTCAGTGATTTTAAAAATCCTATAAGTAATGATCGTCACGATTATCCAGTTCCTTCACTTTTATTTAATTTTGTTATAGAATCGGCTTTCCTATTATCTGTCTTACCAGTGCCTGATCTTCCTACCTGGAAACTTTAATCGAGTTGGATTACGCAGACGATCAAAACCTGTTTGGCTACTGTGCTTATGATGCGAAGACTTTTGTGAACCGGTTAAGAATATTTCAGAAATGCTGCTTCCAATTAGATGGTAAAATGTTGTCTCAAGAGAAGTCTGTATAAATAGGTAACCTTACCATACGAAATAAAGTAGTTGAGTATTTTAGCAATGTCACTTATCTGACCTAAATGACTTAAAGGACTGAAGAAACATCATCTGAAGTGCACTAATCTAAATAACCTTTAGGCTACTTATACTGCCTTTGAAGTAGTAAGTTCACCCAATTATCAAAGGGTAGAGACATTGAGTATTAATCCTTCCCCAATTGTTATTACGATGTGACTAATACCTAAATTAAATATGTGTTAGGTACACTGGGTGGGTCAACTTATTAAGCTGGAAAACTTGACAAACAGTGGACCAAAATTTTTACACTTAACAATGTGTTTTCCCCATACCCACTACAACTGTTTCACGCTTGATTGTAGTTAGAATTACTGAAGCAACTTCGAAAAAAGTTTAGTGTCATGCACTACACTACTTACAACTATTTAGTAATAAAAATAGAGGTTATCATTCAGGCATTCATTAAGTAGCGAGATGGAGAGAAGTATTCATTTTCAAGGACTTTTCTTTTGGAACTACATTGATATAATTAAATAATATCAAACTATTGATGGTGTTACTTAGTAGTTTTAATTTTACATTGTTTAAGCACACAATTATAGGGATGATATTAAATGATTAAAGAAAGACAACGTGGATACAGTAACGAGTTAAGATGCATAATTTAACAGATTGTATAACAGTCAAAGCGTAAATGAAGCCAGCTAATAAGAATAGTTACGTGAGACCGAAGACGTGAATGTTGAAATCAACTAATTATGTAAAAAAATATATGATACTAGATTTAGAACTTTAATAGACAAAATTGGCAGATAGATATTATCGAGATGGCCAACGTAAGGAATGTGACTATGTAAATTGAATATATATATAATTTAGATTTATATCCAATTATCTTTGATACCTAAAATAAAATTTAGATATCGAATTCATATAACAAATTGATATAAGTGGGAATTTTACCATTGGATTCCAGCCCAGTGGTGCAGAGGCAATCACTCACCTAAAGCCCAAGGGACGGAATCTAAGATGCGCACTTCTAAGTAGTCCTATACTAGAACGAGACAGCTGTCCAGTGCACCCTAGTTGAGAATAGAGCAAGATTCAGGATTAGTTCAGGTTAAGGATCCTGGTTTAGACATGGTTGATTTACGTACTACATCTCATTTGCTCAGCAACAAATTAGTATTCGATACGTTAAGTAGTATAACTTTTGCCATGATGTCAAAAAAATTTATCCCAGCAATTAAATGCTTCCGAGTGACCAACATAAATTTAAGTAGCTTCTAAATGGGTATTTTATAGATCTTCGCTAGCTACGTACAATGCTTATTCTTCACAAATAGCTTGGGAATCACTCAAACTTGACCCTGTTCTATACCGTAACCAACAAGACTATGTGTCATTTAATTGATAGTGTCCAATCAGCACTCTATAAAATATACTGTAAAGACTAAAAAACAACACATTAGATTGGCATATCCATCTATTTCCATAGTAAATAAGAGTCCAGAAATTTAACATCCTATTTATTAAAGTTAATGATACAACTACAAGAAAGAATTTATTAAAAATCCTGAGATAGTACTCGAAAAAACGCAACCAAGTTAACAAACTTTCAAAATTGATCAGTTCTTAAATAAAAAGAACAATATTCAAATATACACCATTGTAAGTAGTACATAACACTTTAATAGAATAAAATCTAACAACTACACATAAAACTCAGAAATAATTAAGAACATTTTTGTAACAAAAGTGGCGAAAAGTACAAATCATCAAGAAAGAAAATAAAGTGGAAAAGGCTATATAACATTTTTTTTATTAGGAATCTTTTTTCGGAACAAAAGAGGATGTATATTGCTGTTTAAGTGCTTCTGTGTTGCTATAATCCAAATGATCAACTGGATCACATGAAGGATCTGTGTAAATTGGAATGGAGAAACAAATCAAGAAATCACAATAATATAAAGTAAAAACAGACAATTATTGTACAAATGGTATCATACAAATTTAGGAGTAAGCATTTTTTATTGAAGCCAAGTTTCCCTATGAACTGGATGGAAAACCGTGATTATTAAAGTTCAAGCACTCTGCTAGAGTAGAGTTCATATCATCGGTAAGATGGTATATTAGCTAAACAATTAGGCAAACTAACTGAAGTTGAAAATGTGAATCACTAGATATCTGTGAAATAATGTAAGAGTATCGTGTTTACTTCAAGGATTAAAGATCCTAGGTTAGATTCCATAAGGGTCCATTGCACGGGAGTGTACTACTTAACAGTACTAAATTACGACAACTTGGCTGTTTAATGTTCTCCAGTTTTAGATGCTTCTTCATATGATATCAGTAAACAATGGAAACGACACACTTTGCATAATAATTCAACATATTTACTTAACATTACGATCTGACCTTAGGTAAACAACACTGATAATCAAGAAGCATTGAATAGCTACTTCGAAGTTAGGAAATCCTGGGCTTAAATGCTGGTGGGATTGTGGATAATATCAATGATTCATACCAATATGAAACAATGGTTCAGTAATTCCTGGTTGATAATGGCCGCTTTAGCTTAAGTCGTACTAGACAAACATCTGCAAACTGTATGTACTACCAAAAAACGTTTTCAACCAGTATGACCAGTTTTATCAAAGTTGGATTGTGAATAGTTGGTGAAATTTAAAATGCGCATTTCGTTCTATTTGGAGCTCATCAACCAGAAACATCAATGGAAGGAACATACGCCACAGATTCCACTTTTCGTAATATTTCAGTTTTATTTATATCTGTAGTTTAAAACATTAGAATCAATTTGCTCGTGGTTCACAAATGACAACAGTGATAGATCGATTGTAGTCCATAACATCAGTTAAAAAATGCAAACCCTCACAAACTAACTAAAGTATGCTTGCCATTGCATCCCCTCCTCCATTTGAATTGATAGTGGGAATTTTACAACTCATTAAAATTGACCGCTTTCATTATGCCGTATAATCTAAATTATCGTAAGTTAACGATAAAACAAACAAATTACAAAAATTACTGTTTCGAAATAGTTAACGGATTAATTTGCAGGTACTGACACCGTGCCTTATCCACAAATTTAGCATAGGTTGTAGTGCTTTGAATTGGGGAAAGGAAAAACCCTTGGTTGGAATGCATATGAATTACACAGATTTCAGTCACTCAATCATTGCCTGTTACTCAACGTGGAGCAAAGGCCGCCGACCAGCGTTCGCTAACTAACTCTGTCCTGAGCTCTACTTCCCAATTATTCCTAAGTGCCGTTCATTCTATCCAAGTATGCCTTCGGTTCTTAGTGTAATGTGTTATTTAGTTTTTCGCTTTTCCCAAATTAGTGCTTGTCTTGTAATGCACTTTGGTGATTTTCTTAATGCGTGTCCTATCCACCTCCAGCGTATTTTTCTAATTTCTTCTTCACCGGGGTATTGATTGGTTTGTCCTCTGCCACAGAAGGTTGTTGCCAATCATATCTGGACGACGGATCCTAAGTATCTTTCACAGACAGTAGTTTATAAATACCTGTATCTTTCAAAAGAGGCTTTCGTAGTTCTCCAAGTTTTACTTTCACACAACAGAATTGTATTGACGTTTGTATTGAAAATTCTGACTTTTATGTTATCTAACGGTTTTAGTTTCAGATATTTTTCAATTGTAAGAATGCTGCCCGTGACTTGCTAATCAGTGTCTTCACATCTGCATTAAACACTCCTTGTTTATCGATGATGCTGGTCACGTATGTAAAAGTTTTCACTCCTTCCAGAGCTTCTGCGTCAGCTGTGAGTCAGTGGTTCTCGTTTTGTATCGAAAGATCTTGATTTTTCCTTTGTGTATATTGAAGTCTACTGCTGCCGAGCTTGCTGCCACATCTTGATAAAAAAAACACTAGCCAGTAAAAGCAGATCTGAGTAGTTAATTGTTTTATAACGTCACACACATTAACCACTGACAGATTCTATTTATAGGTAATGAACTATAAATGACCTTGTTACTTGGGTTTAAAATCATGAAAAAATAAACACAAAATTGATGTAGAACCACAATAATCATCATATAAACTATGTAAGGCTTTAAACTCGAAAATGTCACTTGATTTAATATACGAAAAGTAGAATTCATTAAGCATATAAAAGAATGAAACACTTGTTGATTAATCATAATCAACGTAGATCTTGGCATAAATGTGCCAGCTCAGGTTGCTTCACTATATTATCATAATTAGATGAAATTCACGAGATGACTATAAAAGATGTATGTATGTATGTGTGTATGTATATATGTATGTACAACACGAAACCTGGGACATGTGTACCAGTCCAAGTTGTCACACCTCATTAGCACAGCAAGCTGAACATTAAGTAGGTAGAAATAATAGTTACGTTAATGGTAGTAAAAGTGCGTTTATTTAGAATATGATACATGAAGAAAGAAAGGCATAAGATAGCATTAAGTCCACCATTTAAGGAAAAATGGAAGTGAATGCACCTATGTCAGTGTGACTTATTCTGAGGCATGTCAGACAAACTCTTTCGCCATTGGTTAGGTCAATTACACGAATCCAAACCAAGTAGCTTGCATCAACCAGCATGGCTCAGACTAGAAGTTGGTGACTTCATAGACTGATGCCGTACTTGTGTCTGGATGCCCTTAACTGTCTTCCATCCTACATGAAAAAGGTGGAAATAATGTGGCATTAATCATAAGGATAAAGGCTAAACGACGAGAATGTCTCGAAAAACACGAATAAAGGGTACGTACATAGAAGTACTAAAACCCAAAACCCGAAAGTATGGAGTATGGCCTTTTGTTAACCACGTCAGGTTGGCTGGGGATGCTACTAAGTATGACTCTAATCTGGAAATTTTAGTAATCCTGACTCACTTTTCTCATACATATAGTGATTGCCCTCTGAAGATGAAGAAAATTAGCACTAACTGTCATTACATTGTATTTATTCTTTTAAGTACAGACTGACTCACTTTGTAGCTCATTACAAAAACTTTACTTCCTACGTATCACATTTCCCAGTGTCGCATTATATCACACTTTTGTGATGAAATAAATATTCCATCTTGACAATAGGTTTAAACTTTATCAGATACTAAATGAATCTGAGGTTGCAGAAAATTTAACCATCAGTGAATTTTAAGGACATTAATATTTAATAGTTGAGATGCTAGGAATGACGTCACCAGGAGATACATCATACAGATAAACTAAATCTCAGAGTCAACAGTCAAGTTTACAACATTCATTATATGAGCTGTAAATACCACATTGAATGAAACTAATGTATTAAATACACAGCAACTAATAGTCCTTAACCGTTGTTTGAGAACTCGTGAAATGACTGACTATGAATGCTCTAATCACCTACTGTAATGATTGAGAGCTTTTCAAACAATATAGATCTAAATAATCAATGAGAGCATTGAAATGTTGTACAGTTATCAGAACAGATTTTCAGTGGATGGGTGGTATGTTTAATCAACCAATAGTAATCCCAAAGGCCTTAAACTGCTGGACTGGTTCATAAATATGAAGTATAAAAAACGACTAATCACGCAAACTATACATTCTGACCCAACCTACTCTATGTCAGTCAGCTTTTAATTGTTAGATAAAATTGGACCATTCACGTTTGATACTTTTCATTTAGTGAAGTGGACATCATAGTCACCTGATCATTAGCCATAACCTATATTAATATTTCCGAGTTACTGTAGTATGATGATCCGGGTTGGCTTTGAAAGTAATGACAATACCACTAGATGTGCTTATAGATGATCAGTGCTTTACAATTCGCTGCGAGAACAGTATCTTCATATGCAGACTTTTCAATAGTGTATTTTGAACTTCTCTATAATACTTTCGTTTGTAGGCAATCCTACAATGAAGGAATAAATATAATACGTGAACACAGTTCGTGAAAGAGACGGTGTCAATGTAAGATCAGTTTCAAATTGATAGTAAGGAAAGAAAAAGTAGTCAAGACCTCGATAGTTATTTACAAAAGAAAACACTTATTTAGTAGCTTGACTTTTATTAACTACAACAGTTAAAAGATGCATATGTACCCTATCTAAAAAAAAAATGAGGTAATAGTAACAATATTAATAGCGACAATGATAGATTTATTCAATGCAATGAAATATTGAGACATGCCGATATATACTTCCGTGAATGTGTGTGCACAGTTTGCTTTGAAGTACTATTATTGAATACACTTGAAGGCCAAAGTCTAGTATGAGAAACAATATGTATACATAGGTGAACTGTGAACACAGTAAAGTGTCACGCATTTTGTAATCCGTGAGGACAAAAGTGCATCTAACAAGATTGAATGATTAGGAAAACGAGATCGGGAACCAGTAATTTTCCTAAGGAAGATGAACTGCTTTACGCATATTTTGACAACCAGTAGTACCATTAGGCTTCATATAAGCAGTACAGCTTAAAACTGAGTAAGTGAATTTGTACCTGTTAAATAAGCTACATTAAATTACAGTTAAAGTGCGAAGCATCGGAAGTGGAGATTCTTGAAGGATAGGTTAGGATATTAGTTAAGATAATACTAATGTTAATATTCATTACACTATAAGATGGAATATGAGAACTAGTTCAGGATAGTACTAAAATTAAAACAGTAACCAATTAATCAACTTCAAAAATATTCGGGGTAAAATTATGAAGCAAACTATGGTAAAATATAGGCGACAGTGTAAAAACATGTCTCCGTCACTTGGAAGGAAGGGGACAATTCATCAAAATGTCTACATAATCCCACATTGTCTACATTTCACTAAAGTTGTTCATTTTGGTATTTGTATCTCAGAGATTCTAAGACTATCAAAGGTCTTAAAGAGCCTGATAGATCACTAAACATTTTGAAACATATCAAAATATCAAATATACTTGAATTGAAAAGAAGCATACATTATGTAATGACATAACCCAAGATTTATAGATCGAATCCACTCTTAAAGTGCTGGAAGAAAGCGATCCAGGTCCCCACATTACGAATAAGTTAGTGGCCATCAATATATGAAACAGATGACTATTAATAGTATTGAAAATTAAACTCCGAACTCACCTGTATGACAGCCTAAACCATGGTGACGATGAAGTGGTGTACATTTCTCTAAGCCTTGAAGATATTGGTCCTCCAGCTCTTTATTTATTACAGATGAATCTTTATTTTGATTGTGGACACCGTCTATATCTTCGCCGATTACAAGCTTTCCTTTATGTTCACGGACTGGATCTCCACCCATTAATTTCAAAAACTTTTTATTTCTATTTTCAGAACCCAAATCAGCATGCTCCCAGTCATTTGGTGATCGGACATCTGCTGGTTTAAAACTATCTTTCTTAGAATTTTCCATGATTCGAATGTGGCATCGACCTTGAGTAGACCTTCAACTAACGTTCCTTGCTTGGCTGAATTAGTAAACTTCCATCATTTATTGGGTCTGCGTCTAGGCGGTAAGATGGTGTTCCTGGTTGTAAAGAGTAAAATCGACACTGTATTTCTTCTGAAAGTGAGGAGCAATAGATTTGTGCTGACGGATTTAAAGACTTAATATTTGGTAAAAACATATTAGTGTTAGGTATATAATAGGCTTTTTTGCATCAATGCGCTACTAATACGTATAGTGTTAATATCGCTTAAATTCATTATTGGTATGGTTGTACACACATACTGCTTCTGGCCCCTTGTAATATTTCTATTGGTGCTGTAATACAACGTCACTGCACTAGATTTCGTCCTGAACTGAGTCCCTAACGCTGATTGTGTGTAATAGCATTTAATTACTGTTATAGCATCGGGTGTGGCATATTTCTACGTTCACGGTGTCACTCTCAGCCGGACTTATTGCAACATCCTTTTTTAGCCCACCAAACAGATTCTTTGGATACGTAGATTGACATGTGTTGCATGTGATGATGATCTGGAAACCAGTCATCTTTTCTTTAGGGTTTTTCTGCTTATTCAAGCAAACTACGCTTATAAATGCCGAACTTATTTTATACACTTGCATTAACTGTTAATATAATATTCATATTTTTATGTGACTGTTAGCAAACTGTTGATATCTCTATTTTTCCGTGCGCAGCAGATCAGTTATTAATTAGTTCCTGTCAAGTTTCCTGCTTCATTTTTTATGTAGTTAGTGACTTAACCATGATTCCGAACTCTTTTTCAAAAGTGTTTGTTGCGCTGTTGTTTAATGGTTTTGAAGATGTTCTGCCTTCGAAGGGAGGAGTTGGTAAAAAACTACTTCTCTCTTAAAAATTATTGAGGGAGTGATCCGTTCCATAACATTTGCCATAGCGAAAAGCAATGGACGCGGTTGACAAATGGTAATTTTGTTGTTTTTCCTTCGTAAAACAACAATATTTTTCTTTTCAGAGGGTAGTCTGTTATGTGGAAAGGAGTTGAACATCGATTATGCAAAATGTTGTTTGGTTAAGTCGATTTCTGTTGTTAGCAGACTCTGGTTCTAAAACAACTAAGCCAACATTCATGTTACTTTTTACACCAATATTATTCAAAAGTAAATTCTTAGATATTTTGTATGTTTGTAGCATTATTTTAGTCTATTTGCGCCCTCTTGCAACAAAAAGTAATTAATAGCTTTTTAACCACTTGTTGTCATTCCATTTAAGTTGTGGGGATCATTGTCAAGATAGATATTGGATTGAATATAGGCGCTAGGGTGATATGGGAGTCTTAAAAGTATTCTGAACTCTAGGAAGGGCTATTCTACCAGGTAGGCTTGACTGACTCGGCAAGAACCGAATGAGTCAAACAGAGTAATTTAACAGTATAAACTCCCTGACCACATTCACATGGTTTAATCCAATCCAGTAGATTTATGAAGGTTAAGTACACCCGGTCTATGACCAAGTTACTTTTGTCGTATTACCAGAGCAACTTCTAACGATTGAACTCACTCTTACAAATGAGAATAATTCAAAAGGCAATGAAGGATGGAAGAAAAGCTGTATTTGGTCGTAAATGGAGCGTCAATGAGATAGCAACGTTTAGGCTGGCCAACTAGAGAAAGATATGCTTCCCATAGTGCGTCGTGACATGATCTGGTGGTGGTGAGTGACCGAGCGCCTTCATCTAGTCATGTCTGCCCAAACAAACATGATCAGTATCAATGTGGAGAGTCTATGTAACTATTTATCTTGGGGATTATTTACCGCCACTTGGGTTTTACATCTTCAGGATCCCTCTGATATTACTGAGCCCAAACGTCGTGTGATAGATTTGTGGAGGCTAACTCAACTGTTGGTTGGCAATAGGATATCAACTTGACCGAAGCTGGGCAAGAGTTCTTCATTTAATAGTCCAGCAGCTTCCATATGGGTCGTGAAAATAGTCACTAGATTCCCATCAGTTTAACCTAGGGTCACTCAATCTTTTTTCTTCATGTGGCGGCATAACAGCATATGATCCCTCTCCACTGATCACATCAGAGTATCTGCTTTGTCACTTTTGGAATATGAAATTTATTTACTGTGTAGTGCTTTATGAGATAAGGTTCCTTAAGCCGCTGGAGAGTTGCCATTCATTCTATGCAGTACACCTGATTCTAACGATTTCTATAGTGTTGAACTGTGTCATGAGGAGGATACAGAAGACTCGTTAAAAGACCAGAGGGGAGAGTGTTTTTAAATAAATGCTATCTTTCGCCTTATCAAAAGAGACATAATAAATCGGCTTTAGTGTGTTCCCATCTTCTGCTCCAATCTTTTCAAAGCTATCCTAATGGACATTTTTACATACAATTAGGGTTCGTAGACCTCTGTATAATGTTAATAACGTTTTGCGATAGATGATTATGTGTAGATCGTTCAGGCAACGTTCTTTATTAACAATTTGTCTGTAAATCGTTATTGCTTTTGTAAATTGAATTATAGTCAGGTTTATTTCAGTAATAATACAACTTCGATATATTCATAGGTCATTGCATGTCACACTGGCTAACACACACCCATAATTCATAGAACAAGTGTGTATGTCAGAAGTCAGTAACGGTGTGTTAATGAGAATTACATCCATACTGTGTAGATCCAATAAACAAAGATCAAAGATGACAACTGGAAGTTATCACTCTTTAAGTTCGAATCAATAACACATTGAGAATACATACAATAGAGGTAAGCAAGATATGTAAAATATTTTGTCAAGTGTTACCATCGACACTACAGATATAAGTTCTATTAAAAACAGGGGAAAGAAAATGTGATGGGTTAGCGGTGGTTTGGCATAAGTAACATGTCCTAACCTCCACAGATGATGATCTACTACTTCATCAATCGATTTGCTGTAATTACCCAGTACCTCGTCAACGCACTTATTGTTTACTCAATAGTCTCAGAAAACACAAACGAGGCTTTGAAGATATCCATAATTGAATGTAAGGAGCCTACGAATATCCTTTTTTCTTGGTGGCATGCTTTACACCTATAAAGTAGGACGTATCGGTCTTCTTTAGGGTAAACATGTCATTTGGTCGGTAGACGGATGTCTCGCCTATCCCTCAATTGACGCAAATTGAGAAAAGCTAGTCGGGTCTTCCGTTTACGAGCCAAGATCTTATCAGATACTTAAACATCTGGGCTGACGAGACTCCCACAAATTAATTACTGTCACTAGAGGGTGTGGAAAGTGATACTGTGATGACAAAAACACGAATACTGCAGATGTTAGATTATAGTTAATTAAACCATTATTCACAAGTATCCATGATGTACTTAATCTTGTCCATACAATATTAACTTCACTCACAAATGACAGGAATCAGATTAATGTAAATAGGGAAGTCGGCCTGTCGATGTATAATTCTATATTTGGAATCAGGCAAGTCCAACAAGAATTCCAAATTTAAACAAGACGGTCGAGTAAGATGAAGTTAATCCATAAATTCTGTATATATATACAAGAAAGCAAAGATGCAGAAACTGATATGCCTAGGAAATAGCTGGGGCAACCACAACAGTGTTGTATAGCGGAATGACAAGATTTCCAACGCTGGACTCCAACGAAGACACGGACCACAACTGAACATGAAGAAGAAAGTTATTTATACTAGCTCGTCACATAGAAACTGGTCATTAAATGACGTTTGGAAACTATGATATATAACAGCTACCAAGAAGTCCACTATCGACGTCGATAAATCGACGACCTGGATATCAGTTTCTGAGTGAGTTGTATGAGCCTAATTGATTAACCCTTCCAAAAAGATGGTGAACCTTCGCTAGAAAAGTTACTAGAGATAGACAGCACAGAAACAACAATGACCTGTTTAATAATATTGAATAACAAGGCGAAAACGAAAAAAATAGCGAAAAATTGTGAAAAGAAAACAGAAATGCAAAGACAGCCGAAACTGTTGTGGAGAAGGCGGCTGAATGGCTAGCTAACTAAGGAAAGTAGTAGGTGATCCATAGCCGAAACGGCAGCATTTAAGGCGCAAGAGTAAAGTAATTAGTTAGCCTACAATAGCTCATTATTCGAATATTGGATATTGGACTAAACACTTAAAACCGCTAGGTATGAAGCGTCTCGCTACTGTATTCATTTCACTTTTTCGTTTGTGTCGTGGTGCGAATTCCCTATGTTTACCTAAATCTTTAATTTGTAAACCAGTCTTCAGTGTGCAGTTTTGTACTGGAAAATATGACCCAGAGACTGATAAGGTTGCCTATTCTATAGAAGATGATATTCCTATAGCCTATTGATATGCCAGATCCATATCAAAAGCCGAAAAAGAAGTGCTTTATATGTGAGAAAAATATTCCTTTAGACTACAAGGTAATGGCCTTTCTCTGTGATAAATTTTAGAATGTACGTTTATTATCACAATTCGTCTCTCCATATACTGGCCGCATCTACGGTCGTCATATTACAGGAATGTGTATTCCGATGCAGAAACGAATATCCCAGTTAATCACAAGGTCTAGACAATTTGGTAATTTACGTGCTAGTTACTTACAGGTTACTTAGGTTTTATGCCGTTTGAAAGCAAAGAGACTGTGTTTATTTCTGATCCTAGGATTCCCGCTCTTTCAAGAAGCAAATAATATTTCCATATGTACAGAATCGTGTTTTCATTACTCCATTGAAATTAGTCTCAAAAATTTGACTTTTTGCTTAAGTAACTTTTATAATTTGGAGTAGTTGCCCACAAAATAAAGATGTAAGATAAATTCACAAGTAAGACTTATTGGCTATTTGGTGTTTGGAGTCCTCGTAAAGTAATGTCTTCTGAGTCCATATTTTCCGTTATAGGACTTTTGTTAGTACTTAGTATCTACAATACAATTGTTTTGTGAATTTTCAAATATGTACTGTCAAGGTAAGTTTGAAATTCCCCGATGTATCAGTAACATTAAAATGCCAGTTGGTTATGTAGGGATTGTCTTTTTGTTGAGAGTGCCAAATGACACGTTATAGTCAATTTCGTCCGAGTAATTTCGATGATAGGTCCTCAGTAACGGACTCTTGTTAATGTCTACAGAAGTTTTTTCTTTCGATTATTCAACTAGCTAAGTGATACCAACCTCTCACCTTTTAAAGAATCAGATAAGCTTTTAAAGCTCTGAATTTCTCGAATACCTTTATTTTCTCACACTGCGTTTCAGAGGCTTTAGGCGAACCTCTAAGGAACACTCATACAATACAGTGTTTCTTTTGAAATATACTTTAGCATCGTATGAAAGGTCTAAAAGCTTTAATTACTAGTACTGTACCATAGCACAGGAACTTTATCACTAATATTGGTTTTTCTACCTTCATGTTGTGAATCAACATCAATTTAAAGGAGAAATTTTCAGCTGACAGGTGCAGTTAATGTTATAATCTATTGTTAGAACATATATTTCCTAACGTAAAGAGAAAATATTTGAAAGTCGCTATCACTCCTACGGTGTTTGTCTAATATAGTTAGTTAGCTCCTTTCTGATTTTAAGAAGCAAACAGAAATTGCCGGCAAAACGATAACTTAATGGCTGAGGTATTCGATTTTCAGTCACTCTTCCACATGTCACAGACAGAGCAGTTGCTCATTGCTTAGGACATCAAATTTTCAGCCATTAAGTTGCAAGCTTGAATCCAGCTCCTCAAACTTTGGTCCGAAGTACTAAACCCGAGGCTTAATACACGAACTCGTCCCTTTTAAGTGTGGTATCAATGAAGTAGCTTTTCATTAGATGATAGTGCTTGTATTGACTGGGCAATGTGACGTCATTGAATTAGAAACTATTTTGTGTTGTACCACCTGTCTACCTATCACTAACTTATTAAAGTATTACTTGATGCTTTAGTAATTTACTATTCAATCCATTTTCTCATCTCGATTCTCAAAGAACGCATAAGAATATTTTGTGTAGTTTAGTATGACAGTCAGTCAGTTACATACAGTGTAAAATCTAGCACATGTGTGTATCGATCATAGTTACTACTCTTTATTAACACAGCAAGATAAATATCACGAAGCTTTCATTGTAAGTTAAATGATCCCCATCCACTAGTTTCGCTCGTTTATTGTGCTCGTTTTTTTTTTATTTGTTATGAAGTTAATGTCTTTTTTTTCCAAAACAAAATCACCGAAATCGAGTTAGAAGTGTTGTATAGTCACAAATCCTGACCGTAGCTACCTTGACATAGTGGTCAGGCTTGCCTATCGTGATGAACCAGCCGAGCTGTGTTGGCTGGAACGCTTGTTTCTCTAGGTCCTACTATGCCAATCACGTTTGCTGGAGAGCGATAAGACTAAAGGCATCAACCTGAGATCTGAGGGCGAAGTCGTACTACTGACTGCAGCGAGGAGCCCCCACAGGGTTTCTGCCGGTCCCAAGCCCGGATAAAGGAGGAGGGTTGAGCATGGGGTTAGCAACCCCATCCCGTAAAACAACTACCATGCTAAAAAACAGCTTACGATTGGCATTTGCCAATCTACGGCACTTGTGGCGCAGACGAGATATCCGTGTCTCAACGAAAGGCCGGGTGTACTGCGCAGCAATCCGCGCCATCTTAACATATGGCTGCGAGACGTGGGCCATGAAAACTCAAGATATGCGTCGTCTCCAGATATTTGACCATATGAATCTTCGTAACATCGCTCGTATACCATGGAATAACCGGACTAGTAATAGTGAGGTTAGACGAAAGGTTCTTGGGAAACACGGTAAATCAGTTGAAGAGGTCATTAACCTTCATCGACTGAGATGGCTAGGACATGTATTGCGCATGCCCGACCACCGTCTACCCCGTCGCGCCATGTTAGCTAGGGCCGAAATAGGATGGAAGAAGGTTAGGGGCGGCCAAACCAAAACATGGCATCAGTCCATGAAGTCCTTGACTACTGGTCTAAGCCATGTAGGTAGATGTAAACTACCTGGTTGGGGTCCGCGTGATGATCGCAACAATGGCTGGAGACACTAGGTGATATGGCTCAGAACCGGTCACAGTTGCGCAAGTGTATTCACTCTTTAACCTCATCTAGATCTTAAATTCTATTGTTATTTTCTGGACATCTTTACTTACTCTTCTCTCTTGTATTCTGTCTATACGTTACCTCAATACTCTCGTAGTGCTATTGTGGTATGGCAACTTGAACCTACAGGCGTTTGTGCCCGGTTCTACGTTGCTGATGATGATGATGATGATGATGAGTAAGGTGTCTCCCTCGGATAACCAGCATCTGCAGCGATGCTTTCTTTTCACAAATGAAGGAAGGGGTTAGAAAAGGTCGACCCTAAAAATGCTACACCTCACCTTACTTCATGGACTCCCGTCTCTGTCAGTAGGGCCCTCTAAAGAACGGAGCTAACACTTTGAAAACTTCCCATAGCAAGATCGTGCGTGATCATCCTCAAGCAGTTGCCCCTTTTGACTCTGCGATCGTGCTCCCAGGTCACTGTGACTAATACTAACCCAGTTTCCTTTTCAGGTACCTCAAGAATTAATATCCTCCCATGGTGTGAGCAGCTCGGAAGTGACAGCAGCCCTCATACCTCTAACAGCACACGAGACTATTTTGTTCGAGGTCAAATCTTACCATCAACCCTTAATAATTCTCTTATCCCCACGATTAATCCTTCTACCATAACTTTATCACTTCATGCCTCTAATGCTAATGGTTCTAGTTCACGAAACGTTATTCCTAGTCTCCTGAAACTTCGCACTGGACTTTATATCGGAGCTTTTAACGTTCGAACTTTATGCTAAATAGGACAACAAGCCTCCTTAGCTATTACTCTAGATTCCTGCCCCATTGATATCTTCTGCGTCTCTGGAGCGTGCATATAGTATCCAAGTACAATCACTCGCTTGACCTTACCTTGTCAAAATAAAGAACCGACCCGGTTCACCCTTCGTGTTTCCGGAGATCCCACCGCTACCACTCGAGGCCTTGCTGGTGTGGGTATAACACTAAGTTCAAAAGCTGAAAATGCTCTCCTTGACTGGATTCCAATAGACAGTCGCTTATGCACTGTCCGTCTAAACGGGACGGTAAGAACTCGGAAGGATAGGGATACACGCCGCTGCCTCTTAGTTGTCTCTGCCTACGCTCCCACTGTTTGCAGCTCAGATGAAGTAAGAGACGAATTTTACTGAAAGCTTTCCGACCTCCTTCGAAAAGCTACGCGCACTGATGTAGTGATAGTGGCTGGTGATTTTAATACCCGAGCAGTTAGATTAAACAAAACCGAAAGGCACTTAGGTGGGTCCTATGGTGTCGAGGCTCAACGAACATACAATAGCGGTCGTTTATTGCAACTATATTTAGATAACCGTCTGTTTCTCGCAAGCACTAACTTTAAACATAAGGAAAGATATCAGTTGACATGGCAGCCCCCACAGTCAACTCAACGTTGGACTCAGTATATATGTATGTATGTACAATCAACATAGAACCTGGCACATGTGTGCATCGGTTCAAGTTGCCATACCACCATGGCACTGCAAGATTAACACCACCACAACTAGTAGAAATCGCTTCAATAAAATAAAATAATAGTAACAAGGAATGTGAACATATAGAATATGGTTCAGGAGGCGTTGAAAGAAAGTAATGGAATAATTTAAAGCTCATGATTTAAGGGAGGACAATGAGTGAATACATCTGCGCCATTGTGACCGATTCTGGGCCATGTCACTCAGTGTTTCTAGCCACTGGTTACGGTAATCGCGGGGACCCCATCCGGGTAGTCTGCAGCTACCGACACGACTCAAACCGGCAGTCAGTGACTTCATGGACTGATGCCATGTTTTCGTTTGGCCGCCTCTAACTCTCTTCCATCCTATTCCTATATCAGCCAGCATTGCGCGTCGAGGAAGACGGTGGTTGGGCATACGCAACACATGTCCCAACCACCTCAGTCGATGAAGATTCACAACCTCGTCGACTGATTTACCACTTTTGCCTAACACCCGTCGTCTAACCTCGTTATTACTTGGTGATCCCAGCTAACACGAGCGGTGTTTCGTAGACATCGATGGTCGAAAACTAACAACCGTCGAGTGTCATCTACCCTTAATGGCCACGTCTCACACCCATACAGTAAGACAGAGCGAACTGTTGCGCAGTACACTCTCCCTTTCGTTGAGAGACGAATATCTCGTCTACGCCATAGGTGACGTAAGTTGGCAAAAGCCAAACGAGCTTTTTGAATTCGTACTGAGATTTCGTCAGAGACTAACCCATTAGGGCTAATCAGACTTCCAAGATAAGTGAAGTGGTCGACGTGCTCAACTACTTCACTCCCTATCTTTAGTTCAGGTGCTGACGAAAACCAGTCCTGGAGCAATAGTTTGCATTTAGAGGGTGAGAAACGCATTCCGAAATTGCTTTCATTCGAGCTTATTGCTGTTAAAAGCTTCTGCATCGTATCAGCGTCTTCGCCAAACAGGACTATATCGTCAGCATATTTTAAGTCAGTAAGTGGATCTCCTGGTAGGTGATCGATCCCTGAAAAGTCAGACGATGAAAGTGTAATTTCTAACGGTATGTCGACTATGAAATTAAACAAAAATGGGTAAAGTGGGCAGCCTTGACGGACACCACTTGAGGTTACAAGTTCAGATGACAGTTCGCCATATGCTCTGACACGACTAATCGTGCTTGAGTAAAGAACTTTAACAAGTTTTATGTACTTTTGGGGCACGCCTTTCAATGAAAGACACTGCCATAGAACTTCACGGTCTACGGAGTCAAATGCCGCTTTCAAGTCAAGGAAAACCACTATTGTCGGGCGCCGAAAAGTATGTCTGTGTTCTAAGATTTGACGAACGGTGAATATCTGGTCTATACAACCGCGACCAGGTCTGAAACCAGCCTGATTTTCTCGTATTTGTAGATCACGAGTTGCAGTTAAGCGTCTGATAATTATAGAAGCTAGTATTTTAGACACTATATTAGTCAAACTAATTCCTCTATGGTTATTACAGGACGATTTTGACCCTTTTTTATATACTGGGACGATTAACGATCGACACCAGTCAGACGGAATTATGTCAAGTTCCCAAACCTTAGTCAAAATATCAGTCAGTCTGGTTGTCAATGTGGGACCACCATCCTTAAAGACCTCTGGGGATAATCCATGTGGACCCGCTGCTTTGCCTTGCCTTAGATTGGCTATAGCTTTTTCTACTTCGATAAGAGTTGGGGGACCTAAGTCGACTTTCCATTTTGGCTGTCTCGAAATAGTGGAAAGTTTTAGAGCAGCTGAAGGCCAACTAAGCTGCTGCTTGAAATGTTCAGCCCACCGTTCTAAACGTCTAGACTGAGAGCTAATAAGTGTTCCATCTTTTTCGGAAATCGTCTCACTAACGCTGGATTTTTTAACCCCAGTTTCTTTTATTAACTTGAAAAGTTGTCTAGTGTTACCTAACGCCACTGCCTTTTCCATTTCCTTTGCTTTCGTTACCCACCACTGCTCACGGTCGTTTCGCAGACTCTTCGCCAGTTTATCCCTGATTACACGTCGCTCATCATCATGTTCAAAGCCTGATGGGGTAAGTCTCCGGGAGTTTATCAAATCCCCAGGAGCCATTGAGATCGATTGATTTTTCTTGACATGTTGATTTAAGTTCGTGATAGATATCATTGTCGATACCACAGCTGTTTGAACATCTTGCCAAGCAGTATCTATTTGGGACGCATCTTTATAATTTCCTAAGTGATTCTACAGTTGTTCCTGGAGTTTAATCTTGGCTGTTTCATTACTAAACTGAATTCTAAAAGGTTTCCCTGTGGTAGTTTTTTTTCGCCCAGTAAGACGCAAGCAAATGCGTGCTCGCACTAGAGCGTGGTCGGAATCCAAACATGTACTCCAGAAGGATTGGCAATCTTCTATCGAGCCTCTCCAACGGTGACTAATGGCGATACGGCCTATTTGAGTCCACCGTTGAGTAGGGCCAGGAGGTCGCCATGTTACACGATGTTGCTCCTTATACTTAAAGTCCGTGTTGGTTAGAAATAACCGATTATCTGAGCAAAGCTGCAACAGACGGTCGCCGTTATTTGTTCTTTGAGCTGAAACACTGAAGTATCCACCTAAATGTCTTTCAGATTGGTTCAAGCTACCTATTTGGGCGTTAAAATCACCAGCCAAGATTACCAAATCTGAGTGTTTGGCCCTATGAAATAGTTCTGATAATTTTCTGTAGAGTTCGTCTTACACTTCATCCAGGCTGCAGTCGATGGGAGCCTAGGCAGAAACAACGAAAAGACAACGGCATGTATCCCTACCTTTCCGAGTTCTTACTGAACCATTTAATCGGACGGCACATAGGCGACTGTCGACAGGAATCCATTCAAGAAGTGCCTGTTCTGCTCTCATACTTAATGCAATACCTACACCGGCGAGCCCACGCGAAGTTGCTGTTGAGTCGCCAGATAAACGAAGAGTGTATTGCGAAGGTTCGTCACTTTGACTAGGTGAGGTCAAGTGAATGACCACGCTAGGATCCTGTATGCGTGTTTCGGAGACACAACATACATCAATAGCGAGTGATTCTAATGTCTTAGCTAGGGAGGCTTGTTGTCCTATTTGACACAGGGTTCGTACATTGAATGCACCAATGTGAAGTTTGGAGTTGTGTCTTAGTATGCTTGGGACGTTATTTCGTGGACCGGAATCGGTGGCTCTGACAACACGGGAGGAAGTCGAAGATAGGGATTTAGGCTTAAAGGTAGCGGCAGGATAAATATTAGGAATATAAGGAGTTTGATTAAAATAACAGTGATCTTGTGTGCTGTTAGAGGTATGAAGGCGGTTATCTTTTCCCAGTTGACTACACTGTGGAAGGGTTCTTCTTAATGTACCTGAAAAATAAAATGGGTTTGGGTTGGTTTGAAGGGCATGAGAGCGTGACTGTAGTGCCCAAGGAACAACTTCTTGAAGCCGGTCACACACGGCCTTTTTGAGAGAGGTTTTCGTTGTTGTAGCTCTGTACTTGTTGAGGCCTTACTGCCGGAGACGGAAATCCGTGGAGTAAGGTGAGGTGTGCATTTTTAGGGTCGACCTTTTCTAACCCCGCCCTTCCTTTGTGGGAAGGCAGCATCGCTGCTATGCTGGTTGTCCGAAGAAAACACCTTACTGCCGTCACACCTCTGTACAGCCGGCAGTACGACTTCGTCCTCGGACCTTATATTTGCTGCTTTTGGTCTCACTGCCCTTCAACCGACCTGCCTGGCATGGTAGGACCTAGAGGAACGATTGTTCAAGCCAGTATAGCCCGATTAAGTCATCGCGACAGGCAATCCTGACCACCACGTCAAGGTAGCAGCACGGTCGGGATTCCATCTGACTGGTCTCGAACACTAATCATCCCAATCTCTAGAAAAGGATGGAAGTCCTCCTGTGACAATTACCGAGGAATCAGCTTAACAAATATAGTGTCTAAAACACTAGCTTCAATAATACTTCGACGCGTAACTTAAGCTCGTGAAGAGCAAACTCAAGAAAACCAATATAGTTTTAGACCTGGAAGTAGTTTTATAGATGAAAAATGCACACTTCGGTAGGTTCTGGAACACAGACACACTTTTAGACGCCCAACATTAGTTGTTTTATCTTTATCGTTCGTGAGGTTATGTGGCAATGTCTGTCATTGAAAGGCGTACCAGAGAAGTACATTAGCCTTGTACAGGCTATCTACTCACACACGACATGTCGAGTCAGAGCTTATGGCGGATTGTCGACAGAACTGATTTCTTCAAGTGGTGTTCGTCAAGGTTGTCCGCTTTCCCATTTTTCTGTAATTTTATGATTGACATACTCTTAGAGTTAACATTGTCATCGTCTGATTTCTCCAGTGTGACCTCCTTCCAGGAGATAAATATGTTGGCTTAGAATATGCAGATGATATAGTTCTCTTGGCTGAAGGTGCTGATAAAATGCAGAATCTCTTGCTTACCTTAAACATAAATGTAAGGATGTTTGGGATACTATTCTCCCCATTGAAATGCAAAATGTTGCATCAGGATTGGCTTGATTTGGCACCAAAGTTAGTAATAGGGAGTGAGACAGTTGAATGTGTTAACCACTCCATTTATCTTGGGAGCCTCATCAATCCTGACGTTCTGATGTCTACTGAAATCTCGGCTCGTGTGCATAAAACTCGACTGGCCTTTGCGAATTTTTCGTCACTCGTGGCGTAGGCGAGACATCCGTCTACTGACCAAAGGACACGTTTACTGCGCAGTAGTTCGATCCATTTTACTTTATGGATGTGAAATATGGCTATTAAGGATAGAAGACATTCGTACGCTCCTAGTATTCGGTTACAGATGTCTTCGGGGCATTGCTCATGTTTGCTGGGACCACTGAGTAAGCAATACATGGGTTAGGAATAAAGCACTAGGTAAATACAGTAGGTCTATTGATGAAGTAGTGAATCTTCATCAGCTGAGGTGGCTAGGACATGTGTTACGTATACCTGACCACCGCCTGCCTCGACGAGCAGTGCTGTCTGGTGTATAGTAGGCTGGAAGAAAGCTAGAGGCGGCCAAACCAAAACATGGCACCAGTCCATGAAGTCATTGACAGTTAGGCTGAGTTATGTTAGTAGGTGCAGACTACCTGGTTGGGGTCCACGTGATGCTCGTAATAAATGTTTAGAGACTTTAGGTAAATATGGCTCAAAATCTTTGGCAATGGAGCAGGTGCATCCACTCCTTGTTTTCCTTCAAATTCTAAGTTTTTGAACTTATAGTAATTTCCTTTTTACTGGATCGTATTTTCCTAAATCTTATTTCCGGTCTTTATTTCTTTCCATTAATACTAGCTCTGTTACTACCTCCCCTACTCTGGGATTTGATTCGACAATTTAATCTCTATCTGCTGACTGAAGCATGGCAACTTGAACTGATGTACGCATGGTACTAAGTTCTACGTTGTAATTGACTGACTGACTAATTGTCGCAAGTTAGTAAGGCTCTAGAGCCTTGTAGTAGTACTGCTTGTTGCACTTTACGAATACCGGCAAGAATGACTTTCAGATGTAATCAATAGAATTTAGAAAAAATAAGCGTTAGGCTAAATTATCATGCGCGATAGAAATCGGCGTAATAGCGAGAGATCGACTAATTACACAATAAGACGATTGGACATCGATAGAGACAACTGAGAACAGTATAAACTAAGTTCAGCCATTGAAATACAAATATGAATTTTTAAGAATAAAGTAGATTTTAAAAGTAACAAGCATAGTGTAGTGAAATTAAGGTTAAGTTACCATGACAAAAGAAGACTGCTAAGTGTTACCATTTGGATAAACAGATCAGGTTCCATGCGTTTAACAGATGTTAGGAGATCAGAGGTAGGTTTGTGTATTAAGGATCTTAAAGAGTTTCAAAACACTTGATATCCTGTTCCAATGTATAGTATAGAGAGAGTACTGTTTACTACTTTCATTTTTTTTAGTCGTTGACTCTAAAGTACTTGTTCACATATCTAAGTCCTATCTGTTCTGCCACCATAATAAGTCTCACAGAAATAAATTAACTTATGCAGCCCATTGGCGGCAACATGTGAAGGATATCTATGGACTTGCGACTATCTCTCAGGACGACAGTCAGTTTGGTCGCATGGTTTGTTCTCGTTAGTACTGTGTTCATCTTACTCTAGATTATCGCTACAACAGCATCACCTTTAAAATTTGAATGATTTAGAACTGGCTTCATGTGAATTGTGATTTCGTGAATGTTTCCATTTTTACTTTTTCTGTATTTATCAACGAGTTCATCTGGAAGGCTGTCGCTTATTTGTGATTGCTTAATGTTTATAAGTTCTTCGTCTAGTTTATCGGGATTATCGATTTTTTTCTGCTTCATAAAATAAGGTTCTCACCAGCGTGTGACAATACCAAGAAAGCGAAGTTTATTATCCTTGTCATGTTCCGTGGCAAAGTATATATTTTTTTTCACGTTGTTGATAAGTTTTGATAAGTAACTTGCGTGCTTCTGATTATTACGCGGCATGTCATCAAAATACGTGGAATAATAATTGTACTAGTCAGTTGCATTTTCAAAGTTGATCATATAACTACGAGAATAGGACCCAATGAACTAGACTTTCTTTGTTTACATTATTACCATTTTTTTAGATCTGTCGCTAGTAGGAAATGTAGATCACGATGCTAGTGTTCACTGTATACAGTTCTAAGTTGGAGTACTCCCAAAGACTATTTCTAAGCCATCGTGAATATATGCATTTAGAGGGCAGGGAAGCCTAGAAATATAATTTATAAAAAACTGAACGTAAGGTTTTATATTGATTGAATACAATTTTCATACAGTTGATTTCACATTAATTGAGTGCAGTTACTACTCAGTATCCGTTAGTAGGATGCAGTCTTGATGAATGCTTTCTGAAGTAATTCCTACCTCAGTATATGCATATTGGCTTATTTTCGTCCAATCCGCACTAGTAAACAATTGAAAAGATGTAAAAAGCTTTACAAGTAAATTTAACACAAATTAGTACTTTTTCTCAGGTTCTGCTTATTCTTTTCATTCTGATTTATAGAAATAGATTTTGTTTGCTGCTTCAGTCTCTGTTCTGATTTGTGATCAAGCAAGTGGAGTTGTACTATTGAATACTAGATAGTGAAGACCTTAACAACCTAACATTTGTTTGCACTAGTTATTCTTAATATTCGTTTAGTGTGACGAATTCCTTAACACAGTCATTTTGACTAAATATCTACGTAGAATGAATGTATTCGAGTAGTTACTAATCTTTGATATCTATCTATAAATCGTTTAGACAAGCTTGAAATTCTGTTTCTAATTAGCAAACAGGGAGGATGCTAGGAAAACACCTCTTTTAGGGTCTGAAATCATTGACTTACTGCATAGACGCATCATAATCGTAGTTACATTTAATTTAATTAGTTTGGTAAGACAGATGCTACAATATACCAATTGGCGATACTGATCAAAGCGTAGTAAAACATCAGTACCGGTTGACGTGTCAAAATATCAGTCAAAAAGCGAATATGATAGTGAATTGACAGATGGGTTAATCATTATAATTAGTGTAGACCATTAAGTCAGTAAGTTCAGTCCCTCGCAAAGTTGTGGTTGAAACATTTGTTCTGCGCTTCCTGATTTTCAAAAGATATCTTACTGGGGCTCAGTCTGTTACCTAAACTACAAGATTGCACATGACACAAGAACCTGGTCAGTTGTTGTCCTGGTTATTAACAATGGAGTCACTAATACTGATAATAAGTAAGCTTGCAGTGGTTCTGTACAAGCAATGGTAAAGAGAGGAGGATCTAACATATTCTCTTTTGTTTTCTAACATACAGTTGTGATCCAAAGAACGTTGAAGATTAGGATGTTCTTGTGAGAGTTATATCGAGCACTGAACAAGACCCGAACATGGCATTACCAGTGGTAACCACTGAATGTCAGAGATTTCTTAATCTTGGACATTTGAATTGGTCAACAGCCATATCGACTCTGAATCCTTTATATTCACTATTTACCCTCCCAGTAGATGTTAAGTAGTTGCCAGACGAGAATTTAGAAGGTTGAAAGCATTCCTAACGAAGGTTGAATAGAAATGTTTGTTCATAAAATACTTGAGATATGTAAATAGTTTCATTGAATAAAATACCACAGATCGCTTCAGAGGGGGAGGACGAGACTGACATAACTTATTAGTGTCAAGTTTTCTGAGTAAAAGCCAGAGAGAGAAAACAACGTACTAGTGAATAGAACTGTTTAATGAGTAAGAACAACTACTTGTATATTTCACATGAGACAATTTCGTATGTGACAATTTAGAACACGATAAAAATGGAACTAATGGGATTGTATACAGAAAACGGAATAATGGTTTTGTAGTAAAATAAGACGACACTTACTCTCTTTTGAATGACTATACAAGGCTTTGTCAGTCAATTAATGGGAATATCACTCAAAGTGGTTTTGCTTTATTCTCCCGAAAAGTATTTTCGTTTACTAGTTCATGCGACCAGGAATAGGAGTGAATGACTGGTAATTAAATTAGTCCAGCGTAAGTTCAGTCCTGCAAGTTGTGGTGAAACATTTGTTCTGCGCTTCCTGATTTTCAAAAGATATCTTATGGGGCTCAGTCTGTACCTAAAACTACAGATGCACATGACACAAGAACCTGGTAAGTTTTGTCCTGTATTATCATGGAGTCACTAATACTGATAATAAGTAAGCTTGCAGTGTTTTGTACAAGCAGGTAAAGAGAGGAGGATCTAACATATTCTCTTTTGTTTTCTAACATACAGTTGTGATCCAAAGAACGTTGAAGATTAGGATGTTCTTGTGAGAGTTATATCGAGCACTGAACAAGACCCGAACATGGCATTACCAGTGGTAACCACTGAATGTCAGAGATTTCTTAATCTTGGACATTTGAATTGGTCAACAGCCATATCGACTCTGAATCCTTTATATTCACTATTTACCCTCCCAGTAGATGTTAAGTAGTTGCCAGACGAGAATTTAGAAGGTTGAAAGCATTCCTAACGAAGGTTGAATAGAAATGTTTGTTCATAAAATACTTGAGATATGTAAATAGTTTCATTGAATAAAATACCACAGATCGCTTCAGAGGGGGAGGACGAGACTGACATAACTTATTAGTGTCAAGTTTTCTGAGTAAAAGCCAGAGAGAGAAAACAACGTACTAGTGAATAGAACTGTTTAATGAGTAAGAACAACTACTTGTATATTTCACATGAGACAATTTCGTATGTGACAATTTAGAACACGATAAAAATGGAACTAATGGGATTGTATACAGAAAACGGAATAATGGTTTTGTAGTAAAATAAGACGACACTTACTCTCTTTTGAATGACTATACAAGGCTTTGTCAGTCAATTAATGGGAATATCACTCAAAGTGGTTTTGCTTTATTCTCCCGAAAAGTATTTTCGTTTACTAGTTCATGCGACCTGTTAATTCAGGAGAAAGCGTAGATAAATAATTCCGTCTTCATTCCAAAAAGACGGAGATTTTTCTCCGCACATGTAAATCTAGCTGCTTTTGTAGGTAAATAAAGTTTCATTAGATAAAATACATAGTGGGAATAAGGACAATAAGAATCAATGCTGCAGTCCCAATTAGGTAACGGTTTAAGACGATAGGCATATTTGATATCCTTCGGAATAGTAACAGATTGCGATAGAGAAACTCCGTAAGACCGATGTCACAAAATTATTGGTAATATTGCAAACTGCTTATAGTTAGATTGTTACTGGCACGCAGAATCCAGGACTCACATTTCATCCAATTTCGATATTATCAGTTGAATGCACGTGCGTCTGTGTCGATATACGCATCGGAACTTGTTCGCGTCAGACGCCATTGCATTCACCATTAAGCCACTAAGTTCAGGTGGTCATGATTATGAAATGGGTATGTACATACAATTTGAAAACATATTTCCGCTAATAACGTTAGATACTGAAATCGATCAGTCTGTGTTGTCACATGTGCGTCCAAAGTGATTTATCCCGGTACAACGATAGCTCACAAGTATGATTAAGGTCCACTCTACAGCAGCATAAACGGAAGGATATAAATAATTTCGGATTGTGTATACATACTCTCTGCACATATGCACATGTCTTAATTTTTGATATGAAAGGACTGAATTCGATTCCATATAAGAAAGTTTGTACTGTGGTGCACGTACAAGTCCTGAATAAGATGGAACACAAGTTCCGGATCCTACTTGTTTAACTTTAATCAAATTTGTGAACTACCGTTGTATCGAAACAATTTACTCAGTATGCACATACGCCACCAGAGACCGGTTAATTTCAAACTATAACGTCATCAATTCGATGGCGCGAATACTTTCAAATTAAATATTATAGACCTCTGATGTTAATAAGTGGTATAATTTGACATAAAACAAACAAGGGTGAGATAAGATGACTGCTTTAGACATCATTGTTTTCCTGGTTTCTTGATTATCATGTAATGTCTGCTCCATCCAAACATAGCTACACTCACAGTTATTCTGTTCAGTTTCATGACAATTTTCCATAAATCTGTCCCCTTAACAGTCATTTATTTAAAATTGTGTCAAATTTCAAGTCATCACTAATAAAATTCCCACAGGAATTATTCATAAAGTGCAAATTGATTACAAAGATATTTGTAGGAATCAGAATTTAAGAGTTATTTGGTCAGGGTATTGGTCACGAATTCTTCACAATCTTTCGTCTTCTCTACACAATACCTATGGGATGTTAACAGCGCGGCTACTTCTATGAATATTGATGAGGTTTATATGAGAGAATCGCGAAGAGCTTATTTTGGAAACAATATCTTATTCTACATTACACGGTATAAACTTGTAGCATTAGTGTCTACAAGCTCTGTTTTTATGAAACAGTAACAATTATCAAATTAATTGTTTTCTTGGCATATGCATAAAACTGTTGCTTAAATATTAGACATTGTTTGGTCGTTGGATTTATATGTATCCTGAACACCTTACTTGCTCTTCTAACTTTCAAATACACATGCCTTAGTTACTACAGTAACAAATAACATTTACGTCTTTTTTGACTTCTGGTGTACGCCGATTGTTGACTGTGTTCCCTCAATATGAACCACTAGTTTTCAATGTAAAACGTTTGGATTGCACAGCATGTACACTCATGTCAAGAACATGATACATTTACTCTTCTGATATGCCGGGCACCTAATGAAGATTGGCTATCTTCGGGAACTGTGCTTTAGAACATTATTTCATTTATTATAACTGCGGACAGTGTTAACATTTTATTTCTATGACTGTTACGTTCCCCTTGCCCCGTTCTCTCGCTTAGTGTATTGTTTATTATTACGAACTACATCTACTTTATTGTGTACAAGTTCTCCCCATTCACTACCACTATTTCTTTTGTTCTGTACAAATGTTAAATTCTTGATTGGTTCACAGTGTGGTCTGATTTTATGTATATATAAAGGCATGATTAAAATATAATACGACCTTGGACCTTGCTCTCTCAGTCTTCCTGTTCTCAATTCTGGTCGGCCTAGGGAGGTGAATGGGTTTAGGTCAATAGTGCATTCTTAGCTAGGCACACATCGTATTGGTGTACGCATCAACCAACCAAATTCATCACCCTCGTCCTTCTTTTCATTCACGTTATAACAGCTTCCTACATTAACGCTAAACAATTTCCTGAAATAATTCTTTTAACACGTTCACTCGCAAATCACTTCACTTAAGGTGTTTTATGTAGTTGTCTATCTGTTGCAATTTAATAACAATTCGAGCTAATTATTTGGTGATTTATTGGCTTTATATAGTTTAGAATGCTAACGGCTGTTCATCTCTACAATCTTCACGCTGATCGTAGTTGTTGGAAACAGTTATTGTACTTCATACTGATTCAGAAACAGTAAATCATACAAGCAAGAGTATAAGCTGAAAAGGCTAATGATACATTTAAGTTTATTCATTTAGACACCCAAATCTCAACTACTCCCTAGTACCCAAAAATTTACTCTTCAGTGCTGAATGGAAAGACAGATGGGGGG
The DNA here is from genome assembly GCA_034768735.1 of Schistosoma mekongi. Classification (NCBI taxonomy): domain Eukaryota; kingdom Metazoa; phylum Platyhelminthes; class Trematoda; order Strigeidida; family Schistosomatidae; genus Schistosoma; species Schistosoma mekongi. Next base: position 38,643,710 of record CM068308.1, on the reverse strand, counting down.
TATTTTAAGAAATTTTTCTGTAAAGACTAGACTATGTAGAAAAAAAGGGTAATTAAGGTTAATATATGACTTTGAGGTATTGCAAAGCTTTTGGATAAACATATTAATTTGAGTAATAATATCATTAATCATTTACTTAAAGTACGACATGTTCGCTGTTCCCTAGAATTCTCTCTTAAGTTTTTTATGAGGGAATCTGGATAAGCAAATAATTTGTTAGCAATTTTTTAACTCCCAATTGTTAAATTCTGTAGGATATTCTCCATCCTTTTACAACCACAGATTCCTTTGCATATTAAAGTAGGACTGAAGAACGGGTACTGATGGGATTGTGGGAATGACTTGGAGGTAACTAAACCTAATTTAGTCACACAGGAAAAGGATTATGAAAGGAACTATTTCTTGATTATTTATTGGTAAAGGTAGTTTTTTACTTAAGACCAGGTTGTATTGATGTTATTAATATGAAGATCTGTTGTTGGATATAAGGGACCTATTCATTGCATTTTCTGTAGGATTGCAGTTTCATTATTCAGTACGGTTCTAGCCACACATCAGATGCACACATAAGAAAATATAACACTATATGGTTTTTCGGCACATATGTCTAGCTATACATGTCCACCTCAGTTAAGCAAAGAAGCTTTGATCAGTAACCTTTTCTACAGAGACTAACTAATCATTTCTTTATTCAAATTAGTTGGCGTACAAAAAATACGAAATCAAACTGTTCAGTGAACTTGAAACCATAGTTTGCTTTATAATTTACCCATATCTGTTCTGTAGTCTTCAGCCAATCAATCAATCAATGCCTGTTACCTCATGTGGAGCATAGGCCGCCCACCTGAATTCTCCATCCATCTCTGTCCTGGGCGGCCCTTTCCAGCTCTTCTCAAGTGCTCTTCATGTCTGCCTCCAATTTCCGACGCAATGTGTTTTTGGGTCTTCTTTTTTTTTCTTTGGCCTTTAGGATTCCAAGTTAGTGCTTGTCTTGTGATGTAGTTTGGTGGTTTTCTTAATGCGTGTCCTATCCACCTCCAATGTATTTTTCTAATTTCTTCACCCGAGTATTGGTTGGTTTGTCCTCTGTCACAGAAGGTTGTTGCTAATGATGTCTGGTCGACGGATCCTAAGTATCTCCCACAGACAGCTGTTTATAAATAGTTGTATCTTATGAAGGATGCTTTTCATGGTTCTCCAAGTTTCAGCTGCATACAACAGAACTGTGTTCACATTTGTGTTGAAAATTTTGACTTCAATGTTGGCTAACAAGTTGTCTTGATTTTCAATTGTAGAAATGCTGCCCCTGCCTTGCCAATCACTGCCATCACATATGCATCAGACCCAAGTATATAAAGGTTTCCACATCTTCCAGAGATTCTCCGTCAAGTTCAACTGCATTGGTGCTCTGATGTGCCGAAAGATTGATTATTTTCGTGAACTTTTTTTCTGTAAACTTTCATTATTTTTAGTTGTATTCAAGGTGAACATTTTATTTCTATTATTATTTGGTTCTCCTTGCCCTATCCTCCTATTTGACACATTAACTGTCGTTATATCGTTTTATGAACTATGGTTAATTCATTGTGTATACGTTACTCCAGTTCACACCGTTATTACTCCTATTTTGTATTTATGTTAGTTTCCTAATTGATTGACTGTACTGTTAGGTTTAATGTGTATATAAAGGAGTGTGTGAAATATAATAGGATTCTGTTTGGTTGGCCTATCGTCTTGCGTTCCTCTGTCTCCGGCTTGCGATTGTGTGGTCATAGGGCAGATGCGCATTTATCGACTAGCCAGAGCCCACTGGCGTTCGATAAGATAACCATTTTTGGGTCATAACACGCTCGTTGTTATGTCTTGAAGGATCTTGTTTTTCTCTTTGTTTATGTTTGAATCTCCCTAGGGTTGCTGCTGGTCCCAAGCCCGGATAAAGGAGAAGGGTTGTACATAGGGGTAGCAACCCCATCCTATAAAAAAATAACCTTCCTATAAGACGCTAACCAGAAAAAAACCTTTTTAACCGTTTTAACTCTGCCCTTGGAGTTAGAAGGTCTCCATTTTGAAGAGTTACGACGCCTCATGGTGAAAGCCCAGTTCTTCCGGAAGTCACGAGGCCGATGCCCCTCCTGACAACCGGAGCAACAATTAATATAGGTACATGGAATTTTCTGTATTACGGTTCTAGCCACACATCAGATGCACACATAAGAAAATATAACACTATATGGTTTTTCGGCACATATGTCTAGCTATACATGTCCACCTCAGTTAAGCAAAGAAGCTTTGATCAGTAACCTTTTCTACAGAGACTAACTAATCATTTCTTTATTCAAATTAGTTGGCGTACAAAAAATACGAAATCAAACTGTTCAGTGAACTTGAAACCATAGTTTGCTTTATAATTTACCCATATCTGTTCTGTAGTCTTCAGCCAATCAATCAATCAATGCCTGTTACCTCATGTGGAGCATAGGCCGCCCACCTGAATTCTCCATCCATCTCTGTCCTGGGCGGCCCTTTCCAGCTCTTCTCAAGTGCTCTTCATGTCTGCCTCCAATTTCCGACGCAATGTGTTTTTGGGTCTTCTTTTTTTTTCTTTGGCCTTTAGGATTCCAAGTTAGTGCTTGTCTTGTGATGTAGTTTGGTGGTTTTCTTAATGCGTGTCCTATCCACCTCCAATGTATTTTTCTAATTTCTTCACCCGAGTATTGGTTGGTTTGTCCTCTGTCACAGAAGGTTGTTGCTAATGATGTCTGGTCGACGGATCCTAAGTATCTCCCACAGACAGCTGTTTATAAATAGTTGTATCTTATGAAGGATGCTTTTCATGGTTCTCCAAGTTTCAGCTGCATACAACAGAACTGTGTTCACATTTGTGTTGAAAATTTTGACTTCAATGTTGGCTAACAAGTTGTCTTGATTTTCAATTGTAGAAATGCTGCCCCTGCCTTGCCAATCACTGCCATCACATATGCATCAGACCCAAGTATATAAAGGTTTCCACATCTTCCAGAGATTCTCCGTCAAGTTCAACTGCATTGGTGCTCTGATGTGCCGAAAGATTGATTATTTTCGTGAACTTTTTTTCTGTAAACTTTCATTATTTTTAGTTGTATTCAAGGTGAACATTTTATTTCTATTATTATTTGGTTCTCCTTGCCCTATCCTCCTATTTGACACATTAACTGTCGTTATATCGTTTTATGAACTATGGTTAATTCATTGTGTATACGTTACTCCAGTTCACACCGTTATTACTCCTATTTTGTATTTATGTTAGTTTCCTAATTGATTGACTGTACTGTTAGGTTTAATGTGTATATAAAGGAGTGTGTGAAATATAATAGGATTCTGTTTGGTTGGCCTATCGTCTTGCGTTCCTCTGTCTCCGGCTTGCGATTGTGTGGTCATAGGGCAGATGCGCATTTATCGACTAGCCAGAGCCCACTGGCGTTCGATAAGATAACCATTTTTGGGTCATAACACGCTCGTTGTTATGTCTTGAAGGATCTTGTTTTTCTCTTTGTTTATGTTTGAATCTCCCTAGGGTTGCTGCTGGTCCCAAGCCCGGATAAAGGAGAAGGGTTGTACATAGGGGTAGCAACCCCATCCTATAAAAAAATAACCTTCCTATAAGACGCTAACCAGAAAAAACCTTTTTAACCGTTTTAACTCTGCCCTTGGAGTTAGAAGGTCTCCATTTTGAAGAGTTACGACGCCTCATGGTGAAAGCCCAGTTCTTCCGGAAGTCACGAGGCCGATGCCCCTCCTGACAACCGGAGCAACAATTAATATAGGTACATGGAATTTTCTGTAGTCTTACCTATCCTTTAAAAAATGAAAAAATTTTCTAGCCTTTAAATTTTACACCACAGTACTGATAAGTATATTGTTAATGCCAATTGTTCCGTCAACTAGTTTATGATCAATTTACTAGTATATGTTTGGTTAATGTTGTTAGCACTATTTTCAATCTTCGCTAAGTGTTTCGTATTTTTTATTTGCGGTCGGTGTTAAACGTTACAATGTAAAATTCACCATGTATTTTACTTTACGACATAAGTTTTACTATTTTTTTCGCTTTTCACTCAGCATGTTGATTTACACTTTAGTGACACAATAAAAGCAGTCATTTAAATATAACTCTGGACCCTTAAAATGACTTATTTAATGAAAACTATGCTGTAATACGTAGTAATGAAATACTAAGAGGGACCGAAATGAAGAGACAATCAATCAATCAATGCCTGTTACTCCAAGTGGAGCATAGACCTCCCACCAGCATTCTCCAGCCAACTCTGTCCTGGGCTTTCCGTTCTAGCTCTTCCCAAGTGCTGTTCATTCTCTTCATGTCTGTTTCCAATTCCCGACGCAATGTGTTCTTGGGTCTTCCTCTGTTTCTGTGGCCTTCAGGATTCCAAGTCAGTGCTTGTCTTGTGACACAGTTTGATGATTTCCTCAGTGTGTGTCCAATCCATCTCCAGCGTCTTTTCCTAATTTCTTCCTCAACTGGAAGTTGATTAGTTCTCTGCCACAACAGGTTGTTGTTGATTGTATCTGGCCAACAGATCCGAAGAATCCTACGCAGACAGTTGTTTATAAATACTTGTATCTTCTGAAGGATACTTTTCGTAGTTCTCCAAGTTTCAGCTCCTTACAACAGAACTGACTGTCTTCACATTTGTGTTGAAAATTTTGACTTTTATATTGACTGACAGTTGGTTTGAGTTCCAGATGTTTTTCAGTTGTAGAAATGCTGCCGTTGCCTTACCAATCCGCGCCTTCACATCCGAATCAGACCCTCCTTGTTTGTCGATGATGCTGCCCAAATATGTAAAGGTTTCAACGTCTTCCAGAATTTCTCCGTCAAGTGTAATTGGGTTAGTGTTTGCTGTTTTGTATCGGAGGATCTTGCTTTCCCCTTTGTGTATGTTGAGGCCTACTGCTGCTGAGGCTGCTGCTATATTGCTGGTCTGCTTCTGCATTTGATGATGTGTGTGAGAAAGAAGAGCTAGGTCATCTGCAAAGTCCAAGTCATCTAGTTTCGTCGATGTTGTCCATTGTATTCCGAGAGTGCCTTCAGATGTTGCAGTCTTCATGATCCAATCGATGACCAGTAGGAAGAGGAAGGGCGAGAGTAAGCAGCCTTGTCTGACACCGGTCTTCACTTCGAATGAATCTGTGAGCTGACCTCCATGCACGATTTTACAATGTAAAATTCACCATGTATTTTACTTTACGACATAAGTTTTACTATTTTTTTCGCTTTTCACTCAGCATGTTGATTTACACTTTAGTGACACAATAAAAGCAGTCATTTAAATATAACTCTGGACCCTTAAAATGACTTATTTAATGAAAACTATGCTGTAATACGTAGTAATGAAATACTAAGAGGGACCGAAATGAAGAGACAATCAATCAATCAATGCCTGTTACTCCAAGTGGAGCATAGACCTCCCACCAGCATTCTCCAGCCAACTCTGTCCTGGGCTTTCCGTTCTAGCTCTTCCCAAGTGCTGTTCATTCTCTTCATGTCTGTTTCCAATTCCCGACGCAATGTGTTCTTGGGTCTTCCTCTGTTTCTGTGGCCTTCAGGATTCCAAGTCAGTGCTTGTCTTGTGACACAGTTTGATGATTTCCTCAGTGTGTGTCCAATCCATCTCCAGCGTCTTTTCCTAATTTCTTCCTCAACTGGAAGTTGATTAGTTCTCTGCCACAACAGGTTGTTGTTGATTGTATCTGGCCAACAGATCCGAAGAATCCTACGCAGACAGTTGTTTATAAATACTTGTATCTTCTGAAGGATACTTTTCGTAGTTCTCCAAGTTTCAGCTCCTTACAACAGAACTGACTGTCTTCACATTTGTGTTGAAAATTTTGACTTTTATATTGACTGACAGTTGGTTTGAGTTCCAGATGTTTTTCAGTTGTAGAAATGCTGCCGTTGCCTTACCAATCCGCGCCTTCACATCCGAATCAGACCCTCCTTGTTTGTCGATGATGCTGCCCAAATATGTAAAGGTTTCAACGTCTTCCAGAATTTCTCCGTCAAGTGTAATTGGGTTAGTGTTTGCTGTTTTGTATCGGAGGATCTTGCTTTCCCCTTTGTGTATGTTGAGGCCTACTGCTGCTGAGGCTGCTGCTATATTGCTGGTCTGCTTCTGCATTTGATGATGTGTGTGAGAAAGAAGAGCTAGGTCATCTGCAAAGTCCAAGTCATCTAGTTTCGTCGATGTTGTCCATTGTATTCCGAGAGTGCCTTCAGATGTTGCAGTCTTCATGATCCAATCGATGACCAGTAGGAAGAGGAAGGGCGAGAGTAAGCAGCCTTGTCTGACACCGGTCTTCACTTCGAATGAATCTGTGAGCTGACCTCCATGCACGATTTTACAATGTAGTCCGTCGTAAGAATTTCGTATGATGTTGACTATCTTCTCGGGTACGCCGTAATGTCGTAGAAGGCTCCATAATATTCTCCTATCCACGCTGTCGAATGCTTTTTCATAGTCGATGAAGTTGATGTAAAGTGGTGAATTCCATTCAATTGATTGTTCAACAATGAACCGTAGAGTAGCGATTTGATCGGTACATGATCGATCTTTACGGAATCCGGCCTGTTGATCTCGGAGTTGGCCGTCGACTGGGTCCTTTAATCTGTTCGATAACACTCTGTTGAAGACCTTTCCTGGTACTGAAAGTAGGGTAATGCCTCCGTAGTTCTCACAATTGCTGAGATCGCCTTTCTTTGGTATCTTGATGAGGTACCCTTCTTTCCAGTCTGCTGGAACTTGTTCATCCTCCCAAATCTTCCTGAAGAGAATGTGGAGTATCTTTGAAGTTGTTTCTATATCTGTCTTCAGTGCCTCCGCTGGTATGTTGTCTGGTCCTGCTGACTTGCCATTCTTGATCTGTCTGATGGCCATTTTGATTTCTTCGACTGTTGGTGGGTCTGTGCTTATAGGGAGATCCGTGGCTGCTGCTTCGATGACTGGTGGGTTCAGTGGGGCTGGTCTATTCAAGAGTTCTTGGAAGTGCTCTACCCACCTGTTCCATTGTTCATGCACTTCAGTGATTGGTTTGCCAGCCTTGTTCTTGATTGGCCGTTCTGGCTTGTTGAATTTCCCAGCTAACTTCTTCGTTGTATCGTATAAGAGCCTCATATTTCCTTCTCTTGCAGCTTTTTCCGCTGTCATTGCTAGGTCCTCAACAAATTTTCGTTTATGCAACCTGATGCTCCTCTTCGCTAGCTTGTTGACTTCGGTGTATTCGGCCTGTGCCTTGGCTTTCTCTGCTCTTGTCCGACTGTTATTGATCGCTGTCTTTCTGTTCCTCCTTTCTTGGATCTTGTCCAGAGTACTAACAGAAATCCACTCTTTTTGGTGTTGTTTCTTGAGACCCAAAACCTCCTGACATGTTGAGGTTATTGTTCCCTTAATCTCTTTCCAGTTGTCTTCCATATTAGTTCCACCTTTTTCTAGTAGATCATGAAATGCCTGGAACTTGTTGCTGACAATTAATTTGAATTCGTTGCGTTTTGTTAGTATCCCGGAGACATAATATACTTATTAAATACTGGATATGTTGCTGATATTTTCAGCTAAATACATTATTCAAATAATCCAAAATATTTCATGTATTACTGAAAATACAGTCACTTTATGCGACAACTGATCCAATTGTTTACGTTACAGTATAAAGATAAGTGAATTAATTCGATAATGATGGTGATTTATCACTAACAAATGTGAATAACTTAATTATAAAGTTAATAAAAACTTTTATTAGAGTAAAATAACTTGACGATTCATTTCAATTCGTTTAGTTCTAATCATCAATCGCTGTTTACAAATTATATAAGGAAGTTAATTAAAAGTAAATGTGTGCATAAGATTACTACGATGGATCGGAGATTCTCATCAATAGGGTTGAATAATAACTGCATTAATTGAATATAATTTGTTAGACCAAAATTCTAGAACAAGAAGACAAGATAAGGTCAAAAATTTGACAGTTAAAATGTTGATCGATTATGTAATGAAAAGATCTGAGTACAAGTAATTGGGGATTGAGAATAACATGGCTTAAGATTTATAAACTTAAAAACATGATTGAACACAATGAAGAATTTAAAAAATGCGAAATGGTTGGAAAATCAAATGATGGAAATGTGTAGGGTTAGTTTCATCGTAGTAGAGAAAGATTTGCCACCTGTTACTTTTAAATACAAAGATCTGGTTTTAGATGCTTAATTGTAATGACCAGTAAATTTTAGAAGAATAAAACTTGATCGTTCATTAATCTCCCTGAAGATCCCGATTCGTCACTCTGGCTCATTGTGTCTAGATGTCTTGGGATGACACAACTGAATGTATTCAGTTGGTTTGGCCGAATATTCGTCAGAATATATTCTCGAAATAGGTTAGTTGATCACCTGTTATTATTAAAGAAACTTAAGACACTCACTATTGGCTGGGCGCTATTAGATTGGATTAGGTTCTTCTTCAAAGATCTCACACAAGTGGTTAAGTTTGGCTGCATGCTCTGTTAACCAAAATCCATAACCTCGGTAGTTATTTTAAGTGACCTTGGTTCCCTCCTGTTCTCTCTTTAAATTAACGATATATGTAGTTGCTTTCCTAATAGTAAGTCATTTATATCTGGTGATGATCTAAAAGTTGCATACTCTCCCCCCCCCCCAGGAACTTGGTCTCTATATTCAATTCATAACCACTTATCATTAGTGGAAATTTTTTGCACCACTTGGTAGCTTCAGTTTAACCTCAACAAATACGGTTGGATATGCTTTGGTACATCATATACTAACGTACGGCTGATCCTCGATTCCATGACCTTACCGAAATTACATAGTGTAACTGACTGCCAGTGAAGATAAAGACTTTCAAATCCCTCCTACAATTGACCAACTTCCTGCACAGATTGCCCTCTTTTAGTGGCCTGATTAACTTATACTCCACAACAACCAATCTTAGTCATAAGCCTCAGGTCTTGCACTAATAAATTTACAATTATACTTTATTTAACTTTTGTAGCTCGAGCATCCTTCTAAAGATTGGTATTCCAATCAATAGGAAGATTATTTACTTGTCTAAACCGTCATGTCAACCCATTTGCTTCATCTATAGTACTTTACTGATCACAAATGCAAAACTTGAGTGTATGTGTATTTTCCAGGATATGATATTATTATTGATATTCATCTGTGTAGTCCAAATATCTAACTAACGGTCTACATATTTTATTATTCCCTTTGGTTGTAGTTATGCTATATTTAGTGAACTTCAACAATTTGTTTCCTTATACTCCTGTATTTAGCTGTTCCGTTATATATAACTACTACTGTAAACATGAACTGTAAGCTCAATTTTTTACCAGTTTTCACGATGTTTGTTGAACTCTTGAAAGTTTTATGTAATAAATTTTCTTATGTACAATTATACTGTTCTTGTTTCAACAAATTGATGAGGCTGTGAAACTAGTGTAGCTGTTTACAGGAATAAATTACAATCATCGTTATTATTTTTTTTGTTTTTTATTGTACATGACAATCAGCTTGGTTGAAGGTAATGTTTTGGTTAGTGTAGTCTTATATTTTCGGTATATTGTTTTTCTCAGCTTCCTCACCTTTTGGTGGAAGTTAGATGTAAATAAATCTCTTACTAACTGTCGGTTCTCATAGTGTTCCTAGGTCATCAATTTTTCCTTATTTGTTTACAAACTTTTGTAAATATTTATTATATTCAGATATTTTCTGTAGTTTGTTACTCCCAACTCCTTGATCTGTGGTTCCTGAACATATATCTAACAATTCTATTTCACCGGTAGCAGTTATTATTTATTCTTACGAACTTTATTTGAGTCATCGGTTTATCATGATTATATTATACATTTAGTTACTTTCAAATAACCTAATATTGTAAAGTGCAATTACTAGCTGATGAGAACCGAAAGGAACAAAATGTTTTAAAATATTCTTTCATTAAGTCTATAAAAACAAATCAAGTGTATAGAGGAAAACTTTTATATTTATTTCACTCAAAATAACTTATCTATATGTCTGTAGATCTAAATGTGTATGCATATCAGTAGTGTTCAACACACAAATCAACACTTTTACACAATACCAACCTACACTTTATGTGTAAACAGCCAATCTAATAGTTCGAATTATAGTAACCATACAAAATATATCAATATGACCTTTGTAGTTTTTTTTGTATGTTTTGATCAGTACCCACTGTATATAATTAAACATACATCATTGTTATATACAAAATTTATTCTTTTGAAAATAATTAAATCATAACAAAGATAATATTATTGGCATATGTCTACTACTATTACCAATTGTAAGTAGTTTAACATATAGTTAAACGTATGAGGTTACACCAACTATACTACTAAATCTTCTGTCCATTAAACTTATGAAGAGTAAATGACCAGAAGATGTTGGATATACACAAGTTTATTATATTATAATTGGCATATGGTCTATACTATACCAAATTGGTAAGTAGTTTAACATATAGTTAAACGTATGAGGTTACACCAACTATACTACTAAATCTTCTGTCCATTAAACTTATGAAGAGTAAATGACCAGAAGATGTTGGATTAAACAAGTTTTATTATATTTATATACCATTAATTAACTATAAATAACTTTTCTGTGATAAATATCATAAGCGACCAACAGATGAACATTTATTGAGATAAATATATATTTACATATATACACCTTTATTATCAGTAATTCATCTAGTTGAAGCTGAAAATATATAGTGTTGCGTAATCAGATATTATTTATCTTATCATTAATATACACATCGAATGTATTATAATCTTAATCATTATCATGTTATAATTACCATCATTATTTACTATTTGGTATTAACTAACTCTACAACATTAAATACATTGAATTCAAATGAAAAACAATCAAGAAGAGGACAATTCAATTCAGAATTATGTAATAATTTCACATTGAATACATTATCTCATAGTTTAAACATTACATTATTACATTATTCTGATATTTATCAATATATACCAAATATAAGCATTCTAATTATTGCACATAATGAAAATGCAATAATATTAGAAAATACATTAAAAAGTATATTAATAAATACATCATTATTATTATTAAATAAGAAAGTAATAGAAATCATATTAGTTGATGATTTTAGTAATCCTCCTATAGAAGATCATATCAAAACTTTTAATAAAATTGTAAGTTATAAATAAAAATTTCTTTATTTGTTTATAACATCAATGAAATCAGAAATAGGAGTTATTGAAAAAAAAGAAGGATTCTTTTTTGAAGAGTTCATTATCAATACTGTACAATCTGTTAAAGGTCATTTGTAACATCTTCAATGTTTACTAATTGTATGTGGTATCATGAATTGATTTAGATTAAATAACTATTGAAAGCCAGAAATTAGTATTGGACAGCTATTTTGTATAAAACTGTTCAGAAGTACGCATCTATTACCCAACCAGGTAATCGAGTCCAGGACCTTCGTGCTTTGAGACAAATGCTCAACCAATAGACTGCTGATTTGACTTATAATTGTTGATATTTGTGACTTAGTAAATTTGCAATATAGTTGTGAAACCTAATTCACTGCCATCAGTAAGTAAATGCTTCACATCTGACATGTATGAAGTTCACAGATAAAATCTTCGTAGAATTCTAGGAATTACTTCTAGAAGTTTGTCACAAGTGATCTGGTACTGATTGTGATTCGGTATCGTGGATATCAAATTCAACAAACTCCACAACGCTCGGTTACAATTCACTAATTATTTCGTATTCAGTAATTTCGATCATTTTTTTTCATTCATCACGTCTTTTTCACCTGACATGTCGAGTTCATATAAATTAGTCGTAGATAACTTTGAACACTTGATATGACGATCTTCAGAGAAAATAATACTCTAACATTTATTAAATATTCACTAAGCGATCAGGAGACTAACCGATATGTACTTTAGTGTCAAAAAATATAAGGATAACTTTAGCTTACAGTCATATATGTATTAGTACTAGATTACAATTACTAAGTAGGTACATATGATTATCAGGTATAGTTAGTTAATGAAACGACATGTAAATAAGGGAAATGTATGTGTGTATGTATAGTCAACATAGAACCTGGCACATGTGTGCATCGGTTCAAGTTGCCATTCCACCATGGCACCGCAAGATTAACACCACCACCATTAGTAGGAGTTACTTTAATAAAATAAAATAATAATAGCAACAAAGAGTGTGAACATATAGAATATGGTTCTGGGAGCGTAGAAAGAAAGTTATGGAATAATTTAAAGCTCATGATTCAAGGGAGGGCAATGAGTGAATACATCTGCGCGATTGTGACCGATTCTGGGCCATGTCACTCAGTGTTTCAGGGAAATTCACAGAAGCGAATGTACATTTAACAAATAATTGGCGAAAAAATTTAAATTGGCACATTTTACTGTCTATACTAGTTGTCTAGGTAATTTTGTGCAATTACTTCTCATTTACGTATTTTATGAGAGTAAAAACAACAAACTGAATAGAATTAGATCAATTCATATTGATTGCACTTTACTTATTTACAGTCGACAGTATATCACAGTCCAGTTACAAAATCAAATGAAAACACTCACAAAAAATTAAGTTTAACTTATACTGTCGATTATAAAGGTTTTTACTGGTTAGCGTTTTTTTAGCACATTTGCTGTTTTACGGGATGGGGTTGCTAGCCCCATGCCCAACCCTCCTCCTTTATCCGGGCTTGGGACCGGCAGCAACCCTAGGGGCTACAGGCGGAGTTGGCTGGAGAATGCTGGTGGGCGGTCTATGCTCCACTTGGAGTAACAGGCATTGATTGATTGATTGATTATACTGTCGATAATACATGAGCACAATGTAACAAGACAAATTCAAATAAAGTTGAAAGAATGAAAAGAAACTCCTAGATCGTTATTAGCCTTAACAATTTTTTACCAGTTACGCTGCTCAATGTGACTTTGATACATTACAAGTTATAAGTAGATGAAATAAGTATATACAGACAAGTTTCATGTTTTTTTTAGTAGTAATCAGTCATTCAGTACTAACTAGCCTTTTGTTGTGTAGTTACTAGTGGTGATGTATTGATGTCGTTATAGTCCAAACTAACTGATGCGACTAAACTAACAGCTACTAACCATTCACTTTCAACTATTGAGTAAAACATTTTAACGTTCTACTTTGTATCCTTTTGAATTCGTGACAACGAAGCTAATTAACTAATGGTTAGACATTTAAATCTCAGTTCCTTCAAGACTGTAAATGTGGACGACTGATAATGAATATAGTATCAAATATTATTAAAAAGGTGCAGATAAGCATAAAACATAGGTTTTATGCCGACAAACTCCTGCCACATAATATTAAGTTATAGACTGCCGTCTGTATTAGAAACATTACACTGATCACATGTTAGTGATCAATCAATGTTTCATCTAGAACAGCGTATACTTGTTGATCCGCACATCGATATATATCTTCTGTATTCAATCAATTTTATCTTTACCATCCTCATATCAGCAATTACATATATAGACCTATGATATTTTAAGAATGTTCCATTATACTGGTTCGCTTATTCGTTAGTGGTTAGTTACTCGTTGTTCATCCCAGCAATTTCAAAGTATCACAAAGCTGAATTCTCTACGTCTAATTACTATATTGAGACAATAGATGAATAATACTAGTGAGTTCTGAACCTGAAATAAAGAAAACCAATAACAACTGTTAAACAAGTATTCATGTAATATCTATTTATGATAAAAATCCTAAAAATGGCTTTCCCAAACTTCTAGACCACTTATCTAAAGGCTATTATATTACTAAAAATAGAAGTATGTGTTTTACCATTGGACGTCGGTCCAGTAGTATAGGCGGTTAAATGTTTATCTTCAGACCTAAAGGTCCTTGTTTTGATTTACCGAAGGAACGGATAGTGCACCGCCTATAAACCTCATATCAGAACTAAAAAGCTGTCCAGTACTTCCTGGTTTGCAGTGGTACCCAACCAACACCAATTTGTGATCAACACAAACGATTAAAATTATTACTGTTGACTGTTTTAAAATTGCTTTAATTAGTTAGTTAATCATATCTGTCGGCAGTGTATTTACAAGGTTGTTTCATAAAATGTTTATAAAATAACATCAGTATAATTGTGAAGTTCAAGAAGTACTACGATTGTAAATTGTATATTTTTCTACCTCTTCTATATTTTTTGGAGATATGAATGGTGATTACTGTAGAATCCATTAATCTGAATAAACTTTAGAATTAGAAGTAAACTCAGGAAAAAAAACTTACCTAAACAATCACGGATGTGTGCAGCAAGTAAAGTTAACCACTGTTTAACAATATTTTGTGCAAATTTTTGATTAAATGGCACTAGAATAAAAGATGCATGTTTCATCTTAATATGGTTTCATCAAGTGGTTATACCCCTTAAATTACATTTTTGAATTCAGTATCTTTTGATTAAAAACGTCAAAATCATCCAATAAGCTACTGAGCTCTAATGACAATTAAATTACTTAACGAGTAGAATTATATCAGTAGTAGCTTAAAGTTTCTCGCTGTTGAATTACACAATTGAATATAGCTAGTCACTGTTTTTATACATTCATCTTAAATAAAACGTTTTGATATAATGTAATACAGTAGGGATTAATTTATACGGATCCCATTGATAGCTAAATATATCGAGACAATCCTTCTTGAGTATACACATATACTAATAATGACATATTACATATCCATCCTCAATATTGACAATTACAAATTCCCAAGTTGAATAGATTATATCAATAATGTAATACAGTATTAAGATGTTAGTCTACTCATAAGAGCATATGAACAATCAAACCAAGAAATACTCGATGTATTCAGTATATTTAAGAAGGAAGTAATTGTATGCAGTTCATTTGTAGTTCAATTTTTCTTATCTACTGAATAAACCTTTAGACAATAACAGTAGGTGGTCAGAAAAAATTAAATTTTACAAATTTACAATTGAAACACAGTGTTTGATGTCTGTTTTTTTTATACAAAAATGAAAAACGAAACTAATTGCTTGACTACAAAACACATTGCAATCAAACAACTAGACTAACTGATTTTTGACTATTTTATATCCATGATTGTTATTTTTTTGATGTAAATTGAATGTTTTAAAACAACTTTGAATTTGATACCACAAATTGATTTGAGGTAGACAATCATTGAAAACTAGGAAGCAACACTGGATAACCATTTCATTCTAGTATGGTACTTCTTAGCAGTACTTATTCACGACTTTATCTAGGAGTCGAGTACTGGATTTTAAGACTTTGTAAAGTACGCTTAACCATTAAACCACTAAACTAGCATCCAATAGATGATATTTCTAACTTCTTCTAAAAAAAGATTATTTAATTAAGCTGTGACTAGTGTGTGAGCTGTTAGTTGATAGAGTTAAATTATTTAAAGGTGATAGTTAAATTTGGTTAAAATGAAAACTTTTCCTGCAGGATGTAAATGAATTCTTATTAGTTATTGAAACAATGGGGAAGGCATGCAGTTCGAGTAGCTTTTCATTGTGGTTATCATTGTCCTAGTGTATCTGTGTATTTGCGACAACTCTCTTATTCAGTTGGCTTTAGATAATATGATTGATCAATCGGACCTATGATAATGCACTCGTTGACTACAGGTTTACCTGAATGCTAAGCGTATATAGTTTCATTACTATTCTTAGAATTCCTTTAATCTAGATTTCCTTACTTTGATATAAAAATTCGTGTTTGCAGTTGTTTATATGCATTGATAACAGTGACATTACACCATTTCACTTCACTGTTAACATATGTTCATGTTTCAGTGAATGAGGGAGACGTCTAATTTGTCCAATGAGAGTATTCTATTTGGTTTGTTAAGGCTTATTTTGAAGATGGTGTCACATTCATCTTTCCTTGCTGTTTTTTCAGTAGTCTGCTTGAAATGAAGTGATGAAGCCAGTTCTTTTTTAATTTGCATGGTTGTTTCTATTTGAAAAAGTTTTGAGCTAAAGTATGCTAGAGAGCTGAACCAACAAGAAATAAGTTAGTTGCCATCGGGTTTTTACATAAAATCCAAACATATGAAGTGCACCTGATATATGACCAAGTTACGTTTGCGGTATTACCAGGGCAACTTCTAACGTTTGAACCCACTCTTACGAATGAGAATAAATCAGAAGGCAATAAAGGATGGAAAGGAAGTTATGTTTGATTGTGAATAGAGCGGCAATAGGATAGCAACGTCTAGGCTGGCAAACTAGAGAGAGAGAGATGCTTTCCACAATGCAGTGTGACGTGATCTGGTGGTGATGCGTGACCGAGCGCCTTCAACTAGTAGTGTCCGCTAAAACAAACATGGTCATCATCAATGTCGAGGACCTATGCAACTATTTATTTTGGGGATTATTTACCGCTACACATAACAATGGCTAGCTGAAGTTGGAGTCATAATATCTTAAGATTACATAGGAAGTTTTCAAGCTAACATATAGGTTCTTATGATTTGTAATCAGGGAGTTGTTTAAATAAATATTCATCACTATGGTTCCAAAACAACCCTTCACTATAAAAGTAACCCTAGCCTTCTGTAGCTTACTGTAATAATCATGTTAAATCTGTATATTCATCTTAATTTTTTTACTTATATGCTACATATTTGATAGTTAAATTATATTTTCTCACTTGTTGAAACATCATTTAAGGTCGGTGCTATAAAGATGAAGAGCTAGATTTTTTAGCCCGAAATTAATTTTCATCATGGGTTGGCATTAACTAGAGTACTGAACAACTGTTTTATTCTCATTCATGACTGTTAAGCAATGTGAATGGAGTACATCACTTAGTAAGTGAACCCAAGTGCCATGATCATCGCTAAACATGTAGACATTAGATTCCACTTTACATGCAAGAGCGTTGGTTTGGATCGTTTAGAATTTTCAATATACATAGATCTCTAACGGTTATCTGTCTGACGTTAATTTACAATGTAGACAAACCAAGCATTATCTGCTTTCGAAACCGAATTATTAAGAAGAGCCCTTGAAGAAACGACCACTAGATAACCGAACAAAGTTCTTATCAGATAGATTAGCATACACATCTAGAAAATGTTAACAAAAATCAAACTCGATTAGATAACATAAACGAAAGTAGGAAATAATACTTGTAGACCACTTGCGCCTGAAATGAATTAGGAATTTGTTCATTGTGTCAGGCGTCTGTGTCAATATTGTTAAAGTGGTTAATACATTCGACTTGTTCTGCATATTTTACAATTTTCTTGTTTCACTTATCAACAGTAGGTACATTATTGATATGAAATTCAAAACATTTCCTTCTTACCTCATAAGTACTAATTAGGTGAAAAGTTTTGATTTCATTTCCTTTCTCTTCTTCAGAATGAGTACAATTCATATAAGTTGAGCAGTAGTGACAGAGTAATCCTAATTACTTTTGTGCTGTAATTAAAACTTTTAATGGTTCTTAAAATGATACACTGGTCTATATTAATATTTGCTGTTGAACCTTAAACATTATTGTTTCCAACAGAATAGTCTTCTATTGATCCGTAGGTTCAAGAGACATTTTGTCAATAATCAACATTTTATTCTAATTATATTCGGTCGAAAATTACTTATTATTCTTTAGTTTTGGAGTGCTCCATTACTGATGGTAAACAAAATGACATATAGTTATAGGTCAAAGTTGCATGACTGTAATGACATGCATTGTGAGTTTAATACTACGGTTAAGATTATACACTGGCCGTATTTCAATCCTGCGCTGTAGCTTTTATATGTAACTTGACCATTAGTAATAACTCCACCTGTAATCCCCCTAGGGTTACTGCCGGTCCCAAGCCCGAATAAAGGAGGAAGGTCGGGCATTGGATATGCTACCTCGTTCCGTAAAAATCAACCTTCTAAAAGATGCTAACGAGATAAAACCACTTTAACCTTTTACAATGGTAATATCCGTTAAATGGACTGTAAAATTCAAGTAAACGGAACTATTTAATTCAGATCAGTGTGTTCATGACAGTTTAAACTAGTATGCTCGGCTATCTCTATAAGTATTTATATTTTATTTAACTGTATTGTTTAGTTCAATACTGATTATTGGATAGAAACTAGATGTTTTTAGGATGAAGTGACCACTACAGGACCTGAAGGTCTTAAGTTCATCTGCTGATTAGACCGTGGAGACTCATTGCTCAGGAGCTCCATACTCCGACGAAACAGCTGCCTATTACTTTCTAGTTTCCAACGGTTTTCTGAATATATTCGATCACTGGTGTAAACTACAAAACAATGACTATTTGATTGGCTGACTTTTCCCATATAGATTTATAAATTGGTTCTGTGTAGTGATGGGAAGTAGTTCAGGAGGTAATCATCAAAAAGCCCTGCATTAATTAGGTTTCTTGCTGGTGGATATACGCCATTAAGGTAAATAAGAACTCTCATTTCCCAAATGCACAGGTTTAAACTTTTCCACTTGGTAATTTGAAACACAGCCAACTCTTACATTGGATTAAAATGTCGACATATCAATTGATTTTTGTTTGGAACAGGAGAAGACTTTGTCTTGAACAACAGTGAAATCCTTACAATCACACTATCGATCTCAAGGAATATACTATCACCAAAATAGTAGATTATTTAAAAAGTATATCCAAGTTTCATGCTCATCGAAGCTTCAAGAGATCTTGTTTGCTATCATGTCTATTTGTAAATCATAATTCTTAACTAAGAACTATTTGACTTTGTCTTTCCGCTCTCCCACATTTTTCTAACATCCCATGTACGCATAGAAATTTTTGTTCTGGTTGTTAAAAGAGGCATTGGCCTCATGACTTCCGAAGAATTTCGGCTTTCATCATGAGGCGTCATAAACAATCCTTCCACTCCCAGGGCAGAATTTAAATGGTTTAGCTTGTTTAATCTGGTTAGCGTTTTCTTAGCAAGCTTGGGTTTTGCAGGATGGGAATGCCCATCCCTCATCCTTAACCCGGGCTTGGGACCGGCAGTAACCCTAGGAGAGCTAAAGGCGGAGTTAACTAAGAACTGGCTCCTAAATAATCATAAAATCTAAGAGTATTGACAAGTTACGAAAGGATTATAATTAAAACATTAATCAGGACTGTGATAAATTTGATGTGAGTAAAAAGAAGGAGAAAGAATTTGTTCTGAATCACTACATACATTTCATGAATAACAATTATCATCATGTTTCAAATCTTTTTGAATAATTGTTACAAATTGATGTGAAAAAAAATTTAAAAAAAAAAGAGAATTGAAGACCGACTCATATGATTTAATACAATGTTCATATGATACCATGAAATGGTAAATGATTCTAATAACTTTCTTGCTCATTTATTTATATGTATGTATATAAAACTGGATAGTGGACTGTTTTGCTCGAATTAAATACTATCGTCGGGGTCTTTGGCTAAGAGGTCTAATCTAAAAGTCAGTGGGATAAAGTCGTGTGACATAGTCCTATGGTAATCAGTGAGCAAAGTTGGCTAGCACCCCATTTACTCACTCTTCAATCTAAAGGTCATGTATTCAAAATGACTGACAATCAGGGTTACCCGACTGATTTTAGTGTACTTTCTGTATGCATCATTCCGGTTTAATAATAAGATCTTTTAAACGTTTTCGTAAAAAAAATGTCTTCTTTGTGTGAAGGCAGTGAGTAGGATTTGTTTGGAGGACATAAACACAAGCTGTGTAAGAGTACTTCAAAGTGGGATGTAAGATTTTGCTGTTTATACCAGTGTTTTTAGAAACTTATTAGTTAATGAGAGATAAAATAAATAACAATAACGATATAAACAAAATGTACAAGTAATTTAGAAAGAAGAGATTTCATATCATTCTCTACAACTTGAAAACGACGGATGTCTCTTTAATCTAATATAAACTTCATTATTAATATGAATCCATGAATTCATTTATTATGGAAATTATAACATTCATTTACTGTGACAAGTACAATATTCATCGAACTACTGTGTTGGAATCCAGGAGGCTACATTACAATTTATATTCAGTTTATGAGATTAAACATTCACAACTTATTGTCATCAGTGATATTTGTTTCGTTTCCAAGATAATTGAATCCTAACATTTTGTAATTCTCTGTGGAAAACAACTCACCAGCGAACACAATTATTGTAGTAGTGATTTTAAGAGGTTGATTTAATCTTGTGCATTTTTATTGGTTCTGTTCATTGACACTTTACTGGTAATGATCGAATTGAAGCTTACATATCGACATAGAATATGCAGACGATATAGTCCTATTCCTTAGAGACACTGACAATATATAGAGTCTCCTGAACTCCTTGACTAACAATACAACCATATTTTGAAATACTTTCTCACCATCTAAGTGCAAAGCTTTATTCCAGGACTAGTCTGCAATATTGCTTAATTTGATCATAGAGAGGTTAGCAGTTCAGTGCATTGATCACTTCACCTTTCTCAGAAGTCTCATAAGTCTATTCTGGTGGGTCGGGGTCCAACGAAATCTCAACCCGGATTCGAAAATCGCTCTTGGTTTTGTCAACTTACAGTGTAGACGAGATATCCATTTTCAACGAAAAGCAGCATGCACTATGTAGTACTCTAACTATTTTTGGTTAGCGGATATTAAACACAGGTCATGGAAGTAGAAGATATACATAGGCTCTGGGTGTCTGATCATAAAAATCTTCGTATTATTTCCCATATGTCACGAAATGAGTGAATAAGCAATATTAATGTTATATATAGAGTGCTAGGAAAACATGGTAAATCAGTCGAAGAGGTCGTTAACCATTATCGACTGAGATGGTCGGGGCATATCATGAATATTTCTGACCACTGCCTCCATCGTCGTTTTGTGTTGGTTGATGTAGGAGTATGATGGAAGAACGTTGGGGGTTGACAAACCTAAGTATGACATCAGTAGGTGAAGTCACTGACTGTTGGTTCAACTCATTTTGGTAGATACAAACTACCTTGTGTGATAATTGTGATCAGTAACTGATGACATTGTGTAATATTGCCTAGAATTCGTCATGATAGTGTAAATACATCCCCTTTTAGTATCCTATTAGTCTTTCGTGTATACGCTATTTTAATTACCTCCTGCTGAATGACATAGTCGTGTTAATCCTCTGGATATGGTCTCGTTGAGTTAATGTGGTATGGCACCTTTGAACTGTACCCATATGTGTCAAGTTCCAGGTTGTTCATTACTGAAAGATTTAATGTCTTATTTTTAGTTCAATCTATTAGTCTAACTGGTGTCACTTTACACAGTATTCAAGTTTTGTTGAAATACGAGGAACTAGGAAAGCCTTATAAGATGATGAACGAGTAAATGTCACTGCAATGTAATTGATATACACAATCAATCACATATTTGAATAATGCAACAACGACAACATTTGCAGAATACTTTGAATTCAATGTATTTCGTTGCATTCTCATCAGCTACATCATGCTATTGATTTTAGTTAATTCAAATTATTAATACACATATTGATTTTATCAACTGAATTGTTTATCTGATAACATTTATCTATTGATACCAGGGAAACTGAAGATTAGCTACTGATTCCTTGTGAACACAAAGGTCAGGTTTCAATCTTCTGATTGCAATGGCCTCAGCAAATTTTAATCGAATCGTTTCATGTTGTTTATTGATGATTTTAAAAGCATTTGTTGCATCAGCCTCATGTCCCGTGTCTACCAAATGACGCATAATTGAACTTCTATAAACGGTTGCTTCTTTCAAACACAGGTTCTTCGGGATATGTTCACTAAATCGTAAATTAGCCCGTCTTTCTGTCTTTCTAATGTACCTGCTTTTGCAAGTACATGTAAATTGGTAAATGCAGTTGGAGGTGACATGATACGGATATTTATCAACTTTTGTTTGACTTATTGAACACAGTGTTTTGTAGAGCGTCAGCAGTTTGGCAGAAGGGAATGTTTGTTTGACGGTCGTTCTAAGTCTTTGATTGAATTTTTTGGATACTTGATCTCCCTTAAATACTAGTTGAATATATACTCTTTTCTTTTCGGGTTTCTCAGCTTTAAATTTTTGGTTACATCTATTACTATGTTTCTCAATAAATGTTTCAGGGTACCCATTTTGTTGAAGACATTCTTTAATAATTGCAATTTCATCGTCAAGTTTATCAGCTGTGCACAGTCGTTTACCTCTGTAGTAGAGTGATACGGCGAAATCACGTTTATAGCTGATTGGACAAAAGCTATGAAAATGGAGGTATTGTCCATTCCATGTATCTTTCCGGAATATAAGTCTTTGGCATGTTCCTCATCTCTTCGTGAAATTCCTAGATCTACAAACTGGAAGATATTGTTCTTTTCGTATTCCATTGTGTATTTGATGTCAAGATGAGCTTCATTAAAAATTTGAAGTAGTTTTTCAGCTTGGTTTATGTCGTCGCATATAATAAATATTATCATCAACGTACCTTCTGTAGAGTGGCATTTGGCTTATTTCAGGCTTTAACTTTTTTCCCAGATTACCGATAAACATGTCGGCGAGTACTGATCCTAAAGGGCTTCCCATAGCTACACCATCTGCTTGGTAGTATAATTTATTGTTGAATTGAATTCGGACGTTTTTTGTGCATAGCCGTATAAGTTGCTTAAGTTGTGTTTACGGTATGGATAACTGTTCGAAATGTTGACTTATTATGTCAATAGTTTCTTCCAGGGGAATATCGCTAAATAATGCTGATATATCATAGGATACCATTAGTTTATTAGATATGTTGACTTACTAGGTCATTTTAACTCTTATCTATCTAAAACTCAAACTGTGCATGAAACTAAGTAAATGAGAGATGTTTTCAGTTTCCATAACGGAATCTATCTTAAATGTTAAAATCCATCTTAACCATCACTTTAATAATGGACGTAATCACTGAGAAGCTGAGTTACTAGGTCAACTATGTATAGAACTAGGTTAGTAAGTCTAGTTTGTTACTTAAGAATGTTCACTATCGTGACTTGTCTAGTTCTCGATACTATGTGAACTGTATCTATTTAGTTTGTACTGTGATTAGGAGGTGAAATAAAATAATACTGAAATGTCCTGCACTCAGTATTACATACCTGTTAACAATATCATACTCTTGAACATAGTACAAAAATTCTCGGCACCCAATATGTAGTACTGCAATAAAACTCCTACTTTAAAACTATTTAACTTGTGAATAATTATAAAGTTTGCATGTAGTAATTAGTTGGCACCCAAGTTTATTCACAAATGTTTACAAACTGTGTTATTACTGATGATATCTCTTTGCATCTTCAAGTGTACCTGTTGTACGAATTAGTTGCTACTCAGGACATAGTGAAAAGTAATAAGTAAGTCTTGATTATATGTGTTTATAAATTATCTAGATGATTAGTATTTGACAGTTATTAATATGATAACTAAATTTTAATAAATAGTCTCATTTGCTACGTAAAACGACTCATATTTACCGGTTGGTTTTTCTGCCATTTAATACACGATCATGTGGGCCGCTTGCACTAATATTGTTAGCAGTTATCATTTAGCCACAACCAGTTGGAGGGATCCATTACCTATCTCTTAATCACTACATTTCATTGACGTTTCCTTACCATTATTAAATATAAGAAAAAGGAGAAATATTCATAAATCGTGAGTTTTCCATAATCAGACTGGTTTGATGTTGTGAATAATTTATAAACACACATTAGTGATAGACGGAAGTAATTAATTACTTAAAATAAGTTTAAAACATTAAAATTTGCGATAACCAACACACATTCGGTAAATTAGTAGCCGAGTTATCCAAGTGTGACACTGTATTAGAAGTTTGATAACGTTAAATAATATGTAGTATAGGCTTAAATGAAAAGGTTTACATTGTGTTCGTTATTACTATGATATCTTCTAATATTGAATGATTCGAACCTATGCGTAATGATGGTTGCATATACTATTTATGAAATATCAAACTAGAATGAAATGATTGTCGAACACTTCGGCTTTAAATAAAATACCCATATTTGATTACAATTCATGAATTTATTTTGTTTTTTTTGTTTCTCGGTTTTGTTCGATGTTCACTTTTACTTTGGCTGATCCTTATGTACTGATCAATTGGATGTTCATTAGGTCCTTTATAGTGTTGATCGAATTTAACAAATTATGCTATCTTGTAATCACTAATCTTAGTGACTCGACATTAGTGACACGATGTAGAGATAGAAGGTAGTTTGAGTGTAGTAAGCAGGAAGCTCTGGACCTAGGTTTCTTGCTGTTTGGCACTCGTCACCAAGGTTTAATGTTGAGTCACCTAGACTAGTAGTCACATTACAATATAATCAGTCACTACACAGTGATCAACAAAGTATACACCATAGTCCTGCGTGAAGTCAGCGGCGGCTTGAATAGTTCAGTGGTGGCTGTCGCAGACTGAGTAGCTGGGTGACACAGGATCGAATCTGTTGAAGAATACAAGTTCCCTTAAAGACTTTCTGACAAGTACCAGACAGCACGAAATCTAGGTCCTGCGTTTTCTGCAGATGTTCATTTTTATCCAGCTTCTATCTTACTGTAAAAAATTACATTTGAACAACTTTTATATAGACAGAGAATAAAAAAATATGAAACGATTAACTAATTAGTATGTAGATTATGGTTAGCTGTAGAATCTACGATGTTTATTTCATACTTTTGATGTCTTATCAACTGAATACACCACCAGTGTTGATGTTCATACAAAAATGCAAACCCTATGCGATTATTTTTAAAGGCTACATAGTCCAAGTAACCACTAACTTATTTCATTTGCAATAAACCTTAATTAATACGTTTATTCAGTAAATACGTCTATGAATTATTATTTTTAATACGCAACATGTCAGCATCACATGATTACTTGATTGAATTACCTAAATGGTATTTTCATAAATCTAAAATTACAGTTACAATCTAGAAATGAATAAAAAATGATGTAAATATCTGTCGATGAAATGTAGTTTGGGTACTATTTTTGTTCTGTTTAGTTAGCAGTCAAAGCCGATAGACTGAACTTAGTAGATTAATAAAACTGTAATTAATGCATAAGTTAATCATGTTGATCTTAATAACTGTTAATCAGTAGATCCTTACTTCTCTTAATAAACTTATAAAGTAGTATATACTCAGGATGACACTTAGAATCAGTCAGTTAATCAACATAGAGCCTAGCACAAATTTAAGTTAGCTTAAATTCCTTCATCAAACCAGCACAATGAGGCGAAATCAGCAAGTTTATTAACGTCGAATTAGAATGAGAAATTCAAAACATACGGATTATGCTTCAAGAATATGGAATGAAGAGATATGCGTGAAGTAATTCTAGGACTTAGTGTCTTGAAGAATAAAAGAATAATTCTCTTGCACCATCGAGACCGATTCCGAGCCGTTTTACTCAACTTCTTTATTAAATGTTCACAGTTGTCTCCCAAAAAGAATGGTGGGAACAAAATCAGTTAACTTCCCTGGATCTCTGTGATCGTGAATACACGTGTTTAGTTGTAGATCTCAAACATATACATGTTGCTACTAAACTGTGAAGTCTCTTACTCCTAGTTTGTCTATTGTGATCATGTTATGACAAATATTTTGCTGAAAAATACGTAGCACTTGCCTGTCTGTACATAATAATCAACCTTTCATCCCTATACTTATTTCATTAAGCGTAGATTATTAACTCATCTAATAAATAGAGGCTTATGTACTTTGCTTCACTTTACACTCGAATTATGTAACAGTATGTTACAGGATTCGAACTCTCGTGTGGAAAAAGCGGAGTTCAAACCTACAGCTCGTTAGTTGCCAGTTCTTTCTACTATGTACTATTTAATAAATGAATAAGTCACTGAATAACTTGAGTTTGAATCAAATTACTGATGTCTATTTTTCTAGTGTCATATATGTAATTCTCGTTAATGAATTCTAACGGTACAATCTAAGTTGACTGTATTATAGAATCATCTCACGGAGGTTATTAATTGTATTATATTGGACAAATGCCCAGTAGTGTAAGAGGTTAGTCGCTTGTCTTGAAACCTGAAGGCTCTTGGTTCTATTACTTGATGGGGTCGAGGGTGCACACTACTGGGGAGTCCCATACTGTCTAGTGCCCTCCCTGGTTTTCATCGGAACTCATCCAACATCAATCTACAGTGAATATAACTAAATGTATTACCTATCCGTGCCAAACCACCACAATTCAGTTGTATTATATTCTATTTTCAAGTATGTTTAATTTATACTATTTACTATCACTATACATAAAGTATTCTATGAAAAGATAGCTATTACTAAAAAGTGGCTAATCTTTAACAGCTGTAAGTCCAGAGTAGAAAACTAAAAGTTTGTGAAATATTTATAATAGTAGTATGGTGTATCAGAAATTTGTAGTTGTATAAAAAACCCCTGGTGGCTTGCTGTCTCACTGGGAATTCTGTTTTCTAACCGTGGAAAAACTACCAATAGCTATGGCGTTGTACATTTACTTGAACTGTATAATTAACCATGAATGGTAATTGTATATGTACCTGTGCGCTTTTACAAAAGAATCACAAGCTCTTACGACGTCGATTACTGGAAAATTAAGATGAAAACACTCTTGTTGCTTGCATAATTTTCTCTTTGTAAATCTTTCAGAAAGGACAAGATATAAATACGTTAACATTCATAGATCTTATAAATGTTAAATATTAAAAATATACATTTTAATAACTGAACTGGTAAAAAGTACTTGGCTGAAGAAAGACGGACTAACCACTGAAAATTTTACAGTTGTATACAACCTTGTTTCAGTGCCGATTTCCTATTATCAATCACGTCGCAGTGTAGTCACTATTCTAAGTGACTTGATATTGCATGTATTATGTTCCCAATGTAGCATGGTTGTCAGTAGTCGGGTGGAAAACATTCTCGAAAGAGGTTACCTGCTACATAGTACTCATCAACAAGACGTAAGCATTGTAAAACTGACACTGTTTTATGAACCCAATCTTAGGTCATCCAGTTTTACAGCCTATGGTTTTACAAGAATTGGTCGAGCCCCAAATACCTGATTGGTAACTGCAACAGATCGTAAAGTTGAATAATCAGTAATCGAATCCACTACAAAACATTCATTTTCTCAAAAATATTAATACACCTCTCTGACGAGTAGTGAACAGTGAGAAATCTAGCTGGAGTAGAATTTCGTTCAGACTATTTCCAACTACGTAACATTAATAGTATACTGATTGGAAACGAATAATATCTAATGATTACTAAAGATGACATTTATAAGATACCTATTTTGAATAAGTAATAAAGAGGAATTCGTTACGATATTCCACAATTCACTCCTTACTTTATACTACTAATAAAAGCTACAATTATTATCATGTGGTCTTTCAATTATTTTTTAACTGATTGAGTACTTTACAGGTTGATGTTTATAGAGTACCACTGAAAACCAGATAGCACTAAACATCTTGAGTGAGCACTGCTGAAGAGTTACACAATCGAACAAAATAGCTGCCCATTAGTCTCTGGTTTCTAATCATGCCCTGTTAACATCAATCTGTAGCGTATTCAATCAATGAACAATACCAATCTCTACAAAAATCTATCTTAATTCAATTATCTTTTAATTATTTGACCTCATATATAATTCATAATAACATTACTCTATGTAACGTATCGTATAAAAGAAACCACTGTTTTAAATAATTACAAAAGTATTGGTAATACTAATTTATTAAACGGCATACCATCTATATTTATTATTTTACAGTAAACAAAATAACAAGTCAATCAAATTACTAGAAGAGTAAATAGTATCATATCATTGAATATTTGTTTTGTTCAATTATTCAATAATGTTTAAATGAATCTAATATATAATTAGTCACGTAATTATAATATACAGAATAAATTATATATAAAAAATATTGAACATTTAAATAAAATTTGTTTTATGCAATTAATGATAACATTAGATTAAGCTAATTTAAACAAAAATAATATTAAGGTCACCTATTGATTTTAATTGAGTTTTCGTTATTTACAATTGAATATTTAAAAGTAATGAAGTATAGATTAGCAAAAACATTAAAATGATTAGTATTTTTTTTTGCTGATAGAATTTGCTTCTAAGTTTAATGAAACAGTAAAGTAATTGATTATGTATATATCGATGATATGCCGGGTGTCTAAAGAAGGTTGATTATGTTCGAAAACTGTATTTTAGAACATTATTTCAGTCATTTTAACTGTGGATAATGTGAACATTTCATTTCTATGACTGTTACGTACCTCTTACCCGATCCTCCTGTTTAGTATATTTACTATTAGTATATTGTTTATTATTATGAAATACAGTTACTTGGTTGTGTACAAGTTGTCCCATATTCACTACCAATATTTCCTTTGTAAGATTCCTAAGTGGTTTGCTGTGTGATCTGATTTTGTGTATGTATAAAGACATGATTGAAATATAATACGATTACGATTCTGTTTAATTGGTCTGTCGGCTGGTTCTTCTATCACTGACTTCGGAGCGAGTGGGTATAGGGCAGGCGTACATTTATCGACTAGGCACATCCAATTGATGTTTCGCCCAACTAACCAACATTCTTCGCGTCATAACAATCGAAGATGTTAGAACTAATTCAATATATACAGTAAATTTAATTATCACATGTACAAGTTTGCTTATGAATTCTTTAAGATTAAATATATTAATAACTATTTTTAGGAAGTATTTGTAATTTTTGTAAAAGTTTTATATTCACAATTTGATCTTGATTATTCTTTATTGAGAACAAAGGATATGCGTATGAAATAGTCTCTTTTGGTTACAAAATCTATTCTTTATACAGTGAAACACGTGAGGTGTATTGCGTTCTAATTGAAACTTATCAATTAGATATATCTTAGTGTTAGTTTTGATGTTCATACTGAAGCTTACAGACAGAATTTATCACTTCGTCTACTAAACTACTTAGTTGATAAATACGTGAACTTGTTAAAAAAAAAAACGTTATATGGATTGAGGAGGCTTGTAGAGATTGGTATTAAGTTTTAGTTTATTGAATTCATCACAGATTGATGTTAGTATGGTATCAGTGAAAACCAGGAAGCACTGGACAGCTGTTTTGTCTGGGTGTAGGTGTGAGACAGTTATTACCGATAATCTTTGCTCTATATCACAAATTGGTGGAAGTACGAATTCTACTACTGGGCGCTGACTCAGCAGTACAGAGGGTAAAGTGTCTGGCAATATGAAAGTCCTGAGGCGGAATCTAATGTGCATAGCGCTGTGAATGAAACAGTGCTCTATAAACAACGATTTATTATGTAGATGATAACAAAGCGTTGAGTAAGAATGACAGTTCTAGAGAATAATTGGAAAGATTAAATTATGCAATTACGAACACGTAATAATTATGAAAATAAGGAACAGAATAAAACTCTCGAAAACGCGGTCACGAAAAAAAACAAAAAGTGAAAACAGGATTATCAACTCATTTGTTACTAAGGCAAGTGAAGACTAATCACTGAATTGTTCGAGCTGCTAGTGTGAAAAGATTTCTGTCTGTTCATAAGCAATTGAAAAGCGATCGTTAGTTCTGGTCTTGGACACTTGGTTAATTCTGATCACAGAGCCTCTCAAAAAGCCATTTTTTAAATTGTCTATAAGATAGATAATCTGAGTTAAGAGAAACGTAGATCAGAAATTACCGAACAGAGAAATATTTGATATTTCATCATTTGTGTTAGCTACTAACATAATTTACTGAGCGTTTAACAACAAATCTAGTTAGTTTGATCCTAGTATAAATCCTCGTTATATATACTTTGACTATTAGTTTCCAGAAGGTTTACTTGACATAAACAATCCATATAATTTATATTACTTCATCTCTTTTGGATTTACAGAACCATTATTTAGTGAGAACAGAATGTGATTTCTAGCTGTTGGCAATTCGTTTTGACCCGTATACAAACATATGTGGTTAAACTTCACACACATCAATTTTGCTTAGTAATTTTGATAGATTTTGTCATCTATAAATTTGAATGTGGAAATAGCAATGAATGTAACTGAATAATATGAATTCGCTAAATTCATTCAAAAATCGATATTTAAAAGCTCATATATCTCCAGCTATTCGAATCCTGCCATGTACTCGACTATAAACACAATTTACATTTTGAAATCCTTTCACTTAATCATCATCTAAACAGTTACGGATTTATCACATATAACTGAAATCGTAGTTATTGAAAGACTGACATCAAATTTTTTGTATGATATTGTTGTCAGACTAGGAGTAATCCTGGTGATTTCAGTTTCCAACATCTATTTGTATGACTTCATATTCCATCCTGTCGACTATTATTTTCTTTCCCTCATTCCAGTGACTTTAAAAAGATTTACTGTATTTCACTCTATTTTTAAAATTTAATTTCAGAATATTTGTATCTTCCAGCAGATATTGTTATGAACTAAAATTGATCAATCTATGTGCCTATGTGCACGTCTATAGAGGTTTGGCTCTATGTAGCAGAAGTTTACAAATGGTCACGGATGAAGTCCATGACCACACCAGGCGCAGAATCCATGACACTCTGACTCTGTGGCAAACATTTACCACAAGGCCAATTAGTCGGCTGTCGACGGTTGATATTTCTAAGTTAGTCAATTAATTGAGTGTTTCCGTAATCCCATCCATCATCATCGGTGGGTAACTCCCTCACACCCAACACTGTCAAACTCCAGTCTGGTCGATATCTGCTTAATTGCGGGTCGTAGTGAGGAGGAACACAAGTTGGCGAACCTACCAGAAAAATTAAATTGTATTTCAAGCACTCGTTTATATATACATAAAACCTAACCACTAAGTCAACCGATTCGGACATTAACATTAATACAAATTAAGACAGACAGTGGTATTGAACTGGAGTAACTTGCACACAATTATGCAACTTTAGTTCATAAATGAAAAGCTATATACGAACAGTCATTAGATCAATCGAGAGGATATGACGAAAGGAACATAATAACGATAGAAATAAAATGTTTACACATATCCAAAGTAATTGAAATAGTCTTCTAAAACACAGCTTCGAAAGTTAGTTGTTCATCGTGAATCGCCCAATATAATAATAGTGAATCTGATTACCAGCATCAAATAAAGATAAACTAGTTACCATAGTATTTAACATGTCGATAAAATCATCTTTTTAAATAAAAAATGTATGTTTTCTTTTCATTTCATTTCTTTAAGTGTAAATTATCTCTATGAAGTATCATAGGCTCGTGACTGAAACGAATAGAATTTATGAAGATACAAAAAATGTCAAAGTCACGTTGAATCCCACCGCGGTTTTTTTAAAAACAATTTTATTTGTATAGAAATAAATGAAGTAATGAATGTTAGAATAAAAAGATTTTAAGAAACTTCAATTTAATAACTTTAATTTTCATAAAAATATTATGAGAAAAACTTTTGTTAAAACATTCATTATAGTAATGAATGATAAGTAAAATTCAGTCTAAACTATATCGATTGTAAGTTATTGCATAACAGTTGATCTTTATATTTCGATGAATGCATTTTATTGATTATGATTATCCTTTTTACTGTTACTACGACTAAGACTCATACTACTGTAGTTACACTTGCTTCCATCATCATTATTATTATCAATGTGACTACGATTACTACTACTGTTACTCATACTACCGTTACATTTACCTATCAGATTGTTAGATTAATTTTTCAAACCATTGAATAGCTTAGATTAATGTTCTTTAAACATACCTTCGGATATAATTTTAGAAGTGGTCTTTGAAGAATTTATCTATATGTAATATGATGAAAGTTACTTTTTTCAATAAAAATATTGTAAATTACGAATATCAAAGGTAACTCAATTTATAAGAGTCACTATTAGATACAATAAAATAGCTCTTCTCTAAGTTCTCTTGTTTATTCAAACATAAACTAATAAATCACTGAATGGCAGTAAGTTACATTTTCTTTAGTCTACAGTGCTGTGCAATCGACAAAGAATTTAAAAGTCAAAGAATGGTAGTGATTATTATTGGATAAGGAACAAATCGTTCCTTTCTACTTTTTCTTCAGAACAGAACATTCTACTAAGTTGTAGGAGGTCAGATATTCACTAATGATTTTTATGACAAACAATCTACCGATAGTTGTATTTCTTTGTTGTTATCAAATATTATGATATTAATTAGATTGAGCTTGTATCTTACGGCCAATCAGTCATGGACTGAAACAGGTCAACCTCTGTTGATATATGTGCATCCTGAGCGGATCGCCTCGATATAGCGGTAGTTCACAAGTAATGTTTAAATTGGATTGTGAAGCATTACTTATAATTTATTAGTTATATTTAATTCAGTTAGATGATAAGAAAGAATTTTGGTTACAATGTGTTCTCTAAGCTGCGTAGTTTAACTGAGGAGCTCTCATCATCGCTGTGGATGACTTCTGATAAAAGAAAGCTACTAGACTTACTCCAAAAGTCTGTTAGTCACTCATTCTGCCGACCTTGAATATGATCGGTTGTTGTTAACACTTATCCTGTTAATTTTTGCACATTTGCTTTGATTCCCTTCCCTCTTTACGTGATTCATAGTACTATTGTTGTTTATTAGTTTTCTAACTGCTTGATAAGTTGTATCTATTCTCCACCATCACATAGAAAAAAATGTATATCATTCAAATTATAAATAAATATTTGCATCATTACTTTATAACCTGGAGTTTCTAAAGTATTAATTCATGGCTTCAAGAAGGTGAAGCCAACAACTTTCTGGTACTGTGCTGAGAACATATAGTATCGTCTAATATTTGTACTGCATTTATAAGGTTCAAAGTGACCACGTTAATCGTAAGCATCATCCTCGTTATTTCTCGAATAGGGGGAGGAATGTCATGTGTAGAAATGTCATGTTATTTACCTTTGGAAAAGTTTTTTCCTATTCCTAACGTGAATTTTTGTAAACTAGATCTTAATTGACTTACCACTTTAATAAATGTAATCTTGAGAACCTAATTTAAGAGATATACTTTGACACATTTAAAGCTTTTGATACGTTCAACTATCCTTTAAGCCAACTCTTATCTCATGGGATTAGTGATTCTTCGCACACCTGCTCGAATTCCTTTCCCAATCAACGATACCATATAGTTAAAATAAAGTTCTGTTTATTGGATTCTCAATCTTTCCTATAAACCGATGATCTTAAGGTATAGTGCTCTTTTTTTCTCAAAAGTACGCCTACGTACAGCACTGTATCAAAACGGAACTCGTCAAAATAGCTTTTTAGTTATCAATATGAGACTTAGATATCATTTCTTCTAAATATAAATGAGTATATTTTGATGGTACTCGTCTCGGTCTCGATCTTCCATTAATCGGCAATGAATTATCAATAACTCATTTATTAGTTAACTTTAGACTTAAATATTTTTACAATCCGTTGTTGTTACTCTGTAGGCATCTAAGTCATACGGACTTTTGTGTTACATACTACGTAACTTTGGTTACAGTGACTCTCTTATTTTACTTTACAAAATATATCTACAACCTCTACTAAAATACTAAACTATTATGATTATGTAATTAATATTCTTTCGCTTCTGATTATGAATTACGGTAAGATTGTATTGTTCACAGTTTTTAACAACATTTAATTGTAGTAATTAGTGGGGAACATCTTTCGAGAAATGTGGACTTAATGTTTTTAACAACTTGAGCACTCATGAAAACTGTTGTGTATTCTGTAATTGCAACAGCAAGTTAGCAAATGCAATGTTGATTCACTTAGACCAGTTGCGACACTGAAATTTGATATACTTAAGGACTATACGCCAATCATACCAGCCTTCACTCAGGCCCTAATAGTTCGGTTAGAATTGTTACAGGCAATGAAGCTATATAATGCGACTGAAAATTCTTCATAGAGATAATTATTTTCTTCACCGTTATAAGTATACTCTTTTTTGATGAATGATAGCTGGGACAAAACCAAAGTGATGGAGTGTTCACTACTAAACATCCTCAATCTCCTTACATCAATAAGAAACAAAAGAAAAGGCTAGCATTACAAAAATCAATCTTATTCACTGTACGAGTTGTTTGAGTTGTATAATTTGTTTTATATGTAATTTATTTTTGCATTCAAATATTTCACTAACACAGATTCGGATAATAAGAAATCAAAAGCGGCTGGGTTTAATTAAATCACGTATGAATGGTGCTCGAAATGCAACTGGCGAGATATTGGTATTTCTTGATGCTCATGTTGAAACATTGAATCATTGGTTAGAACCGTTAATCATTCAATTGATAAGTTTAAGAAAAAATCACCGGAAAAAACAACAATTAAATCTACAGAAACAACAGAATCAGGAAATAACTACATCCAGTTCATCAGGTAAGAATGTTATTTAATTATACTATTATTGTATGTATGGCTTCACTTGTGAAGATCTTTATCTTCTTGTTGTTGGTTATGAGAAGTGTGATTGATAAGTTCTCGAGGCTATATGGAAATCCTGAATAGATTGTTCCAAGTATTGTTCTTTTATATACTTTTTAATAAAGTGAAAATAAAAATTAATGAACGGTAATTACAATCCTTTGCCGATACTTTCATACACTCTGAAGGAATTCATAAATACATAAACTCAGTGAACAAGTACTTAACTTATTGACATTTAAATCGAATCGATTTGGTTCGTGATCCTATATGAACATTACCACTTGAATGGAACAGACTCGTTCGTCTGATGAATTCAAACTAGGATGAGACGTGCCTCCTAGTTTTCATTAAAAAACTTACACAAATTTACTATAGGTTACTTTCATGTGTAGTGAGTCATAACACTCATTAGAAACTAGTATTTCTTAATATTACACTTAAAGTTGATCAGTGATTGATAGATACTCAATAACCTATGTACATTTGAAGAAAAATTGTTTTATACAATGAGTCTTGCAGTATGTCAAGTGCTGACAACTTAAGAATACTTATGATTAAGGACTTTATATAAACAATATTTCCTAATTATTCAGCCAGAACAAATGGACGTAACAAAGTTAAGTTTTACTGCAGTCGGATATAAGTTAGTTTAACACTGAATACCACCCTGAAATTTTCTTATTTCTGGTATAAGATTTTATACTAGATTGTACTTAAAGTTTCACACTGGATCAATCTCAAAGTTTCAGCTCAACGTTCTAACAAGACGTAATAGGCTTAACTTTATGCAAATACAATAGTTCACATTACCAACTTCAATAACTATCTGATAGTGACATTATCATTGTTTATTTTTATCAAAGAGATATAACTGATTTTTGAGGCAATTGAGCTCCACCTATCATACCTCTATAATTACACCTTGGAAACTTTTTCGATGTTATTCATTGTTCAGTACATGATTATAGTCTTCGTTATATGAGAACATCTTATGAAAATTACTTAGATGACATCTTATCATGAGACTAGTACTGAATAAATCATACTAAACTGGAAGTAACTATTTCGATCATAATAAGGAAATTAAAATTTGGTTAAACAATAAAAATCACCTAATCGCTGAAGAAAGTATAATGACAAAGCTTCATCAAGTCAGTCACATATTTTCTCGTCAGAATAATCAACCAACAATAGGATCTAATGGATTCATTTTGAAAGTGCTTAATGACGACAAATGAAGGAATAATAGAACACTAATAGAAAATATCGAGATTTCAAGGAAAATACTCAAATGTAACAAGTATGAAATGTAATTAGAACGAGTTTATATCTTCTCGTTGATTTATGATGGACTGAAATTGATCAATCTCTGTTCCTATATGTTCTTCCTGAGCTGAGTGCCTTTATAGAGCGATAGTTTGCAAGTATTTTTGGAGTTGGATTATGGCTAGTAAGTAGAACCTAGGACGCATGTTACATCTCGTTTGGGACTCGTCATCTGGATGTACCTACATCCCAGTGTCGACTTCCACACAGGAATTCTAAGTCATTTCGTCCTGTGCCACATGCCACTCCGTTCAATAATAGGCTATTGAGTCCAGACAGCTAAATTTGTGTAACGAGTATGTATATATAATTACAATGCATTTGGATTTTCCCCTGGGTATATCCAGCCAATGATTCCCGAATAGGACGTAATACGCATCCTGGTTTCCGCTTGCCCGCCACAACTCAATTCGAAGAATAGATTTAAAATTCTCAATAGACCACCTATATTATTTTATATTTACCAACAACTTCAGACCACGTTATTTTTCAAGCCTGGTGAAGGTTATTTTCTCCAGCTTGTTTTATCATCTAAAGTTCTAGAAGGGATTTTGAATAGTTATATTATTCGAATAACTCTACCGTTTTATATAGTTTAGAATATATGTGGGAAGGTTACCTAAAATCTTGAAAGAAATGATTCTTCTTGAATAATTTTAGAACACTTCATAGTTTTATAGTAATATGTGGTACCACTGAGTTGTTAAGGCTTCAAATAACCTCTTGTTTAGCCGACACATTTTCCTTAACTAATCACTGAGTATTGAATAATAACATATTTTCCTAATTCATGATGTCCGTCAAATTCTGTCAGCCAAGCTGAAATGTAGTTACGAGAGAAAAATTGATTGCATAATAGTTGTTTCTTCTCAAGCAGTTTCAGTGTTATGCTGTGATAAAATACTTTTGAACAAGTTGAGGCACGATTTCTGATATAATTAAATTGATATCTCAGTGCTCAGTTATCAGAAACATTCTGGTTTCAGTACTGGATGACATACATTGTTAATTCGAAGATAAAAACTTCAAATCCATGGTTATTTTTGAGTGACTTATACCAACTAGGACAAAATCTACGGTTAATGCTTTCTGAATTTCAATGTTTGGTAATTTAAAATTTTAGATATAACAGCCATTATGACTTTCAGTAATAAAAGCATTTCAGTTATCTGCAGGAATTTTTAGAGTGGTAGAAATGATAACTATTGTGCCAAGAAAGAAATATGAGTATATGAGGTAGATATCTGAATTATACTGAGAAATAATAATCGAAGACGAACTGTAATTACATCGTGGGAATTTGCCGTTTATTTATGGTTAAATCATCAAGATTTTTCGCACAAACTCTGAAATCATTTATTACTTCAGTAATACCCTGTCTGTTAATTTTTCACCTATTCAATTAATAAGTGTTCTATTACAAACGCTAATTTCATCTTAATATTTTGATTACGAATGTGAACGAATGATCAAGTTACGTAACCGTTAAATATACTCTGGTTTGCATAAAATTAACAATCGTATCCAACCGACGTCAGTCTGTGGCAACTACAAACAAGTAAACTTGATACAGTTCTTCACAAAGCCACTTTAATTCAATTACAATAATCAAGCTACCAGTGACTTACTTCATGATGTCCCCAAAGTTCTAGTGGGAAGTCATAACTAGTAGGATTCAGACTTGCTAGGAGTAAGACAGTTATCACTAATGACAATAGATAATTGTCCCACTTTATCACAAATTGACAGAAATATGAATTTCACGATTGGATGTCAGCTGTCCCAGTAGGACAGATGGTTTGAAGTTTATTAACCTGAAGATTCTGAGTTGGATTACCTGGTGGAGTCCAGTGTGCATACTTCTGAAGAATCGTATACCAGGACAAGACAGCTGTTCACTGCCCCTCTGATTTACAGTGGTATCCAACTTACATCAGTCAGTTAACAGAGTTTAATCTGAAGGTGAAAGTAATACATAGAAAAGATTTCATATTGTCTTATATAAACCATAACTTGTTATCAGGATAGATATGAATCACGTAGATAAGAGTTGGTTTGTAGTAATTTAAGTTCTAGTGAGATTTACTGGAGACTGAAACCAAAGGTCATTTTGTGTTTTTTGACCAGTTGCAGTAAAAATAAACAGTGATATAGTGATTGGTCAATCAACAGAGAATATTTCCTATTACAAGTGAACTAAGGATTATATCTTTCATTATCTTGACAGGGAGTTTAACATATGGTCAGTTAGGTGGAGGATAGTTATATCTTAGGAATTGTATGTTAACAATAAACAGAAGGAAATATACTTTGAGAAGCAAAATTGCTATTGCATCGACTGCATTGGATTAAACACTGTACTTCAGTGTGGAGCGTAAACAACCTGGTAACAACTGAATGTAAGACATTCAGGAAATTGATTAAAGTGGAGTCTTTTGAATAGTGCCTAACTACATTCTTGTTATCTTAGTCAAGTTCTTCAAAACTGTGAGCGTATCGAAATTGTTAGACATTCTTTACGCCCACTTTACTCAAACCAATTAACTGTTTATTGCTTTCCAGCCTGTACTACTTCTCCAACAGGTGTCGTTTGTAAAAACAATTGCTTTTAAGTAGAAAAATATATTCGGTAATTTATACGAATAATATATGGATATCCATTTATTCCACTACGTATTTTTCAAAAACGTTATTCAATGTTAGAAAATGGTAATATTTATGCATGATTTTAGAGGCTTTAGGCTATTACAGTATCGTCCAGGTGTCATTCTCATAACTAGTAATATATGTATGAGCTAACACCTACCGACAATTGTAAACTGTTTAGATGTTATCCTGAAGATTATGTAATAGGGGCAGCTAATGGATCAGTATCACCATATGATTAATCTTTGGGTCGTTGAACATCCAACCATAACTCGAAGCACATTCAACCACTTCACACTGAAAGTTAAAAAAAGGCTCCATTCAAATTTCTATTGAGCAGCGATAATTAACTCAACTGAATGTTCTTTTAACTCAAAGAAATGAATAATTGCTTGTTATACGCTTAATATGAGGTGTGAAATAAAGAATACAAAATATATCTGGATTTTCAACAGTTTAGTGTTTTAAGTTAGACGGTGGTAATCCTTGAATTTACGTTTCGTGGTATTTTATACTCACCAATAAATCATGTTTTCAATTTCGTCCTTTGATTTGTCTTTTGACATTTACAATAGTGTATTTTATATATAAGTCATTGGGATTATCGCTGGGCTTTTTAGATTGAAATTAACTTCCCGTGGGAAACACGAATAGCCACTGAAAAGTAATCACTATTATCATATTATTTAATTCCCTCTCCTGATGGAATTTTATCGGCACCTACTAGGAATTGGTGAGGGAGATGTGCCTGCTAAAGTATAACAACCTCAGATTACTCTTTTAATGAATACACTAAACTCTGTGAATACTTATAGGAAATGTCAAATGTAAAATATCGGCGATTATATCATTAACAATTCAAGAGATACGACTATACTCCGGTCTATCTAACTAGGAAGTGTAGTAGTAAATTGTGACTGTTCCATGAATTTAATCATTTATTTTAAATTAAACTATATCTACTCTTGTGATACTTATTTATCTCCAGTTTATACTTATCTTACATTCTATTCCAGATGATCCAAGACATTTCATTGTTACTCCAATTATCTTGTCGACTTCAGACAGACTAGACTATGATAATATTGAGGATAATTTATATTTGGGAGGCTTTTCATGGAATTTAACATTTCGATGGCATCATATTTCTGAAGGTGTAACACCGTTATCAATCGAACCATCTAAAACAACTGACCCATATCATTTACTTTATCCACGTAAAACACCAGCATTAGCTGGTGGTTTATTTGCTGTTTGGAAAGATGATTTCTTCCATTATGGAGGATATGATGAAGAAATGAGTATATGGGGTGGAGAGAATATTGAGTTATCACTTCGAACATGGTTATGTCATGGCCAAATTGAAATAATTCCATGTAGTCGTGTTGGTCATATGTTTCGCGCTAAACACCCATATACATTTCCTATGGGTAAAGAATTCACTATTTTACGTAATCACAAACGTACTGTACTAGTTTGGTTTAAACATGATACAAATTTAACGTTGGCTAGACAATACCTCGGTTATTTCTATACAAAATCACCAATGTCGAAGATAATACCAGCTGGAGATTTAAAATTACGTAAATCTATTTCTAATTCATTAAACTGTCATACATTCACTTGGTATCTAGAGAATATTTATCCTTTACTTAAACAAGAAGCTGCAAACATTAAAATTAACGAAGATATTCATTATATAACTGCATTTGACATTCAATAAGCTGTCTTAGATGTCAAATACTTTATTTCTGATGACAGTGAAATGGACATCATTACAAAATCAATTTTGTATCAATATATTAGTATTTACTTTAGCTAGTTCACTTATCAATAGAGATTATTTCTCTACAGGACAACACTTATTTACTTATTCTTTGATTTTAAATAGCAATTAAAATGTATTAAATCGAGAGTTGCTGAATTTCAAGTTCAAGTGAATCTCAATTACAATTCGATCACTTGGGAAGCTGTATTCAATTGTATAAACCGATGTTAATATGAAGTGTATATTTTGTATGGCTTTGAATTCTTCATTTATAATAACAAGTTGATCAGTCGAGTGTAGCTTATAACTACTTTTTTTTAAAAGCGCACAATCCATGTGGTGTAAATTTGAGTAGTGTAAAGTTGTAATTTTCTCATAGGCCTGATTTTATGTTAAATTCTTAAGTACTTTTGTAGTCATATCGAAAAGTTAAGATGACTAAATAAAAACTAACTTTCGATCTAACCTTCCGGAGCTTAGAGTGTTAAATAAAAGCTTATACAACGTATTTGTTTATGTAACTGGTTTGTAAATTCATGAAATCATTTGTTATGTGAATCATAAGACTATTTATAACTGTATACAGGTTAAAAGGCGGAAAACCCCTAATATCAGGAAGCCGATTTTTGTTTGAAAGGAACAAAATCTAGATGAGTTTTTAATATGACTCATGTACACCGTTTTAGGGTACATATATACTATACTACACGAGATGGTGATTATTTCTAAGTACCTTATATAAGACAAGGACAGTAACATTCTATCTTATAACTCAATGAGTGACAGCTAAGTCATTACATTCCTTATCCAAAATACCTACTTTATATCCTATAACACTGTATATAAGCGCATCAAATTATTTCTTACAATACTGTGAGTATAACAGTTCATACTGACTGATGACTACGTAGTAATCAATGTGATATTTGCTTAGCTCTAAGTGTTGGCTAAATTACGTCGGTCAAATTGCAATGCAGTCACTAATCTAAGTGATTAGTCATCGGATGCACTATGTTACTTATGTTAGGTGGTCGGAGGTAGTTATCAGCTCACGCTCCTTGAAATAGGTTTCGTGTTGGTCAGTCAGCATCAACAATCTTGAAAGAAATAATTATTCTATTGAGATTGTACATTTATCCATACTTTGTGTTTGAAAGTATCACATATCTTCTTCTAGATCCATTCCTTATTTTACGTTTAGACTAAATAACTTGATTAAAAATTAACTAGAAACTCTACGCATGAGAAATTGTGTACCAGGATGCTTGACGCTGTCTTCTAGCATTCCTCAATTATCCAGAGTTCCTCTGCCTTGAATCACTAACATATAACAAATCTCAGTTGATATAAA
This sequence comes from Schistosoma mekongi, assembly GCA_034768735.1. NCBI lineage: Eukaryota > Metazoa > Platyhelminthes > Trematoda > Strigeidida > Schistosomatidae > Schistosoma > Schistosoma mekongi. Next base: position 38,601,911 of record CM068308.1, on the reverse strand, counting down.
CAAAAGCTTTCAAAAGTATCCACTATCTCCAAAAATCCTTGGTACTTACTGTTGGGTAGGCTCAGAAAACCCCTTTAAGCAAGCTCAGTATGGCATAGAAATCAATAGGAAATATTGTGTTCAATCAGAACGCAGATAGTTTTTTTATCGGAAACTTCTACATGATGAGAAGTCACATACAATGTCTGTGATTGGTCAATTATCTAATCACTACTGTGTTTAGTAGTTTGCAGAATTCTCTAGAAGCCTGAAGGACATTTATGATGATATATATCCTCATTTTCTGTACATAATTGAACTCTTGCAGTAAAGTGTTTTTGCAGTATTTTCTGTCTTCTCTTTCGTGTCCCTGTTGACGAGTAGTTTCAGCCTGGGGGTTCGTATCATAGTTTAGGAGTCGAATCGTGCGGTCCACCTAGACAAAATAACAATTGACGATGGAGATTTTGCGGTCGATAAAAAGATATAAACCACACGTCACAACACTTACATTTCAACTATACAAGATTTATCCAATCAAAGTAAGCCGTATCTTTAAGCTTATCATTATCCATTCACGATATTATGCATCAATTATCTAGAAGTATCCAATGGAACTTGATTAAGTATGACAAGTTTCTTTGTCTTAATAGGCTTTTGAGACTTATTTTTTTATAAATTGTCAAATTCTAACAACGCTATTTAGGTTGGATTGTAACTGGCAAGCAGAATCCAGGCAGCGCGTTTTGTCCGATTTGGGTCTCGTTGGCTGGATATATCTTCATCCCGATGTTGATGCTCACACTAGGATTCGAACCTCGCCTGCTTCGTGCCAAACGCCACCACGCTCACCACTAGACTACTGAGTCCATACAGACTAGGTGTGAACATCAACGTTAGAATGCAGGTACATACAGCTGACGAGTCCCAAATTAGATGAAACACGTGTCCTGGATTCCGCTTACTAGTCATAATTCAACTTAAATAATACTTATGATTAACAACTATATTGAGGTAATTCGCTCAGAATGCACATATAGCAACAGAAACTGACCGGCTGCCGTCCATATCAAAATCAATGAGAAATTACTAGTTTATCCTAATTATCTAACAAACCTATTTACCAGTGAAAAACAAATCACCTATCAGACAGAAAATAAATAATCTTTTGTTAAGATTTAAAAAATCCAAAAATATTTTTTTCAGATAAATTTATATAATACTCAGTTATTCACTTCAAGTTACTTGTTAAACAAGTGTGAAATTTATCAGTTACGCAATCATGCTTCCTTTTTGTTGTGATGGATGTATGTGGTATTTAAAAGAAGAAAGTGAAATGTTGTACTAATAAAAGTTGAAAAAAGTCGTTTACAATAGTTTCTATTTGTATTTTATTACTATCCGCTCACCCATCATACCCACTTAAAATAAGATAATAACACATTAGAACAAAATTTCACATTCATCTGATTCCATCGATAATTTTCTACACGGAAAGTAAAACTCTGTTAAAATCAAGAAGGCTATTAAAAATATGAAACTTTAAAAGTTTTTCTTATGAGACATGGGTTATCCACAGAGTTTTTATTAGATATTATGTTGTCTTAATCATTTTTAGTCGTTTTTTGCATTCATTAAGCGAGTTAGCCAGAGGTGTTTGAGTGTTATTTCTATAAACGTTCTTAGTATAAGTCATAGTTCATAATATATTCTCTAAAATTGATTACCCATACCGTTGATCACTATGGGTTCACTAGGGATCCAGTTTATAATGGAACTTTGAAGCTGCAACAATAAACTGTGATCAAACTTAGTTTATCTATGTCAGACATGTGACGGTTACTCTCCTGTTGCAGTAGATAATGTTGAAGAAAATAAATATCACATATTGACAGAAGTTAACAGATGCAACCACTGGATGCAGATTCACTAGTTTAAGCACTGAGAGTTTGTCCTGAATGTGGACTGTTACTGAGTCGCATACTAGGGTGAAACAATACTTGTTGGTTTTTAAATGCTGTCTACTCCGTATTTAAATCAACTGGAGACTACCTACGTTGAGAATAATCTTAGTTTTGACTGGCATTTTATTCGGAGGATTATCAGTGAAGTATGATTGATGCGTTTTATAACTCGTCATCATATATGGTAACAATGCTATCAGATCCCGTGTTAGTGGACAAAAGTGATTAATCATAACACTAAAGGTATATGGGTCACGTATCCACAAGTTAACGCTTAACTTAAGTACTTCAATCCTTGACTTGATAACCAGTTTAACAGTCTAATACTAAAATACCTCTAGATGCAGATACATATAATGTTTCCCCAAAAAATATTCGCTATTGCGTTAACGCAAACCATTCGAATAAACTAATCAAAGAAATATGGTATAAGCGTCAAGAAATTTCTAAAAAGCGAATATCTACACTATTGTTAACAGATGTAGTAACTGTGATAGAGGACTTTAAGAAAGTCATAACACAGACAACAAGATTCGCAGAATAAAGTAAATTCATCGTCTTTATTTCATGACTTTACATCAGTTTTAACTAGTCAATAATTTTACAACACGTTAAGAGAATTAGACAAACTGCAGTTAATAACTTTGATATGAACTCTTAACAGAAAACAATTAATAACATTAACAAGACTTACTTAGTACAGATTATACTATAAGTTGCGTCATGAAAGTTTTACAAATATTTACCTCATACATATTTTTCACTAGATGGTAACTCATAAACATGTCTGTTAGCATTTTATTATAATCGCTGACTTTTAAGCAGTATACTAAGATAACAATTTTGTAACTCTCTTATAAGTCTTTTTCACAAGTACATATAAATTTGTAAATTCAACCTAAGTTGATCCCAACACATAAGTCATATTTTTGATTAGATACATCTTAACTCCAGTGTTAAGAGTTACACTTAACTCATTAACCAATATTTTAATTGCAATATTATTGCATCATATCAAGGAATTGATTTGTCAGTACAGACTCTTTAAGTTTAGTCCTGTATAGTAACAACAAGAATATTCGAACCTTTACAAAGATAATTTACATTAAAGTATCAGTAGATTCTCCAACTCAGACAGCAATTGTGAACTATCGCTAAATCAAAGTAATCCGGCCAGGATGAATATATAACAACACAGAATGATTAATTTCAGTTCATGACAAATCAACAGAAAGGTCTAAATATATTCTAATTACATATACATACCCGTTACATAAGTGTGGCTGTCTAGACTCAGTAGTCTAGTGGTAAACGTGGTGGCATTTGGCACGGGACAAAATGAGTTCGAATACTGGTGTGGAAATCAACATTGGGTTGCAGGCACATTCAGCTATCGAGTCCTAAACAGATCAATACACATGTCCTGGATTTTACTTGCTAGTCACAATCTAACTCAAAATGATTTTTCAATTGTTTGCATTTTTATGCTGTTGATTTTAAAGACCCAAGTTGATCATTGTCTCACATCATATATTTAATCTATTACATGCTTTTATGAAACTAGATTAAATTTGTCAGATGAATCCAAATAGCACATTTCAACCAATTCCTGGTTAATTAGTTCACTAAATGAAAATAATGACATCAGATGCAGTCAGGCTGCTTTACAGTTACAAAGTAAAATACGTCACATTCATATATCGAGTCCCAACCAGGTACAATCCAAGCGTTACATTTATAAGTTAGTTTACATTTTATTTAGTAAGCTGTATAAAGACTACTTCTAGCATAAATATATGAATACAAAATATCTTATATTTAAGTCAAATTGTGACTGGCAAGGAGAATCCAGGACACTCGTTTCGCCCTATATGGGACTCATCGGTTGGATGTACAAGCATCCCAGTGTTGATGTTCGCACTGGAATTCGAACTCAGTTTCGTGCTAAACACCACCACGTTCACCACTAGGCTACTGTGTATTACCCCAATATTGAGGCAATCCGCTCAGGATGCACATATGGCAATAGAGGCTGATTAATTTCAGTCGATTACACTTCTACGAAAAAATACAAGCTTATTCTAATTACAAAATATCTCAGTTTAATATCAGTTCAAAACTAGTTTGAAGTGTGTATGAGGTAAGGAAACAAACAAAAACAAAAACATTTCATCATACTTCATTCCTTATAAATAATGTATTGTTTAACATTTCGTAGGCACTGCATATGTGCATTCACTGTGTAATATACATAGTTGAAAGAGTTTATAAGAAAATTTTATTATTATTATTATTATTATTATTATTATTATTATTAATAGGAGAATTAAGTTCATGAACTAGTGTAATCATAAATTTCTTATTAATGAATAATCTAAATAATTTTCAGTGACCTAATAACTTAATGTTGATTCATTTTTATATCCCGTTTACATTTGACCTTTTAATGTTCTATCAAATGAACACTTCTTTAGAAAGAGCTTGTGTATTCCCGTTGATTTGTTATAGACTGAAGCTGGTCAGTCATTGTTGCTATATGTGCATCCTGAGCGGATTGCCTCGATATAGCGATTTTTTCACAAGTATTATATAATTTGGATTGTGACTGGCAAGTGGAATCCAGGACGCGCGTTTCGTCCTATTTGGGACTCATCGGCTGGATGTACCTGCATCCCAATGTTGATGTTCACACTGGGATTTGAACTCAGTTCGTTTCGTGTGTGAACATCAACATTGGGATGCAGGTACATCCAGCCGATGAGTCCCAAATAGGATGAAACGCGCGTCCTGGATTCCACTTGCCAGTCACAATCCAAATTATATAATACTTGTGAAAAAATCGCTATATCGAGGCAATCCGCTCAGGATGCACATATAGCAACAATGACTGACCAGCTTCAGTCTATAACAAATCAACGGGAATACACAAGTTTATCCTAATACCAATGTGCCCGTTGCACAAGTGTGAATGTCTGGACTCAGTAGTCTAGTGGTGAATGCGGTGGCATCGACACGAAACGGACTGAGTTCGATTCCCAGTGTGAACATCAACATTGGGATGCAGATACATCCGGCCGATGAGTCCCAAATAGGACAAAAAGCGCTTCCTGGATTCCACTTGCCAGTCACAATCCAAATTATATAAGAACACTTCTGTATCTTCTCTATTTATTACGTAGGTAAAAAAAAAAGAAATTTCATTCTTTAACCTACTGATTTATTTATTTGAACAGTGATGGATTCCAATCTGAGTTGGATATGTAGTGGTAAATAATCCCTAAAATAAATAGTTACATAGGTCCTCGACACTGATGCTGATCATGTTTGTTTTAGCGGATACGACTAGTTGAAGGCACTCGATCACACATCATCACTAGATCACGTCACGCCACACCGTGGGAAGCATCTCTCTTCCTAGTTTGCAAGCCTAGACATTGCTATCCTATTGCCGCTCTATTCACGATCAAATATAACTTCTTTTTCATCTTTTATTGCCTTCTGATTTATTCTCATTCGTAAAGGTGGGTTCAGTCGTTAGAAGTTGCTCTGGTAATACCGCAAACGTAACTTGGTCATATACCGAGTGCACTTCAGATACACCTTCAATAAATTATGAATGTAACTACTTATTACATACAATTAAATCACTTTATAAGTTTAAATAGCAAGATTTATCTGGATGGAAGGAATTCATTTTATTTCGATGCTTCTCACTAACTATAAACTACTGAAAATTACTCTATCTGTTAAGAATGAGGTGAATATTTGGCATAAAGACACAATAATTAGAATAGAGATATATGATGTGCTTATGTATGCAGTTAAATTTGTGGTGCATTTATAAGATGCAAATAATGAGTAGATGCATGGGGCTGCAGTTAATAAACTATTGGGGGGGGGCATTAATGTAATTTTTGAATAGTTAAGGAAGGAAAGTATTACATAATTGTAGCAAAATTAAAATGGATGATTGTATTATTATTCAATGAACTTTGGGTAATTATCATTTTTCGGCTTGTAAACATTTGGGTGATTACGTGAAAATAAATTATTAAATTACTACGGTAATCTTTCTTAACACAAAGATCAGGTTGAAAACGCTTTATAGTGATTATTTCGCTAACAATTTTGAAAGGTTATGGAACATTTATATTTTGTCCAATGCCAAAAAGGTGTCTTAAGGTTGCACTTGTAAGTGCGTTGTTACTTTTCAGGCAAATTTTATCTAAAACAAGCTCAGAAGACCTGGTAGAAGTGTTTCGTTCAGCCCCCTCCACATACTTCCTACCACACGTACATACGACGTCATAGATACAGTTGGAGGTAAAGTCTGAAGGTACTGATCAGCTTTTCAGTGGCTTACTGCACCTTTGGTGTTATATAAGGAAACTAATTGAGTCACTGAAAATATTCTCTTCAGTGTCATCCTGCTTCTCTCGTTAATTCTTCTAGAGGTCTTATCTCCTTAGAATACAATACGTATGAAGATTAGCTTTTTATTACAACTTGGTGTTTGTCGTTTGAAGAGCATATACTTTCATATTTAATAATAAATATTTTCGCGTATCCATTGTTTATTAGGCACTTATAGTTAATAAACTGAATTACTATTATTATTAATTACATACGCTTTAATGAAGTTATACAATGACAACTATATATTATGCGTAAATGATGATAAACAATGGTAGTTCAAAGTTGAATTGGTTTTGTAGATAATGAAATAAGTAATTTTATTGTTTGCATTCGTCAGATAAGCGGAAAGTCAGTTAGATATCGCTACTGTCACTGGATGGTAATCATCTTATATTACAAAGTAATTGAATTAAAAAATTTAGCTCTATATGATGACTTAGAGGTTTTGGTGCTTAGTTGTCCACCACATAACTTGAACATTCTAATTTCAATCCTTATGGAGTGGCGGATTTGTACTGCTAATGAAGCATTACGTACTAAAAACAAACAGCTGTTACATGTATTGTGGTTTTCTACATTATCTAAATGTGATCATTCTGTGATGAATACAAACAATACACCACGTGATTGTTTAGAACTTGTAGTCAAACAAGTTTAGTTACAGTATTATTCAGATTTCGCATTATGCTTTAATCTCTACTTGACATCACGAATTTGTCAGAGTTTGATAACTACCAAAACTAGGAATAACTAGAAAAAAACTTCATCCCACTATAGGATCCGTCAGCAGCGTGGGTCCACGACCTTACTAAGGAAACGGGGCTAGGAAATTCAGGCTTTACCATGGACGCTTAACCACTGGACCACTGAGATAGTCCCAACGGTTGATATTTGTGACTCAGTTAATTCGCTAAATATTTCGCGTAACCTTATCAATGGCTATCAATGGATAACTTCTTCGTACCCGACAATGTTGAACCCATTTGTCATGTCTTGTCAAATTGATTGAGTTAAAAACATCAGTCATTCAATCATGACTCAGCGGTTTCATCGTTAAGCGTCCACCAGGAAGCCTGAATGTCTTCGGCTCGATTTCCCGGTTAAGTAATAGATGCTGATTTCTAGACAGTCCCATACTAAGACAAAACTGAAGTCTAATACCAGGCTTTGTTATTAATGGTTGTTATACTTAGACTAGTTCGTGATATCGAATCGAAATTCAACAACCTACACAACACCCAATTGTAATTTAATTAGTCTCTCATGTAGAAGAAATTGTTTTTTGTCAAACTAAAATTGAAGCTTAGGGAATCAGTTTTAACTAATCTAAGACCAACCGTCATTAACAGTCAACATAATAAATTGAATTAAATTCATTTAAGTTTCATGACAATCAAAACAACCATTGGTCTTAAAATGATTACTGTCATTTAAAAAATGCTCTTTATGAAAGCTTCTTGTAAGTGTATCTGTAAGTGTAAGTGAATAATGTATGTGAATTTGACAAAGTCTAAAGTAAAAGTAAAAAGTTTGGGACAGTGTCAAAATATGAAAATTAAGTTGAAAAAGTGAATGATAAAGTTTATTTGTTTGTTAAGCTTTATTTAAAATAAGTCGTATTGTCTGTAAAATCTTGATCGAACAAAAGTATATAAAGTCTCAATTGTCAAACTAATTATTCTAAACAACATTCTAATGTCGTACGAAAGAAGTAACTTTCTGTTGTGATATGAACATCAATATATATTCAGCTGAACAGTTTTAACTGGAATAAAACACACTTCTTAGATTATATTACCAGTCACAATCAATCTCATCTGTAAATTTACTTTAATGTATTAACTAAAGGTAGCATTGTAGAATAGATCAATTGGGCATCTACACAAAACTAAATAACACTAGACAAGTTAAACTAATAGGGTTTCATATAGATCATGTTTAGTGAATTAAATAAAAGAAGGACAATATACGAGAGAGCTATTTAAACATCTTTAACACATTCTACAATAATTAAGACAAAAATGATAGCATATTTTCAACAGAATACACAGTTAACATCTTATAATCTTACATCCTAATCAATTCGCAAAAAAAATCTCAAATTTAACAAGTTTCGCTTAAACGATTGCTGCTAAACACTTAAACTAATCTTATGTATTCCACAGTATTTAGTTGTCAGTCTGGTTAAGTTATGATGAATTTAATTTAAAACTAATAATTGCCTTACATCTCATGATCTCAATCACAAGTTTGTTTACTTTATTCACTTTTTTTTCGGAACATGGTTATATCTATTAATCTGTCTGCTTTGCACAGATATTATTACGTAAAGTTTTTAAAGGGCATGTTTCCATGGTTAATAAAATTATTTTCTTCCTGAAGTTTCCAGCCGATGAGTTCCACATTCCAACTTAAATTATACTACTTGTGAATACTTCACTATATCAAGGCAATTCGATGAGGATGCGCATATAGCAACAGAGACTGACCAGCTTCAGTCTATAAGAAATCAATAAAAATATACAAGTTCATCCTAATACTAATTAACATAATTTGAACAACTGATAAAAATTAATCTAAATGATTAGGAATTATCCTCACAAATGTCATCTAAATCTGTTGGTCATAGTGAATAAATCTTCGTCAGTTGTTCGATACTCAGCAGTAATTTTTATTAACTTAATTTATAGTGGAAATAATCTTTGACTAATATAGATTTTCACGAGTTACTAAATGATAAGCGTTAAGTTGATTTTCTTAAAATCTTAGTGAGAAACTGTCAACGATGGAGTCAGTCAATTTAAGAATAGGACAGCTATTCCTGGCATCACTGGATGTTTGTCAATATAAATTGTTAGACAGATCGATTTGAAAAACTTGACTACTGAATTTTAATTCATTTACAGAAAAGTTTAAGTACCTCGAGTTTGATTTCTGATAAAGTTTTGTGTTTACAGTATGAGGTTTTATTTCAAGATAATTAAATTAATAGAATTCAATTAGTTTAAATACCCCAATTCTGAAAGTGGTAACCCTAGTAACTTAAAAGTGACGTCACCAATCGCACACTTGAGTGAGATTAATTCGAACCTTACAGAAACCTATGTTCCATCAAGATTTCAGATAGGCCTTGTTGACGAATATCAACTCGCACAAAACTTAGGCCATTCAATGATTCATGCAGACTACCTTCACTCATTTAATTTCAAAACTAGAATAAGTTAATAATTCGGTATTCTTTTGTTAGAAGGAGATTTGTAATTGTTGTTATTTCACGATGCAATATATTGAAGTGCACCCTGTATATGACCAAGTTATGTTTGTCGTATTACCAGAACAACTTCTAACGATTGAATCTGCTCTTACGAATGAGAATAAATCAGAAGGCAATAAAGGATGAAAGAGAAGTTATATTTGATCGTAAATGGAGCGTCAATAGGACAGCAACGTCTAGGCTTGCAAACTAGGAAGAGAGATGCTTCCCACGGTGCATCGTGAGGTGATCTGTTGGTGATGCCTGACCGAGTGCCTTCAATTAATTGGGTCTGCTGAAACAAACATGGTCAGCATCAGTGTTGAGGACCTATGTAACTATTTATTTTAGGGATTATTTACAGCTACAATATCTTCTCATATGTATTACTTTCATAACTGACAGCTATTTGTTTAATAACTTGTATAAATATAATTTCCTTAAGATAAATACACCAGCTTTAATTATTTCTATTCCACTGATCATAATGATGCAAAAACGCGCTTTGAATGAACTATCAACACTATGGGCTAATTACTTAATTTGATAGACGTACATTCTGTTTTCAAATGTTGCCAACAGTTATCAGGTAACCAGCATTTATTTAATTTTTTTCACTCGATACAATATTTACTCTACTGTAATAATAATAATAATATCCAACTAATTTCTCAACACCTGTTTGACAAAATGTATATACATGTTCAAAGAAAGTGTACTACTTAAATATTCGTTAGTGTTCAGTAGTCATTTTAAATTACTTTAAAAGTGTTGAAATTACTATTCATAATAACAATTTCTAACGATCTTTTTCTTAAAATAATTAATAAGAATATTTGGTATTCTATGCAACTACAAATTGCATTATACAAGATAAGAGAAATTGAATCATTTAGAGAAAAAATATTAGTTCAAACTTAAATAAGGATTGTTTTGTGAAGATAAGTTCTTAATCTTTTGTTCGTATCCACGGTAGATTAAGTACAGTTGGATATTTAAAAACTAGCGAATACTGAAAGCCAACTGTTTTATTCTAGAAGGAAACACTTAAATGACTGTATGCAACTTCAAATAGGTTAGAAACAGAAACTCAGACATTCATGTCACATTGCAAATGAGTGACTATCAGGACCAACAGATTAAGCAAAATTCAGTGATAGGAATCTCAATTCAGCTAACTTGTGACATAGAATGGTAATCATCCAATGTCATTATCGATAACTGCTTCACTCTAGACAAGTTCTAAACTTATCAATGTGTTTTTATTCTTAGTGATAGCCAACCGACATCATTCTGCAATGATAATAAATATCAAAGTTAAATTATATAATTTAGAATATGATGTAACTACTTCAATATGAAAAGACATTGTTTAATATTATTGTAGCACAGGGATATAACATTAGACTTTAGTGTTATGAATATTTAACAATTTACGTGCGCATATAAACACTGAACGGAAGAAGCTATTTGAATGGCATTTATTGGTAATTGTCGAAATATTTTGTTTAAACAGACACGAAAATATAACAATATCATTAACTGACCGAGTTAGAAATATCAACTGTTGAATATCGGCTAGCTTAATAGTCTAATAATTAAGCATTCATTGTAAAGCCCAAAAGTCCTAGACTCGAGTCCTTAGCGAGGTCTCGAATTCACACTGCTGAAGAATCTCATACTAGGAAGAAATAGCTGTTCAGGGATTACAATTCTATTAGTTGTTCAACTCAGACCGATTTGTGAAATCGAATCATTTAGATAATGATGTAATACTCTTGTAATTTTTTTGATACTTGGAATTTCCAAATAACCTATTATGTAGTCTCCTTCTATTTTTCAACAAACAAATATTATGTAAAACTGACTAGATATATACGAATGTACATTGTAAAATCGTGCGTGGAGGTCGGCTCACACATTCATTTGAAGTGAAGACCTATGTCAGACAAGGCTGCCTACTCTCGCACTTTCTCTTTCTACTAGTAATCGACTGGATCATGAAGGCTGCAACATCTCACGACACTCTCGGAATACAGTGGACAACATCGATTCAACTAGATGACTTGGACTTTGTAAATGACCTAGCTCTTTTATCCATCACATAGCATCAAACGCAGATAAAGACGAACAATGTAGCAGCAGTAGGCCTCCACATACACAAACAGAAAAGCAAGATCCTTCGATACAAAACAAACACTGACCCATTTTCACTTGACGGAGAAATTCTTGAAGACGTTGAAACCTTTAGATATTTGGGCAACATCATCGACAAACAAGGAGGGTCTGATTCAGATTTAAAGTCGCGGATTGGTAAGGCAAGGGCAGCATTCCTACAACTGAAAAACATTTAGAACTCAAACCAACTGTCAGTCAACATTAAAGTCAAAATTTTCAATACAAATATGAAGACAGTTTCGTTGTATGGAGCTGAATACTGTATGGGTAACTACGAAAAGTATTCTTCAGAAGATACAAGTATTTATAAACAACTGTCTGCGTAAGATACTTTGGACTCGTTGGCCAGATACCATCATCAACAACCTTCTATGACAGAGAACAAATCAACCAGCTTCCAGTTGAGAAAGAAATCAGAAAAAGAAGCTGGAGGTGTATACGACACACATTGAAGAAACCATCAAACTGTGTCACAAGACAAGCACTAACTTGGAATCCTAAAGGTCGAAGGAAAAGTGGAAGATCCAGGAACAGATTGCGTCGGGAATTGGAGGCAGACATGAAGATAGTGAAGAGCAGTTGAGAAGAGCTGATAAGGAAAGCCCAGGACAGAGATGGATGGAGAATGCTAGTGGGCAGCCTATGCTCTACATGGGGTAACAGACATTGGTTGATTGACAGCTGTAATAAATGATATAGTCGAAAAAACTATTCCCTTGGATAAATCGTCTTTACCTCATTTTCAACGACATAACAGACTTTTCCGTTACTTAAACTAAGCAAATGTTAATAATGTTGTAGATAACATCAGCCGATATTTTTACTTATACACAGTGGTATCTCAAAAAGAAGATAGTATTCAATGTACATTAACTATTTATGCAGTGTAATATATTTTCTCGACACTATCGTTTGATTTGATTTCTATTACTTCTTGATACTAAACTATTCGAACGTATACGACTCTAGTAAGCATATTAAGAGTAGTTGAATGATTTCAATGCTTGCAATATAGTGCGTTGTACTCAACTTATGCACATAGTTATAAGTCAGCATTATTGGAGAATAGATCCAGTTTGAAGAGATAATTAACGACTTATTTAACAGTAATAGTAGTAGAAATCAACTTTAATTAAATGAAATGCAATAGTTTTTAAAAAGATTGGTGATACACCTTACTGGTAAGTGTTAACTAGTAAAAAATGTAAGCTTATGAATGATTACTAATTATTTCTAACTATCTGGTATAGAAACGGGATTATTATTAGTCACTGCATAAACAGCACAGTGACAATATCGCGAAATGTGACATAAAACATAAATGACTTTAATTCTACTAGAACACTAGCTTTCTAATGTATACATAGATGAAGATTAATGAAGAATATGAGATAGTTTGCAACTGATGTTTGGCTCTTCAACTCAATCACTTAACAATTGTAGGATTATCGTTACTAATAATAATAGGTAATTAAATCCATCAAATATTGATGTTGGTAGGGTACCATTAATGATCAAAGAGCGCTAGACAGCTAATTCATCTTGTAATGCGATTCCTCAACAGTGCTCACCTTAGAGTAGTGAAGTTCAAACTTAATGGAAGTGAGACAGTTCTCAACAATGACAATGGATGATCGTCGCGCTATATCACAAATTTATGGAAATGGGAACTTCACCATTAGATGTCGGCCCACTGGCTCAGAGAGCTAGACGTGCACTAATGTGGAGTGGAGTTAAGGATGCCCACTAATGAGAAGTTCCATACTAGGATGAAACAGTTGTCCAGTTCTCCCGATTTTTTTAATGTTAACCTACCAACACTAGTCTGTGATGAACTCAATCAGCTGGAACTTACTGCCGATCTCCACAAACCACCTCAATCCAACTAACAATATTGGTACCATCCCTAGTACAAGTATTATTGTAAATAGTAGCGAACAATAATTAAGTATATATTCGCTGTACAAAATCACCTACATCAAAATGTCCATTCACTTCACTCGGTGACTACCACATATTCTTTAATCTTATCAAAAATTTATTACTCCTTTGTAGTGACACAAATGTGTACACCTGTTTAATTCATGTATAATACAAAAGTTTAGAATCCAGTGCTTTTTTCAATCAATATTAAACTTGAAAAGACTAAATTAACAACATATTTCACAATAAAATATTCTACTTTTTAAGAGTTATCTCCCCTTATATTATGGTAAGTAAACTGTGGTATAAAACAGAAACAGTATGCAAAGCGTAATATTATAAGTATATGGTTACTCGAATACACTTATTAAAAAATATGAGAAGGAATGTCAAGGAATTACAAGCATCTGGCTGTCATCAAAATGCCTACCTTCATTCACCTTACGTCCAAAGGAGATGAGACCATAAAATTGACAGAAGAATCAAAACATGACCGTGAAAGACCTTTCCTGAAGCTCCGCTAATTTCGTTATGCAACTACAGGTGTTCGCTTAGCTAATCAAAGGTGATTCTATGCACTTCCTATGTCAATTCCATTTGTCTTTAGGAATTTAAAGATTCTTGTGGTAACAAACGTATAGGTTGTATAGAGATAGGGTTTCCTTCTTGGATTTCTGAACACTCTCCTAGGGATGTATTTTTGAAAGATAGAAAGGTTTTCAGTGGTGCAATCATCAAACATCTTTCAGATATCTGATATAATGCGAAGATTTATGAATATTCAAAATTGTTGAAAAAACCGAACACCATTATAATACGGTTTTGAAGAGGCAGCTGCTATCGAACTGATTTATAAGTATATAATGAAAATATAATGACCTTTCTTGCATGCTAAATATGATATTTTTTACCGCTTACGCAATAATGTTGGTGCTTGAAAACTAAACCGAACTACGTTTAGATTGTCAGTTATGTAATCATCGATTATAATCTTATTAGGAAAATGTAGTCCCTTTTTTCGCATTAACTGCAACCTTATCCCTCTACTTTATAGGTGAAATAATAATGGTGCATGCTTATAAACTTGTTTGTGAAGTTGTATGCATGTGTGAACATCCGGCTGAATAACCAAAACGGTAAAATGAACATCAGTAGTTTATTATTTTCAATCTTAAAATTAACAGGATGAATTGTTTCATAAAACTGGGGAAGTTCCGAGAAAATTTAAACACGTTTAAACAAGCGAAATGATGCATACCTGTCCATTACGTCAGTCATGAACAGCCCCTAACATGACATACATGCATATATCTCCAAGTTACCATACTATATTATCTCAACGAGACATCCAGAGGATTAACACGACTATGTCATTCAACAGGAAGTAATTAAGATAGCGTATACACGAAAGACTAATAGGATACTAAAAGGGGATGTATTTACACTATCATGACGAATTCTAGGCAATATTACACAATGTCATCAGTTACTGATCATTATTATCACCCAAACCCCTACAAGGTAGTTTGTATATACCAAAATGAGTTGAACCAAAGGTCAGTGACTTCACGTACTGACGTCATACTTAGGTTTGTCAACCCCCAACGTTCTTCCATCATACTCCTACATCAACCAACACAAAACGACGATGGAGGCAGTGGTCAGAAATATTCATGATATGCCCCGACCATCTCAGTCGATAATGGTTAACGACCTCTTCGACTGATTTACCATGTTTTCCTAGCACTCTATGTATAACATTAATATTGCTTATTCACTCATGTCGTGATATATGGGAAATACTACGAAGATTTTTATGATCAGGCACCCAGAGCCTATGTATATCTTCTATTTCACTGACCTGTGTTTAATATCCACTGACCAAAAATGGTTAGAGTACTACATAGTGCATGCTGCTTTTCGTTGAAAATGGATATCTCGTCTACACTGCAAGTTGACAAAACCAAGAGCGATTTTCGAATCCGGGTTGAGATTTCGTTGGACCCCGACCCACCAGAATAGACCTATGAGACTTCTGAGAAAGGTGAAGTGATCAATGCACTGAACTACTAACCCCTCTATGATCAAATTAAGCAATATTGCAGACTAGTCCTGGAATAAAGCTTTGTACTTAGATGGAGAGAAAAATATTTCAAATATGGTTGTATTGTTAGTCAAGGAGTTCAGGAGAATCTATATATTGTCAGTGTCTTTACCGAATAGGTCTATATTGTCAGCGTATTCTATGTCAATAAGTATGGTTTAGGTTGACAAAAACAAAGAGCGATTTCTGAATCGGGGTTGATATTTCGTTGGACACAGACCCACCAGAATAAAGTTATGAGACTTCCGAGAGAAGTGAAGTGATCAATGCAATCAGCTACTACCGTCTTTATGATCAGTTAAGACGATGATACAGACTAGGCTTGAAGTAACACTTCACAGCTAGATAGAGAGATGTACATTTCAAATATGCTTGCATTGCTACTCAAAGTGTTCATGAGATTCTTCAGACTGTCAGTGTCTTTGCCGAATAAGACTATACTGTCTGCGTATTCTGTATCGGTAAAGAGGTCCATTCCCAGGAAGTTAAATTAAGATTTCTAGGGGAATGTATGTGATGAAATTAAGTAGAAAGGTGGATGAGAAGCAACCATGACAAACGCCACTTAAGGTTGATAGTTTTTGTGATAGTTCACAATGCGCTTCAACTCAGCCAGTAGTATTTAAACAAAGAGCTTTTATAAGGTTTATGTACTTTGGGGGTATACCTTTCAGTTACAAACACTGTAACAGGATCTCTTGATCTGCTGAGCTAAAAGTTGCTTTCAAGTAAAAAAAAATACAACTACTGTGGGTCGCTGGTAACTATGCCTATATTCCGGAATCTGACGGAAATTAAATATATAGTCAAGGCATCGTCGTCCAGGTATGAAACCTGCCTAGTTTTCTCGAGTTTGTAGGTCACTAGCTTCAGATAAACATCGGATTATTACAGGAGCTAATATTTCAAACATTATGCTAGTCAAACTGACTTATCTGTGGCTTATAGAAGAGAATTTCCCTTTTTCTTGTAAACTGGGACGATTAGCGACAGAGGCCGGTTGGATAAGATGACGTCCAAGTTCTAACCTTTAAATAATGTATCCCTGAATATGCCTATGGAAACTGAACCATTGTCTTTATAGATTTCTGCAGTCAACTTGTCGGATCCTGCTCCTTTGCTTCGTTTTGACTTAATTAAAACGTTTTTACCTTACTAAGTTTTAAGGATAGCATTTTATAATTTGCTCCTCAGATAGTTTGGGAATAGTCAGAAACAGTAGAGTAGCTGGAGTCAAGTTGAACTGTACATGAAAGTGTTTACCCTATCTGTGTAATATTTCAGACTAAAAATGGACCATGAACCCATTATTTTCCAAAATAGTCTCGTTAACGGCTAACATTCTAATACCAGTTTCACTGATGATTTGGAACAGTTGTTTAATATTGCCTGTCTCAGCAGCCATCTCCATCGCTCTTTTTGATCCTTGGGTAAATGTTTAGTGAGTTAAAGTTTCAGTTGTGCACCACTTTACAAAATGTAATTCGACCAGACTCTTTTCAATCTTGCTCTAAAATTAAAAAAATCGATACAGAACTCAAAGCTATTAAAAAATCAAACAGTAAAATAAATATCTACAAAAGCTACATATAAAACCTTTGATAACATAGATTGAAAGACCTAAAGATAATACCTCAGTGGGATCTTACCTTTTTACATCTTACAGCATTCAGCAAAAGAATAAATGTTACAGTTTAGACTATGCATTCTTCTATACGGCTTGTTGCTATGGTCTCAATGAATATACCTCTAAAATAATCAGAAATAATCAGTTAATGTACTTTCGTTCTAACTCTACGTATATTTACCATATAGAAAAACAAGGATCATAGCTTTATACATTGCAACAATAAAGTGAAGGATATATGTGAGAATTCTGAAATATGTTCAGCATAAAAGATGCCAAATTCTGCAGCACTTTAGTAACAAGTTGTTTGACTGAGAATGAACCATATTTCGACAACTTAACGTTTTTGAAAAATTGTTATGTATAGACTTGAGTTTTATCAAAGCTTTAATAAATGCATCATATGACAGAACATGTGTCAATAACTGCCACTCAAATTCACGGTCAGCAGAAAAAGCTGCTAGTTATTACATAGATCACTTCTATCAGAAGTTTGCGCCAATAATGTCCTCCAGAATGACGATGAAAACTCCTTACTTAAAAAATCTGGCATAGAGAATGCAGTTAAACCAAAATTATTCTTGTGAGTAACAAATCTTCTCTACTATCTTTGATAAAGAACTTAAATCTGACGTATACTTTCAGAAGAAAACAATGTTCATTTTGTCACGACTACACTAATCTGTTTTTAATTGTCTCTTAATATCTTGAGCTATTTTTGTTGGTACTTCAAACTGACTACTTCATTAGCATTAACTTTGCAGCCTTTCTTCATTAACTATGTTGTTAAGCTAAATATTAAACACAGTTGAGAGTCGCTGATTTTCTGGCTATTACTTTTAGTAAGCTATTTGTATTCGTCACATAATGGTCACATTAGTAAGCCAATGTAAACCAGTGAACATTAAAGGACAATCACTTAGTTTTATAATGGTACTCTTTGGCGGTGAGCACCTTTAGTCACATAATGTATCAAAATCTGGATATGTACGTTACACAGTGAAGGCGTAACTATCATGATTACCGGGCAGTGCAACAGTAGAATTCATAATTCCGTCAACCTGTGACAAATACAAGCAACTAAATTTAGTACCTATCTCTACAAAATAACCTCGATTTAATTGCAATTTGTCACTTTTATCTTAGCAATTAAATAGTTTTGAAAATGAATTCGTTGAAAAATATTCAAAACAATTCATGATTTATGTTTGTTTGACATTTTCTACGAAACTTTGCTAATTTAAAGTCATAATGGTCTAACTATCAGCTTTAATTACCCAATATTATTTTAAAATGCTAAAATCGAATATGAAAGTGATTGTACATTCTGTCTATTGTCAACGGATCGTAATATTGGAATGGTTATTTTTCTGGAGATTTGTTATTTATTTGATTGAATATGTCATAGATTGATGTTGGCAGGGTACCATTGAAAACCAGAAAGTACTGGATAGCTGCTTCGTTTTAGTGTGGAACTCCTCAGTAGTGTGCACACCAGATTCCCCAGATGGTTAGACTTTCGCCGTCAACCTGAAGCCCCTGGTGCAGAATTTGGGGTACGCACTGTTGAGGAGTTCCACATTAGAACGAAACGGCTGTCCAGGGCCTCCTGGTTTTCAGTAGTACCCTGCCAACATCAATCTGTGACATGCTAAATCAAATAAATAACCAATCTCCATAAAAAATAACCAACCGATTGAACTATGATAATAAGCTCACTAGTGACTAACTCCAGGATGTTCCTGAAGCTCTAGTGAGAAGTTGTGACTAGTGGAGTTTAGACTTGTCTGATGTGAGACAGTTATCACCAATGACAATCGATGATCGTCGCGCTATATATCACAAATTGATGGAAGTGGGAATTCCACCATCAGATACCGACCGAGTGGTGCAGATTGTAATATGTTTTGAAATAAGTGATACATACAGCTTTTTCTTCTCTTTACATGAATTGAACGTATTTATTTCTCTACATTAAGGAACAAATTCTTTATGTGAGTGAATAATTTATAATAAACATTGAAATAAATGAAACATATTTTGTTGTCTAAGCTTATGATATCTGATTACTGTTGCTTACAATAATACTGTTACTGTAATCTGTTATGACTCAAAAAAATAGATCCTGATGGTTGAACGTCTGAGACCAATTAATGGATAAGGACTTGTGTGCACGTGGTTACAATAACAAACAACAATGAGTGCCTAGCTAACCGCTGCACATTTGCCCGATTCCCACTTGATCGCAGGCCAGAATAGGCAGAACAAAAATCGATGAACCAATCAGATAAAATCGTATTGTATTTCAAACGTTCCTTTATATACACATAAGAATTAGACCACACAGCGAACCGATTAAGAATATAACATTAATATGGAACAAAGGAGATAGTGTCAGTGAATAGGGGTAACTTATACACAGTCAATTAGCAGTAGTTCCCAATAAGAGAGAATATACAAACAGTAAATGTATTGAACGGCAAGATAAGATAAGAGAGATGCAATAATGAGAGAAACTGTCTTTTAAAACACAGTTCTGAGAATTTGTTGCTCTTCTTGAGTCGTTCAACATAACAAATCGACAATATTTTCATTAGTGATTGTTATCATTTGTTTGTTATGTGATTAGTACGAAATCCTAAACCTGTATTTAAAGCTAGTCCACATTTATCATCTTTCTGAGATTCATATCAACTTGACTTAGTGTCATATTCAGAAACGTTTCTAGAATTTTCAAACATCTAAACTTTTTTGCTATCAGAGTTATGAAGCACAGTACTAAATCATAAACTAAAATGGGTTACCTGTTCACTATTCCTTCTCTCTCTTTCACAATAGTTGTTAGATTAAATTTAGTCTATGTTGTTAACAATCCTTAAATATCAGAAACTACACTAAACTAATGAGTAAGGATTTACACCAAACACTATTCCGATAAATTATATTCCTCAACTATTTAAATGTAAGCTGCTGTGCAGCAAAAGATTTGGCAATGGAAACTAGTTCATCTTGCCTCTACATATATACGTGTATAGATTAGTAGACCATATAATGTTCATTGTTTTAATTTTAATTGTACATAGTATATCGGACATTACTTATAATACTTATTATCAAATATTCACCTTATTTAAGTGTTTTCGATTTGTTACACTTAAAAACAAACTTATTTCAATAATATCACATAATCCGGCTGATGGATAATTGTAAAGAACATAAAATAAATATGTAACCAGTGGAATTATGCTACAAATGTTAATATCATATGCAGCATGCATTTCTATCTGATTCACTATAAAATATGAAAATCCACTAGGCAATGCTGAAAAACTACTGAATTTCGAAATGAAGTAGTTTGATAAAATGCATGTATTAATAGAGTAAGATAGTTGGATCTGCTTGTTACACTATCAATTTTATATATATAGGTATGACTTCGTGTACATTTTGAATTAGAGAAGTTATTCTACTTGATACCAGCCTATATATATATATATATATATATATATATATATATATATATATATATATGCATAATTGGCATTCAGCTTGATAAAATGTGTCCAAGTTGTCGTACTGTGTCATCACATTGAGATAAAAATTAACAGGATGAAAGATGAAGGAGTTGAAATAACACTAATACTGAAGATAATGAAAAAGAATAAAGATTGAGAATATGGTTCGAGAATATAGTGAAAAGGTACGTATAAAGGAATATTGTAAGCAACTCTATTGGGAGGGGGGGGGAGTAAAAGGGAGATAAGGAGTGAGTACATTTACTTAGCTGAAACTGAATATGACTTATGCTACCCATATTCTCTCTGGCTACAAATTTATGCTTATACAGGTATTATAATGCTTCATTATTATAAATAATAACACACAAGTCATCAATAAAATCTAATTATTCCCAGTACTAGATTGGCCCAAGACAGTAGATTCGTAATATTCCCATTATGTCGATGTATAAACCATAAACATAAAACAATAAATGAAATCTTGCTTCAGTTAGTTAGAAGTCCCACTGAAAGTAAAGACTTCATAAATAACTATATAAATTATTTTATCTTAAGTAAATGAACTTTAGTAAATAAATGAAACACAGCTGGACTCTTATTATTAAATTAACTAGATTTAAAACTATGTAGAGTGAATTTTGCTAAAAGTATAATATAAGGACTTATTTGAGTGATTTATCATTTCATGCACTAAAAGGGAACCTAGATACTTAAAATTATCTTATGAGAAATCAGTTACTGTTATAAACGTTCTAATTTATAAGAAAAATGAATTTTTGACTAGATAAATGAAAAATGATAGTATCAAACACAAAGGGTTAGTTATTCGCCAATCTTAAGCTCCCTGGAGGAGTGGAGTTGAAGGTGCACACTGATGAAGAGCACCATACTGGAGAATGATAACCTACCGACATCAATCTGTGACGAAATCAATCAACTGATACCAATAACAGCTATGTTTAATAGTGCGTTTAGTGCGATAAGAATTTTCAGCATACAGTGCCTCAACAAGTTACTCTGTTTCCACGTAGACACCTAAAAATGATTTATATATATATATATATATATATATATATATATATATATATATATAATGTCAACAAAAATACGATAAAGGCGATAAGTGTTTATATGCAAAATTTAGAATATGGTTACATAAGAAACATGGGTCTTTGCATTACATGATAATCTGTATTTTAAGAGCACAGATTTTCAATTAGATTGACTCTTACAACTTTTTCATTACATAGAACATGTGCTAGATACGGAATAGTGGATCATTTATACTTTTACTTACGTGCATGAATTCTAATATGGTGACGTCGCGTTCTGCCAGATGATATACAGTGGGAAAGATGTTAATAAAGAGGGTGGTTTATATCTGTTATATAAACACCAGATAGTTTTCTTCAGCATTTTAAATGTCTGTCTACAACTGTCTTTATAATGACGTCATAGTTCCAACGATATACAACTAACAGATATCAATACTCTACGTAGAACCATATAGTCTTTTCCCAAAAGTCAGAGAAAATAATGGGGAACAACTTAAAATGATCGGCATTATGCAAAAACTGACAAACTGTAATAATCAGTGCTTGGTAAAACCAAAACTACGTAACAGCTTCACATAATATATTAAACTAAAAACCTTTGATATTAGCAAAACATGTGAAGACCAAGGTGGATCAGAAGTAAAAGTTACGCCAAGATAAGTAACGGTCTATGTAGTCTTCATTTTAGATTCGCTAATTTTACAAATTCACAAGGGCATTCGGGTGTTTTAGACTGAAATTGACTGTTTGAACAGATTAAGTTGAAGACCATTCAAACCAGACTATCGTCAAACATTTACTAAGAAACAATTTATTTCAAAACAGTTTGAGAAAGAGGAAACATACATATAAGTGGTAAGATCATCGACGTACTTAACAAAAGTATTTTTCATAGAAGAAGGCAAGACACTCATGAAAGATGAAAAAATAAAAGAACAGCAACTTAAGGTACACCGTTTTAATCAAGTTAATAGCGAATCATGGCCTAACCTTTAACTTTAGACTGTAAAGATAACTCTACTTCTAACATGCAAATCAACTCAATTCCTAAATATTCTTATTAAGTTACTGGCTTCTGATTGACTGATAGCAAGTAAATACTGAATAGACCGTTTGCATCTATGCCATAGTCAGTTTGTTAATCCACTAATCACACTCTTACTTTGCATACTTTTATCCAACTTTTAGTAACAATTAATGAACGAGACTTTTACTTTCATCCCAAATTGATATATGAGGTATGACTACTGGTAAGTAGAACTCCTTCGTTACAATTTAGTATATCTTAAGTGTGTACAATATAGAATAGAATTCGGTGTATGTCATCAAAATATGCTACAAAACTGAATAAGTCTTAAGATGAAACGTTGATTGGTAGTGACTAAATTATGCTACGACACCGTACTTAAATGACTTTCTAGTCGATAAAGGAATAACCTTCAATTATAGAGCACAATTTACAGCACAAAATTAAAATGAATAAACAGTTTTGACACTAATAATCAACTGTTTATAACAGTGAATTAAGAGATATCTGGATAGAAATTACAGTTACGAATTAGAGTTAAGAGTTAAAGTTTTAAATTTATTGAATAATTTCTCTAGTACCTATTAAGACTATCCCATGACTTGAACTCTCTAAAACTTTTAACTTACTTTTAAAGAAGATCATATTACAATCTTATACACACCTGAATTGTATTTCTTTTCTATTGTAATCCTATGAAAAGTTGACTACCTTCACTTTACCATCCTAAGAACCAATAACACCCGTCCGTATTTTTAAGTTTCAACATATTTATTTTAAGCTGTTCAGTAACTAAATACATGGCTCTGCATAGCTCTTAATTAAGTAAAAGATGTCAGTCACAGCATTTGTAAATTTTACTCAGGTATATTAAATTTGATTAACTCCGTATTTAGATGTTTTATCCAGCACTAACACGACATTAGGCTTGTTTGATATCAGATATTGAGCATAGGTGTAAAATATAGGCCATAGATTTCAATTCTGAGTCTTGGTAATATCGTACTTGTCACTGAACCAGATAATACTGAGTTTGATCCAGCTAAGTATTGTTAATGTATAATGTCTCAGTGAAGTTTTAAACTAATCTGAAACAGCTACTCGAGTTGTTCATAATTTTTTATCGTAACGAAAGTTTCCATGTGGTTCTACAATATCTCCACCTTAGTGAACGCAGGAATCCAAAAATAATTATGTTAAGTAGACTGTAAGTGGATCTTATGGGGATTGCTGAATTTGAATTTGATATCCCAAACTGGCTTGAGTTAGACAACCTTTGAAAACCAGGAAGTATAGAACAGATATTTTATCCTAATATGCGTGTGGTGGTGGAGGAGTACTTCTAAAAAGTCCCATACTAGGATGAAGTAACTGTCTGATGCTTCCTGGTTTTCCATGATTGTCTAACTCAGATTAGTTCATGATATCAAATGCATATATTTGATTATTATATATGAAACGTACTACATCATACTTGCTTTACATTAAAGGGAGAACTACTTCATATGTTTTTTAACAAACATTTTAGATAGAGTGATTCATTAACAAAAATATTTCTTTGAAAACTTATTATATATGGTGGAATTAGTGTAGTAACTGAGGTTTTGACCTTTTTCTGACCTGAAATTCCTGTCAATAATTCAGAAATTTACATTTTCCTTAGATACATATTCGAATAGACAGCTGCTTCAATATCATTTTATGCTTAGAATGTATGCACTGGGTTTAGGAAGTGCTATATTGACTTGACAATGTACAATATGGTAACATGACATTTTTCGGTTTTCTCGTTATTATAAGGTCCAAGGTTAAAGTTCACGCTCGGTTATTTGCTTAGTCGAAGATAATGATCATTTTACTGAACATCATACAGTTTGACGTACAAACATACAAATAAGTGTTCACAATAATAACCAGGACGGTGCAGTTGTTTGTTAGTCAGTGTAGCTTATGTATTCATAGCTATTATTTGTCATCATTAAAAGTGTTATTGTAAACTATTTACATTGAACAATGTGTGAAGTTTCAACTTCTTGTAGCCAACTCAGTTCAGTTGCTACTAATGGTCGAGTTCAAATGAGTCGAAAATGGGGTAGTTATCATCAGTGAGATTGGTTGTTTGTTGCTATATATAACAAAATGATTGACCCATGAATACTAACATTTACCTCTGACTGGTCAGTAGTGATACTGGTTGACAATCGTAAAGAAACCAGAAGGTCATGTGTTCGATTCCCTGAAGATGTAGAGAGCTCCTGTTGCTGGGGCTCTCATACCAGGACAAAACAGTTATCTTTCAGTGTTTACTGGTTTACATTTGTACCCAATCAAAATCAGTCTGTGACAAGTACAAATAGCAAATAACAGCTTTGAATTGAGCTAGTTTGTCAAGATTGGTATTTTAGCTGACTGAATACGTTACGGATTGATATTGGTAGGGTATCATTTAAAATCATGGAGCTTTAGACACATATATCGCCCTAGTGTGGGACTCCTCAGCAGTCTAGTCACTAACAGAGTAAGTATCTACCACTCATTTTCGATAATGAAGATTTTTCCACTGATTTATCTTTCACAACTACTTTTTCTATTCATTCATATAGGGAATGCATGAATTTGAATATATTTGTCACTCTCTTCTCCGAAGAATCGACCAATTAGAATAGTTGGCGTAACAACAATTTATTAGAATACAGTGAGATATGTAGTCAGCTCAAATCAATCTAAAACATGGAGGTTAACTTCAGTATTTGTACAGATAAAAAAATGTATCCCATACATTTTACCTGGCCACCTAGAAGGTTGCAATTATGTATGCACACATTAGACTACGAAATACGTATTTTAATGTAAAAGAAGGGATTTCTGTGACCTAAATGAAGTTACTTACTTACGCCCGTTACCCCTTACAGAGGAGCATAGGCCGCTCACCAGGATTCTCCATTCAACTCTGTCCCGAGCAATCCTTTCCAGATGCTTCTAGCTGCCGTTCATCCTTTCAATATCTACTTCCAGTTCTAGACGCACTGTGTTCTTTGGCCTTCCTCTTTTCCGTTTCCCAACAGGATTCCATGTTAATGTTTGTCTCGTGATGCAGTCTGATGGTTTGCGTAGTGTATGTCCTATCCATTTCCAACGTCTTTTTCTAATTTCCTCTTCGGCTGGAAGTTGGTTTGTCCTCTCCCATAGTAAGCTGTTGCTGATGGTTTCCGGCCAACGGACATTCAGTATCTTTCGTAGGCAGTTGTTTATAAATACGTGTACCCGTCTGATGATGTTTGCAGTAATTTACCAAGTTTCAGCTCCATACAGCAGAAATGTCTTGACGTTCGAATTGAAGAGTCTGACTTTGAAGTAGGCTGACAGTTGTTTTGAGTTCCATATATTCTTCAACTGTAGGAATGCTAACCTTGCCCTTCCAATCCTTGCCTTTACATCTGAATCGGATCCTCCCTGTTCACCGATGATGCCACCCAGGTATGCGAAAGTATCCACTTCTTCCGGAATTCCTCCATCAAGTTAAATTGGGTTGGTGCTTGCTGTGTTGTATATAAGGATCTTACTCTTTCCCTTATGTTTGTTCAGGCCTAGCGATGCTGAGGTTGCTGCTACGTTGGTTGTCTTCACTTGCATTTGTTGGTGTGTATGGGCTAGAAGAGATAGATCATCCGCGAAGTCCAAATCATTGAGCTGCATCCTATTTGTCTATTGAATTCCGTGCAACCCCTCAGATTTGTTAACGAGTTTTTTTTGGCATGCAGTAATGTTGAAGAATTTTCCATAGTGTTCTCTTGCCTACACTGTCAAACGCCCTCACATAATCAATGAAGTTGATGTACAGTGGCGAGTTCCACTCAACTGATTGTTCAACGATGATCCGTAGTGTTACGATTTGGTCTGTGCATGACCGATACTTACGGAAACCAGCCCGTTGATCTCGAAGTTGAGCATACACCGAATCTTTCATTCTGTTCAGCAACGTTTTGTTGAAGACCTTCCCTGGTACTGGAAATAGTGTGATCCCTCTGTAGTTGTCACATTTACTCAAATCTCTTTTCTTTGGTATCTTGATAAGATGTCCTTCCTTCCAGTCTTCCATTACTTGTTCTTCCTCACAGATCATTCTGTATAAAACGTGGAGCATCCTTGCTGTTACATCTATATCCGACTAATGTTTCCAGACTTGTATAATAATTGTATTACTGAAGGTAAGTGCTGTAAGACCAGGTGATATGTAATACGAGCTATGTCAAAACTTAATATTAATCTGGAATTCATATTTAAGAGTATAAACTCATTTTAAGGTTAGTATTCGGAATTTCAGTCAAGGTTATATCCCGTGGGATGCGGTAAATAGTATTTACAAACAGTTGATCTGTTGTTTGAGAATGGGTATTGGATCGTTAATGAAACAAGGCTCATTATTATATAATGACTATTCCTAGGAACCTTAAGTAAAACCAGATTCATAGTTAGAACTATATATACATAATTTTATGAATCTCTTATAGTTATTACCTCATTATTGTTGTACGTTCATGCTATATTCAAAGGCTTCCTGATTCAATGTAGATATATTGTATTACTTTTTGTTAATTAACAGAAATTATTTGTAGATTGTTACACAGGTAAGGAGAATATGTGGACTAAATGAATTCAGTTGACTGAATTCGTCAGAAATTGATGTTGGTGGGGTAAGAGTGAAAACCAAGGAGTATTAGACAGTTATCTCGTAGTAGTATGGGACTCCTCAGTAGTATACACTTTAGATTCTGTTCCAGGGGGTGGGATATCAATCTTCACAAACCACCTTAATTTAATGAAGTGAATTCAACTTATTCTATTACTGTTGTTGTTCTGGGTTAATTCACTAGTCATTACATATTTCAGTTTGTAACTAACGAAATATTTTAGAGTTATGATGTAATATCAGAAAAAGAACTAGAAACTGGAATTGTTTACCGAAAAATAATATTTTAATGTCATACAATTCTACCTATTTTCCAACGAATAGATATTAATTAAATCTAATTAAACAATAACGAAAACATCTCATTACAGTAGACAATACTGGTTGAATTTATAAACAGAATAATGAATAGCTTACATATAGACAGAATGTATTACACAATTCACTAAGGAATGATAAAATCTGATGAACAGAGTAAAACATTCTAGAAAAAAAATGGCGAAATATTAACTAATTAATATTATTAAGAGGTTATTGTATATGTAGTTTAGTATTCGATAAGAAAGGAAACGCAATAAAATATGATGACGGCAAGTAAATATCAAATACCTCATGGAAGATGAAAGCAAAATATTGTAAACGTTAAGAAACATAATTATGTTCATTATAGATAATATTAAGACAATTGAATGTAGGCAATTCTTTATGAATGATAAATAATTTAGCTTTATCAATGAATATCATCATCATCAATGCCTGTTACCCCAAGTAGAGCATAGGCTGCCCACCTGCATTCTCCATCCATCTCCGTCCCGAGCTTCCCTTTCCAGCTCTTCTCAAGTACTCTTCATTCTCTTCATGTCTGCCTCCAATTCCCGACGCAATTTGTTCCTGGGTCTTCCACTTTTCCTTCGACCTTTAGGATTCCAAGTTAGTGCTTGTCTTGTGATGTAGGTTGGTGGTTTTCTCAATGTGTGTCCTATACACCTCCAGAGTCTTTTCCTAATTTCATCCTCGGATGGAATTCAGTTGATTTGTTCTCCGTCATAGAAGGTTGTTGTTGATGGAATCTGGCCAACGAGTCCGAAGTATCTTACGCAGACAGTTGTTTATAAATACTTGTATCTTCTGAAGAATACTTTTCGTAGTTTCCTATACAGTATTCAGCTCCATACAACGAAACTGTCTTCACATTTGTATTGAAAATTGTTGACTTTAATATCGACTGACAGTTGGTTTGAGTTCTAAATGTTTTTCAGTTGTAGAAGTGCTGCCCTTGCCTTACCAATCCGTAACTTCATATCCGAATCAGACCTTCTTTGTTTGTCGATGATGCTGCCCAAATATATAAAGGTTTCAACGTCTTCAAGAATTTCTCCGTCAAGTGTAATCGAGTTAGTGTTTGTTTTGTATTGAAGTATCTTGCTTTACCCTTTGTGTATGTTGAAGCCTACTGTTGGCAGTAGAGGCTGCTGCTATATTGTTCGTCTTTATCTGCATTTGATACTGTGCGTGAGATATGATGATATAAAACGAGTGATGAATATATTCGTAAAATCCCAATCAGTAGAAATTGAAATTTCTGACGTTTCTCAGCTTAATGCAAGTCACTTTAACAGAGAAATCAATAACCGAGTTGAATTAACACAAGATTAAATAATATGATGGAAGAAATCATAATAAGTCCATACAATCAAAGTGCTAGTTTGATCGTGTCATGTCAAGTCGTTTGGGTCAAGGTGATTTGTAGTGAAATAAGTATGCATATGTTAGTGTGAAATGAGAATAAAAATTGTATATATGTTCACATGAATGAAATGTGATGTACTTTGGTAGTAGGTGGCTCGGAATGTGGGCACACATCACATTAGACAGTGTCATTGGCTTCTTCGTCGAGGTTTTAGTGCCTAGCGTCGAATTCTTCTGAATTTGTTGAGATGACGCTGAGATCATCAGAAGCTGAAGATTACTCATCCATATCAACGTTCATTTGTTGCTGACTGTTTGGAATGGTTTGCTGAGACTATGGGCGTATAGGTGACAGCATATATCGAGGTGTACTTGCTTCAGGCAGCGGACCTATATCCTGGATAGTAGCTAATCCTGAAACTATATATTTAGCGAATATGAATGACGGGCATCCACATTTCGATGACGCCCTGAGGGGGAATTTGTTAAAAAAGTAAGCAACTTACTTTCTCCTTTGCGGACGACCACAAATCGCATTTCGATGCTACCGGCCACTTTTTGAGCACTGAAACTTAATATACGGTTTCTGATTCCAAAGTAAACAGGAACCACGAATTGTAAAGTGATAATATATTACTTTTTGAAATTCATTGACTGCATTCCTAAGTGCTCGTAATGATAGAAATGCAACTAAGAATTTCTCCGTTAGGGCACTACGTGTTGGCCTCAAACCAATGCTATCGTCAATACGAGATCCGTTAGCAGTATAGTTTAAGCTAATGATGCTAGAAAAGTGATCACTCATTTGAGGTATCTCCACGTCAATGAACTGTAAAACCACTAAGATAAATTATCGCAAACTATTTTCCTATTGGACGAAAAGGACCACAGTGAGGGTCAGAAAAATTTTAAAACATGACAACATTTCATGACCCATTAATTTTGCACCACAGTGAGAATAAGTAATATCCATTAATTGTGGTCGGTTGGATAGAAAGCCCATGTTAGGTGACTCGAAAGGCCTCCTCTTTTGTTAAGTACAATTGGATTTAGCAAAATGTGACGCGCTTCAGCTATTCGTCTTTCTTTATAATTGGAAAAACCTTTTTGAATAAGTTGGATATTTTTAAATATCGATTTTATGGTTGTGGTACTGTTATTGCTGATTTAAAATTATCAAATGTAACCTTGATAACGATACATACAGATATGATGATATGTTTCTTGTGTATTAATTTGAATGGTTTGGAGATTATAAACAGTTTAAATTGGTAATAGTCTATCTCTTTCCTTTATTCATTCAAGAAGAATAATGATTAAAATGTTTAAAACGGGAATACAAATTTAATTAGGCTAAGCCTGTATTTTCCCGTTGATTTGTAATGGATTGAAACTGGTCAGTCTCTGTTGCCATACGAACATCCTGAGCGGATTGCCTCGATATAGAGATAGTACACAAGTAATATTTAAGTTAGATTGTGACTGGCAAGCGGAATTCAGGACGGGCGTTTCGTCCTATTTAGGACTCATTGGGTGAATGTACCTGCATCCCAATGCTGATATTCATACTGGTACTCGGACTCAGTCCGCTTTGTGCCAAACGCCACCGCGTTCACAACTAGGCTACTGTGTCCAGACAGTCACACTTGTGCAATAGGCATACATATAATTAGGATAAGCTTATATTTTTTCCGTTGAAATGTATTATCATATAGAATGTAGACTTTATCCAGCTCCACCTAGATCTTATGAAATAACTTAATATAATCGAATACAAAGAACAGTCGAATATCCATAGATTAGAAAGATTCAGAACTCTTGTTTCGTTCTTTAATCAAGTGAAAAAATGTCTGAGTAAGCGGTTATAATCATTCTGAATTATTAAACCATGAAAGTACTAATACACTGATATTCTTTTTTCCTATAATTTCTAGTTTCTACAACATTTAATTAACCGTTTTCATTTTATCACATCATAATCAATTCCCAATAGTGTAATGAATAACTTTACACTGATGATTAGTGAAATTCAATAGTTTGTTTATCTAAATTATGTCTATTAGTTAGTTTTAAAATACTACTGAATTTCTCTTATATCTCAAAGGAACTAAAAAAAAAAATAATGTGGGTTTTTTTTTAAAATGAATATCTTATTACCAATTTTCTGATTGAAAAATTAAAGAAAGCCAGAATTCATGATTCATTACATAGTAAGGAATGGTGTGAATAGAAGAAAACACGATTGATTGAACTGATATACTACTTTTTTTTAATACTGCTCTGATGTCTATAAATTAGTTGTTAAAACAGTTAGTATTTATATCTGGAAAAATGATAATACTTATTCAGCATTACAGAATTATACTACTGATAATCAATGAAAAGATTGTTTAGAAACAAAATTGTCTTGTGTAGATAGTTTATATGATTAACTGTTTATTATTGAAAACCAATAAGAAATAGTATGGGCAACATACATGATATCAATCTCAGGTCATTTAATTCCTATGAGGAGTTATTAACATTAAGGTGAAATTGTATAAACTTCCTGTGAACCCAACATAGAATAAAATATCTCTGAAGATCGTAGGTACCCTTCTTGACGAATACCAGCTAGGACGAAACCTAATGGAAATACAATTTTCTGACGACTAACTTTAACTTTCATGTGTAAATTAAAACCAAATGACAGAATGTAAAACTTATGAAAGTTTGCTTAAATTCTTGGTTGATTAACGTCACTGTTTGATGTGAAAATTCAAATTCACCAACCATAATACCTAATATAAACAGTCATGTACTTGCTACTAAAAAAACTTTAAAAAGTAATTTCGGGGCTCCATTAAGAAGACGAAATTTGTGCAGTTCAACCACATCTGGTATCAGGTAGTTACTGATCAGTAACATCAGGTGATGTCAGGCGGCAAAACAAGTTGGTTAAATTTATAAATGTAACCTAAGTAATATAAATCACATAGTCTAAAGTTTATACTATCGCCACGCAGCCTGAAGACCCTGAATCCGATCCGTTATGAATTCACGCATACGTTTGGTGAAGTCCTACATATGAAACAGTTGTCCAGAACTTTCCATTTGTAATCTAAATACAGTTGCTCTGATATGTGATGCTTCAAGACCGAGGCTATTGTTCGTAATCTATTCAGTTAAGATGGTTATCAAGCCGATATAACTCTATGCGAA
This sequence comes from Schistosoma mekongi, assembly GCA_034768735.1. Lineage (NCBI taxonomy): Eukaryota > Metazoa > Platyhelminthes > Trematoda > Strigeidida > Schistosomatidae > Schistosoma > Schistosoma mekongi. The sequence continues at coordinate 38,569,287 of CM068308.1, read as the reverse complement.
TCTCCAAGGCATCAGTTAAGTAAACTATCAGAACGACTATTAGACAAACTTCCACTTCAATCGGTTTGTAATATAATGCAACGAGAAATTTGTTCATTGCAACCTGCCTCTTAATTGTACCAAAATGTATTCAACTTTTTACGACTACATACAGAAACAATCAAAGTTGATGGAATACGACACATATAGATGTTGTCAGGGTACCACTGAAAACCAGGGAGTACTGGACAGCCGTTTCGTCTTGGTATGGGATTCCCCCCCCCAGTAGTCTGCGCCCTAGATTCTGCCCCATGGACTTCAGGTTGGCGAATACCTGACCGTTTGAACCATGTCCAACCGTAGAATTCCCACTTCCATCAGTTTGTGATATATACGGTCACAGTCATCTCTTGTGATTATTAATAATTGTTACGTTCCAGAGAAGTGTGAACTCCACCAGTCACTTCTCATTAGAGCTTTAGAAACCTTCCGAAGTTAGTCGCCAGTGAGCTGATTATTGTAATTGAATTGAGATAGTCTGTGAAGATTGGTATTTCAGTTGACTAAATATCTCACAGATTAATAGAAGTGGGAATTCTACCATTGGATGCCGGCGTAGTGATACAGAGGGTTAGATGTTTGTCAACCTGATACCGATTGGGTGGAACCTAGGGTGCACATTGTTGAGGAGTTTCCCAGTGCTCTCCGGTTCTCAATAATACCCTACCTATATCAATCTCTGATGTATTCAGTCGACTAAAATACTAATCACCACAGACCTTTTCAATTCAGTTAAAGCAATTAAAGCAAATCTTCATAAAGCCACTTTATGCATACACTATATTTAATTTTAAGCTAATATCATCACTATATACAATGAAGGTCAATAACTTCTAATCTTACAAGCTTTTAAAATACAATTCATTAATTGTAAATTCATGAAAAACCGCATTGATCTATACAATTGTAATGATTCTATTACTCATCAAGATGGCTTAGATTGATACTACTAACATTATATGACCGATAGTATTATAATAACTGGTTAGTATTCAAAAATAAAAATAAAGATATAAATTCAACAGTTGTTTCAACATACTATAATATTGTGATTCATCAGATTTGTTTAATTTTTAATAATTTTTAAATATAACAATTTCATGAATCATCATTTATCACTATGCATTTTAATAGTCAACAATTTTAATGATAATGTCAAAGCATAACAACAAAATTCATTTATTATGTTATTTCATTTATCTAAAAAGAAATTAACATTGACAACTGGTTTAAATGAAAATAACTAACTTAATAACATAGTTAAACAAAATATACACTTAAGTTGAATTGTTCAATGGTGATTAAGAAAACTTATTAAAATATCATTTTATGTATTAAGGTTATTACTACAATGTATAGTGATCAAATTCTTAATTAAAACAACTAATAAAATCAACTGTGTGAAAACTTTATTTCAACGACTGAAAACATACTACAGCATAGTTTACTACATGAAGAAATGAAGAAAAAGATTTTCTGATCGTCAAACAAGTGGACGGTTTATTTACGCAACTTCATCAAGAAATATCTCACAGGAACACTATCAAACTCGAAACCAAATGTTGAAATCGACAAATTGATCATTCTACTGTATATCTGAAATAACTACCAGATTATTGGAGTCTTTAGTAATTAAGGTTGTTTACAAGCTAACAAGTTCATTATAATCTAATCTGTGTAAATCAAAGGGTAAGATAATAAAAGAAGATGAACCAAACGTCATATACAAAATTAACTGCTGTAACTGTGATAAACGCCACATTGAACAAAGAGGTCGATTTCTGCATCCTCTCCTGAAAGAATATCAATTAGCCGTCAAACGGCATGACGTATAATCTCTCATAGCACTACGTACAGACAATTATGGACACAAGTGGTAATTTTAGACAGAGGATACACAAAGAAAACTAGTGAATTTTTGGAGACTTGGCATTCAGGTCGATTGGCATTTAATAGATAAGTTCAGTGAGATTGATGCAATTAATCAATCAATTAGAGAATTAATAAGCAACTACAACACTTTTGATCAGATCAAGAGGGAAGGGAACCAGAAGAAATGTGAAAAGATTGATAGAACAAGTGTTAGCTACAACCAATCAAATTCAACGTTGACAGAACAAACTGCTAGTCACTTGTGGCGAAAACTACGTAGCTGGCTTCTATTAGACGTTAACACTGACGAAGTCACCCACAATGACGATAAAATTACTTCACATAAACCATCCAGCATGGAGAACACAAATCGACAAATAACCGTGCTTAACCCGAGTTTCGTTCTAGATGTTACTCACTAAGGTATATTTATAATCTCTTAGTATGATTTTAACCGATACTATCCAGTTTCATATCAGTAAATGTCACTACTGAATAATTTGGGTTACAACTAATCTCCAACAGAACTGAGATTCTTACATTAGTAGTCAGTGAGTAGTTTATTTAGTAGTAGTTTATCTAATTATTAACGTTAGATGGATTTTATACGGCAAAAATTACAATGTGGTAATCAGTCTAAGTAACTATGTATCATATGCAATATGACGTCGATGCTGAGTAGTTATGATCGTCAGGAAACCATAGGCTGCGTATTTAAAATCTAGGACTTAACGACTAGGACACTGATCACTATTCAGCCATAGATCGATTTCAACTTCTCATTCTACTCAAACTAAATACATCTCTTCATAAAGTTAGAATCTGCAAAATTTTCATTTTTTTGTCTATTTGGCATTCACTGATAGCAAACGTTTATAGATAGATATTCTCAGGAAACTATACACTGATCGATCTGAATGTGATTTGGCACTACGTACTCCACCTAACTGGTCTAAAAGTGATTCGCTTGGCATAAAGTCAGGGGAGAGGTCTTGAACGGATCCCTGAAAAGATTAAAAATGTAATAAGACGTATGAGGAAACAATTGCAAACTGTGTACATATGTGTATGTATGTATAGACAACTGAGAGCCTAGGATGTGTACATCAGTCTAAGTTGCCTCACCTCATTAAAACAGCAAGATTAACACCAAATAAGTAGTAGTAGTTACTTCATTGCTAATAATAAAGAGTGCACATATAGAATATGGTTCAAGAAGAAAGTATTTCGTGGATAAAAGGTAGTAAATAATTTTGAGCTGACGATTTAAGGGAGTATAAAAAATGTGTACACTATTTCGATCTATTCTGGTCTGTCACATTCGGTTTCCACTTAACAATTAGGGCAAATAAGCTGACTAGGTTTGGATCTACCAAAGCGACTCAAACTAGCAGTCAGTGACTTCATGGACTGACATTATGTTTCGTATTAAAACAAATTTTACACGCGTACAAAATAAACATCAATTAATGAAGATTCACAATCACATCAAACTGGCTTACCATCCTCCTGCTTATACCCTGCGTCTTCTACTCTTATTGACCACCTCTCACATCCATAGAATAAAACGCAGTACACTCGTCTTATTGTTGAGAAATAGGTATATCACCAACCCAAGTGGTGACGTAATTTGGTAAAAATGAGGATATTTATATTTCGTACTACAGTGTATGTGTTCCATATTTATTGAATATTGATTGGCTGTAACCATATAGTTTTCTTGTTACTGGTGAAAACTTGTTAATGACTGTTGTTTGCCCAAAAACAGCAGATAATTAGTTAATCTCTTTAGTTGTATTTTAAATAATAATGATTAATTGAATTTATAACAGAGTTTATTCATAATATGCCGAAGAACTAAGTACTTTCATTACAAGAATAATGTAATCTGTCTTAGTCAATTAGTTAACGTGGTTTTCCTTGTCAGAAAGAACTATCTTGAACTACCAAAAAAAACGTAATTCAGTTACGTTTCAGTGTACTGTACCAAGCTTAACTTGACACGAATTAATTAAATAATTCAAACATTAGTGAAATGCAAAATAGTTGACTACGTATCGGTGAATATGATTTATTACCTCTTCTTTGGGATTGATCAGGAACTTATATTTGAATATTGGAATATTTAACAATTCTCCCCAATATTGATGCATACCATAAGACATTACATATTGTGCCGTTAGTAGGTATTGAGTAAACAACTTGACTCAGGTATCTTCTAGTCGGAAGTATTTAGTCTACACTATAGAAAACAGAACAAAATTAATATGACAGATAGCTCAGTGAAATTATCTAGAATCAATAACTATCAAAACTAAGATTTGCGCCGAATAAAATTCGAAAAGTTTAACCATACAAATCAGTTTCTATAAGATTAATCACTTATGAAAATTAAAAGAAGTACTCACTATGACTAAACTTGTCAACAGTATTGAACTGAACCATTTCATCGGATTTATTTACCTGAACCAAGTTACAACAAAGATTCTAGTAGAATATTAAGAATTCATTTTTTGTTGTTAAGTTCTCATCAACTGCTTACAATTTGTGATGCTATAAAACTAGGTTGAAGATAAATGCGTACATAAAATTGATGTTAGTTATTGGGAACACACAATAACGTTGTATGTAACAGGTATAAATAATGTTGAGGGATTGTAAAGACTTATCGGATAACAAATTTATTCAGAGTAAAGATCTTTTATATCAACGAATTCACTAACAAGCTGTACGGTTGTATATATATATATATATATATATATATATATATATATATATATATATATATATATATGATAGGTAACTTTTATTGGGAAATACAAGCTACCACGACTGATGAATTTCATTCACATTTTCCTGTTTATCTGCTCATGTAAAGCTGGGTAAGTAGGTCGTCCACTAAGGTTGCTTCTACGCCGTATTCAAGAGCATCTTCCAGAACACCTGAGTGAAGGACAGCACAGATCAACAACTATTTGTACCCTTCAACATACAGAAGATTCAAGTCAGCCAGTCTCAGATACGTCATTTAACATTATCTATGAAACTAAGTTAAATATACTAAATGGCCTACGTCTAAATCTACTTTGCATTGTAGAAGCTTAGGATTTGTGCACATAAAAGCAAGTTTTGAGATCACTCTTTATTTGTGTTTTTCTGTCTCTTTGTGCCTGGTTCTTATATCATCTACCACTATTTACTTTTGCTATTATTATTATTGTTATCATCTAGAACTCAAACTGGCTGTCAGTCAACATCAAAGTCGGAATTTTTATTACAAATTTGAAAAAAGGTCTGTTGTATGGAGGATTGTAACTTGGAAATACAAGTAATTATAAACAGCCATTTGCGCAAGATACTTTGGATCATTTGACCAGATACCATCAACAACATTTTTTGTGGCAGAGAACAGACCAACTTGCAGATGAGGAAGATATTAGGAAAGGACGCTGGAGATGGAGGAAGACCAATCAATACACTGCGCCGGGATTAGAATGTAGTCATGAATAGCAGAATCAACAGAACTTGAGAAGAACTGTAAATTAGAACCCAGGACAGAGTTGACTGAAGTAACTTGTTGAGACGCTGTATGCTGAAAATTCATATTGTACTAAACATACTATTGAATAAAGCTATTGTTATTACTCTGGTCGATGGCCCATGCTACACGTGCGGTAACAGGCACTGAATGACTGATTATTACAAAAACTGTCACTATCTAGATTTCCCCCAGTTCCACTCACATATTTTCACACTAATCTAACGTTAATCATAATTACTGTCTCTACTTTACTGATTACACAGTATACATGTTTCATAAATGCCCTCCATTCTACTACTTGATTATTCAAAGCACTAGGTAGTCACAACATTCGGCATGACAACTCATCAAAAGTTACGATTATTTATTGATATGTTTATGTTATATAGAGAAGTATTTAGCTATTAACTTTCCGGTTGCTTACTCTCACTAATTTTTCTGAATGTCCTTCAGTGCATAATGTAGGTATATTGTAATATTTTCATTTAACCTTTTAGTTCTATTTTCATCCTTCTTATACTCTGGCGATATGTCTATAGTGGAGAGGGTGGGAGGTGAGGAGAACTATTTTCAATTCATTTCCTAATTTCCATTTTAAAACATTATGAATTGTAAGTAGTTCATTAGAACCTAATGAGATGAAATTAATTCATGTTGCCTCTCTGAAATCTTTGTTATTTTTCTCTTAGAGAAAAATTCACATTTACTCTGGGTAACATCATATAGCTCCTAATGATTATCTAACAACGAGTTCTAGAATCAGACGTTGTTAAGTGAAAAACCATTGAAACTTGCTGTTCACCTGACCACTTATTCACATAACTTAATGACACATGAGCAATGAAGATGAATGATCAGGAGTGTCCACACGCTTATTAGTCTCAATGTTATCGATAAGTAGTAAAACCTTCAGAAAGCTTCATCATTCACTTCAACCAGATTGAGATATACACTCATTATAACTAGTAAATAAATGCTTCAATTTCAAATAACTGCAAAATTACTCATCAAGTGACATAAGACAGAAAATTAGTGGAATCTATAGATCAATAAATCATTGTTTTTTTTTTCAGATTGTTTGAACTCGTACGTGATTGAGTGATTAACGGTGTACAACTTCAGCACTCAGACGCCTTGGACTCTCCCGGTCACAATTCAGAAGATCTGAGACAAATGAGAATAATTCTTTATTTCATCAATTGTTAAATATGCACAAAATCTATGTGTATTCATAGTTTTCTGAAAATAATAAAATCATAATTATACTCCATCCAATCCAAAACTAGGAAGTTTCAGTCATCACTCAATCAGAACATGCTACGTCAAGATTCTGAAAGGTCCCATGCCCCTTCAGGAGTTATGGATGGCATATCGAGGTATTTGAGAGACATCTCAACGCAGACCAGTTTGTAATTTGGAAAAATTTGAAACACACTAACCCTCTTCTAAACTTAATAACCTAACTACAGAGTCCAATAACATCCTACTATTCTTTCTTAAAATGAATTAATCACAACATTCGTTTCATTCAGTTTATGATACAGCATCCAAATTATTTACTATTTTGGTTGATTAACCACCTTAACCTAAACATATTTGACTCCAGCTATTGGAACTCATAGAAATTCACTATGGAGTCAATCACTAATAAACACTCAATTATTACGAAGGATTCCTATGATCTCAAGGTGGATTTTAGCGAATATACATTCACCATGAGCCAGTCAGTCAGTATCTGAAAAAGAATTAAAGATTATCAATTAGTCCGTAGCTTGTAACATTTTACAATCAATGATATCATGACCAGTATTTTTAATCAATTCCAAGTGAAATTGTTTATCTTATCAATATTGATGTAATGTTGATTACAGGATGATAAGGTGTATATTTAAAGGAACTATGTATTTAGATGTCAATAAGTAAATAACTGAATGGATGGATGGAAGAAATACTTTGATTTGTTGCATGAAGGTTGCCAGTTAAATACAAATAGATAAATATATTTACGTATAAGCATTGACTGATATGGATAGAATAAAGTTTGCACTGGTTTGCTCTAGTTATGGTTGCTACAATAACAATTATCATAATTGAAGGAGAAGAAGGGAAAGTAATAGTGATATTTATAGTAAACAATATCTCAGTTAATCTAATTACATGATAATTCATAGAATTATGTAGCTATGCCACAATGATAACTAATTCAAATTACCTTCTTTAATGTTTTAATAAATAGTACGTAGCCATATTTTAAATAGTAAACACTGGGTTTTATAGTCACTTTCTTACATATTAGAACGAATAGAATCACAAAACACGGATTCTGTGTGTATGCAGGACTCTTGCATAAAGTGTATATGCAAATAAACTCAGAGAATGAAATTAATAAAAATTTCAACATTTTATTCGGCAGGTAGTGACAAGCTTCTTCACGGAAACCAAAAGACAATTATTAAACATAAAATTTTCTACTGTGTTTATATATGCATTATCTCCAACTACTGTTTAATTGAGTTGTATTCTATATGAAAGCCCAATTCAACTGTCGTACTAGTCATTTTTAGATGAAAATCTTTCTTAAACAAGTATTTCATTTAAATTGGATTAGATTGAACCCATTATAATTCTGTCGTTATTACATCTAAAATAGTTGAGTTTATCTAAAACGTTGTTAATGTTCCTCAAGTGTGCCATCTTTAATTATTTTTCAGTTCATTCAGTGGATGAATGTAATGTTTATTTTAAGTTTTGTTTTGAAAAACTGGAGTTATCTATAAATCCAAGGTAGTTTAGTCTAACAACCAAAATGCGAAATACAACCTATCAACTATAAATGAAAAAATTTGATAAAAATTCCACTTTCATAATACACAACCTTCATACATTAAATGAAATGGAAATTGGTTGAATTTACTGAGTACGACACATTTACTGTGCATTCAAAACAATAGAGATGAAAGCAGATTCTGTTGTAAATGCTAGTTTTACTCTCATGAACGCCCTTGAATGCATTCATTCTATTGACTTACATATCTCCTTTGACAGATTATCTTTAATTTTCCTTTATAAGTAAAGCATAACATGACAGTTTGTTTAGTATAGATTAGATGATATAATGTTTTAGTCTAGATTACTATGAAATTAGTCCAGTTAGAGATTACCAGTAATAATACCTTAATTAGTACACAACAAATTAGTGTGATCATTAATCTGTCCATATTAATCGCTTTTTATTCGTAAGTATACATATTTATCAGTTTGTATCTAGTTGATAATCATCAAGCAACAACTCAAAGTATATCCATCTATCTATTCAGTTATTTGCTTATTAACAATTAAACACATTGGAATTAGATGTCGTGAATTGGTTTGAGTTGGACAACCATTAAAAACCCGTCATCCGACAATCGATTTTTCTAAACCAGTCGATTTGTCATATATTTACGTGATCTTATCCATTGCCATCGGTGGGTAACTACCTCACGGCCAATATGTTTGAACTCCAGTGTTCACATCTTCCCACTAGATCATCAGGAATTATCTCCAGAAATTAGTCACTAATGAGCTGATATTCACATAAATAATTCCCTTCATTATTCAATTTATTTTCTTGTAATTGACATTACATCAAAATTATTATTATTATTGTAACAGTGGGGGGGGAAGGATTATTTCAATGGTTAATCGATATATTAAATTTGATTGTAGTTGAGTGAAACCTATTCACAAATTCGGTTGAACGGTATAACGTCTCCTTCCACAGAAGGCTGAACAACTTGCCAGTGAATATTAGTCTTTCTACATAACAAAATAATACACTTATATACAAAATATTTTACAAAAAACTAATCACTATCAAAATTAAGTTGGCTATATGAAGTTAAGCATTAAATGTAGTTGTGTGTTTGTCACAGTTTGGTGTTGTTATATCAGGTGATTCAAGAGTAATTAACTTTCTGAACTGTTTTTCAGAAGACTTTCATTTATTTCAAGTATATGTAAATTGACTATTTTACTTCTATTACTCACATGTTCCCAACACCCTAATCTCTCATTAGACTCATGAACTGTTGTTATATCATTTTTTAATTTAAGAACTATGGTCAATTAGTACGTGTACCCACAGTCCTAAGTGATTACTGTTCTCGATTCGTATATATGTTATTCTCCCTATTGGTGTATTGTATAGTCAGGTTGTGCATATATAAAGAGGCGTTTGAAATACTATACGATCCTGTCTGATTGGTCCATCTTGTGTTCTTTATACCGTTTTGGAAACTGGTAGTCGAGGGGCAGATGCATACGGGCACTGATTATTAATTATTAAGATCACGCTATATTTTACATACGTACTGATTGGGCCGAACATGTTTTTATATAACAAGTGTCGGTTCAGTACTACTGAAGACCAAATAACACTGTTTCTCCCTATCATGCGACACCTAGGTAGTGTGCATCCACAGTACCGCCAGGAAACTGAACCATTAAAGTCATCAATAGTCACTTCTAAACCGAATGCCCGCTCTATGAATGATGATAAACAGTTCAGTTTGAAATCTCTTAAACCTTTTTTTAAATAATTCATTGCGAAAAGTTGGAAACTGGAGATTAGCTGGTTATTTTCAACTACTCTCCAAACATTTATTACATAATTATACTGATACTTATGATGTTTAATTGAATCACTCAATTTAAATTTGTCATAAATTAACTTGAGTTAGACAACTGTTAAAAACCAGAAAGCATTGAATAGCTGGTTTTTTCTTATAATGAAACTCTTCAGTAGTCTACAACCACGATCGCAACAGTAGACCGGACATAGGATTGTCAGATTCCGAGGTTAGCGTAGAAACTTTAGACCACGAAAGTGACTGACTCATAAATGATGTATTTTCCTCACAATTTACCTTTAACTTACATTGACTGATCTCTGAATGACCACTGATTTCCCATTTCTCCATTATTTAGTCCTAAGTGAATTTTATCTATCTAGTCTCAATACTTCAGCCCCTAGTGTATGAGACTCGATATCTTGAACGCTGTTTTGTTGAGTGATATTTTAACACAAATAAGTAAACTAGACAAACACCACGCTTTTCACTACTTAGTGATCAACCAATGTAAATAACTGAGTCCAACATTAGATCATTCGGTGGCTGGTTACTTCTGTAGTGATCATCGCACACTCTGAAACTAGATTATCTAGGACTGAACCCGCCAAGAAATATCAAGAGTTTCTGATATAGTGAGTGGTAAATAGGATAAAACTTAAGTCCCAGGTTTCCCGTTGACTGCCTTCTAAAACTTACTATCATCTGCAGATGATATTTGGTCTTCATGAAATTGGTCATTTGAATGGGAGTAATAAAAGTTATTTGCTAAATACTGGATGGATCAAAGGTGAATTTCTATATATATTTGGAATGAATGCCATTCAAAGATATATATGACGATAGTAATATAGCTATGCATCAATGTCGGTGGGGGATTAGAATGCTATCTCTCAAGGTTATACTGAAATCAATTGTGTACATCATTTGATAATATAGTAGTATCAGGACTAGTTTTCACATAAAGAAAGTAGTATGTTAGATTTGCTGATAATTTTCAAATTAGTCTGTAACAAATGATTTAATGATTTGTAGCTTCAATTAATTCTCACTCTTATAGTTATTTCGTGAATAACGTTACTTTCAGATTTTGTTTAATTCGTCATCAGTAATGATTTCGGCCAAATCTATTTTGAAAAGTCGTGTACTAGAATCTCTTACTCTAATTTGTAGAGCTTTTTAATTTTTCACAATTTTTCTACCTCGAATCCAAAACAGATACCGAACTGCAGCAGATGCGAATTTAAACTTCTCCTGTGAAAACATATTTATGTATTTACATAGAAATTATCAAATGTGGATAAGTAATGTCTGAAAGCCTAGATATGTCTCATTGGCAAATGATGCGTTGAAATTCTAGATATACCTAATGAATCCTGGTTGAATTTTTTTCCAGTTTACAAGGACTTCTAATGGAATTACCGATAGATTCACAACCTGCTGAACGTACATAGATTAGAAAACATCGATAGAAGTAGAAAAATAGGATTAGTCTTGAAAAGTCATATTGAAGAGCTAAATCGTATTTGAACTATGTCGAGGACAAGATAAATATCACCACCGACAGTTGATGATGGTCATGAAATATTGCGAATGAACTAGAGTTAAAGATGTAAACTATTGGATTCTATCTCAACAGATGGCTTTTTGCTACGTGATGGTTTTGATCCGACCGTTCGTAGAGTAGATAATGAAGAGTTGAGCACTACGACGAAACAGCTCTGTAATTCTTCCTAGTTTGCATTAATTTTTAGATCGATGTCTGATTCTAAATACCAGCTTGTTATATTTGCGATCAAAAGTGGGTAGATTTGTGGTGATTTTTTAAAAACTACCTAGTAGATGGACTTATCAAGCCCCCTAAGAAAATAGCTATAAAACTTTGAACTGGTTACAATTACTGTTTGATTATCACCTTAAAAATTTTAGATATGATTCACGTTCACTGAGAATATTAAATATAGTTCATATTAACACGACTTACGAGTGGAGATTATAGTTAGGTGGCCTACAGGATAGGTTTGATTAGTGCCACCTCTTTGACCAAAAGTTTGAAAAAATTGGTTATTATTGTTAACCAATAAGTCAGATTCATGATACTGATTGAATTCTATCTATCAGGATGTAGTGTTACAGCTATTAATCCTAATAACTGGACATTGTAATTACTGCGCTATGATGTATGATTGTTTAGATGTAACCGAAAGGTATTTGATTACAATTAATAGGACTAGATACATATTACATTCGTCACTATTCAGAGATCAGTCATTGTATATATCACAGTCTTACAGCGGATTAGTAACTGCCCAAATATTTCACTGTTAAATGTCTCATACTGTAAAACTAGACGGCGCAGGTTTGGATCTTACAGAGAAAATTGATTATATGTAAATATTTCTAACAAGTGTTAAATACCATGAAACTTATTTCAGTAGGATTTTCTACCGACTACCTCTTAACCATCTAAAAATATTAGAAATGTACATTACGAGAATATCTATGATAAGCATGAAAGGAAAACCTAATTCTTCTTCAATATTTTTACTACATTCTGATTGCTACTATTAAAATATACATCCACATAGAAGAAAATTGATAAAATGTCATCAGGTTAATACAAAAAGGAATAAAATATAATTTCAAAATGCTAAACGGTCAGTGTTCAGATGAAGTTATACTCTACTACCATAGAACATATCTAAGTCATGATAATGTTATATGTATATGTACCAGTATAATATCAGATTCATGTAAATCTAAATGTAATGAAATAAAAACTACACTCTATATCTTTTATACTATCAAGATGGTATACATGAACTTTTCACACATTCTTTTACTTTGATTAAACAATTATTTATTACATTTTGCATATTTTCTATTATTACAGTATGTTAACAAATCATTTGCTTTTGACATATGAGTATTCATTATTATGAATGTAAACTTTGTTTTAATCATCATTGAACATTGAATCGGTGTAATATTGAGTGATATCGTGTAAACAACATTTATTAATAAAAACAATTTTCTATTTAGTTCACATTTTGGTTTGATTTAGTTCACTGAGCTAGATGGTTTAACTGTCGTGATTCCACAGTCATTCTGCACGACTTCATAGAAATTCATATAACCACTTCCCTTACTTCGCCCATCTCCATAAAGTTTACACTCCTCCATGAATTATGTTTATAAAGTTGAAATTAGTATAATTTGCATTCTTACGTATCTTGTTGAATACAATTTCTATATCTTCGATCTTGCATAACAATTCGTCTTAATTGACTTTGCTGTCACAAAATGTTTCACAGTTATATATAATCTGTTGACAATTATCTCACGTATTTCCACAAAACCACCTCAATTAAATTATTATAGTCAGCTCACTAGTGACTGACTTCAAGATGTTGGAAACGTTCTAGTGATAAGTCGTAACTTGTGAAGTTCAGACTAGTATGTAATCTGTTGAGCCACATTTTAACTTTTAATTGCTGCATTTACATTATTTCTATTTTTATAATCATTCGACATCTTCATAAACACCCGCCCAAACAATTCAAAATTATAATCAACGCCATAATGTAGTACGGTGGCACTTTTGATATTACACCATTGTTTTGAACAACATGATGAACTTAATTAAAAGAAATGTTCCTTCACTATCCATCTTGATTTTTATTAAACCTCCGGTAAAACTAAACACTGCTGGAGAACTTGAGAAATCTAGTTAAAACGAAGGTTCAAACTTTAAAGCCGGGCGAATATTCAGACTTAAAATGTTTACATACGATCATTTAATTGCAATTTTTAACGCTAGTGTTGTGACTAGTCATTTACAAACCCATGGATTTCTTCGTTTAATATTCATCTGTATTTATGAACTAAATATGACTATAGCACGATCAAGAGACACTTGTAATGGAGTTATTCTACGTTGTAGTGACCGTGGGCAAAATAATCAATCAGAAAGGGAACTTTCTTTAGTACCCGAAGGTTGAATCTGAGATAAATATCTATTCTGGTTGTTTTATAGATAATGCAGCCACTTCGTACCATGGCATCGAAACTGGCAAACGTAAATGAAGTTTCAGGAGTACAGTTCCATAAACACTGTCAAGACTTAGGCTCAGAAATTTTGTTTAGACTACGACTGTCGTTAGGAGGCGGAAAAAAAGTCGTTGAAGTTGGTGAAACGGTATTAATGAAAAGAAAATATAATGACAGAAGAAGTATGAAGATGTAGTGGTAAGTGCTAATCACTTTAATTTTAGTTTTCGGCATTTATAGTGAAATTTCTGGTTAGGAACACTTTCAATATGTCCTGAACAGAATGACAACGACACTAATTCTAATTACTCGAACGTATGTCCTTTGAAAAACAACTATATATATATATATATATATATATATATATATATATATATATATATATATATATATATATATATACTGGACTGGAGAAATTACTGACTTCTATAGAAGACTTGATTACGAACATTGTGTCATCGTCCATGAAAGAGATTTTTCTGGATTTGATCACTTTGTTGTCCACGGAAAATATAGAGGTATATTGTCCTTGCATAAAAGAGTTCCTGAGACTTTATCACGACTCCAGAAATATTATGAACTGGAGCCATACAGATAAGTTTCTATGCAAAACATATTATGATTCTAAAATGAATAAAATGACTCCTAACCTTACTAAATTAATTAAGTCGTGATACTGTATCTTCTTTACTATTTTTCTTTTTTTTTAAACGATTTATAATAACCTAATAACCATTCGCTTGAAAACTGTTTTGTTACTAGAAAACTTTTCAAGGTCATCAGCAAAGTTTACTACCTACAAATGTTTGAATAAGAATGAATTCACATCTTAATGAAAATTACAGCTTCTAATTTTTCATTATCACTCAAATAAACAATATTTGCATTCAACATAAAACTGTTTTAAATAATTTTATTTTTGTTACAAACATGTGTTACTATGTTAACTTTATACTTTTCAATGTGCTTAACAAATTTATTTCTACTTTAAACTAATAAATATTCATTTGAAGAACCAGATGTTTTATATAAAGTAAATGTTTCTATTTGTTTTTATAAAGCTTTTTATGAATATATATGTTTCGTCTACTATGGGGTAGAACAAACCAACTCCCAACCATAAAGGAAATTAGAAAAAGAAGCTGGAAATGGATAGGACATACATTGCTGAAATCACCAGACAGCATCACGAGACAAGCATTAACATGGAATCCTGTAGGGAAACGGAAAAAAGGAAGGCCAAAGAACAAACTGCGTCGAGAATTGGAAGCAGATATTAAAAGGATGAACAACAACTGGAAACAGCTGGAAAGTATTGCTGAGGACAGAGTTGAATGGAGAATCCTGGCGAGCGGCCTATGCTCCTCTGTGAGGGGTAATTGGCGTAAGTAAGTAAGTAATTTGTGTGGGTGTGGTATGGTTTTATCATTAAAATCAAATTTATTTATCATATCGAAAGATTAAGCTTGGTAATGAAATAATAATATTCATGTGTAAATAATGAACCTGATATTGAATTTCATTTATTCTGTACTAAAAGAATTCATATTCGATCAATAGATGTAAACAGTGCGCTAATTATATACTTTTTATAAGTTTTACAAATTGCTTCATATGTGTATTAACTGATTTATGTTAATATGCTACGATTTACCAACATAATTATGTCATTTATTACTCCTTGTATTACAGACTCTTACGTTAGCTGTAGCAATTTTCAACAGTAAAGATGAACTAATAAAAATAACCATTAGCTAAAATATTTCCTATAAAGTTGGTACTTTGTTATGAATCAGTTATTTGGCTTATTTAAATCCGTAGGATATACTCTGATAAATAGTTTGTATGATCAGTGAAATAATTGGTCTTACTACACGTGTTGTCGTCCATGTTTAATGTTCAATGATCGTTTTAACGTCTAAAGACGACGAGAAAAGAATGGTGCTGATGTTGGAGCGTTAATTAATCCTCGTTATAGGACTAGTCGCAAAGCGTTTTTGTTGGTGGGCCTGTAACTTTTTGTATTATTATCATTTTAAATGCACCTTAACTACTAACCATTTATGTATTAACCAATAATCCTGGTTACCAATGTTAGGGTGAGCTGCGCTAATGGAGTCATCAGGCAGTGTAGCTTAAAGCACGTCTGTCAGTTTCACCACGTTATCTATCAGTAAAGAGTTGGACAACCTACCTGACACTGATAGTCAGTCGCAGATCATTTAGTTGAGTAGATTGTGGAGGATAGTTTAGTCAATAGGTGATGAGTAAGAACACATATAGGATAAGATGGTTATTATTAAGTACTGTGTAATCCGCAAAAATATATCTCAATTTCTACGTCCCGTTACTCAATGAACTAGCACTAACAGGATACAAAGAGTAATTAGTGTATATCAAAATCTAGAATGAAGTGTAAATGGAATCTTTATCAGTGTAATGACTAACGAATGTGAACTCAAAGGTTATTATGTTACAAGTAGTTAAAAGTGTTCAATATATACAAGTGCGATCGCCGAACAGTGTCCAATATTCAGACACCTGTATAATGTTTGTACACTATTGCTTCTTGAAAACACAACGTGCAAATTTGCTGTTATAATATTTGATTACAGTCACAGATTAGCATCAAACGGGATCATACTTAAAAAATGGGGACTATTTTAGATGCAGCTGTCCCCTCTTAAAAGCAAAAATATTCTGTAGACAATCGTCATTGGGTCTGACCTAGTTACTTTTAAGTGACACTGATATCTAAAGGCGCCAGTCTAAATACCTGCTACATTACGGCACAAGGGTTACTCTTGATTGTTACAACGTTCGATGTGTGTTTTGCCAGTTATTTTGGCTGTTTTTCATTAATTTAGTGGACAAGTGCTACATGGTAGAGTGATTTTTATCAGAGATTCCATATCAAGCGTCTAGATTTAATTGTCCACTACGAACATACTAGTGTCGTTTAGCCCGGCATGGACGATAGGAGACGAATACAGTAAATTTCTTGGCTTGAATTGAAAACAACACTGAAATATAATTAAAAATCCAACAAACTACCAAAACTAAACCACAAAAGTAGAATAGAATATACATAGTGAAAACTGAAATGATTTCGAATACCTTTAATCTATTACAAACAGCCTTACTGAGACGCTTTTTCATCGTTTAAATAGTCGTGGTAGAGATCTAAGTTTTGTGTAGCACTATCAATTTATTATTATCAGTTATTATCACCTTCCTACTTTGTTTTGTCTTTCTAAAATAAAAAATCAAGGAGCATGAACACTATAGAGGCATAGATTATCCCTTTGACATATTTACTTTTGAAGCGCACATTTTCTGTGTGCACATGTTTAATGTATGATTGAACTTCCTCTCTCCTTACCGGTTTACTCGAACATGTTTCACCTAGTAGATTTTACTAGTTCTAAATATAGCGTCATACATCTGGCGTATCGACTTCACAATTTTATATGTACCTGATTATTAGTGTACATAAGTAAAGTAGATGTGATATGTGCGAATTAAGTGTACCAAATATATGCTTAAAAATCGGAACGCAAGTCACTACAATCCAACATTGCCAGTTCTCACAGGAAGGTATGCAAAGTCCTATCCTTGGACTACTTCTCTCATTATCATTTATAAATAACCTTCCTTCAAATTCAGAGTCACCAGCCTTTCTGTATGCTGATGATCTTAAGATCTGGAAGAAAATTCAGAGTTCATCTGACATTAAGATCCTTCAGGACGACTTGAGAAGGATACACGAGTGGGATTCCAACAACATGTTCCCTCTTAATACCGGTGAATATAAAGTACAAATGGTAAACAGTGGAAAGACATTTTCTAACTATACACCTAGTGGGTACAGTATCACTATTTCCATTTCAGAAAAGGACCTGGATGTAACTCCCTACTATGCTGTAGAGATATCTTCACATAGGCGTGTAGTTACCAATAAGGTCAAATAAGTATCTTTCCCTGAACTATTTACCCATGTTTGCACTACTTCCCGTAGACTTCTCCTTGAAAAAACTAACTGCATGATCTTTTTTGATAGTTTTGTGTACGACAATCTCTCCAAGTAGCACTTTTCTACTGTAATTCGTTGTTTTTAGCCTAAAAGTACATTTATTTCTCTTAAACAACTACCTGTAGGTTCTAATGACCCTTTGACTGTAAATGCGATAGTTGCTATTTTAGTTGTAATACTTGTTTTTCCTTACGTTTATACAGGATTTCCATTATTCTTATGGGTCGTATATACTTTGTTCAACTTGATATTTTAGCTTTGGCGGCTGCCATATTGATTCATTCTCCTTCTTGATTGCATTGCTTGGATTGACTGGATTTGTGCATTTTCTAATTGTGGGTTGAAGCACACGTCCAGAACTTGAAATATTATGTTGTAGTAAATTTAGACATTACCTTCTGGACAAGCAATACGTGATCTATCCCAAAAGGATAGGACAATATTCTTGTTTGTTTCTTCAAACTGAATTGATTACTCTAATTTGTGAGATAAATTTTGGTTAAATAACTGGTGGTGACATATGTTAAATTAATAATGGACATTTATATAGATAACTTCATATGGAACAGTCCCACACCCAACCACTTGTTTTGAATTTCAGCTGGGCAAGTGCACGCATACCTAAACCAACTTTGACAGTTATTCTTTACTCCAAACTGCCACAGTTTGGATCCTATACTCTCATGTATCATACCTCCCTGTCTTAAAAAGAATAGTGCTTTCTTGGTACGGGTCCAAAGAAAAGCTACCAAAAAGGTAGTGGGTTTATAAGCTAATCCTGCTCAACTCGTCTTAAAGCATGAAAATTGCATCCCCTATAGTATAGGAAAGTCGGGGGGGGAGATTTAATACTAAAGCACCATATAGACCACAACCCTTCTTATTTCAGAGCATTACTAGTAAAATTCTGTTTCAAACTAAGCCTAAGACATTTGTACAAAACAGAACTCAATAAAGCTTTTACGAAAACTAATGTTAACTTTTTTCACTCAGGATAAGCAAAGTGTAAGGCTTCTTGCCTAATGAGGTCATGTTAATGCCCTTCACTGATTATCTTAAAAGAGGGCTCGATGCATATCTAGACTGTCAACACTAAGCGACAATAGTGTAGGCTGTTCTTATTCTTAGTCCTTAATTTAACTGTTTAT
This sequence comes from Schistosoma mekongi, assembly GCA_034768735.1. Taxonomy (NCBI): domain Eukaryota; kingdom Metazoa; phylum Platyhelminthes; class Trematoda; order Strigeidida; family Schistosomatidae; genus Schistosoma; species Schistosoma mekongi. The sequence goes on along the minus strand of CM068308.1, from coordinate 38,549,994 downwards.
TCCTCAGTTTCAGAGGCAATGTAACCAGTGCTATACGTTCCAAAGCCAAGTACACTCCTGCCACCATGACTCCGATCTTAAGGAACGTTAGTTCACTAATTCTGTTGAATAAAGATAAGAATTGATACCACCAGTTAATAACACTGAATACTAGAAAGACAGAAACTCTTGAACCTCTGGGCATGGGCTCCGACGATCTACGAGGGACAACTTGTAGAAAACTCAATCGAAAGTCCAGAATACATGTTCCCCAATATTAATTGAAGAAAGAGGAGAGGAAGCTTTATACTAACTTGTCTGGGAATAGCTCACTAACCCTCGTGTAGGATGATAGCAGTAAGGCGGAATCGCTCGCAGATTACTTTTGCGATACATACACGCTAGAGACAACGTTCATACAGGAGTACTCAATTTCTCCATACCATAGCATAAAACAATTGGCATACAAGAATTCAATGTTTTTGAACTCCTAAGTAAACTCGACGTAAGGAAATCTATTGGATGACGAAATACTTCCTAGGATACTGGAGGAGCTAGCGACCTTCGTCTCAAACCCCTTAAATGTGTGCTTCAATCGGTTCGCAACGCAATGCAGATTACCTAGCGTTTAAAAAACACCATGATAAGCCCTGTCTTCAAAATATAAGCTCAGAGTAAACGTGAAAACTACTACCCTGTAAACCTAACTAGCATAGTTGTTAACGTTCTAGAAACTATTAGAAAAGCACTATTTGAGTATTTGGACTACAGTCTTCTGCTCTCTGAAAAGTAGTATGGTTTCAGAACAGGTTATTGATGCCTCACGAACTTATTAGTAGTAAGTAAAGAGAGGGTGTACTTTGATGGGTCTAAAGATCTTTGCTACAATCTAAATCGACTTTAATTAGGCTTTAAGCAAGACCCACCACTCTAGGCTGCTTCATAAGTTATACAGTATCAAAACCATTGGCAATTTACACCTGTGGATAACTGATCACTTAGGTGGGCGGAAACAAAGGGTGCGGGTCATTTCTGAATAATTTGGGTGAAAAACAATGCCCAGTTGAGTTCCTCAGGTAACGGCTTCGGGCTCAGATTAATTCCTCGCATGTTCCTCTTTACGTATTGCGGATTCCCTAACAGTGACTCATTACCAAAGCGTACGTAGATAAATCTATATCATTCTGATTATCTGTGCAAATTAGTATACCACCATGTACAAAATGCTACGTGAGAATAAAACTATTATTATTATTACTATCATTATTAGTAGTAGTATTAGTATTATCACTATTGTTAACTGATCTCCATAATATGTTAAGCTAATTAGTCTTCTTGAGTGCTGACGATACTAAGATATGGAAAGCTGTGTGCAACAAAGAAGACAGCTCAGAACTCCAAGAGTATCTGCGGACACTAGAAAAATGGCCTAACATTTGGCAACTGTTAGTGAACGCCTTCAAGTGCATTATGATGCATATTCGACATCAAAGTGTAAATACATGCACGATGAATGACATACTCACTATCATTCAGACGAATATTGATCAAAGTGTTACCATTAGCAACGAGTTAATAACTACTGCACATTGCTGCGTCTTTGCTGCAAAGAGCTTCCTAACTTTTTGATCAATACTCTTTGGTCTCCATATTGATGCTAAGATATCTATAACCTTGTACACTGTGTTTACCAAACCAAAACTTGAATCGAATGTATAAGCAGCCAGTACTTGTCTAAAAAAGGATTCTCAGCTATTAAAAAAGGTTCAGAGAACTTCAGCTAGGCTAATCCTTGAGATATCAGTGCTTTCGTACGCCTAGAGTCTAGCTAAACTAAACTTATTCTCTCTATCATATGGAAGAATTGGATAAGCCATTGCAGAGTTTTGGTTATGCTAATGGAGTCGTAATTTTTTTTACGTTCACCAACTGTGTATATACTATCAGTAATTTCACCCTCATCAACAGCAATGACTTATGCACACACGAAAATTGCAGAGTATGTGTATGAAAAAGAAGTTCGGTGCCAAGATGCGATAGACACATATTTGAAGCCAACGAATCCAACTTAACAAATTACACAACGCACTAAAGTTCAACAATTCAGTACAGTCAAGCACCTAGCACACATATCATCAAAGAAATATACAGTACAGTAATGATTATATCATGAAGGGGCGGGGTAACCACTGCCTAAACAATACAATAAGTCATCAGAATATTTAATATTAAACTTGTCGTTGACATGCTCTTATATATCCTGCTTCCCAGGACGAAAAATTTACGAAGACACTCCAAAAATGTCTACAAGCCTAGAACAAATCATTTGCTAGCTGATTACCAACTATCGCACAGTATAGTTTACAAATGGAAGTCTCTACCTCAGCGCGTAGTAACAACTCTATCGGTCGACACATTCATTAAAAGTTGGATCAACCGAGAAATTTGATTTCAATGACTAACACAGGTAACTCGGTCTTCTGTTATAATACACTGAAACACGTTGAGGAAAGAGTTACTGTACGAAGTTGTGCGTTACACTATTTGGCATGTTCGTCGAGTAATGTTTGCAGCACTGGTCGCTGGGAGATTAGTACGTTTAGTAATCACTTACACTGAGGTTTAGGTGCAAACAAATTTTAACAGATTGTCAGAATCTCAGTTTTTACTAGATTTACTCCCGTTAAATGATGTAAATCATATTGTTGTATTCTTAACGGGAGAAACTGCCTTCCCACCAAATATGGGTGGTGGTGGTGAGTCACGTTAAACTACACAGCATCGAGTCTTTAGTTTTTCTTGGAATCCAGCAAAATGGGGTACCCAATTGGTACTTCCTTGGTGTCCTAACGAACGATAAACCTAGTGCGATATACAAAGTCAGCAAACTTACGAAAAGTTAGTTGCGTTTTTTTTTCTTATATTTCGTTGGGTGACTTGTTGCTTGCTGATGCCTCTGCTTACTTTGCCTCTCACTTCGTCATGCCTATAGACATAATATTTAAGCATTTTTTTCTATATGTATAATGAACTAAATGATAAGGGCTATCAGATGATGCTTCAGGGGCTTGTTCTTAAGTCACGTAGCTGTTCCATCAAGTGGTTTAGTAGGAACTCTGAAGTGTGGATATCCATATCATTTCTACCTACACCCACTAATATTGGTTCGAACTGATTTAAAAACGAATTTTACAGACTGCTTTTCGAATCCTCCCCGTAAAGCCAAACACTCAAATTTAGTACTAAGGTGATTTTAGTGCCCCCGTAGGCTGTTTTCTTCTGTCCAAAGAAGGCAGGTAATTAACAGTAGATATTTTTTAAAATGAGGTGGTTGTGTGAAACTATGTATTCAGCTTTGTTGTTCGTTGCAGATTGATCTCAGTTGAATGCCACTGAGAACTAAGAAGTATTAGACAGTTGCTTTGTCCTAGAATGGGATGTGCGTACTGGATTCTTCCAAAAATCTGAGGTGATAACCTTCAGGTCTCTCGACAGACGTCAAACTGTCATACCAGTGGGCGGGCATTCAGTGGTGAAACTACCACTTCCATCAGCTTGTGAATTAGATTGGTAGAAATAACGCTTTCGTTGTCTGAATTTTCAGGGACTTAATTCCTGTCAGCAGGTTAGCTTCTTGACGCTAAGTGCGCTAATGACACACTTGTTTGTTAAAGACTGGTAAAATACAACAGTAGGAGACAATGTTAACATGTTCGAAATGCGATTCTCCTCGTTTAAATAAGAATTGTTGCTTCATAACTGGTATGTGCCAACACCTGGGCGAAAGGTACCGAAAGAAGTAGTAGAGTGCGTCGACCACTTCACTCATTTCGAAAGTCTGATCAGCTCTGATTAATTGACGTCTGACAAAATCACAGCACGTGTTCAGAAAGCCCATTTGGCTTTAACCAACTTACGCCACTCCTGACGCAGGTCAGGTGTCAGTTTACAATTAAAGGACCAGTAAACACCTCAGTAGTCCCCTTTTACTGCATAGATGTGAAACCTGGCTATTAAGAGGCAGTAATACATATCAAAGAGTAAGTTACATCCGTAGGTTGTTGTTCGTAGATGCCTTCGTAGCATTGATCGAGTTTGTTTAGACCACCGAGTAAGTAATAACAAGGTTAAAAGCATGGTACTAGTGAAAGATAATAAATTAATTTTTGCGGCTGCTAGCTTCATCAACTGGGACATGTCTTACGTTTGTCCAATTACTGCATATCTCAGCTAACAACGTCGTCTTACGTAGAAGCAGGATGAGAGAAAGCTAAGAACGGGAAAATTAAAATAATCAGTCCACAAATTTACTTACCAGTGATCTCAACCGTGTTGGAAGATGCAGAGTTCTTGGCTCCAGTTTTCGTAGTCTCCCTGTTGGACGATGCCTCCCTATTCTTAAAGTGTACTGGAAATAAATGGTTGTCTGAGCATAGTTGCAACAGGTCACCACTACTTATTTGCTAAGCCGGAACACCGAATCATCTAAGTGTTTACCAGACAGGTTTATGCTACCTATTTAGGGATTAGATCGCTTTATATGAGTACTACATGTAAGCTGACTACACATGATCTTTTTATATGTAGTTTTGGATGTACCGGTGATGAAAATTCGTGAAGTTGGGGTGTGCATTTTTGGGTTGACATTTTCAAATCCTATCCCTCCATTTTTGTGAGGCAGCACGAATGTAATGTTGTTTGTTTATGAGTAACACCTTAGTACTGTCATACCACTGTACGATTGTCAGTACGACTTTGCCCTAGAAACTTGTTTTTAAATTTAAGTCTTACATCTACTCAACCTACCTGTCTGATATATAACATAAAGGAATAATTGCCCCTCCAGATTTAGTTTGATTAGTTTTCCAGAATAAAAAAGCTTGACCACTACGTCAGCATAGCAGCTACAGTCAGTGTATGCATGTATACTAGATTAGAGTCGAACGTCAATCCCCAGATGATAAATATTAGTGCAAAATATACCATAAAACGAAACGGTGATATGTTGTATTTTCAGTTGTGATTTAAATTAGTTATTAATATGTTCATGGGTATTGTTAGAATTTAGGGTTACGGTTGCGTTTAGGTTAAGTGTACTTATGCATCAGTACTCACTTTAAATGTATGTAAAGTGACATAACTGGTCTCTCCATATTTACAGATATATATCCACGGGGAAAGCATACTATGATTATTCCTTACTTCTCCTTCGCTACAAATCGACTCAGATTCTAAGAAAATCCATTGTCGTCTCCTGTTTTCTAAAAGGTTTTAGGGGTCACTTAAGCTCGGCAGTGTAAGTCAACTATACTTATAGAAATATACTTGTTTAGATTGACACTTTTCACGCACACGTAATATTCCTTAGAGTGAATTAATTAGATCTCGCACATAGTAATCCTTCAACAGAATAGTCATATTATAGGTTTACTTTTTCAGGTGCACAGCTGCAAAATGGTATTCATCCATTTGGCGATAATGCACTTCTTCAGTGCTCTAATGGAGTTGTACCTGCGCAAATTGGAATATCTGTTGACTTATTATCAAATCTACCCCAACAAACGGAAGGAACTACTGAATCAACTAATTCAGATAAGATGACTCAATTTACTCGGTTTGCTGCTGAAAGTTTGTTTAATTATGTTGCCAGTTTTGCACGTGACAATTTAACATCTGATCCCCTTGTACCCATGTCATCAATTAAAAAATGGTTTGATACAATGTTGCAGAAACTGTCGCTAGATGCATCTTTTTGGCAAAAGTAAACATACCGCATGCAAACATTCAGTTTTCCATACTGTAATAAGTGCACATCTCATGTATTTGTTTTACACCAATTTGTTATTGGCCAGATTATCATACCTCCAAAACAAAACTTTTCAAACATGTTATGAACAAGTAAGGAATGTAATAATATGTAGTAAAATAATATTCCGGTAGTCACAACTACAGTAATGATAACAAATTCTTTAGCTTCGAACTACTTGTATACTTAATGATTTTTCTCAAATTAAAAATACTGACCAAATTTCATGTTATCACTATACCAATAACACAGCTACGCTGTAAAATAATAAGCATGTATATTGTATCTGTAAACAGCTTGGTATCCCAACACCAATATTCTCAATAAATAGTTATTGGGGATCAGGAGTCTGATTGTACGCCTTGTGCAAGAATTAGTGATGATTTTACCAGATACTAGCAGTTTGTTGGTGGCGTTCAGTGTTTTAAAAGTTATTATCTTATAATGTTGTTTACCTTCAACAAATTGTATGCACAACAACCTGTTGCAGTACAATTTCTACTGTATGACACTTCTTTTTGTTATAGAATTATAATCTTAATATAGGTCGTCAAGTATTTTTTTAAAGGACGGAAGCATAGCTTGTGTTCATAAACTTCTGTCAGTAATCCTCCAGGAAAATACGTTAACTTTGCGAAATGCATACTAATGGCGTTGAAGAACTCCTATAATATTGCTACATATCTTGGCGAACACAAGGGAAAATTAGTATTAAGCATTCATGAATAAGTTGAGTTTGCAAATTCCTAATAGCGACTGATCTCTCTTGTCACTTCAATACTAATATGTTGGTTAGATTTTGTAGTAGCGTAAAATTTGTCTGTTTGAGTCATATCATGTTTTATTTCCATTCTGTTATTTGATCAAATCATTTTTTCTGTAAAACTTTATTTTCTGACTTCAAATCAGTAGGTGGTTTGTGACAATGCATAACTAAGACAAGTTTCTATTAAGCTCATATTTTAAGCAATTCACAATATCATCAGCTTCCGCCATCGCTCCAATACCTGTATCCCCGCAAATCAATGTCTTTTGAATAGGATAGATGCACTTCCAATGAAGTTTGTTAGTTAGTCGTTCAATGTGTTCATGAGTGAATGGATGTTGCCACATTTTGGTATTCATTGCAGGTGCAAAATACACTGGTTTATTATTGAGCATATAGTCTTTTTCACTGGGAAACCACCATGCCCGTACAAGCGTTGTCAGAAGATTATCAGCCAGTCCGTGTGCCATTTTTGCCATTGTATTAGCACTCAACGGGGCTAATAGTAATATATCTGCCCAATTTCCAAGCTAAAATGCAAAGATGGGATTACGAAATCCAAAAATAGCAAATTCTCACCTCAATATGTATTACAGGATCACCACGTTTTTTCCAACTTGTCCACTCGTCAACATCTTTATAAACTGGCACATTTATGTTATCTGTTGAAAAAAAGTTAAGTGAATTGGTTGTAACAATTAGACGAATTTCAAAGCCTATTTCTAGAAGTTTTTCTATCAAACACGGTATTTTAATTGCGGCAACACTACCAGTAACACCAAGAAGCAATTTGTTTCTTTGTAATTTATCCTCATTCATAGCTAGCAAGTAAAAGGAAAAAATGGTTAGTCTAGTGTCATTCCTAAATGGTAAATTTGACATGAATTAGTTCATGCAATCCCATGGCTGCACATCAATGTAATATACTCAATATCCAATCTCCAGTATGCTACTTCAAATAGACCCATGTATATGGAAGGCGAATTAGGGATCAAATGACTTTAATTCCCTAGCATATGAAGTGGATTATGTCTCCTATGGGAGTTTTGAGACTGATGGAGATAATTTGTGGCTCAGAAAAATTCTGAAGGTGCTGTGTTCTCAGCTAGATGATTTGATCACTAAATTTCCCGACGACACCATCAGTGCATACTTCATAATGAAGTGATTTATTAGGTTTCTTAAGCAGCAGTTAACTAACAGTTTGTTGTGTTGACGCGAAACTAAGTAGCTTGTTACCCATAACTCTGTTACCGTTTGAATAATTATCTGGATTATCTTCTGATAGCAACTTCCGTCTACGTAAACACCAGATGGGAATGCTATAACATAGCTCCGCTTATTTTGGTGCGTTTGGACATGAGTTTGGCTTGGTAAGCGTCGAAACATTCTTTTCACAAAGGAAACCAGGGAATTTTTAGAAGCTTGATACGCCTAACACATCGAAATTGGCCAATAAGAAAAAGGATAAACAATCACAATGTTACAGATCAATACAGAGGATAAGAAAATTAAAATAAACACCCAGACAACAGCAATAGAATTAAAGAAAACGATCAGTCAGATTTTAAGTTAACTGACCTGTGTTCGGTAAATTTTAATAATAACTATGATAAGGATCAGAAAGGTAATGAAAACCCCACAATCAAAGCACTCGACTGAATGAACACAATATGTGCTAACGAAGTGCAACAGCAACCCTAAAGAAGATCAATAACTTCATTGGGTGCTACTTATTTTTGCTTGAAACATAGTGAGACCTCTAACAAACGTGAAGTATATCGCGTTATTATTTTATTTAAATGATCCAGTTCTGCTAAATGTTAGTGTAGACTTTCATGCTACTTTACAGTTAAAAGTGATGCGTATTGTATCACTCTACAGTTCTTTCAACTGAACGTTTCCAGCTGTTTTCATTGTTGTTTTTTGTTGATTGGTTAATGCATACAATCGTTAAACATCATAATGATAAACCCGTTACTGATTTCAAAGGGTCTTGTTCAATTCTAGTCAACGAACTTTGTTAAAAAAATAACGGCGGCAAAAGTAGTGTCGATTCCCGCGCATCGCCATTATCTCAAAGACCATACATAATTTCTGATCATAATGAAAACGATATTGTCAGTAAATACGTTACACATAATTACAGTGAATTGTTATGGGAAGTGTATTGTAGTTGAATTGAGGTGATTTTGTGAAGACAGGTATTAGGTTTAGTTGGTTGTATTCGTTACAGATTGATATCGATTCGACACCAATGAAAACTAGAGATCATTAAACAGCCGTTTTGTCCGAGTGTGGGACTTCCCAGCAGTGGCCACTCTATCCCGCCAGGCAATCTAGTGCGGGGCCTTCAGGTCTAACGGCGATCGTCTAATCATTTGTAACATTCGTAGAACTCTTACGATCATTCAATGCCACTGTTGACAGTCGTCTCACTCCCAACATATCCGAACTCTACTAGTCATGACTTCTAACTAGAACCTTAAAAACATCCTGAAGTTAGTCATTAGTGAACTGACTATTGTAGCTGAATCAAAGTGGTTTTGTGGAGATGGGTATTATGCTTAGTTGGGAGTGAGAATTCTGCCATTAAACGCCGACGAGCCCAGCAATCCAGATGGTTAAGTGTTTACCGTGAGACTCTAAGGCCCTGGTCCCGACTCCTTAGTAGAATCGAGGGCCCACACTGCTGAGGAGTTCCATACTACGGCGAAACAACTTTCCAGTGCTTCGGAGCTACTTTCTCATAACTCACCAATTTTCTTTTACAAAACAACAGGTCGTTTTTAACAATTGCTATATTGAAATCCTCGAAATATTCGCATGTTCCCTTAGCACTCCTGAAATTTATTTCAGTTCACAGTAGGAGCTTGGACTGTGCTTCAGGATTATTGATTCTGTCAATCAATGCCGCGTAGTTGTATTTCTAACTGGTTGCCATAATCACAGTTTTCAGCTTGTGTTCTTGGTTGAGATATAAATTCTCTGATAAGCATATGGGTTGGTCTACTGAGAGAATTGAATCTAACTCTTTTCTGAATAATGAAGCTCATCTGTCCGAAATGTAGTATTATTTATTTTATCTCTTTGTATGTCAAACTAACGACTTCTTTAGAAAATGACAAATTATTCAGGTCTAAATACCATTCCTTCCACATAGCTGTTAAGAAAGAGGACTTATTGTCCCTCCTATAAATGTTCTAACGGCACCATAGCTCAGATCCTCTACTCGTGCAGATGAACTCATAATATCGAATTTACTAAGTGCATAATCCATTTATCAAGGCTATCTATAGAAGGTCTGTTTTGAAACCTTTTCCTTCTAAAGAGAAGTTTGTTTGTGGATGTTGGTGCTATCTCAGTGCAAAATGATTGTTCAGTATTACCCGTTTGTATAAAATTTTATGACAAGACAAAGTTATTCAGACAAAAAGAAGCTTTAACTGCATTCTAGGAAGTAACTACACTACGTAAGTATCTATGAGTCAAAATTCACAGTAATAGCCTATCGTGAAGCATTCAAGTAAGTTAGTAGCTAAATGTACTGATATTGAGGTGGAGTATTGGATTTAGTGTTTATGATTGTGATATTAAACATCGCTCTGTAAGAAAATTTTACGCAGATTTGTCGTCGCGTCACGTTGAATTTCAGAATCTTCATGACTGAATGTGATTAAACGCTTCTTATCTGACCAAGTCTAACACCACGCAGAGAACTAATAAGTGAAACTAAGAAAATATTTGATTGATACATTACAAATGTCTGATACGGGATGAAGCAATAATATCAGTTAAAAAGTTCATGAATTTTATAAGCAACGAGAATTGTCTAAGACTCTTGATAGATTACTATGTGTAAATGACCAAATAGTAATTCCTCCAACGCTACGCAAACGCATTCTAAGTGATTTACACAAAGGACATCTGGGAATAGAGATGATGAAAGCCCATGTTAGAACCATTTGTTAGTGGCCTCAGACAAACGTTGACGCGTTCAGTAGCTGTTAAGTGTCAAAACTACCATAAAGTCAAAAATAAACCCAGCTAATGAAAATCTGGCTAACTTGGCATATGTATTTACATATTACGTGTTGCTTCGCTTGCGTTCCTATTGCCAATGAATACAACACAGCTCCATTACTACTTCCTTGGTATTTTTACTGAGTTATTCAGAGGATGGTAATTCAAATACTATAATTCCAAAAACACTATCTGGCGTCGCTCGATGTTTTATTATGTGGTGTTACATCTTTGACCAATAATGTCAGACCGTGCACTGATAATCGCTAAATGATATAGAGCTGTATTTTTTCTGTAACTATTTCCAACACTATCCTTATTACTAAATAACTATTACCCGGATTGCGAATATTTATGTAACAGATGAGCATGAAGTTCAGCATTAAAGTTTGACAGACGAAGGTAAGGCCTTTACAAGTACAAAGTTAGTGCACCTAAAGCTACTAGTAAAAAGGTCATGTGTGATCAGCTTTAAGCGAATGTCGCTTTGGCTCTGTGGCCATGCTCCCAAGTAGTCAAAGCGTCCCTAATCTAGTCCTTTTCGCAGGTACCTCAAAAAGGACCCTTAGAGTGTGGGAAACCGGGAAGTGATAAATGCCCTTACACTACTCAGTGACTGATTGGCTTGGCTTCTAGCCACACTTTAAGTGAGAAAGAGTTAATACAAGCCTAATTGTTCAAACCGAACTAGTAAATAGTAGCGACGTTCGAACCTGTCATTTAGTGGCTGAAATTCAAAAACATTGACTCTACATTAGGAAAAAATGCTAAAAAAAACGAAATGAAACAATACACAAGCGAGAAGGAAAATTTATAATGGAAATTCGCTTTTTTAAAGCATTTAACAAGTGTAATTAAAGAACAGGAATGCATTCTGTTAAGTAATCTATTTCTTTCTTTACTGCACAATCACACGGTTCAATACTAACAGAAACACTAGCATTAAGACTAAAAGCTAATTATAGAAGAGCGGGAAGGAGGGGGAACTTAAATATCCACAAGATCGAAGATGTGAGGAAAGAAGAAAAACGTAACACATCAAGGTTTAAGGCACAAATAGGAGGAGAACCCAACTTCTGTGAAGTAGAGATATAATGATGTAGCGCCTGAGTTCACAATTATGTTGAAAGTAAGTTTTTTTTATCACATGGAATAAAGTTTGATAGAATTGGTCGAAAAGAAATAAAGAAACAAGAAAAACAGGCAATAAACTTCACCTTTCACTTTCTTTGTACACAAACTCAGTGCACTTTTAGTATACACTAATACATAATCATTCAGTTCAATATCAGGTAGGACGGTGGTAGAAATAACAAAGGCAAGTGGTTTACTTTACCGACAACCCATTGAGTTGACTTAGTTAATTATAGTTAAAGAAAGATTTTTAAAATAAATCTTCAAGATTCACTGGTGCAGGTCCAGAACGTTTGGTATATCGTCTATAACGTTTTGAATCCGTATCTTCAGCGGCACGAATTCGATTAGCTTCTTGTTGATCGGCAAGAAATTTCTGAGAAATTTTAATAATAACGAGATTTAATACTAGACTGATATCGTTCATTTAACAGCTGATCATGAGCGTATTGTACAAAGGTGATGTAGAATTAGTTTGAATTTAGCTTTTTATCAGTTACTTCAAGAAAACACTTGATGATAACTAGTGTTCACACATGGTTGACCATAATAAACTAACTGATGCATTAATCAATCGGGAGTTTGTTAAATTAACTGTTGCAATTAAGTCAATAGATAGATATAACAGAATAAAACCAAATATTTGAGCTTTCAATATTCCCTTAGTTGTAAGGCTCCATTTAACCTACTAATCATTGTTGTATCCTTTTTTCACTTATTATTGTAAATTCACCATAAACCTATTATTCAGATTAGTACCATACATAGCACAGTTTGAATAAATTGGTTTACTATTCATGATACATTGTGGCCTGTTATTGATCGACATAATTTATTTTAAATCATGGCAATATAGAATCAGAGACTTTAGACAAAAGAACCTGCGTCAGTCAATTAGTACTAGAATTTCGCGTCATTAAGTGGTGAGTATCCGTGTTATTGTTCCAGCTAAGCTCAAACAGAAGTAGGTCGTTGGGGCTCGGACTTGTGATCTACTACTAGCTGGAAGCTAGGTTAACCATTAGGCCACCCACTTAGTTACTTACAATAAACAGACAACTAACGCCCATTTAGTATCTCGTGCACCAATAATTTTCACCTAAATGACGTATTTGGGAAAAAAGCCAATGAACAAACTGAATTAGAAATTGTTATGTCGGACCACTAAAGAAGAGTTAAAGAACTTCTAGGACTGTATTTTAGAGGACTAATTCATTTATTCTGGTCGTGTGTAATGTAAACATTACATTTTTATTATTCTTATGTTCCTCTTACTCTGTCCTCCCGTTTAGTATATTTGCTGTTATTGTATTGTCTCTCATTATGGACTACAGTTAATTAGTTGTGTACAAGTTACCCCTATTCACTGCCACAATCTCTTCTGTTTTGTATTAATGTAAAATCCCTGATTGGTTTGCTGTGCGGTCTGAATTTGTGTATGTATAAAGGCATGATTAAAATACAATATGACTGGCAATTGGACTGGATTGATTGTGTCTGGTTGGCTCGTAGCTGTTGTTTTCTCTATTCCGACTTCGGGGGCTGGTAGTGGTGGGGCTGACGTGTCCGTATTCTGGTTGGCAGTTATTAAGGGCACAGAGTATTATTTTTCAATACATAAGAGAAATCAAAACAGAACAAATACAAACCTGATAATTCTCTTTAATCCAAAGTTTTTGTGACAAAAACTTTGCTTGCTGTTCTGTACCTACATAGTCCCATTCACTTTCACTCATTTTTAAACGACGTCTAGTAATAAATATCTGTGCTTCTTCATCGTATGGTCTACGAAGTAGCCAATATTTTACAGCCCAGTTTAACATCCAACGAGACCATATAAAACAAGTCCATGGGAAGAATAATATTCTAACCAGTAAAACACGTTTTAAGCTGGGTCGGCAGCAATCGCCTCTGAAATAAAGTGAAAAGCAAAGTAGAGAAGAAACTCGTCAGTGATATACAAAGAACATGGCACATATGCGCACCAGTCCAACTTGTCATATTACCTTAGCATGACGAGACTAAGTTAACGAAGCTAATATCGGGATGTAGTTCGACAGGAAGGAATGTGCATGAAGGGATAATAAAGATAAAGCGTGAATACATCTGCGTCACTGTGACCGTTTTTGAATCACATCACTGAGTATCTCCTGTCTCTGGTCGCGATCTTTACACGGACTCCAATCAGGAAGTCTATACCTATCGATACGGCTTACATTGACAGTTAGCGACTTCATAGACTGACACCACAGTCTAGTTTGCAATCTTTAATGTTCTATCCTACTCCTACACCAGATAACATCTTGAAAGTCTCACCAGCCCTGGTGAGTCAATGTCTGATACAGATTCAAAAATCTCGTTTGGCTTTTAATAACTTGCATCACTTATGGTAAAAATGAGAGCCATCAGCCAACCAAAGCACAAGTATACTTGCAGTATCCTGCTTTGCACTAACCTACTGACCTAAGGCTGTGAAACGGTTTTATAATGGAACAAATAATCGGAAACCACAGTCCTTCTTTCCTGAAGAACTAACTATATTCTGGGACTGATTTTGTTAATTTGATCTCGCCGTGATAATCAGGTATAGTAACTAAAGCTAACGCATAAATTTGTCAGGTCCTGCGTTGTTTATGATTGACTGGTCATAATGCAACTCAAAGCTGAGGAAGTAAGGAAAATTCAGAATACACCCATGCCTCACAAATTACTGTAGAGTCAATCTGTCTTCAAATAGAGAAATCGATAAATAATTAGTTTGATGGGGAAAATTTATCAATAATATGGTTCTATTCATACTAAAAATGTTTTACTGTGAGACACTGAGTAAACAATTTCAGTACGTTAGAATTAGAACAATTCCATCTATGTATGTATCCAAAATGTTTTAGTGGGAGCCTTCACTACACTAAAGATTTTTATCGAGCGTAATAATGCATAGCTAAAAGCTGTATTCACTGCAACCATAGAATTCTTACGCTGGTACACCCAAAGCTACTAGATAATCTACAACACTGTTTATCTCATTTCCTCAATATTTAAGACCGGAATGGATCTACAATATATTTCGCATCCTGTTAGGAGTTCGAAAGCCCTAGAAGTACGATTGTTCATTTTATCAAGTTGTATTGATTTTTTGTTAACATGATTTGTAAACTTTCATCACTTGTATGAAAGCACATTTGATAACATTTAATTGTATTATTAACAATGTTGATAATTTCATTTGATTAATAATCACTATGATTATTTTGTATATATAAAGGAATGTGTAAAATATAATCTGAATCTGATTCCGATCTGTCTGGTTGGTCTATCAGCTTGTTCCTCTATCTCTGGCTTGGGACTGAGTGGGCTTAGGTCAGTCGCGCATTATCCACTAGACACACCTTCTTCGCGACATAACACATCCCAAACGGGTAAAGTAACAAGGTAACTAACGAACAAAAATTATCTGTCTATAATATTCTGTACAGCCAAAGACACTAGCTGTTTGCTAACACTCAACCTTTTCATAATTAGTCGCTTCATTTGTGCAGCGCACATAACTGGAGCTTTATTGTACAATGATTCGTGTGCTTAAGTCATTCAATACACATGCGAAACCAATCGTCTCAATAAAAACTTCAAATATTTCACTTCGAAACAAGAAATAACTTTATGATAACTGTAAACGACTGTTAGGAATTCTGAGAAAAAGAAAACAAAAGAGCCCAAAAGATGAAGCGTGGATTATAACGAAAACTGATCAGTTATTTAACGATAAATCTACCGAAGTTCAACAGTTTCTTGTAATATACTCCGTAGAAGTTGTTCTTCACGTTCTTTTAATTCATCACGAGTTAGCCGTCGACCAACCTCATACTTGGATATATTTAAACGACCCTCAGCACTAGCTAGTTGTTTTGCTTTGGCACGATGTTTTGGATCTTTCAATAAATAACTTAGTGCATGATTATAACTTGTCCATTGACCTGCGTACTGAAAGAAAAAAAAAGTCAAATTGTAGTACATCAAGACAAATCCCTCATAATGGAACCTGAAGGTCCCAGAATCACAAATATTCACCTCTGACGAATTCCATAACAGAAAAAGACATATGCAAAGTGTTCCCTAGTTTCTCTTAAAAGTATTCAACTAAGACCAATCTGTAGAGAATATAGACAACACTTAGTGAACAATAAGAACCCTGTGAAGTTTTTAGAAATGAATAAATAGTGCTGGTAGTTAAAATGAATGTGATGATACGATATGATTTCGTGATGGCTGCTCTTGTAATAGAATTATGGATTGAAAACCCATCCCCAAAGTAAGTGGTATCAAAGACAAGAGCATCCCTTTAAAAATCCCAATGAAAAGTCGCTGACTGTATATTACCTTTAATAAACAAATTTCGAGTTTCATTTTATGCTGCTTAACAGTGAGAAGAATATTAGCAATTTTTTGTATTTCGAAGCAGCTAAAAAATTTAAGAGAAGCTTTGCTATACCTTATAGGCTGATTAAATCAAACGAAATTTCATGGGTTAGTACCACTGCTCTACCTTATCGCCATGACACGACAGAAGAACTCTGAAACAACATGGGGTCCAAGGGTTCTACAAAACAATCTACATATTTCAAAGTGCTTTAGTTAAAACATATGAAAGGATTCGCTTCACCCCTACACATAACCGTGTTTACAAATTTGCTTGTGATGGCTTCTAAAAGTCGTGACTCGTGCCAAGGAATATGAAAGCTACACAAAGCGACCTCCCTATAATCCTGTAGAGCTTGAAAGAATGCAAATCAAATTAACAATAATAGTACTATAAAATTCACAAAAATAACATTCAGATCATTCAGAAAGGTTTTTCTAACTATAAAGAAAGGTGTGTGGCTGAAGTGTTTTACATTTCGCTAGTCCCCGCTGCAACCAATAGAAAGGAGAGCCTTATTATTCATCCGACTCGAATTATTTATCCAAGCAACCACAATTAAGTGGGTCAAGTTTCTTACATGTTTAAACACACAAATTATTGCTAAATTCCCCTCACCACATTTTTCATACCCCTTGATAGTTAAGAAGCACACGCAAACACGTTTCTCTATGAAACACCTAAACCTATAATGACATGACTTCAATGAAATCTAGCTTGTAATTTGATTTGCTCAATTGAGTTATTTTAAAATTACGTTAATGTAATTTAGTTATTTATTGTTCTCTGAAGAAGCGGTTTACATGGAGTCGTGAAACGTCAGAAATTTCAATTTATACTCATTGAGTTATCGTAAATATTCTGCTAAATTCTGTAAATTAAATTTATCACTTTTTCGGCTGATTGTATTCGAATGAATAAAATTCAAAACATTGTGAATGTCATTTTGTGCTACTTATTAGTAGGCAGAATTATATACAAACAATTTTGTTTACTTTTTGAGAAAACAAAAGCTGTTTATCCTGTTTTACAAGTTCATCTTCACTTACTACTGACCAATGAACTGTTCTGCAATAAGTGAAGATCAGCTTGTAAAACATGGTAAAAATCAACACGTCTTCTCAAATGTAAATAAAATTCTTTATTTACAATTCTGCTTACTAATAAGTAGCATAAAACAACATTCAAAATTTATTGAATGGTTGGGCACACCTTTAACAGTCATATATAATAAACATAGAAATCCAACAAACTACGTATATGCAACAGAAACTAATTGTGTACGTTGGTCAAGTTAACAACTATAAAGACTTAATAGTTCCGTGTAAAATGTCTTGACTTTTGAAGTATTAGGTTCTAGTCTCAGTGTACGAACATCAGAACAATGGTATGTAGCGAGTACATTCAAATGAGATGAAACACACGCTTTTGATTCTAATGGAAGCTACAAACCAAATCTGCTAATCAACTATATCTCTTCAGTATTTTTCATACGACCTTTAGAAAACTTACTTGTATCGATGATATGATAAGAAGAATAGATAAAATCACTAAACGAACATCAACTTTTGTAGAAACACGACGTCGATAATATCGATAATAATGAAAGTACATTTGGTCTGGATTATCAAGCATATAGTCGTATTCGGTTCTTTGTTCAGGGTCACTAAGAATCTAATAATAGAGAAAAACAATAACATGTAGACAATATTAATTATCTTCAGGAAACTACTGATGATTTAAATTGAACTAATCAGAATGTGAGAATGTGACATTTGAAGGGTAGCCAGTGTATGAAAAACTACCCAGCTAAGGTCTGTACGATACTTGGAGATGTTGGGTGACAGAACTCAGTATTCCTTCATCCATGCCTTTTTATTCCGGTTTCTTAATCTATATTTTCGTCATTGTTCATCATTATTATTATAACTACAAGTATTTCAATTCCTTTAATATTTATCTTGCTAATTTTATCTCGTCGTAATGATGTAATATTGTATCTTTGGATACCGAATACTTGTGCTAGACTATATTGATTACGAGTAACTGACTCGAATAAACGTGTATTTTGATTGAGCGTTGTGGAGACTGTTACATTTGAATCTGATATCACAAATCGTGATTAAGGAAACCTAACTCAGAGAATGTATAGTGCTATTAAGATATAAAGTCAGAGTTTCGTTAACTTAAATGTAAACAGTTCTCAAAAATAACAACTTTACTTAAAGCTCACTGTTTATAAGCTGCCTGGAATAAAGAGGATTTCCCTCAATTCCTGTTTAGAAACAACGAATCACGAGATGGATCAAGTCAATGGCAACGAAAACTCGAAATCCAATCCATAATAGATCAAAATACAAATGCAAGCATTTTGAGGCTTGGAAGAGATGAATAGTAGGGAATAGCAATTGGAACTCATACTATTAAGTTGTATTTACTAAAAAATTAAATTGTAAGACACTCTCACTTCTTAGATTGTAAGCCTTTTGTAAATCAATTAACGTTTAAGATACACTTTTTGCCACGTGTTGTTGTCTCAGTTCTATTTTTTTTCCAGGGAGAGGTGCTCAGGTTTTCTCTGTATCAACCAGTCAGTATTTCTGAAATCCGGTCACGACTCGTAGTTGACAAACTTACCAGTTTCTTATCAACAAAAGGTCGTATCATCTCAACTAGCACGGTCACTCTATCTTTCTTGCACCAGCAAGGTCATCTCACAGCCAACAATAAGGCATTATTTTAATGTCACTGGTTTCTAACTAGCTCACCTCTCCACATATGACTGGACTTTATGGACTAATTAATCTATTGTTTCTATGGATTAGCTTAACTAAAATAATATTATTTTAAAAAAATTAAAAAGAACTCACCTCATAGGCAGTGTTGATTAAACGAAAACGTTCTTCAGCTTTTATTTTATCTTCTGCTGTTTTCTGCTTATCTGGGTGATGTTTTCTTGCCATTTCATGATATGCTTTACGAATCCGACTTTTATCATCGTCCCGAGAAACCTGTAAAACTGTTTTTTGAATATAAATAAAAACGAAAACAAATTGTAGATATGTTAACAGAATTTGGGGATATGAAAAACAAATAATAAACTTGGCATCTTAATGTAGCACAGTAATAAAGTAAGAGTTGTAGTGGACTACTTTGTGTTATATCTTTCTCTGTATGAAAAAATAATGATAATGCTAACCAACTGGCTGATCTGAAGTAAGCATGGTGAGGTTCTAAATTTAAATCATTACATCAAGACCGTCTAGTTTACTAAATTTTGATTAACGTCTTCATAGATATACTCTTAGAAAAACAACACTTTCTCCATCCACCATAACAAAGAGTAGCCCTCTAAAAATAAGACTCTCTTATCAATTCATAATAAGCAGATGACTTAATCCTGGTTGGTGAACAAACTGATACAGTGATACCGTGAGTGAATGTTTCAGATATGCCGCTCCTCATCTTAATGTAGTATGTCGCTTCTGTTAAGTCGGACCATTAAAGGAAGGTGAAAAACTTCCAGAACTGTGTTTTAGAGGACTAATTCATGTATTCCGGTCGTGAGTAATGTAAATATTACATTTCTATTATTGTTACATTCCTCTTACCCTATCATCCCGTTTAGTATATTTGCTGTTATTATATTGTCTCTTACTATGAACTACAGTTAATTAGTTGTGTACAATTTCCCCTCATTTCTGCCACAATCTCTTGTTTCGTATTAGTGTAAAATCCCTAATTGGTTTGCTGTGTGATCTGAAGTTGTGTATATATAAAGGTAAGATTGAAATACAATAAGACTGAATTGGATTGGATTGTGTCTGTTTGGCTAATCGATCGTTGTTTTCTCTATTCCGGCTTCGGGGACTGGTAGTCGCGGGGCAGATGTGTCCATATCAAGGGCACTGTGTATTATCCACAATACATAACAGCTTCAGAACTGGTCTGTGTCAGTATCCAGTTATACAAAATAGAATGAGATAGATTAGAGTATCCTAGGGTTCTCATCAAGCTTGGTGGCTTCGCAACAGGCGAAGTTTTAGCAAGGACATAAATTAGGTGCTGGATTTCTGTTGGTATAGATCACTTGTGATACAGACGAGATGTCTATCTGTCTATCAGTGACCAAGTACATTCCTTACCCATCCGTTATATACTGATTTGTGGCTGGGCAAAACGATCATTAAAAGTATAAAACATACTTAAATTGCAATCAATAAATCATAGATATCTTCAAAGGACTTCTCATTTGGGAATCACTGAGAAATGATAGGTAATATATGCTAATGTGTTGCTTTAGCAAAGTTAATGCAAGCCTTATCTTTGAAATCCTACTTATTCGCTAAAAATTGTTGTTTTAGCTAAATATTTATTTAACAAGAGAACAAACATATAAATTCATTTATACTCCTTCTGCCATCACAACTACCCCATTTTACCTCCTAGGCTAACTTGGATGGATAATATGTCTTGAAAGAGAAAATAAAGATCAGTTATAATGCACAGTAGTTAACCATTTTATTAACACCACATAAAAACACAAACAATAAACACGAAGCAGAAAGGTTACGCAATCGATTAAATTAAAAATAGGTCATAAACGTAATTTAATTGTTCAAAATTAACAATTAATTAAGTAATTAATTAGGAACAATTTTCGCTTAGAAACAATAATTATAAGAATTTTCATTTCTAATCGTAAACATTAAAAACAAATTGATCCATTTCGATTGAAGTAATTTCGATAAGTATAAAAATTAGGGCAAGGGTGTATCACTACAATTATCACTGACAATTGATCATTATTATTGAAGAGGTATTATCGACATAAACGTACAAAATACTGTCGAACTTGTATAATTGACTAAATAATTCAGAAATAATTATACTGTATATTAATAGATATAGTCGACTATAAGCAACACAGAACCCAGCATATATATCAGTCCACGTTACTACACCACACCAGTAAAAGCGTTAGTAATACCGGAGGTGGTAAGAAAAGACTAGATATAAAGAACTAACTTATGAAATGAGAAGTATATGAAGCAATTATAAAGCAACTAAGAGACGACAAAAAGTAAATGCGCTTGCTCTACTGCGAGTGATTTACAGCCATTTCGAATAATGTCTTAAATTACTAGTTAACATAATCAGACAGACCTTAACATGGTAATCTGGAAACACAAGCATGACCTGTCCACATGTACAGTTCATAAGCTGATATCATGTTATATATGGTGGTCCCTGGCTTTCTCTATTTTACTTCTGCTTGCATTGATGCAAGTAACATGTAATTATCAAGTACATGTTTACACATATTCATATATAAATTCGTATCCTGGTTTATATTAGTTTTAATGGTATTTTTAGTTCAGAAATTCGTTTGTTTAAATGTAAATCTGTCTATCTTATAAATTTTTTATAAGCAATTTAAACGCCTTCACAAAGATATCATGTTTCGGAGTGCAAACTCCTTAACTCTTCAACAAAATGAAGTGACGGAATAAAAATTTAGGGAATATTTACACAGATAACTAAACCTGTTAATATGTCTATACTCCACAGTAATCTTTATTATCTGGTGCACATAAAACTAAACATTTGTTTTGGACTGCATCTAGAATAATGTTACGTAATTCATTTCAGTACTCGATCTTGAGCCAACCTGCTTGTGTGAGGGTTAGTATTACTACTCGCTTGCTCAAATAGAAATAGGAAGAGTTGTTCGAACCGGCAGCATGCTGATCGAACTGTGCACCAAATTTCACAGTCACTCCATCCTAACAGCCAGAAATAAAGAGTAATCGGAATCGTTTTCTTTATGAGCGTGTACTAATTCGACCTCACCTACGGAGCTAGTTGAATTTATAAAAATAGTTGGGTGGCATACCTTCGAATTTCTGGACACTATTTTTAACTGTTAAGAAAGGAAAGATAAACAATATACACGTACTCCCTTTGCAGACACAAAACATTAGGTTGCATTAAGCAATTTTTGAACAAATTAACCTATACTGTCGATTAATGCCTAATTGACATACATAACTACTGTATGCTAATGAAATCACACGTAAGAACGTTATTAGTTTGGATTCTCGTGTTCAAAAAGAAACTAGTGCAATCACACCCCCTGATTACCTTGGTCATCAACGTTAGTTGATACCTTCATCGAGTAATTTGCAGAATAGACTAGACCGACTAACAGCTGACCATTACACACTTTTCTCGAACGGAAAACTTATTCAGTAGTAACCAAATAATGAATTAGGATAGTAACGTACACATACACACACACACACACAAAGACCTTGAAAGTAGGGCAAAATTTCAGCATACCAGAAAAGATACACACCAATGATAAAATATCCTCGTTATTACGGAATGAAAAATGATTCCCATGAGTTAGGTTCGGAAGAAAAATGAAAATCGAAGTTTACATATTAATTGGTAAGTGGTTTTATTAGGGGTTTCACATTCTCAACAGTTTTCAACCACTAAATTGCAGTTTCATATTGCTAACTACCTGATTCGATTTAGATTGCCGATCATAGTAATATTAGCCACAAAATCAAATGTAGATCTCAAACCCAAGCACTTAAACCTATATCTGATGAGCTATTCTTTTAAAGGAAAATTTCTAACAATATAAATAAGAAGCACCTCTATCAACACTACTTTACTTTATGTACTTTGTGTAAACTTTGCTAAATACACGTGGCAATCGTTTGGTATATTTAAAGCCTTGGAAGTAATCATTCAATTAATTTTTATTTAATACGCATTTGTATGTACTATGACAAATTTATTGAACTTTGTTTTGAATCGACCGGAATGAACTCAAATATCAGTAAAATGTTAACAAGCGATTCAACTTAGCGATTAATTTAATCACTTCGAGATTATTTAATTAAACAGACAATCAAAAGGTAAATTAAGACTAAATCCTAACCTCGATTTAAACAATCTACACAAATCACTGATATGTCCTTAAGTTGGACAATTATAGATAATGACCTCGTCTATCCAATAGCAAGAACGAACGCAACGACTGAAAACCAAGACTTAACGTCTGTAAGTCTGTCCTATTTACCTAGCCCCAGATGAAAGAGAAAGAATACTTGGAGTTTAGCTAACCAATTCAGAATCTAAAAATATTTCATATAATTGTCTAAATAGTTGCATACATCTCCGGACCATAAAGAAGTTCAATTATGGTAATAATATCAATGCAAAACAGAGATATATTATATAAAATCGGGGCAACGTGTATATAGATTAGTTTTAGCTCATGAACGGATTATGATATAATAATAGTTAATGGTTCAAATAAGGACTTTGAACGGCAGCAATATGAAAATAATAAAAGTGAAATATTTAAAGGGCATGTAGTATATATATATATATATATATATATATATATATATAATCCACAAAGTAGCACTTAAGGTTTTACCTCAGTTTAATCTTCCTTCGCAGCGATCACTTTGCCACACTATGCTAATAGATGTAGACTACCTAGTTGGATTACATGTGACAACCTCACAAATAGTTGGAGACGTTTGTTGATATTGTTAATAATTACTCACAGTAAGGCAGTTACACTTACTTTCAATATCCCTTTAAATCCTAAGTATCAACATCGCTTCATACACATTTTCATTCTATCATTATTGAGACTGATTTTACGGCATTTAGTCAACTTCATCATCATTGTTTTATGTTGCTTCGATACCTGTTCTATTTTTTTTATTTGATCTCGTCATGTCAATATGGTATGGAAACTTCAGCTAGAGCACACATATCCCAAGCCTCCCTGTTTATGACAGACTGAAGCTGAACAGTTCCACTTATTTAACATGAATTGCAACGCCAGTTAATAAATTATGCAACCATAGACAGGTAAATGAAACTCACCATCATAACAAGTTTCTTCGCCACAGTAGATCCCATTAATTTGTGCATACGATGGATGAGTTGTAAGTGTCAGGACAAGAATGAGTAGACATTTTGAGGAGTGCTTGAAATCTGCCAAACAATATGGCATACCTGCTTTTTATTAAAAAACACTTTATGAAATCAAGTACAACTCCATATTTTTTAACATTTACAGGTTAATTATATTAAGTATATGGTGCACTGGAACACATGCGCAACCAAAATTCAATGACTATGGTGAAAAATTTTGCAACTGTGAGAATCATCTACATTTCTCCATAATAAGCTTTAGAAGTAATATTATAAGCAAAGATATAACGCGTGAGTATAGCAGATGAACTTAATTATGCTCATTCTCAAATTATAATCTACGCTGTGTACTCCATGGCCGATTTTACCTCATGACTTCTAGAAACTCTAGCAACTGGTTTCGATTATCGTTCCAACATTACCAGGGTATTCAGCGAGCAACAACACGACTCAAAATGGAAATAAGATAACACACTGAAGCTACAACTTGGATAAAACATAATGTCCCAGTGTTACTAATAGAATCAATTTAGTTTTAGCCACTAACCGTTATGTCAGTGGAAACGGAATATGATGCGATTGTATTACCATTCTAACAGTGTTTCAAGGCAAATCAACTTATGACCTACCCTAAATAAACTGCCTACAATGTCTGTATATTTCGAAGTGTCGGAAATCACAGGTGCCATAATGTTGAAGGTGCGGTAGTTGACTATGTATGATACTGGAAATAAAAAATGTAAGCAATAGCTCATTATTCACACCTTGGCAGCCCGGTAAAACAGAATTTCCAAGACCATAGCTTACGTTTTCGTCGACTGGAAGATTTCTCATATTGGACGGCGCACTTCGATAATATTTGGTGGTTAATAAAACGAAGATCTAACTGCTGACAATTTATCAAAAAAGTCTCGAAAACAAACGTTTTCTACGTATATTACTCACTTAAGAGACCGCACTACAGTTAACGAGTAAAGTTTTAAAAACTCGGCAGATACAATAAAGTTACTAATAGAAAGCGCAACGAAGCATATGTGAAGTTTGGAGGACAGGTCTAAAGATTGGGGACGAAGCTAAGCGACTTCTGGTTTGACCTTGACATTAGCTAAGCGAAAATTGACTGGTAAGAAAATGGCTTGGGATGAAATGATGTTGTTGTTAAAGAAAACTTCAAAACTGAAGTATTATTTATATGCAGACAATAATTTTATATAACTAATAATTTTTTCGAGATTAACTAAGGGTTGTAGACATTTAAAATCAAAGTAACTTCTGGATAAATACCTACACGTGTGTCTAGAAGGCATTTCTACACAAGTTCCTTCATGTTTGTGAAGACAGTTTTATAATCTAGATCACCTAGGAATCATTTTAAGGTGTCCTTTCCTGAGGTATCGATCCCAAGTACTAAATATCTACTCTTGGTTCTAACATAAAGACTACCTATACATACCGTATGGATGCTATGTCTTTGATTATATTTGAGCTTACTTAAGACCTTTTTATTAATCTCAACAATTTTACCAATACTACCCATAAACTTGAGTGTTTTCAGTAGTATAGAGCAAATATCTCTACAGTACTGACACCACTAAATAGATAAAACTCTATTACCACCAGTCATGGCTGTAGCTTCAGTTACAGGTGTTTCCAATAACCACGTCATTACCAGGACCATTATCTGCTGGAGGGAATTTTCAAAATGCATAAATAATAAATCAAATGTAAGTGATTTGTTTAGACGACACTTGTGACACTAAAATACTAGTTTATCGCGCTTCTCTAAGCATTCATCAAGGTGCATGAATTTACTACAATCGCATAAAAACGTTATTCGGAGCAAAATTTATTCCTGCTAATAGCTGACAATAATTCACTCATCAAAACTAGAAAATATAAGATAAATCGTTAGTATTGTTAACTAAACTATGCTTTGACCTTGAAGCAAAAAGTTGTCAGCTCAATGGCTGGTCCCTATTCATTAGTCGTGGCGTATGCAGAGTAGGCATTAATATTGGGGAAGGTACCAATCCCACGAAATATATCCAAGTTTCTAAGAACGGTTGAGAAATTTCAGTATTATGAGTAACTAGTGACACTAGAATGACAGAGGGACAACAGAATTAGTGAAATATCACTGGTACACTCCACCAAAGTAAACCTTTTCAGGATCCCGAATTGAGCTAACCCAGAAACAGGGACCATTAACATATACAACTAAAAGCAGTGACTCAAGAGAACATAGTTGTAGGTAACACGTAAAAGCATAAATTTACCAGAATTGTCAGGAAAAATCCCTTGATCTCTGGTTAATCAGAAGATATATGATATTAAAGTATCCTTCTGTTAATTGGTCACGAATGCAACCATTTTCCTAAAGTTAATCGAGTTTCATGCCATCTAACTTTACTTTATGAGTCGTTTTGATAATCGATTACACAGACGTTTCGGAAGTTACAACTTGCAGCATAACTATGTCAACCCACTATTATAAAACTTTTAGTCAAGAATATTAACAAAGGCTTTATAAACATATTTTGAAAGGCTGCGCCGAATAAGAGACTTTTTTGTTTGAATTATATAGACAATAGGTTTCAAGCTAGCTGAGAGACTCTGAGTTTACAATTCGTAATAAAACTAACCTTAAGTGCCAAATAACGTTTGGCTGAAATAGCCCGCGTGATTCTTAAATGTGACAAACATTAGAATGCACTTTTCAGAATTGGGGAACTGTCATTCCTTGTGATTTGCGTCTAATTGGTAAAAATATTTTAAATCATGAAAAATCCAAATATCTTTAGGCTTCAATAATGAGGATGGTAAGTCTGATGACTCGTATTTATACTTGAAGTATTTATTCCGGTGAAGGAACTTGTGGCTTAGACGCATTTTTTAAGATGAGGTCACGCTTACGTAGAATATAAAATCCGAAACAGATCTTCGTCAAAACTTATGAACAATATGCTAAGTAATAACAGTATTCTAAATATGTTAGCATCTGCGATACAGTAAGCAGTAGTTTTTGTGACCCACCACTAAGCTGAGGAACTCTTTGTAGTTCCACATCATCTGCAAGGAGTGATAACTCAGAAGACATTTTTAAGTACGAGTCATAAATAAAGATATGCACGTGATGAATCCTTAGGATCGAGTCCGGGCGAACACCACATCAACATTCGACATTCTATAAAGTTGCTTAACTTACTCTAACCTTGAGCATCTAACTGTTCACATGAGGTCTAGGCTAGTCAATTACTGAAGGTTTCATATCTGCCAGTTCCAGTTTGTAAATGTGACAAGTATTACCAACTTAACTGAAGACTTCTAAAATGCCAGGCTGGACAGTATCGATCATCATCTTGGTCTAGTTATTCACCACGGGAATGAGACTTGTGGTGCAGGAACAACCCTTCTCTTTTACTGGGCGAGGGAAATTTAATAAACAGGAGGTGGTTGCACAAGCCGTCACTGGTTTTATGACATTTAAAGGTGTCGAAAGAAGAGTCAGTGGCTGGATAGCTACATTTGCCTCTCCTGAGAAGACAAGAATCAGAGGTCGAATGGCATTTACTAATCTTCAGGAACTATTGTAATGTGAAGATCCAACCTCACTTTGAACGAATCGACTGAAAGTTAGGCTGTACTTGAACTGGTAAAGGATTTCGGTAATTCACGACTCATAGCGAGAAACGAAGCTCCAGACGAGGATACTTGGTCTTCGCGCTTTATTTGAACGCCGGCCCAAACTATCACTGACAGATGGAACAAAAATGCATATCAATACCAAAATCACCGTTCACTACACGAAAAGCCAATGTTAGGTCATCTCTCACCTACGGTAAGATTCTTGGAGGAGATTGATGTGTCGATCTATATCCTCGTAGGGTAGATCAAATAGACCTTTCGTCCAGTTTGCCTCCTTGACTTGTGCCCGACCTAGTATATATGCTTCATATTTGATATACTAGCTATCTGAATGTCATATTTCAAATATAGCCTCTTACATGACAAGTGCAATAATGTAACATTTAGTGAGAATATTCAGTAAGGTATGAAAGCCTTTGCAACGGCCACATTTTAGTTTCCCATAGTTTGGAAATCACTAATAACTGTAACTCATTAATCGATATAATCTAACTTTGGGTGACAGTATCCCACTCGGCTTGTAGCTATGGAAGCCGTTAAGCTGACCTATGTGTGTTACTACAATTTTGTCTAAATTATTTTTTAGAACGTCAGGCTTGATAGTCTTGGTTATACAGTCAGGTGATTGAATGCAAAACATAATTTGAATCGTCAACAGCAAGAAAATAGTTCGACCAACAAATCGCTTTTCGCTATTCGGTGTTCACAATTGTACAGACATATTGTGAGAAGACCAATTTGGCGAGCAATGATATATTTGGCGAAACAGAGTATGTCATACAATATTACATACCTTACTTCCAAGCATGCTCACAGATATATTCGAAGTGAAGACCGGTGTCAGACAGGGCTGCTTACTCTCGCCCTTCCTCTTCCTACTGGTCATCGACTGGATCATGAAGACTGCAACATCTGAAGGCACTCTCAAAATACAATGGACAACATCGACGAAACTAGATGACTTGGACTTTGCAGATGACCTAGCTATTCTTTCTCACACACATCATCAAATGCAGAAGAAGACCAACAATATAGCAGCAGCCTCAGCAGCAGTAGGCCTCAACATACAGAAAGGGAAATGCAAGATCCTCCGATACAAAACAGCAAACACTAACCCAATTACACTTGACTTGGGGAGAAATTCTGGAAGACGTTGAAACTTTCACATATTTTGGCAGCATCATCGACAAACAAGGAGAGTCTGATTCGGATGTGAAGGCGCGGATTGGTAAGGCAACAGCAGCATTTCTACAACTGAAAAACATCTGGAACTCAAACCAACTGTCAGTCAATATGAAAGTCAAAATTTTCAATACAAATGTGAAGACAGTTCTGTTGTATGGAGCTGAAACTTGGAGAACTACGAAAAGTATCCTACAGAAGATACAAGTATTTATAAATAACTGTCTGAGTAGGATTATTCGGATTCGTTGGCCAAATACCATCAACAACAACCTTATGTGGCAGAGAACTAATCAACTTCCAGTTGAGGAAATTAGGAAAGACGCTGGAGATGGATTGGACACACACTGAGGAAGCCATCAAACTGTGTCACTAGACAAGCACTGGCTTGGAATCCTGAAGGCCACAAAAACAGAGGAAGACCCAAGAACATATTGCATTTAGAATTTGAAACACATGAAGAGAATGAACAGCACTTGGGAAGAGCTAGAACGGAATGCCCAGAAGAGAGTTGATTGGAAAATGCTGGTGGGCGGTCTATGCTCCACTTGGAGTAACAGGCATTGATTGATTGATTGATTGATTGATTGATTGATTGATTGATTGATTGATTTACCTCCAAGCATCAATTTGCACATCCTCCGCGTTCTCTGGACTGTGTCGTTTATTATCTTACTTCTCTTGGTTGTTCTCGATTCTCCTCTGTATTTTAATCATGCTTTACTTCTTGCCACTTCGCAACTCGCCTTGTATGCTGTTTACTGATTCTTCTTTATTTCCTTTGACGCTTTGCTACCTACTAAGTATTGATGACCTTATAAGTAGTATCCACCACAATATATATTGCTTAAAGTCCTTACCTTTGTCAAAAAAAGATATCTGAACGAAGGATATTGTTTTAGAGGAGTTTCCATCAGATCCCACAGTATAATCTATATGATATTAAAAGCATAACAGTGGTTGGTCAAACGTGGAGGTAAAATGAAGCATTAGTTAGATTAGTGACAGTAAATTTACTAACTTCGCAAAAAACTAAAAATAAACATTATTACAATTATTTAGAATTTTCTTTTGAAGTAATAAGACCCTGGAATCTTGTTATGATTTAGTTTCTCTGTGTACATGCAAACGGCCTTAATAATACAAGAAAGGCGAGAACTGATTAACTTTGATACACTTCTGTCAACCATGTAGAAAACTTTGGAAAAGGAGTCTATGTTAATTTAGTGGCCGATAGGAACTAGATGTTCTATGATGATGTTCTGACGTTGTCGCTTTTACCTTTCCCTAACTTTTCACAATAATATTTTTAAACTCACTTGGCTAACATCCCGATTGAACGATTAATATATCTTATTCCACATGAGCAAGTAAACTGATAAACAAAAATCAAATTGACTAAGCTGGATAATTTTTTCTATAGAGGTCGCTATTACATCCCCCACCTCAACATAGCGATCCTTTTACTGTGTATTTCATCATTGGTATATGTACCTGTAATAATGTAAAAACACGATTGGTTTATCGAATGCCAATTTGGTATACCTAGTCGATAAATGCGCGTCTGCACTATGCCCATTCAGTCCCAAGCCGGAGATAAAGCAACATAAGACGATAGACCAACTGGACAAAATCATTAGGATAAACTTGTATATTCCCGTTGATTTGTTATAGGCTGAAGCACAAGTGTGACTGTTTGGGCTCAGTAGTGGTAAACGCGGTGGCATTCTACACGAAACGGATTGAGTTTGAATCCCACTGTGAACATCAACGTTGGGATGCAGGTACATCCAGCCGATGAGTCCCAAATGGGACGAAACGCGCGTCCTGGATTCCACTTGCCAGTCACAATCCAACTTATATAGACAGAGTCATACTATGTTTCACATATTCCTTTATATATACGTAAAATCTGATCACACAGTCAACCAATTAGGAAACTAACATTAATACAAAATAGGAGCAATAGTGGATGTGATCTGGAGTAACGTATACACAATCAATTAGCCATAGTTCATAAATGAGAAACGATATAATAATAATTAATGTGTTGAATGGAAGGATAGAGCAGGAGGAACTGAATGATAAGAAAAGTAAACTATGTACCTTTAATATAACCAAAAATACTGAAATAGTCTACAGATAAATAGCTCTTGAAGATAATCGACCTTTTAAAGGTGCCTAGCATATCAGTACTAAGTGTTAGGCTGTATTGCACCACTAAACTCTGAAGCGTTGTTCAATTCGTGAGGTTGGATCCTTTGGGTTCAAATATATAACTGTTATATCCGCGTTCTGGACTCCTTGATCATGCGCGTAATTTGCGATTGTCGTGTGTGCATTAGTGATTGTTATCAATGAAGGTGAGATTGATGACAAGATGTATGTAGTTGCTGGACTTGGAGTGAACCCGGTATATGACCAAGTTACGTTTGTCGTACTACCAGAGCAACTTCTAACGATTGAGCCCACTCTTATGAATAAGAATAATTCAGAAGGTAATGAAGTATGGAAGTGGAGTTATATATGACCATGAATAGAGCGTCAACGGTATAGCAACGTCTAGGCTGGCTAACTAGATAGAGAAATGCTTCCCACGGTGAATCCTGACGTGATCTGGTGATTATGTGTGACAGAGTTCCTTCAACTAGTCGCATCCATTAAAAAAAACATGGTTAGCATCAATATGGAGAGCCCATGTAACTATTTATTTTGGGGATTATTTACCGATACAGACCTAATGATGTTGCAAATTTAAAAACACACTCAGGTTAAAATAATTTATGGAAGCGTTTATAAATGAGGGTCGACTTGAAAGCACAGTTGTGACTGTAGTTAGAAGGTTATTTCAATGTGGGTTGTGATCCTGCTTATCAAAATATCAACAGCTATACCAGACAGTTTTGAATTTAACATATATACAATGTTCCCTTGGGAGCGTAGATTATGGTTCTCTGGGTAGCTTTGGTTTCACTTTTTGTTCCCGAATCGTAATCGGGAATGATTTACAATTGGCGTCTTGTTGAGGAAAGTAACAGTGGGAGGCCATATTTTTCGCATTCTTAAAGCCAGTGATACAACAAGATTTCTTTCCCTTTTGAAAATAACCCAACTACGGAAATTTGTCAGTTGACTATACCAAATGGTTATTGCATAAATGGTTCGCTATAAAGCACCATGGTGCCTTCTATACTACTGGATACCGACGAAATAAAAGTATAGTTCATTTCCTTTCTCGTCAGAGAATTTGATAGATGAATGAGAGCTGCTGAAGATACATAGAAGGTCGTTCTAATTAACTTTATTATCGTAAATAATAAAAGTTTCAGATCCACTGAATTAATGTCTCTGCTGGACCACTACTTTAAGTTTCAGAAGGCTATGAGTATCATTTTATTAACCACAGGTGGTAGCCAAAATCAAATATCGACAATAACAGTTATTCTTCAAACCCATGTTAGAATAATAAAGTGCCTTCATGAAATGATTTTTTCCTCACCATAGTCGACAAGAATACACAAAATGTAAAGCAGCATAAAAAATATATACACGTATTAAATAGGAAGGCACTTTTGAACAGTATTGACTGTCAACCGTAACATGAATATCTCAGTCGATCCTGGAAGGATTGACTGTCAACATTTGGAGCCCGTTCAACCAAACAAGGGCAAACACTACCAGTGCGCTTGCTAATTATGACGCTCCTCAGCAAGAGAATGTAAGCCATGTACTTCATTGCCAACCTACACCACCTTGGATAATTATAGCGGGGCTTACAGTGTGAACTAACAGATATAAAAACATATCCTTAAATATAACATACTAATTAACGACCTCAGGCGACTTCGTAAATTATAATGGACAACCCCTACAAGCACTAACATACAGGCTGCCTGCATTTGCATTCACTATGGTTCTAAATGTGACTAGCCTTAGAGCAACCCAGCATAGCTTGTTCAGCCCATGCCACAACCTGCTGTCTGATGTAACGAATGAATATCATATACTCTAGTGGCATGTAAAGCGTCCGCTAACACTCAACTTGTATTCTGTTTCTGTGATATGACGATAAATAAGTTTCAAAACATTTTGGTGATTAACTAATCCTAGATTGTTGTCACATCATAAAAGCAATAGTTATAAACGTCTGGTGCCACTCATCATTACCGTCTCCTAGAGATGTAGCAAATTATCTATGTAGGCCTTGTCACAACTCACTAGAGTGAACTGACTTATTGCCAACGAAGATAAATGTTTCAACAAACTTTTAAACAGTCGCGAGAATGATTCAGAAAGAAAACTTTGCCACTAATATATATTTGGATTCAAACTAGTGAGGTTAAGAGGTTGACAATAAGCATTGAAAAAATAATAAACTTCCCCAAACAATTAAACTGTGATAACGGAAAGGTTTCCATTTAGGCATTAAAAAAGGTCACAGGGAGCGAAGAAATATTTTCCTTCAATTGGGTTTTCATCAAGACTCTACACTAATACATTCACGTATAATTTGCAATAGTTTTAACATCATTACCAAATAATTGGTGGTGTGTTAGACGGCAATAATTTTACAACTTCGAAGGTGTTTATGAAAATAGTTATGACTAAGTAACAATGCAGTTAAGACTTGTGGGTGAATCAAGTAATTCTAGTTTCCTAAAGCATCAAAATGAATAGTGAGTGGATTGGCATATTGTTGATTACATAATATCTATTAGGAAGAAACAGATGAAGTAAGTGGAGGAAATCTGATGGTCGATGATGTTAAGTTAGAATTAGGTGACAGTTAAGATATAATATATTTTGATGTTATGTAGAGAATAAAAATCGTGGTGACGAATATAATAATAATAATAATAACAATAGTAATAGTATTAGGATGAACTTGAATATTCTCGTTGATTTGTTATAGACTGAAGCTGGTCAGTCATTGTTGCTATATGTGCATCCTGAGCGGATTACCTCGATATAGCGAATTTTTCACAATTATTACATAAGTTGGATTGTGACTGGCAAGTGGAATCCAGGACGCGCGTTCCGTCCCATTTGGGGCCCATCGGCTGGATGTACCTGCCTCCCAATGATGATGATGATGATGATGATGATGATGATGATGATGATGATGATGATGATGATGATGATGATGATGATGATGATGATGATGATGATGATGATGATGATGATGATGATGATGATGATGATGATGATGATGATGATGATGATGATGATGATGATGATGATGATGATGATGATGATGATGATGATGATGATGATGATGATGATGATGATGATGATGATGATGATGATGATGATGATGATGATGATGATGATGATGATGATGATGATGATGATGATGATGATGATGATGATGATGATGATGATGATGATGATGATGATGATGATGATGATGATGATGATGATGATGATGATGATGATGATGATGATGATGATGATGATGATGATGATGATGATGATGATGATGATGATGATGATGATGATGATGATGATGATGATGATGATGATGATGATGATGATGATGATGATGATGATGATGATGATGATGATGATGATGATGATGATGATGATGATGATGATGATGATGATGATGATGATGATGATGATGATGATGATGATGATGATGATGATGATGATGATGATGATGATGATGATGATGATGATGATGATGATGATGATGATGATGATGATGATGATGATGATGATGATGATGATGATGATGATGATGATGATGATGATGATGATGATGATGATGATGATGATGATGATGATGATGATGATGATGATGATGATGATGATGATGATGATGATGATGATGATGATGATGATGATGATGATGATGATGATGATGATGATGATGATGATGATGATGATGATGATGATGATGATGATGATGATGATGATGATGATGATGATGATGATGATGATGATGATGATGATGATGATGATGATGATGATGATGATGATGATGATGATGATGATGATGATGATGATGATGATGATGATGATGATGATGATGATGATGATGATGATGATGATGATGATGATGATGATGATGATGATGATGATGATGATGATGATGATGATGATGATGATGATGATGATGATGATGATGATGATGATGATGATGATGATGATGATGATGATGATGATGATGATGATGATGATGATGATGATGATGATGATGATGATGATGATGATGATGATGATGATGATGATGATGATGATGATGATGATGATGATGATGATGATGATGATGATGATGATGATGATGATGATGATGATGATGATGATGATGATGATGATGATGATGATGATGATGATGATGATGATGATGATGATGATGATGATGATGATGATGATGATGATGATGATGATGATGATGATGATGATGATGATGATGATGATGATGATGATGATGATGATGATGATGATGATGATGATGATGATGATGATGATGATGATGATGATGATGATGATGATGATGATGATGATGATGATGATGATGATGATGATGATGATGATGATGATGATGATGATGATGATGATGATGATGATGATGATGATGATGATGATGATGATGATGATGATGATGATGATGATGATGATGATGATGATGATGATGATGATGATGATGATGATGATGATGATGATGATGATGATGATGATGATGATGATGATGATGATGATGATGATGATGATGATGATGATGATGATGATGATGATGATGATGATGATGATGATGATGATGATGATGATGATGATGATGATGATGATGATGATGATGATGATGATGATGATGATGATGATGATGATGATGATGATGATGATGATGATGATGATGATGATGATGATGATGATGATGATGATGATGATGATGATGATGATGATGATGATGATGATGATGATGATGATGATGATGATGATGATGATGATGATGATGATGATGATGATGATGATGATGATGATGATGATGATGATGATGATGATGATGATGATGATGATGATGATGATGATGATGATGATGATGATGATGATGATGATGATGATGATGATGATGTTGATGTTCAGACTGGGATTCGAACTCAGTCCGTTTCGTGTAGAACACCACCGCGTTTACCACTAGACTACTGAGTTCAGACAGTCATATTTGTTCGGCACGAAACGAACTGAGTTCGAATCCTACTGTGAACATCAGTATTGGGATGCTTGTACATCCAGCAGATGAATCTCAATTAGAACGAAATTTGCCTCCTGGATTCCACTTGCCAGTCACAATCCAACTTATATAATAATAATAATAGTAATAATACTAATTATAATCAAATAACTAAGTACAATAAGTTATTTCTTTAATCATACAAGCATTGACTATTATGATGGCAAAGACAAGGAAAGAGGTTATACACATTTTGTATGCACAAAGTTTCAGTTTGCAAAAGTGGCTACAGATGATTTCCTCTGTATGTAAAAGACATACGCATAAATTACACAGTAGCTTTTCACTACTTCTATTTTAAAATACTTCTAATTTATACATACTATCCGTTCATTTAATAAAAAATTGTCTACTAAATCAAGTAATTAATTTGTAAATCTTTTTTTACAATTTATCACTCTCCTTATTCAGTTGTTTTACTATAATTCCATCTTATACTATATTCTGATATCTTTCATTAGTTTGTTACTAACTTAATTTCTTTTTAGAATTGTTTACATTTATTACTTCAAGTATTTTGATGGTTAAGCTTATATGATTCAATTGAAAAAACAAAACCACTTATTTTGAATTCATAAACAATTTATGAATAAATAAATTTCATGAAAAATAATACCGTCAGTTAACCTGAAAAACATCTACATCTATATATACAATAACTGGTGGAATCAAATATACTCCTCTTTATAAATAAGTCATTATGATGATGATGATGATGATGTTTTAGTAAATCAACAGTTGAGACAACTTGCAACAAACACTGTGATAGATATCAAGGGTGTTTCTCAGTAAGTGTGTGTTACCAAACAAGATAAGAGTTGCCACAGTCCATAATCAGTGCCTTGGTAACATCCATCAAATAACCCCTCTATCAGTCTCACAAGTAATATCATTATATTATTGGAAAGAATCATTAAAGCACCTATTATGGTCTTGCTGAAAACTTACATACTACTAAATTGTGTACAGCATGGGTTCAGTGACTGCTTATCACTTAATGTGAATCTTCTACTGGCAAGGGAAATTTGGACAGAGTCTACTGATTACAAGAAATCAGTGAACATAATCTATGCAGACTTTTGAAAAGCCTTTGATAAGTTCACTCACAACAAGCTTCTGCTAAAGATTTTTAAATTATTCTTTATAAGGTTTGCACAACACATTTAGGCACCAATTTAAGTTTTATACGTCACTGATTCTGAATGATCTCATTGGGCTTTAGCTAGTAGTTGTTTCGTTCTAATTTCTACCTTTGGACCTTTAGAAAATACTTTTAATTTATTCAAATCATTATTGATAGATTAATGTGTTATTTTTCTGATTGGTTCTTGAATTTATTGCAGCGAAAATACCACTTAAATCTTCAATCCAATCACCACTGACTATAACTATGTATATTTCAATATATCAGATTTCTACACATTCATGTGTGCATACACATACACTGAACACATAACTTCCAGAAGGTTAGGAAGTTATATGTTGATTCAACGTACATATTTGTAAATATGTACATAGAGGTTTTCAGAAGATTAATTACCTGTGAGGAATGCACAAAATTGATGGGTATCACGGAACACCAAGGAGCACTGGATAGCTGATTTGTCCTAGAATGGACACTAGGGTATGTAAACTAGAACCTTCATA
Organism: Schistosoma mekongi; assembly: GCA_034768735.1. Classification (NCBI taxonomy): domain Eukaryota; kingdom Metazoa; phylum Platyhelminthes; class Trematoda; order Strigeidida; family Schistosomatidae; genus Schistosoma; species Schistosoma mekongi. The sequence continues at coordinate 38,512,190 of CM068308.1, read as the reverse complement.
TCTCATGTTTAACGTTTAACCGGCGGTACAATTCTTATTTCAACCACTTTGCAAGCAATGTTAAAGAGTCTCATACGGGAATGGGACACCTATTCATTTGTCCCATGGTTTCGAAGTGAATCTTCAGTGATTATACTATGATACTAAGCATCCGTCGATTGAACGGTAGTGAAAATAGAATAAAGTGCCACACTTATTACACATATTGAATATTTAATACGTAGTGGATAAATTGAATCTTTAATCTCCATATCTTCAGATTAGTATTGATATGTATTTTGTTCTTAAGGTTGATTTGGAAAACAAAACAAAAGATGAGTAATGGGATGCATCGTGAACTGCGACAGTCACGATATACGGGAAACAATAACCTTGCTTGGAACCAACACAGCAAATAGACACAAAGACTGTTTTCCTATGCACGTATATCAGCGCTGATAGTGTTAGTCCCCACGCTAGATTGAAAAATACAAGGCGATTGAGCCATGAATCAGAGGCACTATATTTCATCCATCTGTTTATATACAAACAAAACCTGACCACATATCAGACCAATAATAAAAATAACATTCATACAAAATAAAGACAATTATAATAGGAAACTAAGGTGGGGGTAAACATTTATAATTAGAATGCGTTTGGATCTTCCCGTTGATTTATCATGGACTATCCACATACCAAAAATATTACTCAAACTTAAATCACTTATAGTTCGAGTTCTCATTTACTAAATAACGTCAGCAACAAAATGTTTATGCATAACGATTGCATCTAGTTAAAATCGAATAATACGGATGATTTTGATTTACCTACTTTATAATTACTAAGTAGTTAATTTTGTTTTGTAAATTTTTCGGAATTTTTAGGAATGGTCAGAAAAATTTCATTTTGAATTTGTTTGTTATTAAATAAAGAGTTCACACTGATTGCAATGAGCTCGTTTTCAATTATTATCATTGAAGTAAAGTCGCCAATTCTAAAATTTGTTTTGCTTATGTAGGGAATCTGCAGAAGACCGATTATCGTCCATATCTGTTTGTCAGAATACCGTTTCACTTACTTTGGCTGTATGTAAAGTGAACACTTTGTTTTCATTATTATTAAGTCTCTCAACACCTAACTTCCAGTTTGACCTACTAACTGTTAATATGCTATTTTTTATTTATAAATTATGAATGAATAATTGTGTGTACATTACTTCAATTCACTATCATAGTCTCCCTTAATATCAATCGATGTTATTTTTCTAATTAGTTGACTGTGTGGTCAGTTTTTACGTGTATATATATATATATATAAAGGGGTACTTGAGGTATAGTCCAGTTTGGCTGGTTGGTTCACCGGCCTTGTGTACTTCTATTTCAGCCTGGTACTAAGTAGGCATCAGAGAAGACGTAAGGGTATAAACTAGAAAGTTGCATTTTTCACTAATCGCTGTAATTGGCTCTGTAATTGGTTTTCCATTTCAATTCAACCGTTATCCATGATTAGTCTAAAATTCCTGTCATATTAGTCTTTTCAAATTCTGCAGAATAATTAATGCATCCCCACAAACAGGAAAATATGAAGATTTTCAAACATCTAAGTAGGTTTAAATAACCCTTTCGACTGATAAATTCATTTCAAAATAGCAAAACCTAATTGATTTCAGTATCAATGTTAGTGGTTTTAAATCTTTAAAAGAAACCAACAGCCATCAAAACAGTCACTTCCGGCATCTCCGAAGTAATGACTTTTAATTTATTTACAAATAGATAGCTGCGAATTAATCCCGGACGTGACAAATCGAAGTCTTCTGATTATATTCTTTCAGTTGTTACTATTATCATTAGTGGAGATTGTAATAATAATAGCGATCTTACTTTTACTTGCATAATATTATAAAACATCCGCTTAGCTAATTTATAATCTTTTTTACCTAAATATCATTGTTTGACTCATATAGTTGATATTCGTTCACTTAAAAGTATTCACCTCTTCTGTGACTATTAAGCAATCTACTTTGGCAACTTTTCAATTCTAGAGGATTGTTGCTTTGTCTCCTTTTTGCTTTCTACTTTTGTCTTGAAGTCACTTTGCACATGCATATATATAAGACAAATTGGTCATTATTTTGATGACAGAAGATGCTGAATAGTGAATCGTTAAGATTCTTCTCAATTAGATTATTATCAAAGTGCAACGTGACACATATAATCAAATTTTGATGTCACATAATGAGAGATGTCAATAAAGTGTTCATGAATAGATATTGACTAACTATTTAATTGTTCTATGCTTTTATCAAAGGTTGGCCACAACAGGGTTTATATTTTCTCGTTATTGATATTGTAGACTATAGGTGATCAGTTTAAGTTGCATGATGTACATCCTGAATGACTGATCATTTGCATCCCTTAATAATCGGAATTATTACAAATAAATTCACCTTTGCTGCATACGTCAGTGGTTGTCTGAACAACACAATGACATCTAAAGTCAATAAACTGTGTACAAGTCCCAGTATGAAGATGAATATTTGGCGTACAGCCTAGTACAAATTCTAAATAGCAAGAAATCAGCCATTTATATTCGATTATCGACCGCCTACATAAATCTATGCACAGTGGATGAGTCTGGCTTTTGTCACCAATTAACATTTGACATGGAGCTACTAAAAACCAAAGTCGTTCAATAGTTCTTTCTAACTAGCACCTCTTAAAAATGTGAAATCTAAGTAATGACAATCTGATTTCACAACAACCAGGATACTTCAAGGTAGCATAAGAATAACATTCAGTCATTGATAATGTTAATGATAATGATAAAAACCTCAACTATATCTTTTGTTTTTATCTATTCAGATTGCGAATTGATTAAATTTTTATCGTAATACAGTTTTGTCGATTGGTCTACAATAGTTTCATTTTCTCATTATTAATGACCATTGGAAGTGCTCTAGTAACTTACATTCTATAGAAATAATCACACCCCATTGAAATAGAGGTATCATAGATGATTCTTTTTTGTTACGTAATAGGATTGATAAGATGAATTTCTTTTAATTACTTTCGTTGCCTACCTCCCCCCTTCTAAAGTTGACGTAAAACCGACAAGCACACATACACGTAAACATCATAGATACTCTGAAATGACCCCATATGTCTATGTACGTGTAACATGATTGTCATGGTTTATATTAATCGACTCACTTCATGCTAAAGTAACTAAGGTAACTAAATAGTTAAGACATTGAAAATAGAATTCTGAGTACAGCTCATTTTGTTTGCAAAAAAAAAGGAAGGGCATTAATGAAATCGTTTTTAGTGTTGTGTTCACTTCTAATCAAAATTGTAGACAATTAAAAACTGAAAGGTTGAAGTTATCCGTAACGTTTTCGAGTGCTATCGAATCTGACACATCATCTTATTGAATCATCAAAAATTCGTTGTTCATTTAATCAGTGGGTTATACAGAACAGGTAAGCAATGCTCATTAATGATTATATTTCAAGAAGTTGGTGTTTTCTGTGACTGCTTACTGTGAATATATTCAATGCAGCTGAAAAAGGGATGTAACAGAAATCGTTGCTGGTGACTTCAAACCTACTTTAGTTATAGTGTCTTTATGATCTTGTGAAGATTTCGAATGAATGGAAGTTTCTATTTTCAATTACGTACATCATCTAAAGCCCCTGTGACATTAAAATGCCAACATATTTTGAAGTTGTGAGCGTCTGTAAAGCTGTGCTTTAATGTTTCCTAATAATTTTAATATTGTGTTAACTACATAGGTTCTTTGTTTTTCCATATCATTATAAATATTCCCTTATACTTGTGATTATTACTTTCTACGTACTTAATCTTATATTTAGCTTACGTTTATTCGTTTCTATGAATATATAGCAATGATCAGTTACAATGTTACATATTAGCAAGAAGAAATTACAATCGTCTTACTAATATCTTCATATCGATTGGAAAAGCTAATTACGATCTCTATCCAGTTACTTTGTAAATAATGCATTGTTGTTTGAAGAGATAGGCATTGAATTCAAAGCTCAGAATGCGTATCAACAATAAAATGGTAGCATGTCCAGTTAACAAGTCTCATATAGGATTAAGAGTCCATCCTGTATTCTGTAGACATCCAAATGATAAAGCATACGAATAGAAGATTGTATAAACCGCTAAAAGTTAAATTACTGGTGACCTTTAATTAAATTTGAAGACATTTTCTGTCATCGACTCTCTCCTTTATAATTGACCAGTGACTTGAAATCGTAAATTTCTAGACAAATTTTTAATCCTGGTTTCCGGTTGCTTAACAGGACTCTGAAGGTACCATACTAATATCAAAATTAAGTATCCTAGACTCAATGTCATAAGGTCACATCGCAAAGGCAAGTTGTTCGTAGAAGTTCTGAAATGGGACCAAATATATGCTCACTGCCCTCCCCCCTGATTATTAACGGACAACAATATGATGTCAGTCCATCAATGTAATTATTCCATACTTTGAATAGTTATACTTGTTCATATTTTTTTGCATCAAACTGATTCATTAAATGAAGACATAACTTGTCTCTTGTATGTCATTATCAAATTATCAGACAGTTTATAACCCAAATAATGATAGTTGATTTGTACTATGTGATCAAAACATTGTGGTCTATCAACTTTCATCAGTCACATGTCTATATTGTCCATCAAAGAGGATCACTCCACTATTTAAGGTTGGTAACAATTAATGGATGTGTGTGTGAGAAACTTGATAAACTATTTGTGCAATTGAATTTTAAAACAATAACGTTAACAACTATAATTTTCTACTGTACAACCTTTACAATTCACTAGTTATATGATGAATAGAATTGTTAAATGTAAAGTTATTTTTATTATTATTATTATTATTATCCATATGAAATCTACCTGTTGTGATCAGGTTAAAATTTTGACAGATATTCTCAAATAAGAATGGCGAATAATCTGCACACACGTGTGTATACGTCTTTGTTTCTTCGGAATATTTTTTGTAAGAAATACAACCACAGGTGTGAGAAAGTTTCTTTACTATTGTTGTTTAAACTAGGTTTTCTCCGCCCTTTCCTCTTCTCCACCCCACCCCTTTTATATTACTCCATTTTTCATGAATAAATGTGCTATTTTATTGTAGTCTAATTTTATGAAGGAAATTTAATTTTCAAAATATTCATTGTGTAGTAAGCGAATGGCTTATTCAGTTAACCAACATTTAATTAGATCCCGCCCACGTAAATTTATATCTATACACAACAGATATACACATAATACATAAACAGATTTGTATTCATTTCCTTCATCCACCCCCTCCCCTACAATTTCTTAACCCATATAAGTAAACAGTTATTTTACATTTTGTGTAGTATATACACACTCAGCATGGAGTCATTAGAATTCAGTCTTGATTAAGTAGAATTTATCTTATTGTCATTATTATAATCTGTTAATGAGTACTATGACATGAATGTGAGCACAATTCATCATCGTCTTTGAGCTTCTTAGCAGGTGGTAAATGAACTCAAAAGAAAGACAAAAAAAATTGTTTTTTTTTTGTTGTTGTTTACCTAAAAACATTTTAGCTACTCTTTAAACATGAAAGCAACAAGGCATCATCTATACATACAACTTTGCCTGTACTTTACTACCCCACCCTTTGTGTTACCACCATTGTATATTTTTAAAGAATTGCATGAAATTCAACTAATATGACTATTTACTATTTAAGAAATGCAAATAAGCGTAAAATCGAAATCTATAAAACATATGTATGCATATTCTATGATTATTCTTATGATCATATCATCCAATAAAATGCATAAAATTCATTGAACATGAAAACATAAAGTTTTCATGTCGATATTTTGTTGTACACATTTTTTTTTCTTAACGGTTGTATTCCAAATGGAAGGATAATAAAGAATAAGAGTGAAATATTGTGTTATTCTCGTCATTGAGTATACTTCATTTTTATTAATCCTTTTTCTTAATTTGTTAGTAAAATGATCTATAGGTGCTCATTTATAAGATCTCAGCTACATCATGCTCTCCACTCTCCCCTCTGTTCTTATTTTATTTCTTGATTATTCGCATGACAAAGATTAAAAAAAAGATTAAAAAATACCGAAAAAGAACAGAAGAAAGAAAATGATGATGAATTAGAAAAAGAAACCGAGATTCAAATTATGTTACCCAGAATATGTTCACCTTTCTTGTATGTTGTTGTAGACAGCAGTTTCAGTTATTTCACCGTTCACTTGGTGAATGAATTCTGAATATTAGAGTAAAAGTTTCAACAAAGATTCCGTTTTAAACTGATAGTCTTGAATAATTTAGAACTGACTACTATAAGCTTATTTAGTATTACCTAACAAATGTCAGATAAATAGTCCAATAAAAATTAGATTAGAAGAAAATATAAGACTATGTTATATTTACCTCGTTGTTATCAGGGTGGTCAGTGAATTAAGTCAGTCAGTCACAACTTCGAACTTCGTATGTGCGTATGTTGGTTCAATTTGCCATACCCCAATTAAGAGATGCAGATGAAATTATTGGACTGAATCTTAGAGTAGTTTGGCTAGTAACATTGTTAGACGATTAGAGATTAAAGATGAAATTTAGGAAAATATATATCAGTATAACAAATCCTTAGTCTGATATCAGGAATTGGTCTGAATTAGATAACGATTGACCACCAAGAACTACTGTTTAGCTGCTTCGCCCTAGTATGAGACTCTTCAGCAGTGTTCATCCACAACCTCGCCAAGGATCAGAAGCAAGACCCTCTGGCTCCTCAGCGAACTCCTTACCATTAGACCACTGAGTTGGCTCTCGATGGTTAGTATTTCTGATTCAGTCAATTCATAATACATTTACGCGACCTCATCCATTGCCATCTGTTTGCAACTGCCTCACATTTGACACGATTGTTGTGAAGATTCTTGAATTGTTAATTTAACATTACAAATCGATCTGAATTAGACAACCGTTGATCACTGATGGCGATGGTTGAGGTCATGAAAACGGTTGGTTTTGGGTGTTATTGACTGCAGCATAGAATAGTAACGAATGCTGACCCACACCATTTGAAATGAACGAATTCTACTTGTGTTATAATACTTAATTGGATTGTACAATTTTTGATACTGACTAAATGAAAATCTAAAATTTCTTTCCTGTGTTTCTTCTAAGTATTATTAATTCACCTGTACAACGTATTATTTTTAGTATATTCTGCTGTATCAACTTACTTGTGGACAAATAGTGGTTTTCGTAAAAATTTAGAGTAGTTTGCGTGACATTGTAAACCGTAGAGAATTAGGTTAATGGTTTATCCTAATCTGAGGAAGGGAAAGGTGGTTCTTTGTAATGCTGATCTATAAACGTGTATAGACTAATAATGTGACCTAACTTCAAATGAACACATAAGTGAAAACGCTTTAGTAATGGAAATTAGTAGGATACATGGATTCAGATAAGCCTCATTTTGTGAAACTGATCACAAATTAGAAGTGAGGAACACAAGCAGAGTCCATTTGGAGTAAGTGGATAGTGCAATTATCTATGATCATAGTTTACATGTGATCATCTGTATCAGTAAAGACATATATGTCACTTAAATGAACTTGAAGATACTGACCGGCTATATAGAACTATGACACTCACACTAACTGACTTCCTAGTGTTAATCAATGTCACTGTAAATCACTTCATAGTAATGATAGGATCGTGTATTAATAATGCAACTTCATCAATAGAATAATAAAAGGATACAGGTCACTGGTGAGCTGTCTCAGTCGCAACACCCCAACTTACTATAAATCAGTTGTGGAGTACACCAACTAATAGACTAATTTGAGTTAATTAAGTCATTTGATCAACACAGGTTGTATACGTAAATACCCCATATTCTTTCATCGGCTTACTTAAAGTTATTAGACCTTAGTAACCAATTCAGTTAACCATAAACTGGTTTACTTATACACAAAGGTCGAGGTCATATCTAATTCACAATGATGTAATACACGCCATGATTGCTCAAATGTGTAAGGTAGCCAGCGAAATCTAAATATTCAAATCAGCATTATTACATCATTGTGATTTCAGCTATGCAACGTTATATAAAGTAGAATTATATTGAGGTGAGTATAATAGATGTAAATTGGTTTATTACCAACAGCGATAAAGCGATCATAATACTTTACATTACGATAACCTAGTGTATACGGAATAATAGCTGTAAATGCCATAATTCACGGAAATTCACTCAAGTATTTTATATATTAAAGTTGTATTTCTGGATAGTATCCTTCTGTTTGTTATATAGTAAAGAATGAAATGACTGTTTAGTATCGAATATCAAAAAGATGGTGTCACCAATTAAATAGCAGGATAGGTAATTGTATCAATCTACCAAAATCATTTTAACAAGTCATTTTCTGTGGAGAACACTATAAGTTTATTTAAGTTATGTAAAAACTATTTAATTCATTATTTCTAGTTCATTTACCTCTGATGCAACTAGATGACTTGGACTTTGCAGATGACCTAGCTCTTCTATCCCGCACACAACATCAAATGCAGATGATGACAAACAATATAGCAGCAGCCTTGGCAGCAGTGAGCCTCAACATACACTAAGGGAAGAGCAAGATCCTTCGATATACAACAACAAACACTAACCCAATTACACTTGACGGAGAAATTCTGGAAGATGTAAAAACATTTACATACTTGGGCAACATCATCGATAGACAAGGAGGATCTGATTCGGATGTGAAGGCGCGTATTGGTAGGGCAACGGCAGCGTTTCTACAACTGAAAAATATCTAGAACTCAAACCAACTGTCAGTCAATATGAAAGTCAAAATTTTCAATACAAATGTGAAGACAGTTCTGTTGCATGGAGTTGAAACTTGGAGAACTACGAAAAGTATCCTTCAGAAGATACAAGTATTTATTAAAAACTGTCTTTGTAAGATACTTCGGATTCGGTGGCCAGATGCCATCAACAACAACCTGTTGTGGCAGAGAACTAACCAGCTTCCAGTTGAGGAAGAAATTAGAAAAAGACTCTGGTGGTGTATAGGACACACATTGAGGAGACCACCAAACTGTGTCACAAGACAAGCACTAACTTCGAATCCTAAAGGCCAAAGAAAAAGAGGAAGACCCAGGAACACAATGCTGAGGGAGTTGGAGGCAGACATGAAGAGAATGAAGAGCAATTGGGAAGAGCTAGAAAGGGAAACCCAGGACAGAGTTGGTTGGAGACTGCTGGTGGGCGACCTATACTCCACATGGGGTAACAGGCATTGATTGGTTGATTGATTTGCCTCTGACAACGAAAGATAACTATGTTGTTTGGTAAATAGTTTAACTTTATCAGCTAAGCATAATTCATATGGGTATCAAACTAAGGTTATGTTACAATAACTGAATAGTCCGAAAAATGAGTCTTGGTAAAGATGAGTTTCAATCTTTAATGTGTTTGCGGATGCAAACTACTGAGTAATATCATACTAAGATGATTATCTGACTAGATTCATTATATGATGTAACACCTTAGATTCAACAATCACTCCCTCACTTACGATAATTTATCTTTTTATTTGTCTTTTATCCACATTACTTATATCTAAACCAGTAATACTCCCAGTCTGTTGATATCGAAGTTAGATTCGAGAGGTTAAAACCTACAACATAATGACTGAAGAGGAAGCACTTTCATCATCAATCCATTACTTCATCTCTAATCCCGTTATGGAGTCATATTCTTTCTTCTAGTAACGATGTACCATTTATGTAGTATGAATTAAGTAACTATCCTGGAAATGAATTGCCCATTCAAGAGACATTTAAAACGAAGTTATTACGTGTAATATTATTTCTTTATTTACAACGATAAGAAGAAAGTTAACATAAAGAAGATGAAAATGAGAAAGGAATAAAAAAGAATAAATTCCCCCCTCTCCTCATTTCTTTTAATCTCATTATCTGCTTTCTTCGTTGTCATTTCATCATCTAGAGAGACGAAAAAGTACTAGGGATGATGATATTTATTAAGAGTTATGCGAACAATGATTGCAAATATACAAAACGAATAGTAAGTAAATCAATAAATGTTTAGAAAAAGAAAAAGTATTACATCTGGTTATCAAAACCATAAGTTCTTGTTTCTACAATTTTTTTTTATAAACTAAGTACTATAATCAGAGAGTATCGTAAGTATTTTAAATAATTAGCTTTGGTTGAATTGGTTGTCTATTTGTTATGCAGTAAGTTATTAAAGACTAAAAAACACATTGAAATGTTCTAGTCAATAAGAATGTTGAATAGGTTTGTATTCTTGATTGAGTAATACAAGCTCAAATGACAATGTTCAATGTATTTTGCTTTGATAAATTTGTCATGTGAAATAAATATGTATTTATTTTGTTTATGCTTTTTATGCACTCATTACATGTTTGTTTCGAGTTGGCGCTGTACAAAATGTACATACTTTAATCAAAACACTTATTTGACAACATATAACGAAATGAGTTATTATTATATAACTGCACTTTCATCAATCGTACTTTTATACATATTACATCTAATGTTAATAAGTATAGTCATATGGAACTTCAATCATAGTTGATTCAGCTTGTGGCTTTAAACTAGGTCGATCAGTACACCATTGATTAATTGGGTTTTGATGTTCAGTGAATTTTTTACATTCATCAATAGATATTTTATTCGAGACTTCAGACGTCTGATAATTTATTAAATTTGGTAACCATGGTGGTGGCAGTGGATCAGCTTTTATTTCATCGGATTTGTTTACATCATTAGACCAATTTGAATTTATGTTACATCCAGAATAGTCAGGTTTATTTTGTACATTTGAAATATTCTCGCCACTATTGCACTGTTGTTGATTTATAGAAGGCATTGAAGATGACCAAGGATTATGTGAATGCAATTCATCATTATGAATAGTCTTTCTTGGATGATTTTGTTGTTTCCCATCTGAATATGGTGACGATGACTTTGATGAGTGAGTATTGCATTGCGAAAGTGAGTGTGATGAAACATTACAACTTAAATTATTATTATTAGATTTTTCAGTTAATAAATGATTTTGAATACTGTTAACTGACATTTGATCTTCACTTGTAATAAACGCGTTTAATTGGGTCCCATCGGTTATCAACTTGGGAGTGTACGTTAAATATTGATGTAGCGACATTGCAATTACTTCTTCACTGGTCACTTGATTTACTGATTCATTTGAATTCAGTTGAATGTTATGCTTGAAATATGATTCACGATTTAAAGGAAAATATCTTGTATCATAATTATGAGTTGTCCTTTCTATGTTTTTTTCATAACTATTCATTTCATTTGTTCTATCTTTATTGACTTCTAAATCTTCATTTAGATTAGTTGAATGGTGGAAACGATGATGATTTGACTGCATGGAATGTGGAATACGTGTCTGATTGTGTGGATTGTTACTGTACTCAGTCTGATTAGAATTTTCAACATGTGAAGATAATTTCGATGATTCACAATTCAATGAATGGGAATCTTCATCATAATCACTCTCCTATAGATAATTAAATAAAAAAAACCATAGTGTATTATTCATTTGAAAGAAGGTACTGTTTTAGAAAACAAAAAGTAGCCACCGAAATATCGGTCAAAACTGAAAATTATACTTCGCATATTTTTTTAAATGAAGCTAATCTATCCAACTTGAACAACTTTCGAATGATTTAGCGAAAGCCCTTTTTTAGCCAATCGAAAAATAGATGTCACAAGAAAACAAATTATAATTCAAAGTGAAAGAAAGACAGAAATCCAGGAATATTCACAAGAATAATTCATTAGAGTAACTACAAATTATTTTTCATCCGAAATAATCATTAGGTTCAATTAATTAGTTATTATTGCGAATCCAAGTAAAGTTTCTACAAAATGTCTTTCCTTGGTAACGATTTCATGATATCTTGATCACCCTAGATAAATATAAGTTCTCAAGTAGTCATTATATACATAATGGTTTTCGGTTGAACATACTTTTGAATTATAGGGATAAGTACAGATATCTTCCGAAGGGTATGAATATCTGCAAATACTCCTACTGGAAATCTCTTTTTCTAATCATAAAACATACTGCAGTTAGAGAACATTATTTACCATGTCCAGTATTATAATTTTCTATTGGGAATACTTAATTATAATACCATCGTGAAAATCTCTCTTGAATCTATCTGTAGTAAGTACTCTGTCAGTGTCAGACACATTCAAAGTGTTCTTGAAAGTGATCATAATATACAGATTCCAGTGTTGATTGCTTTGACAGAATAGAATAATCTAACCTGGGCATTTTGTCTTGTGTTTTGTAAGAAATTAATACATAGTTCAGTAGTTCATCTAAACAGGTGATTTCAAATAGGTGAATTTTTAGTTCTCTAGATTCGATGATGATTACCAATAAAGTCTATTTTTATTACCTCCAATGGTATATATATAAACATGTAGAACAACCTGCAGATTACAGTAGGGTACGGAACATCCTCAATAACATAAAATAATAAAAGTCTATGTTGATTATAAGCTTAGGTTGTAACAATCAATCAATCAATGCCTTCTACCCCATGTGGAGTATAGGCCGCCCATTAGCATTCTCCAATTAACTCTGTCCTGGGCCGCCCTTTCCAGATCTTCCCAATCGCTCTTCATTCTCTTCATGTCTGTCTCCAATTCCCACAGCATTGTGTTCCTGGGTCTTCCTCTTTTTCTTTGGCCTTTAGGATTCCAAGTTAGTGCTTGTCTTGTGACACAGTTTGATGGTTTCCTCAATGTGTGTCCAATCCACCTTCAGCGTCTTTTCCTAATTTCTTCCTCGGATGGAATTCGGTTGATTAGTTCTCTGCCACAGGTTTTAGGTTGTAACAGCTACACACTTTCTGATTAGTAACTATATTGCTTAAGTTTTTCAACTCTAGCTTGTAATTATCTTATGAACGTTAATCTAGGTTGTTAACAGAAATGAAAAACATAGTACAAGACATCGCAAGTTACTTAAAAACGTCAAGGGAACTAGGGGGCGGTAAAGTACTAAATCGAAATGTGGCATTAAACCATTAAGTTACTGACCGTTGGCCAGAACCATGTTGGTAGACGTAAACTTAATTAGTTGTGGTTTATGCTACTGCCTTGACTAACGAGTGAGAATGTTCGGTAACAAATCAGAAGCATTTGCATACACACTGTCTTTGCTCATATCTTATGTTGCAAAACTACTTTGTAATCTTAATCAACGAGTCATATTCTTAATGTCTATTAACACTTACGCCTTGCTGCTTCTCTGATACAAAACTTACTGTACTAAATTTGTGTGGACAATTGGACCGGCTCACATATGCGATATTGTTTATGACTAACTGTACCAATAAATTTGTCTGTTAGATACACACTTTTCTTTAAATCACATAACGTTGTCTATTTAAAACTTCACATAATCTAAGAGATTTCATAAATGGATGAACCACTATTCTATTTGTAGCGTAGTTTCTAATAAAAGATTTTTGGAATGATTAGTGTACAACAAACTGTATTCATTAATCGCTATTAATACATTTGTCACATAGGTAATGGAAATGAAAAGTGATAATGAATGATGATACTCCGTTATCGATCTAATAGCTGTTACGCTTCATGATTATTAGAAGTAATTTATTTGTCACGCATAAGTATTTCATCTTGACTAAAGCCAATATTAGTGAAACTGTCCATTTACCTAATATGAAGCAGGTAAATGGAGACAATTGAAAGTGGCTAAATTTTCCGAATACAAAGCTACATTTTAAATGAAAATGCATACCATTTGATCATCTTCAGCTGTTTCATTTGTTTGTCCATTAAGAAATGCTGTAGGATCTTGTCCTTGACGTAAAATTTTTTTCAGTTTTGAACGTTTATTCTGAAACCAGATTTTAACCTACAGTTAAGAAGATATAGTATTATGTTATAGAACTGACTAAAGGAATAAACTCAAAAATTGGATATGCTAACATAGTGGAGAGGAACTGTAACTCGATGGATTGTTTATAATGTCGTTATCGACATCATCAGCTCCTGCTTCATGGAGAAGTAGGCAGTGGTATTAACTAAAAATTTTTTTAACGAGTTCTTAGCAATTGAAAAATTAGATTCATTGAATGAAACACATTTGAAAACATATTTATGTATAGCAGGATTTTTGGTGTTGCAGCTACGATTACGTAGTTATATATTTTAACAGACACCTATAAAGAGCACTTACTACTGTGAAAAGACTGATAATTTTATTAAAATACAAAAATAGATGAATAAAGTAATTAATATTAAAACATTAGGTGAAATTCTAAAGCATTGGAAATAAAACTTAGTCCACCAAAAGTAATAACGGGTTTTTATGTTGTTTTGAATAAAATTTGTACACGCTTCATCAACCATGTTTAAATTATCAGGTGGATGTAGGTGATCTTCATTATAAACGCTTTCATATCCATTAAGCAATTAAGTGGCAATGTGGACTCTGCAGCTTAGTTAAAAAAAGCAGTCACATTTAAAATAATGAGTACTTGGTTCCAGACCCAGTAGGACACAGGCATGCAAAGACAATAAGTCTTAGTCTACCTTCAGAATTCCATTACTGTCTATAATCCAAATACACTTTGGCTTCTGACTAAGTCAAACCAATCCACTGAGAACGTAAGTGTAGAAACAGAGCAGTCCTAAATACCATCAACAGGAGATCTGAAACTCATATCAGTATAGATATTCTTTTGTAAGAACTACGATTTAGTAGATTTGAAGACCTGAACTTTTGTTGTATTACTAGGTCAGATATTAGATATGTTCAATAATTAAGCTTATTAATAACTAATTTACCAAGTACAAATTAATATACTTGGCTTGGAGGATTAATGATAGTATCCACTCGCTAACACCACAGTAGGACGGGGTTGTGGCCGGAGACAGTTGACGAAAGTCAATGCTTCACCACTGAACGAATATTTCATGGCTAACAAATTACTGTTGTCATTATGATACGTTAGTCCAGCTTTTTTCTTCTTTTCATGTAAGTTGACCAAGCATTAATATGATTAGATAGTAACTTTTCTTTACTTTTTAAAACTAGAATTCAGATTAAAAAGTACTATTTAATAAATCTACTTCTAGCAGAAGGAAAGCATTGTGTTTATTGCGTAACCAGGAAATAAGACTTTATGTAGTAAATGAATACTGTTTGTTCGGTATTCATTTAGTCTAGTTGGTTGCATTCATCATAGGTTCAAACCCTGAAACACTGGTCAGATGTTTCATCCTAGTATAGAACTCTTCAGTAGTGTACATCCTTGGTTCTTCCAGGGAATCAAACGCAGAACCTTAGAGTTTTAAGTTAAACTCATAACCATCTGGATTACTGGGTCAGTCGACGTCCAATGATAGAATTCCCATAACAATCACTATATAATTAGTATTTATTACTCTGTTACAATTAATCTAAAAAAATTAAATAATCAACAGGTTCCATTTATCGACTAATGGTGACATTACCACTAAGTTTAAATGATAATCAGATTACCTCAATCGATGCGGTATACTGAATCCAATGTTTATTATTTACATTTTGGAATAAAATGCGGGCTTTGTTAAAATACAATTCAGAAAAAATTTCGAATATTAATTAGATCACCAAGTGTATGCAGGAGTAAGAGCGGGAGGGGGGTCTGAGTAAATCCGTATATTTATAATAATGCACAGAAATTAAATGACACGAGGAAGGAGGGGCAAATTTTCATGAATGACATAGTCCTGGTTTCAGTCAAAAGGGTACTACCATCTTGTCATCTATCTAGTCACTTAATCTTAGTTTCATATTGTCTCACTATTTACTACAGACAAGTACAAATTATTTTTTTTACTATTACTTCTACTCATAACAATTGTATATGGTTATTATGTGAGTACACTGGGTCAAGGTCATACGACAGCTATGATATGAGTGTTAGTCAGTTGTTTTAATTAGAACTGTTGTCAATAAATCAATGTTTGATTTAATGAAATCCCTTTCATTTCAGTACTTTTTAAAAAAAGGCTATTAAATGGTTGGATTTAGATGGATTGTGGAGGTTGACATTAAGGTTAGTTGATTGAATTCGTCACAGATTGATGTTAGCAAGGTATCTTGACAAGCAGGGAATACTAAACGCCTGTTTCATCCTAGTATGGAACTCCTCAGCTGTCCAGTTCTCTCTGTTTTTCAGTGAAACTTAATCAACATCAGTTTCTGGCGAATATAAATTGAATATCTATCTCCACAAAACTACATCAATACAATGAATGATTGTTGATCTCACTCCAGACATGTCTGAACTCCACCAGTCACGACTCCTCACTAGAGCCTCAGGAACATTCTGAAGCTAGTCACTAGTGAGTTGATTGTTGTAACTGAGTTGTGATGGTTTATGGGGAGTGGCATTCATTTGATTGAATTCGTGGTCCAGAGGTACAGAGGGTTAGGCATTCGCCAACCTGAAACCCTTGTGGTGGAATCAAGAGTTAGTACTGCTGGGAAGTCCCATGCTCAACAGTTATTTAAAAGTTGACTTTTAGAAGGCATCAGACACTGTACGGTTGTTTCTTTCTCTTAAGGAATCCTTCACTAATACTTTACAAAGTAATATGGTGAGAACATCAACATTCAGATCGTTGAATTGTTATCCGACGGTTCCAGATATCATTTAATACAAACATGCATTTTTTTCATTTAGAGTTATTTACCCTTCCAATAAAATGAAGTGAGGGTTAATGTTCACATAAATTATATACATATAGTATTAATTACTGTGAATAGTTATCCATTCCATTTACCAAGTGCATATTCAAATACTCAGCTTTGAGCCATACTACAAGTATATGGGCTAATAACTGTATGTCTTCTCGAAACGAAGTAGATAGGTTTGACGTTTCAATATATTGGTTGGAAGTCGAACGTCTTAAAGGTTAACAGTTTGGCTTATTTCCATTACGCTAATAGTTTAAATCCGTTAAACGAGTTGTTGGAATATGAGTTATCCTTGATTAACACTAAACTTCGATCAAATTTAATTCAATAAAATGTTTCAATGGACGTAAATATAAATATTAAATCACTTTCAGTTAGTCATCGACATAGAGAAGTGATACTTAGAATCTTGCATTTTAATTTAGTTATTTATCTTTTTATTCTCCTACAGAATGGAATATAGAATTTCTGGAATGATACAAATTTAACTGATCCAAAGGATTACAGAAAAATGGAAGGCTTTAGTGTTTTATCTATTAATTTGAATCCAGTAATTCGAACCATACTAACTACAGTTCTTTTTCTATTAAGTCTCCAGTAATCATGAAATGTTCTATAATGGCACTTTTAATGCTATCACTGTTGCCTTTCCGTAATCACTCTAGATTATATCTGTAACGAATCCAATCAACTATTCCAAAGTTTATCATGTTATCATCAATACATTTTTCTACTAATTTAGTTATAGATTATTCGATATTAGAATGTAATTTAGGTCAGAGATTTCATTTCAGTCAACTATCATCCACAAATATGTGCTGTGAATATGTCTAATGGGCAACATCTCTAGAACTTAGATGAAAAGCACTATTGTAATTAATATAAGTTAAACTATACACTATGCATCCATTACTTATTTACCAAATGAATGCAAGTTTACTGACTGCAACACTATTAGCAAACAATTAAAACGTTTCGGATAACCATTTTTAGCCACCTGTAAGACAAATTACACTAATTTTTCTCTCGAAAAATCACCACACAATAGATTTTTAACAAAATGTAAATATATGCTAAGTTATTTTCTGAAGAATCTTAAATAGTGCGAAAAACAATCCACTTAATTATAATTAATTTCATTCATTGTTATATTTTCATTAAATGACTACTACTTAAAAATTCTTTCTAGTGAGATGTTTATATCTACAGTGATGAAGAAATAAAATGAATTACCTTAAAAATATTTTTGTTTTTCTCCCGCATTGTTTACAGCAGACTTTAAACCTTTGTTTAAGTTGGATGGTGATTGGCAAGCGGAACCCAAGACTCGCGTCTCGTTCTATTTGTGACTCGACAGGCTGGATATACCTGCATTCCACCTGCAAGTCACAATCCAACATAAAATATACTTGTGATTTATAACCATATCGAGGCAATCCGCTCACGATGCACATATAGTAACAAAGACTGACCAGCTTCAATCCATGACAAATTAACGGGAAAATACGGATTCATCTTAATTTAAATGTTTTTAGTTGACTGAATACATCACAGACTGATGCTGACAGGGTACCACTGAAAACCAAGAAGCACTGGACAGTTGTTTCGTTCTAGTGTGGAACTCCTCAGCAGTGCACACCCCAGATTCTGCATCAGGAGCTTCAGGTTGACGGCGCGCGCCTAACCCTCTGAACCGTTGGGTCGACATCCAATGGTATAGTTCCCACGTCCCACAATTTGTGATATATATATATATATATATATATATATATATATATATAGCGCGACATTCATCCATTTTTATTGGTGATAACTGTCTCACTCCCGACAACTCTGAACTCCACCAGTCATGCGATGCATATGTATCACGAGTTGAGGAAAGTGGAAATCCTACCATTGGATGCCGACTCAGTAGTTCAGAGGGTTAAGCGCTCACCGTCAACCTGAAGCTCCTGATGCGGAATCTGGGGTGCACACTACTGAGGAATTCCACACTATAACGAAAGAGCTGTCCAGTGTTCCCTGGTTTTTAATGGTACCTTGACAACATCGATCTGTGACATATTCAGTCAACTAAATCACCAATATCCACAAAAAATAACCAACTCAAATGAATTGAATCTTTTTGTTTAATAATGAATAAAAATGAAACATTTACTTAAAATAGTAACCAGTACACACACATTCATATTTTATTAAAGAAACTCATGAAAACCAGTTTTTCTTTATTCTTTATCAATAAAAATTATTTTCTAGTTTATCCCGACAAAATAATTGACCCTTATCATTAGTTCTAATGTTTTTGAGTACGTGCATTAGTGTATGATAATTTTTATGTATGTATGCGGAACATTAAGAGACAGTTAAAAAAAGAAAGTGATTTAACAATTCACTTTCTCTAATCTCAATGTATGTCAGTTGCCTTCTCTTTGTAAGTGTAACTTCTTCAACTTTTCACTATTCTTCACTCTCAAACACTTTCTTTACTTTCTGTCTAAACTATCATATTAATAGTTTTATTCAATAGAAAGAATATATCAAAATAAGAAAAGGGATAATTACACTGTTAGTTTACTTTTCTTCGATTTGATTAAATTTCTTGAACATGAGAGTATTGAGAAGAGAAGTAGTCTACATTGATGTCATCCTCTCAGTTATTATTGTTTTGTGTAGTAGTACGTGGAGGATTTGTTAGTACGATGGTACAATCAGTCGTCCACATATACACATACATACACATAAGAATCGATGGACAATGTGATGTACAAACATGAAAACATTTTTCATCATTTATTGTCTACAAGTAGCTTAATCTTAATTACTTTTAGATAAGTATGATCAGTCTTTTGAAAACATTTTTCTTCACGTGGGTGTGTGTATGTATCCGTCGGAGAGATAAGGCGAGTTGGGGAAGGGGGTTGGATGAAATAAAATTTGGCTGCATAATTACTCTAGAACTAATAAGCATTGAAATAAATCTTTGATATAGTTACTCATGAAAATATTTTATCTCAAAGTTGTAGATAGATGGAGACAGAAGAAATTAATTCTAATTTTATAATGCAGTGTAAATAAAATCGTTCTAGGTGCTAGGATTCTTAGGTTTGAATCCGTATACGATTTCGGCAGTGTATTATTGAAGATGCAACAAATCTTTTGTTGTTACCCAGTTTTCAATGGTTCTTCACTAGCTGATGTTAGTTAGTGATGAGAACTAACTGAATTTGGTCACGAGTATGAATTTATACAACCAAGCAAACGCAAATGTGTAATACTGTTTTAACCCAAATTAGCTAGCACAGAAGTTACATCTGTTCGCACCTTTGACATGGGATTTCTGGTGAGACGGATTCGTGGTTACAATACTTACTATTCAAATGATATGACACAAGATCGAAACCTACTGCATATATATTAGTTTGGGCGACCACCTGGTATTGACAGCCTTCAAACGACTAGTATATGGTTCAAAATTAAGCATATAAATCTATAATTGGCACATGAAAATATCCACTTATTTAAACAGAACTTGAGCTGTTGGTTTACTAAGCAAAAGCTGAATACATTTATCATTTTGATATTACCTTCAATCCATACATCTTAATCACTGCAGTTCATTTTATGCAAAGTTCTGTACCAATATATTTTCAAGAGAAATACACACAAAAACTGAACTTCTTATTATATAAGTGCAACCTCTTCGAACCAGTCTAAATCAACACAGAGCCTGGTGAAGATGGACATCGGGAAGAGTTGTTACATTACTAAGATGTTCATCTTGACTATTGATATCGGTGTAGCGATAATCATGAAGGCGATTAGTTTTTATGTGAAGAATACTGAATTACAGTTCATTACAGAATGCTACTGTAATCAAACTACGCATAAAATACAAAAAACAGCATGTTTTCACTTGAAATATGCTATGATTCAGTAACATTTAATTATTTTGCATACAAAACTTTCAATCTTATAGCAACTATGAATATTACTTAAATGATCGGGTAATGAAGTAGTGGTCAAGGGGATTAAAATCATTCAGCTCTTAACCATGGGATTATAGATTTGGTAGTTCGTCTTATTTTCATTCGTGAAAACCCGAAACATAAAATGTTAACGAAAATTGGAGTTCATAAATGCATTATAATAAAGTAACATGAACAATACAAACTAAAGATGGAACTCAAAATATGCTGTTTACAGGTAGACTACATAGCCGCTATCTGATGATAGTGAAGATTCACTAATAGCGAACCGCTTTGTAATAATACATCATATATCCATGACTTCAGTTAAGTAACAAGTGATACTCGTTAGTAAGACATAACTCTAATCCTGAGGTAAGTTAAGAACACTATGACACTCAAAAATAAATCACCTCATTTCACAATGTGAAGCGTTGCCACGGAGTTATATGTAATCACGTAACATCAAAACATAGTGAACAAACATAATTGCTAATCACTTATGCTAGTGCCTAAATTGCAATTTGGCTAATAGAATTTGAACAACATTAAAGGTCTAATCAAATATGACAGTGGTCGTTATATAATAATTTTCTATTTCAGACGACAGTTTACGATTAAAGGTATTTTGCTTTGAATGGAAAATGATAAACATTCATACAATGAACTTGATACACATATATACACAAACAACTTGTTCGTTGGATCATTGACCGTAATTATCGATTTGACAGAAAAAAAAAGAAGTTTTTGGTTACTGTTGATTATTTCACTAATTTCGTGCATCTCACCATCGTCAACATCATCAAGATGATGTTGTGATAATAGTTTTACTTTTAGATTAATATGCTTCTTTCTGTATGAACACTGAACAGATGGTTAGACATATGTATATATCCTTCAACTGTTGTAATTATTACATAATCATGACAGCTGATCAACTATAAATATTTTGTGAGTAGTGTGATGATAGTTCAAACAAATGATTTACTTCTTTTACATGATAAAAACAGTAGTGATTTATCATACTGACATACATACAAACAGTTGACTTCATGCGTGTTCACGACAGAATGGCCATTAACAGATCGAACAGACTCAAGTTTCTTGAAATGAAACTATCAGATATAAATATAATAAAAAATCTATCAGTCAGAAATGATCAACGAAGAACTTGGGACATGTACATTGGTTCAAGTTGTCACACTGTAATCGTGAAGCAATATAATTACTAAAGTGGTAGAAATAGTGTCAGTAGTTTTAAGAAGAACAGTAAGATTCAAGGAGAAATAATTTATAGAAAGCTACAAAATAATTTAAAGCTCTGGAATTAATGAATGACAAACAATGTTAATCGACCTACTTTAGTCCCACTGATTCTGATCTATAATACCTAAAGTCTGCAATCAGTGGTGATCAAAAAACGTTGGGACCACAATTAATTAGTCTCTATTTACTAACCTGGCTTAGACCGATAGTAAATCTTTGCCACCATTTGAGTCGACGAGTGGAATAAAACTTCAATTAAACTTCTGAATGCAAGTTTCAAAAGTTTTAAAAATGGTTGTATGTACACTGTGCTTATGCGTGATAGCTAACATGAAATCGAAATCATACAGGCCTTCATGCAAACTGCGTCCAACAGCCTAACACCAGTAGTTCCACAATTTTAACTTACCTATTGATTTTCATGTCAAGCTTCTAGTGTTAATAAGGACCAATGGTATGGAAATTATTTCAATCATGCTTTAATTGTTTAATCTATGAGCCTGCTACTAATTAAAATGTAGCTGAAGGCAACCATATCTTATAAAACCAAACTTAGTGACCTTCATATCTCATGAGAGATACAGTATATATGGTGACACATATGTAATCAGGTAGCTGGCAGTTTCAACAAAAGTCAGTTTACCATAATTGTGTGGTAACTTTTGTTGACTGATCTACTCACTTAGTAAGCATAGACTTATGTATTCAGCTTTGAATTACGCATTAAATTTGTGAGAGCAAGTGGAACTACCCGATTGTACAAATAGAAGTAGATTGAGGAGGCGATTTGAACATTGGATCTGCTATTTGTATGCTAAATTTTACACTCACTATCATCAATTATCTAACCGAAATCGTTCCAAACATCTGCACTAAAACGTTGTTTCGTTGATCCAATTTGATATTTCTATTGAACCATTCTTTAGTCAGAAACGATACAATATCCTATCATAGTTCAAAAGTTTCAAAAGCTCTCTTATTCAGTTCATAAAATAAGTAAACTATCGAAATCATCACGGAAATAATATACTCATACAAAAGTTAAATTCTAGGTATCACTTCAACCGAAAATGAGCATTTTGCTTTGTTTGGGATTTGTCAACTGGATACATTTGTGGTGTAGTGCTGATATTCACGATGACTGAATGATGTAATTGGTATTAACAACGGGTATACTAATACCATACATATTAACTATGAAATATTTCCACAAAAACAACACTTACTTGTGTTTGTGTCAAGCCAAGTTGTGAAGCTAAACTTGCACGTTCTGTTAAATTTAAATACTGAGAATGAATAAAACGACGATTTAACATTTGTAGTTGCCATATTGAATAAATTGTACGTGGTTTACGTAATTTTTTATTCTTTATAATAATATTATTATTACTATCAGTATTGCTATTATTGTAAATATTTACTTGTGACGTATTATCATCATCTTGTGGTGATACTGAATTTGTTCTAGAGTAATAATCTATTGATGACGAGATTGGTGAGTGTTGTGAATCATCATCTAGGATAAAAATAAAGTAGAAGATACAATATGGTTTTATTGTAATTGGGTATTGTGGAGATTGTTGAATGTTTGTTTGATATTACGAATTAGTCTAAATCAGACAACCATTGATTACTAGAGAGCATTGGCCAACTATTTTGTCCTAGCACGGCACTCTTCAGCAGTGGGCACCCACGAGACCATCGAGGATAGAACCCAGGACTCTATGGCTCCTCAGCAAGCGCTTCTCCACTAGACCACTGAGCCGGCTCTTAACAGTGACTAGGACAAAACAGCTGACCAATGCTTCCTAATGATCAATAGTTGCCTAATTCAGATCAATTCGTGATATCGAATTAATTTATTTCTACTTTTAAGTGAATATAGATGAAAATTACTCAATCTGAAATGATATCAGATCAAAGTGTACATTACCCCAAATTTATACACCACAGTAACAAGGTGATATGAAATTAGCAAGATGAATAGAAGAGCAGTCAAAATGATTTCAGTAACAATGATAATAAAACTGACTAAACATTGAGAAAATAGTACGGCAAGAAAAAATACAGAGGAGAATTTGAAAGGAGTGTGGAACTTAAGATACATGAGAAGGCTAAGAGTAAATGCATCTGTGCCACTGCAACCGATTCTTATCCATATAACCCTGTATCTGCAACCACTGATCATGGTTATCGTGCGAACCTCAATGGAGTAACCTGCACCTTCTGTCATGATTCAGGCCAGCCAATGGTTTCATAGAGTGGTCCCTCATATAGCTTTTTTCTAAAATTGTTACGTTCCATGCAATAACATATTTGTTAACTATGCCCATTAATGATTATTTATTATAGAACTACTAATAAGTGGAGTGTAATCATGTTGTAAGACAGTTATGTGACGAATACGGATAAACGGATTCTCAGTTGATGTATAAAGGAGTGGTTGGTTGAGTTAAACCGACTAGATTACAGTAATTACTTTATGTTTGTTACTACAGGAAGTTTGTACCAGATATAGTTTCTAGGTTTTTCATTACTAAGCAACTATAATTAAACAACCACTGGAAATAAAGGTACACCGTATAATTAGGAAAAGCTACCCTACAATAACAAACACTCGTCCACACTACCGAGGATCGAACTAGGTACATTCAAGTATTGTGGTTAGTCTAAACATCAGACTAATCAATCGGCACTCAACAGTTTGGGTTCTTAACTTTAGAGAGCTCATAATATTGCGCAACCGTCAAACACTGCCATATGCTCTGCATCATATAAAACATTTCTGGACTTAAATAGTAACCGCTTCTAGTTACACCTATCTTTTTCTCATTTTACTTACTCACGCCCGTTACTCCCCGCTGAGGAGCATAGGCTGCTTACCAGGATTCGCCTTTTAACTCTGTCCTCAGCAATCCTTTCCAATTGTTTCCAGTTGCTGTTCATCCTTTTAATATCTTCTTCCAATCCTCGACGCAGCGTGTTCTTTGGCCTTCCACTTTTCCGTTTCCCAACAGGATTCCTTGGTAATGCTTGTCTCGTGATGCAGTCTGATGGTTTGCGTAATGTATGTCCTATCCATTTCCAACGTCTTTTCCTAATTTCCTCTTCGGCTGGAAGTTGGTTTGTCCTCTCCCATAGTAAGCTGTTGCTGATGGTTTCCGGCCAAAGGACATTCCGTATCTTGCGTAGGCAGTTGTTTATAAATACTTGTACCTGTCTGATGATGTTTGCAATAATTCTCCACGTTTCAGCTTCATACAGCAGGACTGTTTTGACGTTCGAATTGAAGAATCTGATTCAGAGGTTGGTTGGCAGTTGTTTTGAGTCCCATATGTTTTTCAACTATAGGAATGCTGTCCTGGCTTTGCCAATCCTTGCCATCCCTTACATCTGCATCGGACCCTCCTTGTTCATCGATGATGCCTCCCAGATATGTGAAAGTATCTACTTCTTCCAGAGTTACTCCATCAAATTCAATTGGGTTGGTGCACCCTGTGTTGTATTTAAGAATCTTGCTCTTTCCCTTATGTATGTTCAAGCCTACTGATGCTGAAATTGTTGCTACGTTGGTTGTCTTTACTTGCATTTGCTGGTGTGTATGTGCTAGAAGAGCTAGACCATCCGCGAAGCTCAATACGCTATCTAAATTAGTTAATTGTAAGCTTTGAAAATTATAGTTTTACAGTGTTTTGTTTGGGATAACTAAGCATAATACACATGTTTACTTTGTTAACAAACAAAACAGATATCAAAAACACTAAGTGATGGACACATGTTCGTAAATGTAGAACTTATTAACTACTAAGCATTTGATGGTAGTCGCACGTGAATTTCACTTGTCCTACATTTTGCATGTTTTAGGAAGTAGACCTATATTTCCTGGAGAACTCAGTTTACCACTGTCTGACAGTTAACACCGAACTATTCGAACAGCAACTGGTTTCAGACATAAATTGGCCGATCACTTGGTAGGGATCAACGTCGTGTTTGTCTGATCCCATTTAATCTAATAAAACTCCACAGATTAAGCTTCAGTGTGGTCACCAGTTTAATGGACTCGAGATCACATGCATTACATGTAAGGTGGCTACAAATAGTAAACAACTAGTATTAATTTGTTAAGCATACTATGAAATAAAATATATTTATCATAGTAGTTGCTCATAATTAAAATTACGAGTATGATGTTAAGGATTTAGAACCTATTTCTGAACAGAAGAGAATTGGATTCTTAATAGCATTCACCCAAATTGACACTACAGTATCATTTAGAAACCAAAATTGTATTTGTACACATAAATTTCAACATGATATGTAATATTAGCATTGTGAAGAGGATACAAAATAGAAAAAACACTATCACTATTTAACATACCTTCAAAACTTTACTAAGAACATGTAACGAGGTGTTAACATGGTTATTCAGGCAAAAGTGTTCGTTGTTTATTTATCATTTCATCCCAGGCTAATCCTAGCCCAACTTAATAATGGCACATTACTCTCTATTGAAGCATATATTGTTTCGGAGAGTCGGAACACTATACATAATATTTATTGATCGTATTACTCTGTTGTTTAGACACTCCTATACAGATTTCATATTGATCGGATGACTATAAGAAGTTGGCAGGAAACGAAGCTTTAACTAAGTTTTATGCTACTCTATACTAATTAACATGGATTACCTGCAAAATTGAGAGAAATTAAACTGCCTCAGAAATTAAAACCTACGCCATACATTACCAATCATTTATTAGTTAAAAAATGAGCATTGTGATCACTAACCATTTGCACAAAATTTTTAATTCAAGATTAATTATTAGAAGACTGAAATTATTTACAAACCCATTTTATTCATTGTATCTTTCCTGGAATTCTCTGTTGTTAATTGAGTAAGTTCAGCATCAAGAATGTCTGTTTCATGTTATTTCAAACGCTAACATTTACTCTACGTGTATGTCATTCATCTGATCTAAACTACATTAGACATATTCAGATGAAGAAAACTTTAGATTTATCTGGAAATTGAGGTATTATATGTATAATCAATGAGTACATAGTATATATATATATATATATATATATATATATATATATATATATGTTTGTAAAGGTTATCCATTTTATACAGTTTATGGTCATGCAATAATGATAATGATCATAATTGTACACATTTAACATAATTAAACATTTATTATTGATTTCCTTTTAATTGTGTTAAGGTTAAATGCATACTGAATTCATTGCATAACGTTGTAAATGTATCTGTTTGTAAGTTTTTTCAATTAGTTTTATAAGTTATAAAAAGAATCAGTCAGTTGGCCAGCTATGAACAACGTAAAACCCGGAACATATGGGCAATGGTCCCAGTCGCTGTACCATGTTAACATGACGAGATCAAATTAACGCGGTTAATAACACAACGTGGTTCAACAATAAGGAATGAAACAAAGATATGCACAAATAAATAAAGGAACTTAAGATCCGGAAAATGAGAAGGGTGGATAGCCATGACTGATTCTAAGCCACGTCATCCAGAGTCTCAATCTACTGGTTGCAACACTCACACTGACCCCAACATTGTTCAGACCAGTAGACGGTGACTTTATAGCATGATAACCTATTTCTATTCTACTACTCGGCCAGTCAATCAGTCACAACGTAAAACTTAATACATATGCACGTCGTTTCGATGCCCTACTTAGCATAAGGAAGCAAAATTGTCAGGCCGAATCCCAGAACAGTGGAGGCGGTAACATCATTAGTAGTATGAGAGAGCATTATGGATCGGAGATAAGATCCAAGAAAATATAAACCAATGGAATCGAGAACAAGAGTTATGGCGAATTCGGAAACTTAGAACTTTGAGAGAACAAAGAATGGATGCATCTGCGCCATTGTAAACGATTTCGATCTGTGTCATTCAGTCTGTAATCACTGGTGATGATTATCACGCGGACCCCAACCAAGTAGTCTGCATCTATCAACATGGTTCAGTTTAATTACTAATGGTTTAATGGACCGGTGTTATGTTCTAGTTTGGCCGCCCCCAGCGTTTTTCCAGCCTACTACTATTAATAATAATAATAATAATAATAGGATTATTATTACTATTGATAACAATAATTGGTTTTTTTGATCGAGTGGTCGATGGATCAATGTTGCCGAACTGAATAAAAACCTGATAAAATGGTGTATCTATGTAGATAACTATAGACTGTCTAATCAATGCGTATAAATGTGTATCAAAATTCCAAAATCAATATATTCTAGTTTATTTCATACAATTTTGATACAATAAGGATCTGTAGTCATTTCCTGTTCAACAAATTCATATCGTAATTATTCAGAAATATGTGCTATTTAGATTTTTGACAGGCTTCACTTATTTTCAGTCACGAAAATATTCTACCAGTTCAGATGTTATTTTTACATCCATTACCCTACATCAGATACATGAATCTCAATATAATATGTCGACAGTCTTTTTTCAAAGAGATGATAAAGAGGTAAAATCTATCAACGAATGAAGTATTTCCGTTTGAATTTTACAGTACTTAGCAATATAACAATTTTGTAAGTCTTTTCTAATAGTTTTGGAGTATATACAGCCAGAATTTATTATGATTCAAATGATCCAGATGCAAAATAAGAAAATTAATAGAAATATGGCCACAGTTGGATGATGCTTTGTCCAAATTTTTTGGTGAAATAATAGTGGATAAATAATTTATGTTGATGCATATTCGTATACTAAATTTCGAGTCACACTTAAAGAATGTTAGGTCCAGTGATACTACTTAGCTCCTCAAGCCGAAGAAGCTTATTAGAATTCGAAATAGAACGCCTTATATACTGGACAGTGCTCTATACCTATGTATATTATGAAATGGGGAGGAGATTATATTACACCGTCATTTCTGCTCAGTCTGTGGGGCATTCAACGTTTATATTAGATTACTAAAGGAACCCAGTAAGGAGCATAAAGTTTGCATACAATCGATGATCAGTAAATGTTTCGATCATTTCTATATTCATTTTAAGCACACAAGAAGGCAGTCTAATAAATTTAATATAGATACTATTTTGCTCTAAATATGACTCGTGGCTATAGAGAAATTAACACAAAGAAATGGGATACAATTTAACAGTTAAATACATGAACAACCGTTATTCAGAGCGAAGCACATACAAGAAACATTGAAAAGTCTGAATCAAAGCACAATTGTATGCATAAAACCATGAATGTTTGTTACTGTGCGTAATTGTATGTATGCGTAGGTGAATATTGAGTAAAAACAATGGTTTGATAAAATTTTCGACTCCACCTCACCCTCAGGGCAGTTCAACAGATGATTTCCCTTAAAATGTCTATCCTTTTCAACATTTTTTACTAAAACATGTTTTTGTCAGTAGATAATTATAGAGCATACTTATTGAGTCAAATTTTCTCACTATCATCATCACACCCCACCCTAATGTTTCCCCGCTTTTACAAACTTCTCTTTGAGTCGATTTTTTCCCTTTCTTTTTCACATACTACTTACATTAGAATTCAAAGTTTATTTCAGTAGTTGATAATATGTATACCGTAAGTGATACAACCGCACATATATATACATATATAAGTGATGGATGATTGTACATTCGTGCCAATTCTATGGTTGATAGATGGTTGCATTTATCTTTCAAAATGTGATCGATAAAGAAACGATGAAGAAAATTTCTTTTAACTGGTAAGCAAGCAATGGTAGCTTTCACAACAACATTTTTCTCACCATAACCGTCTGTTCTGCTTAGTAACAAGACAAAATATCATTCTTCTACTGACGTCATGTATGAAAAAGTGGAAGAATTCGAAGAACACCAAACAAATACATGTTAGAAGTCTGATTAAGCTTGACATATGCAAAACTAGTAGGCGGAGTAGGTATGATTGCGTGTTAATTGACCGATGAGTGTGTATGTGTGAGTATAGAAATATTGTCAAATGTTATCTTAAAAGATTTTCATGAATGACAATTTGTTTGAAATTCGACTAAAATGAGTGAAATTTCATGCGACTACACAGGATTTTTTGGCCGGAGGTCGAAATCAAGACTGTTATGCTTTATGGCAACCATAATGTAACATGAACAACTTAGTAGTAATGCCTGAGATCATGAACCCGGATGTGGGAAGTTTCAGTTCCATGATGAATGTAAAGTTCCACAAAATTGCAGGTATACCTTGTTGACGAGTGGTAACCTACACTAATCATTTATCAATTGGGGGGGGAGGAGTCTTATTAAGAAATTTCAATTACCTTATACAATAGTTTATTTATTGCTTTCAACTAAAGAATAAGACCTCACGGATCTGAATCATATTTCGCTCTTGTAACATGTCCATCTCCTAGTTCAAGGATATGTATTATGAAGACGTTCTCTCCCTCTTATTGAATAGACGTGAAATGTGGCTTTAAAAACAGGCGGTATATGTAATTTACTAATATTTGACCGAATGTGTTTTAAAAATGTTATTCATGTAGGTTGAGATCAACGGCTGATTAGAGATGAGGTAACCCACAGGTTATTAGTTAGGGTATGTAAATCATTTGGTAAGATAGAAAACCACCTACTGATATGATTCAGACATACACTACATACGCCCAATAACTCCCTATTTCGAAACGGCCAAATCAAAACATGACATTATGACTAACTAACCAAACTTCCAAAATGAATAGTTCTTGATTTACGTGCAGTATCATAGTTTTTTGTAATTACGATTCTACTATACATCTTCAGCACAGTGCTTCTTTATTTGAAACACTAAACTTTTGAATAGCCTTAAATCTGCCTTTATGGTGAAAGTATATTCAGTTGATAAAACAAAATCATTGCTAAAATAAGTCAATAGAAACTGGCGAAATTGTAGTGATATAAAATCAGCTAGAATCCATAACTTCGAAGTAATTCTAAACTCAATCACCACCATCTATTTTGGTATTATCAACTGAATAGTATCATTACTCCTCAAAAAATATGTGAACTAAAGCTGAATACACAAATCCGTACCTAGTAAATGAACTTTTTGTGGTGAGGACACTTTTGGGTTGATCACCTTTACTAGATGAAAGAAGATAAATAAAATCTGGGACATTGGATTTTATAATAGTTGGAACTTATTAGAATGGTTATCATGAACATTGATATAAAGATATTTGAGCACACTGTAATGTCTAGTTGTTCAACCTAGAGGATACATTTCAAACTAAACAAATAAAATTTGCTAAACACGAAATATTTAGAAAATGCAACGATTTATCAGTTATTGAATCAATCAAGTGATAATAATGAACACTTCTTTAAGTTATTTAGGTTACAGGTAGAATTTAATATAGTAATACCCTTAGATTGTAGAGTTTTACAATTTCCAATCATATGAACTTACCTCATTTAACACTTGACTGAATAAAATTTTACAATTACAAATGTTTTGTTTATTTCAAATACTTCATCCTTTAAGTCTAAATGTATCATCACCATATTTAACAAACAGTGTTGAGTGACTGTTTCGTAAAAACAATATCACTATTGTTCACAATATTTATATATGGCGATTAGCAACAAGTTGTATCCAATATAAATCAATTAACCACTAAGAAATATATTTAAAAATTGTTTCATTGTTCATTAAACTATGCGGAAACTTATTTTATTGACTTGTTTACCTAAGTCTAACTAATTAATGTGATTACTTATTATCATTGAGTAATCACATTTATTGTAAATCGAAGAAAATGTTGGTTTTGCTTATCTTATCTTCTTAGCGCTTCATTTGATGCAACCACAATTAAAATAAGCTAAAATGTTATTATATCTTTGGAAATTAATAACAAAGGAAGTATGTATTAAAAAAACATTCATCATGAGGACATTAGTAACTAATACACAGAGGTAACTTATTGATTTAGATTCAGAGGTTGTGACTAGCGGAATTAAGCCGTCTCAGTTGTAAAATAAATAAAAAAGACCAATGAATGCTGGTTGTACAACAAGCTGAACTACCTAATTTATAGGTGTGGAATTCTAAATCCTAACTCAGTGATCTACAGACTAAGTGTCCTCTGTGAAACCTGTAGATCTAAAGTTCTATTCATGGTAGAGTTGTGGAAATATAGTTCTGATATGTTGATTGCCAGGATGAAATAACTATCTAATAATTGTTTGCTTTTAAAAGATTTATAACCGGAGTCAGTGTCTGACCAAAAAATGTCAAATACTGGATAGTTACGCGAGTTGGATAAACTCATTTTTTTGCTTACTTATAATCATAATAATGCTTATTTGCTTAAAAAGAAGCATATGCAGTAGAATTCCAACATGAATGCTACAGACCACCAAAACGGATTATATCAGCTATTAAAGTATATATATATATATATATATATATATATATATATATATATCCTTATATCACAGCTCTAAAGTGTTTATGTTGACAGTTAAACAGAATGTAATATAGTTAAGTGCAATCTTATTTTTGTTTATATTCCGTTTCTCAAGAATTATTAATTTTTATTTAGTTTGGATACTATATGTGAATTGAATCATACAGTTTCCACTTTATTTTCACATACGATGCTTGTTTGTCTACGGAACTTTGAGTTTCTTATAGTGTTTTACTGAATAAAATATGATAAGGGAGGAGTAGCGCTCATGTCAACAACCCAATTCCCCAGTATTATATCATTTATTGACTTACATAGCATACAATCCGACAGTACAAACTAACAGCAGTCCCACTTTGTCATTTACTTAGTAATCAGTAATTGATGAATGATTCCTATTTAAATGTAGTGAAGAGTATTAGTTTCACTAGTGCAAGGTGTCGCGAAATATCAATCTGGGTTTCTTAATGACTACTTCCGACTATCTTACATTTATGAACTGAATTTTTAAGCTACAATTTTTCCATAAAGATAAGAGAAGCTGACTACTAAATTTGGCAGCCTTAATGTTTTAACCTGAAGCAACAATTTTTTGAGCTTTAAAACTCCCCAAATTACTAAAACCACCATCCTGAACCATGACTTTCGTGGATTTTTTTCAATCTAGTTACAATCGATCTTTTTTTACCAACCCCCCCCTCACCACTAACAGATTAGGTGTTCCATAGTTTAAACACACTAAGTAACAAAATAAAAATTAATCGATTGCAAGTTAATTTCACCTTGATAACTACAATAACAAAACGAAAAAAAAATCAGTATGGTTACTGTGTGAACACAAAACGACTAATGTTAATTTTTGACTTAGTGATTGCGAAAATTAAATGAAATACTGAACTGATACACTTTGTTCCTCACAACATCTACAAGCACACTAACGAGATGTTTAGTTCGCTATTTAGTTACGTAAGAAATGGCTTTTGTTTACGTGAAACTGTATGAAGCATGTATGAAATGTATTACGTAACTTCAGTATGACGACATTTATGTGGTATAACGTAATACGACTAACGTAGTAACAAGTGAGTATCACTCATGGTAAAAGCTTTATTTGAATGAAATTATATACATATCAAAGATAAACTTGACTAATCGATACAGGCGAAGTGAAATAAAACCAAACGTGAAATTTGTTTCCATGGTTTACTTTACAAAAATGTATTCTAAGTTTCTTTTGTGTGTATAAATTACTTCAAAATTAAAGTGCAATAAATAAATGTTAGATTAGAAGTTTTAACACTGGTTTGGATGGCAGCCTGCTATGACAATACCTTATATTGTAATGTATAAGTGAATTATCTAGTGATCACGTTCAGCTTTAAATTTGTATGCATATGCAGTTTTAAAATATTTTGATCGTTGCTTCAATACTTACAGTGTATTAACAAAGACACTAATTATAATTTAAAACATTCTACTCCTCAATACCTTTTACACTATAACCTATAACCATCATGTACTAGAATCTGCTTGACAAATTTGTCCAATAAAGAAATGGTTTAGCTTCAAACTTTTAGCCTATAATTTGTAATTTGTTCATTTGAATTCCACTACACGTTATTTTTTTAGGACACTTAATATTACTAGTCCATCATACAAACTATTACACAGTAATGAAAGCAATTTGGTATTTCTACTAATAATTACTGTCTCAGATCACGGTTGTATTTCATGATCAACTGACGCATTCTCCTAGATCATATGAGGATGTTACACAACATGACAGTCTATCTTCAGTTATGGTGAAACAACTTACCAGTTTACCTTTAAATCTAGTAGTTCTTTAGTTATTCGTTCATGAGGAAAAATATCAGTCTTCACAACTCGACATCCAAAGACTATCTGATTGAACTAAAGCAGTATCGCTTTCAGACACTCCTAAATGAAATGGAGTCAGTTCTCACCAAATCATTATCCAGTTTATAAAATTGGTCGACATTTCAATGTAGTTTCGCTTATGATTTAAGGTGAGTATTGGAGTTTAGGTTGTGATAAGGTTAATTGCCTCGTATCTCCCTATGAAAAATATTTAATATGATGTGTAAAATTTGATTCATGAGGGAGAAGACAGCAGAGTGAAATACTCATATCACTGATTCGTAATTTTTAGTTAATATTTCCATAGGCTCATTTACAAGGTACTGAATTACTCACTCCCTTTTGAGGTTGATTATAGTACCCGCTTGAATTAAATGGAGAGGGGTTTGAATATTAGTGAGTTAGCTATTACAAGTCAAACATGGTAACCACCGATTCTGTTATAAAAAAACTGACACACTGAATTGTACGGTTGAAGGTAAGTTAAATTTTACAGAATTAAAGAAGGAAGGTAACTTTTGTTCTAAACACAACAGTCAGACTATAATTGCATATTTACCAAGAAGCGAAATATAGATGGATGAACATATCGATAACGTTTAATAATATTTGCCGTAGACAAGTTGAAAAATATTGATATATTTCATGAAAGATCTAGTGTTTCAGCCACAGATTCATTTCATTTAATTTATTTAAGTGCATTTGACAAAATTAGTTCACCGAATAAGCGAATAACGTGTGTGTATACAGTTCCGTTAAAAATACAACCAATTTTCATTATTTTAAGGACTCTCAGTTAGCAGTCATAATAGACTGACACATATCAGTCATAGCGTACAACATGGTACAGCACTTTTAGCTGCCTACCATTATCACTTTCATCGCCAGCATATCATGCTTGATGTATGAGCTATAAGATCATTGACGATAGTTCGACAATATCACGAAATAACTGAAATTGAACAATAGAAACCACTAGAATCTCACCCAGTTCTTTAGTGTTATTGTACCTGTGAAGCAGTCTTAAATACTTCCAGTCATCAGTAGTATCATGAAAAAATATAATGAATTAGCTAACAACTGACTTACTATTTTCAAATTTTCTACCAGTTACTAAGTGCTCACTGTTGCTTCTGTCAACTTCTAATAAAGTCGATGCTTCATATAGATGATTTACAGTATTACTTTTAGCATCATCCTGAAATGGATCAATGAAATTAGTATTGTTTATTGATTTTCGTTTCACAGTCTTTTTCTGACTACTATGAATAATATCGATATGAGTATTGGAAATGGATGATCCGATCACAGGTTTAGCAATAATAGTGGGAGTGGTATTAGTATTGGTTGTAGTTATAGTTATACATGGTGAATTACTATTCACATGTGAATCAGACACAGAACTACTTACAGACAAACTAGTAGTATTCATAGCAGTTATTGGTAGAGATGACAGTGATGAGGACATCTGTGAAGTAACAAATGGAGGAAATGTATTTGATAATATAGAATCTGACTTCATGTTGTGCTGTTCATTATGATAATAATGATGGGATGCCCCATTTGGAGAACAGGATTGAAGGATAGATAAGTTATAAGTATTATTTGACGGGTAAGGATAACGAAATGCTGAATTATACAAATATTGATCATAATAATCTGATAATTGATTGTTACTATTAAATGCATTGTGAATATTGTTATTATTGTTAATATTAACACCGAAATTATGTGAATTGTAATAAGGAAGAACTGGGTAAGTGTTAAGTTTGTTCCAAAAACTGTAATTTGACATATTCGGAACATTTTCTAATGTATTATGCATTGGTTGTGTATTGGCAGTTAAATCATTTCCTCTTGCTTGTTGATGACTGGTTTCATAATCAGCTTCATGAACTTCGGCACTTAGATCACAAGGTGCAATCGAATTAGTACGGTCACATTTTCCGGATGAATGAAATTCATTTAGATAGAGACCGGTTTCCAGTTTCAAACGTTTGGTCGACATCTCATATGATGACAAATCTGAATGCTTTTGACGAGTAGAAGATGGAGGATAATTATTAATCAGCTGTTCTGTTTGTTCATTTTGCAGACTCGGCATTATTATTGATGGTGTTCTTGACTGTAAGCTGTCGGAAGTGTGTTGAAAGAATGGGTCTATCATTGGATAAGGTGATTTCTGTGAAATGCTAATATGTGAATAAGTTCCATATGCTGAATTGCTATTCATTAATTTTGGAGGACCAGTTTCCATATTCTAGAATTGCATAAAGTAAATGTTCATATCCCGCTTTCAGTTAAGAAATTTTCAGTTTGTCAACTAGAGTGCATGAATCCCCTATACGGTACCTTTCGACTACTGTATCTTGATAAAAAACATTATCAAATAATTCACTTACTAAGCCAATGAAATTCCTCAAAATATTTTAACTAATAGAAATTCAGTTTTATTTCTGATGCGTCAATTAGATTCACCCTATTGGTTGATTTAATTTTTTTTGTCCATTCCCCCTTTCGTTAACATTACGTTTCTTTCTATAGAATTTAAGATCGTGGTATTTAATATGAAAACCTTTTTAAGTAAATTAATGAAAGTATACGACAAAAGGGCTTTAAATCTTCATTTTCGATGACAATCAAAATCATTTTTAAACGACTGGGTTCTCGGAAATAAATTGGACATTCATTTGATTTAATGGTTTAATTTGAATACAATTACAAGTGGTAAGTGACTATGCATCTTACACAATTCAGCTGTCGAAACCAATTCTAGAAGTAATTAAAAGAATGGTGATCAAAGTTTCAGACTAGTCGACATCATTATGGAATCCAATAAAAATTACAACTTAGTAATCAAGATTCACAGAATATGAGGTATATTCAGTATTAAAAATATATATATTCCCTATACTAAAGCGTGTGTAATAGCAAATTATATGGATCAACTTTTACATATCATAGTGATTAAGGTCACATTTGATGACAATTTTAGGTCAAAAGAATGCATGACAAATTTCATATACACAGAAATTAACATTTCGTATATAACATATTCATTTCGTATTAAATACGTGAATGCTGCTTGATAAATTATTATTTAATTTGTTGCTAACATTCATCGCCGGTTAATCTCTGTTGGGTATGTGTGGTTTGGACAGTTCCTGTATACTATTGTGCGATCTACAGCACTGTGCACCCTCAACTCCATCACGGAGATTTAATTCAATATGTTCATGTCTAGCAGCGAACATTTAAACATCAGCCCGATTAGTCGGGCGTTCATTGCTGGAGTTAACACTTCAGTTAACTCATTACATAGTTCAACAATCAACCAATGCCACTGGTGATAGCTATAACACTCCAAATTTATTCGAACTCCTTTAGTCATTACTGTTTTCTGTTCAAGGCGCTATATCACAAATCAACTTATGAGGAAATTCTGGCAATGCATATGGGTCGAATGGTACTGATTATCAGGCGTTTGACCCTTGATGTGAAATATATAAGGTAGACTTTTACCAGTCACCGTTAACATTTTCTTCAAATTCTATACTATAGTTTCCGTCTACATCCGACCGATTTACTTTAATATCTATAAAACTAGTCAACAAATTATTAAGGATGTATATTTTCTAATTGAAATAGGGATCAAATAATATTATCTACGGATGAATATATCACAAGGATTTGTAATAACTCAGTTGTGATTTTCAGTCGCTACAAAAAGTTAAATGAAGATTTTCTAGACAATATTATTATGAATAAGTGAGAATTAGGTTGTTATAGCGACTGGTCACACTGCACAATCGTCAAGTAATTGTACACATAAATAATTGTTGACTTGTTCACACGTGAATTCCAGTAGTCAATTATTATTTTTGTTGTTGAAACATTAGTATATTGTTCATCACATGGTGATTTCAATTCAGATTGTTTCAAGCAAATTGTATGTTAATAAATATGTTTGCGTGTACATGTACGTTCGTTTGTTATTCTAAACTCGATCACTAAAACTATCAAAAATCACGTAGAAAGAGTTAGCTTTACAATGTGTCAATCTCTATGCAATGAATAGGTGACTGATTTACTGATCATGATTTTCTGAACTTCAATTAGAAATAATACTGTTAATTAATTAGAATATTGTTCATTTGAACTGGGTTATAGATATTAATTCAGATTAACTGTGAAAACAACTAGGGATAATTGGATAACAGTTTCGTACTAGTTCACGACTTCTATTGGAGCCTGTATTAATCATTTCTGACAAATTAACTGAAAATTGGAAAGGAGACTAGATTTTCTACGATTC
Source organism: Schistosoma mekongi (assembly GCA_034768735.1). Taxonomy (NCBI): domain Eukaryota; kingdom Metazoa; phylum Platyhelminthes; class Trematoda; order Strigeidida; family Schistosomatidae; genus Schistosoma; species Schistosoma mekongi. The sequence goes on along the minus strand of CM068308.1, from coordinate 38,473,480 downwards.
AATTAAGTCATTATAAGGCATACTGCTTACAATACGAGACCTGAATTGCGTTATTTCACGTCTATGCTTGATAGCAAAAGTTAAATGGTGTTTAATGTATCCAGAACTTCAATTCATTTTTTATTGCTTATAATGTTAAATCAACACTATCTACCCAGTTGAAATGTAAAAACTAATTTGAGTAACTCAACATAACTTGTTCGAATTCCACTTACGTTAGTACTGTATGTAAGAACTGATGGTGAGTGTTAACTATTTCGTAATTGAGGTCAAGTAGAGCTTGCCCCTCACTATCTTCAAACAAGATTCATCCGACGTCGAGTTACTTCGAATTAGTGGCACTGGTCATCAACATGTACCTACAATTTGAAAGGAACGAATGGTCCGCATGAAACGCAAACACATACCACCAAATTCGACGGTCCGATACACAATCAGTGTACTCTCATCAAGCTATTGGACATCCGTGGGGATGGATTATTTACACTAATTGTTCGACGGTTAGTGACTGATGCTATATTTACCAAGTCCTAGGTGCTGATCAAACTCCTGCAGACAAAGTGTGCTGAACCTATCTATAATAAACTTCCTGTTGGGGATAAATAGCTCCTCAATATAAGCAGCTTCCAAAACGTATATTGATTTTGGTGTTGAATTCTGGATATTTCACTTCACCGACATTGATAACAGTACTGTCTGATTGTGTCGCAATAAAAACACCTTTTGGTTTCATTGTGACCATCCTATTTATTTCGGCATTTGAAATTCCTCATCTTGACCTGAATTTGATTAAATAAACATTGAAAACCCGGAAACAATGGATGGCTAATTCATCCTAGTTTAGGGCCCATACGAAGTTTAAATCCATCTTCCCAGTAGAGAACAATAGATATACCTTCATGTATCCAATGATTTTCATCTTTATTTGAACGTGAAAAACAATAGTTAAAACACTGTCCAATTTTGTCACATGAAGGACATTTTGTCTCGTTTATTCTAGTAGCGCCTTGGTAATACACTGCTTAAATGAAATCATTATTGTCAAAATGACCTACTGATTTACGTTCAGTTCCATTCTGATATGTTTTATGTGTATCGTTATATTGCACCCGTGCTTCTTAGACACAAATTCTGTATATAACCACTTCCTTAACTCTGTTAAACACCTCGAGATTTATTTGTCACTTAGTGACATTGTCGAAAAGAAAACTTCTTTTGCCAAATATTTTGTATCCATCTATCAATTAATTACGAAGTTACTGATTAGTAATTACAACTATGTTATATCAGTACATTAGTTTCTGACAAATTCATCTTTCCGATTATTTAATAGTGGGGAATGTCATCCTTGTTTATTCCTTAGTACTAATCGAGTTCTTCCGTTCAAATTGTTGTGTACCCACTAGTCTTCATATCCAGTAGACAGTGCTGTTTCTGATAGATATTCATTGTTTTCGGGAAAATTTTTATACCTAAAGAGAGCTGTTTGATGAGGGTTGTAAAGAAATTCAGAGTATTGTGATCGCGTTGAGCAATCATGCGAATACTTTCAGTATGTATTTATTCTAAATAAAAAGTGTTACTTTAAGACATGTTGGAACCAACACCTAGGTAAATAAAACAGATGGGAGTGTCAAATAATTTAATAATCTTGGGAGTTTCGTCGACCCTGTTGAGTTATTGTCTAACGAAGTCTCAGAATAGACTTAGAAAGTTCATGTAGATTTTTACAAACTACATTACCTTTTGTGAGGTTAGCGTGAAGTTCAAATAAATTTTGTTTGTATTAGTATCACTCCTCTCTCTTCTATTATGCGAATTTTCAACGTAAATTTAAAAAGCAGAAGACGTTCGCAGGTTCGATATGTATACTGAGTTGCTTGTAGTTTTGTGTCTCGCTGTCTAAATCTTGCTAGAACATGATTATAGTCGATCAAGGATATATGCGTACGAATAAGAACTATATAAATAGCTCCAAATGAACAGTTAGCATGATATATTCACATTCAATAAGTCGTCACTGATATATTTTGTAGTTATTCACAACATCTTCGATGCTCATTGTTTTGATCAAGTATTTTGATGGGTAATTTAATTAGTAGTTGACAGAGGAACCCTTAAGTAAAGTTTCGTGCTGTATGAGACTCGTCACTAAGGTGTACTTGCTGTAATTGGTTAACTGATGCTTGTTTCCTCTTGCGGATTCGATCTTGCGACCAGACGAATTACGCTTCTCAGTGGTCAATGATTGGGAACATCTAAATCTTACAGACAGTCAATCAATATTGGAAATGTTTGGTGATAACTTACACAGACCTATCCCGTCACAGTGCATCATTATCTTAATTTCAACTAATTGTATGAATACCCTATACAGATTTTCAAAATATTTTTCATGGCATTAAGTTAAAAAGTGATGTCTGTAAGCCGGTTAGAAACACTCTAAATGCCCAATTTACTTCAAATAAATATGCAGTCGACAATGATAATTGCCTTTCGTCATTCTGTAAAACAATAGAAAAAAAATAAAGAACACTTGAAGCATGCATAGATTTATCTTTTTTCAATAATTAATGCTATTTAACAAGTGATTACCACTTCTGTATAGTTTGAACCCTCTTGAATTACGTAACTATGATAATATCATCAATTATTATTACTACTACTGTAGCTACTACAAGTGTTATACACTACTTAAATTTGCTCACATACATTTGTGCATGTACATAAAACTTAGTATTATTATGATAGACATTTGCCTGTATGGTATACAAAAGCGTGTATAGGTTACAAATACATACGCGTGTACATATACAGGTCATATACCACGTAACATTGAGATGAATATTAACGGACAGTGAAAGTGGAGAGTTTTTCTATCTCTCACCATATAAATATATATATATATATATATAGAATTAATCATGTATGTATTCATAGTGACATAAGAACACGTAAACGCACACATACGTACAAATATACTAAACGAAGTAGGAATAGAGAATTGCACAATTAAAACGACACTTGGATAATTGCCTCAGTGAAGTGTAGAAATGGTTCGAGGAGTGGACAAATAATTGAAGGTAATCAATAGTGAACACTGAAGTGGTACTACAAAAACCGAAGGAATATAATCAATGAACAAGTGTCATTTTTATAGAATTTGTATCTGAATTACTAGAAGAGAGGTTAGAATTTAGAAAATTATGATTAAGGAACAACAAGTAAGAGTAACGTTTCAATCTAAGTTCATAATATTGACTAATAATTACTCCTACTATTGAGGTGGTTTTGTGGAGATACATATTTATTTTGATAGTTTGTATTTCTCACAGATCGAGAAGCTCTGTACATGGACGAAATAGTTGTCCAAATGCTCCTTGATTTTCAGTGGAACTTAACTAATATCAGTCTCTGACGAATGCAAACAAGTAAATTATTTATTGTTATTAAAGATATTTATTTGAAATATAGATTCCTACCATAAGGAATGATGTTTATGAATTTGACCTTGGGTATAGTTGCTGATGTTTGTGGTTGAGATATCTCTTACGGGGATGAAATAGTTATGAATATCAGACAAAAGTTAGTTAGGAATTTTAAACTTTCAAAAAATGTATGGATAGGTGGTTTGAAGTAGCCCTAACGAAGCCCTGTATGATCTAAGTTTTGTAACTGTTGATACCTTATAATAAGACATAGTAATAATGATAGTCGTTAAAACAAGGTAATAAAGAACTGTCGGTTGAACAAGTTCATCCTTGACTTATTGGCCGACTGATTTCATAATAATACCATTATTATTATTATTATTATTATTATTATTATTATTATATCTCGTGCATGATAGCTTGACTAGCCACAGATAACTTTAACACTTGAACGTCTTGAACACTCCCAGTCAAAAATTTAGAAGACAGAAGACAAGTAGACAGGAAACTTTATTCCAGTAAGACAGGGAGTTCAATCAATCAATCAATGCCTTCTACCCCAAGCGGAGCAGAGGCCGCCCACCAGCCTTCTCCAACCAACTCTGTCATAGGCTTTCTTTTCTAGCTCTTCCCAGGTACTGTTCATTCTCTTCATGTCTGTCTCCAATTCCCACAGCATTGTGTTCTGGGTCTTCCTCTTTTTCTTTGGTCTTTAGGATTCCAAGTTAGTGCTTGCCTTGTGATACAGTTTGATGGTTTCCTCAGGGTGTGTCCAATCTACCTCCATAGTCGTTTTCTAATTTCTTCCTCGGATGGGATTCGGTTGATTTGTTCTCTGCCATAGAAGGTTGTTGTTGATGGTATCTAGCCAACGAATCCGAAGAATCTTGCGCAGACAATTGTTTATACATACTTGTATCTTCTGAAGGATACTTTCGTAGTTTTCCAAGTTTATTCTCCATACAACACAACAAATTGTCTTCACATTTGTATTGAAAATTTTGACTTTCATATTGACAGAAAGTTGGTTTGAGTTCCAGATGTTTTTCAGTTGTAGAAATGCTGCCGTTGCCTTACCAATCCGCGCCTTCACATTCGAGTCAGACCCTCCTTGTTTGTTGATTATGCTGCCCAAATATATAAAGGTTTCAACGTCTTCCAGAATTTCTCCGTCAAGTGTAATTGGGTTAGTGTTTGTTGTTTTGTATCGGAGGATCTTGATTTTCCCTTTGTGTATGTGGAGGCCTACTGCTGTTATATTGTTCGTCTTTATCTGCGTTTGATGCTATGTGAAGGATAGAAGAGCTAGGTCATCTGCAAAGTCCAAGTCATCTAGTTGCGTCGATGTTGTCCACTGTATTCCGAGAGTTTTCTATAACAATAAAATCAGTATTATAACCCATCCAATCTGAACTAAGAAGTTTCAACTATTACTCAATCAGAACGCCCAACGTCAAGATTCTGGAAGGTTCTATTATTATTATTATATCTCGTGCATGATAGCTTGACTAGCCACAGATAACTTTAACACTTGAACGTCTTGAACACTCCCAGTCAAAAATTTAGAAGACAGAAGACAAGTAGACAGGAAACTTTATTCCAGTAAGACAGGGAGTTCAATCAATCAATCAATGCCTTCTACCCCAAGCGGAGCAGAGGCCGCCCACCAGCCTTCTCCAACCAACTCTGTCATAGGCTTTCTTTTCTAGCTCTTCCCAGGTACTGTTCATTCTCTTCATGTCTGTCTCCAATTCCCACAGCATTGTGTTCTGGGTCTTCCTCTTTTTCTTTGGTCTTTAGGATTCCAAGTTAGTGCTTGCCTTGTGATACAGTTTGATGGTTTCCTCAGGGTGTGTCCAATCTACCTCCATAGTCGTTTTCTAATTTCTTCCTCGGATGGGATTCGGTTGATTTGTTCTCTGCCATAGAAGGTTGTTGTTGATGGTATCTAGCCAACGAATCCGAAGAATCTTGCGCAGACAATTGTTTATACATACTTGTATCTTCTGAAGGATACTTTCGTAGTTTTCCAAGTTTATTCTCCATACAACACAACAAATTGTCTTCACATTTGTATTGAAAATTTTGACTTTCATATTGACAGAAAGTTGGTTTGAGTTCCAGATGTTTTTCAGTTGTAGAAATGCTGCCGTTGCCTTACCAATCCGCGCCTTCACATTCGAGTCAGACCCTCCTTGTTTGTTGATTATGCTGCCCAAATATATAAAGGTTTCAACGTCTTCCAGAATTTCTCCGTCAAGTGTAATTGGGTTAGTGTTTGTTGTTTTGTATCGGAGGATCTTGATTTTCCCTTTGTGTATGTGGAGGCCTACTGCTGTTATATTGTTCGTCTTTATCTGCGTTTGATGCTATGTGAAGGATAGAAGAGCTAGGTCATCTGCAAAGTCCAAGTCATCTAGTTGCGTCGATGTTGTCCACTGTATTCCGAGAGTTTTCTATAACAATAAAATCAGTATTATAACCCATCCAATCTGAACTAAGAAGTTTCAACTATTACTCAATCAGAACGCCCAACGTCAAGATTCTGGAAGGTTCTATTGATCAGTGATTGGATGGAATGTCTCCGGTTCTTTCAAGAGTTCTGGAGGCTTCGCTAAGGTTTCTAGGAACAGTCCTAACATTTATTATTATAAGTGGACATTAATTAGAGTTCTGTAACTTTCATTTAGCCTTAGGGTTAAATAGCTCTAACTTCATTCATAGTTCTCGATTGACATCACCACTTCAAATGTTTATTTACTATAATAGTAATTTACTCTGATCTAACATGCACAATCAATCAGTCTGTCGATCCACCCACGAAGAAACTAAACTTATTTCGTTAAAAACACGTATTCACATTCATAGAATTACATAAAATAAGGAACATGCATACACACACACACAAACACTCGTAATATCAACTTAAATGAGTAAAAAATAACAGAACAATATCATGTTATAAATCAAATGCAACACGTATAATACATGCATATAGGTACGTGTTTATGCAGACATTTTACTTATTTCATAAATAAGTAATAACAAACATTTATTGAAGATCAAATAATTCTAAACGTTATTCAACGTTGAATCAAAGTAACAACACTCAGAATGAACTGACAACAAGCAAGCTAGCAAACGAGCGAGTAAAAGAAAATAAAAGGTGAGTGAAACAAGATAAAAAGAAACTTTGAATAAGGAAAAAAACGCAAGATGTTTTTCTCCCTCATTGTTTTATTACGTTTAAACAAAGGAAAGATAAAGATGATTCGAATGTTGATCACAGTGAATTAAGAAAAAGAAAACAACCTAGAATTAATTTTATGCTTATTATTAATTTTATGAATATAGTGAATAGAACTGAGTTATTTTTAATAGGTTTGCATTGCTGTTAAGTATTAAGGTTGGTAGTGTGGAACGAAAATCAATGTGTGATTGTTTAGATGAGGGAAAAGCTAAAGGAACTAGGTTGATGATTCAGTACTCACACATAGAATGATCATTGGAAGATTTTGTCAGAAGGCCTTGCTTTATTTACATTTCATACTTGTTGGAATTTAGCACCAAGTAGTAGAATTCGAAACCAATCTACTTAATTTCATTCTTTAAGATGTTAATATTAACTAGATCAAAGGTAGATTAAACTGGGGGCGGGGGTTGCACTGGTTTACTTAAAACTACTAAGCACCAAAATATATAGTACGTGATATCGATTTCCTTAGATTAATTATAATTTTGAAACTATCCCGGTTAAATGAATGATCACTCAAAATGAATATAGAGTAGGATGGAATCAATTGACGTTAGCTAACATAATAAGAAAGTTGAATTCTTGGTAATTTTGTGTAACCAAAAACAATAATAGCATATTTTTGAATCTAATGCAGTCTGTATTTTTATTAATATGAAGGAAAAGCCAGTGAATGGTTCATCATTCGATATTCTACTAACTGGACAATGACTTGCACGACTCACCCAAGCGTCAATTTAAATTTTGCACTTGAATGTTTCTACATGATCTTACTGGGCTTTAGCTAATGGTTGTTCTGCTACCTTTTTTACTTTTTAGATCATTCACCTCTACTCCCAAGATCGCTTCCTTTAGTTGCTGACAGAATACGTGTGAATAGCACCAACTCAGCGTAGCTTACAATAGGGCAACTAGAATGATGCTTTTTTTAAAAAAATATATTATTAGAGCTTCCGGTTGCATAGATTTCTTTTAACAACGGTCACTAAACAAGTAAATATTAATAATGATAATTATTGTTACTTTTATCATACTAATTAAACTAGTAGTTTCGAGTTAACTTCTATTTTATGTCCGTGCCAAGGTACGGAAATACCTAGCTCTCAGGCTGAAGTAAGCGACTTTCTTTTGGGACTTAGATATCCAATATACAAGACGGTGAGGCAACGTCAGAAGATGAGGCCTAATACAACTTGTCACTAAAATAAGATTGTTAGTAATTCCCTGAGAATTCTAAAACTCCTTTATCTCATTGGCCTACAATCAGGGTTTCGTAGCTTCCTTATATAAACTCAGTGTATCCACTAAATGGTTTAAGCACCAGACACTCAGTTTTTGTCATCTAATTATTACATGGATATTTAAAACACATAAAGGCAGTCTGTATCACTTCCCAAATACAGACTATAAATACTACGGCATATAATAGAAATTCAAATGACAGAGGACTCTCCCCATCATTAGTCACAACACAGCTTCTAGGAATAAACATCTTAGAGGATTTTCTGGTTATCCGGTCTATGTAATTATCCAAACGATGGATAGAACAATTAGTCCCCGATGAGTTACGGTGACAATTTTACTGAATCTGGGTTTGATATGTTGTTTGTATGTTTATGAGTATGTACACTATCAATCAATTTAAAGCCATGAAGAGGTAAATGTTGGAATGGTAATAACTTCATTCAATAAAATAAGAACTGTATTGAAAAAGTTCTTGAAATCTTATGTTAGGGAAATTGCAACGAAACTGTGAAGTTTCTAGCAGTATATCAATCAACTAGGTTTGAAAGTAACAGATACATCAACATTGATCCAATTAATCAAATAATACAAGGAAGATTGATCAACTACATTCACTCTAGTCCACCCAACAAAACAATTCCCTGGTACATTAAGACAGGAAAATAATGATGATGGTAATAATAATAACTTTGATAATAAGTCAGAATAAAGATCTTGGAAATGAACTGACGAAATTTTTCACGGAATAATCAGAAGACTTAATTCTACGTGAATTCTGGATTATTGATGTTGTCACTAAGATTTTCAGTGGAGTTATCTTGACCGCTACAAATGTTCTTCATTACCTGAATGACATTTCAAAAATTCCCACAATATGCTACATTTACCACTATTAGTTTACTAGTGACCGAATAATTTCCATTTCTAGTAAAAAGTCATGGCCACTATCCTAAAATAGTAGTGATTGTTGCGATAAATGTCACCACTGGTAATAAATGATTACCGATTAGTAAGTTGTTGAAAAGTGTAAACTATTGGATACTTACTGATTGAGTTCAAAGGTGAATGTCAACGGTTTAACTTTTGGCACGTCTGTGGACGTACACTGGTGAATTTTCAGGAACTGTTCTAGTACTAGGAGGTTCAGTAATTGATTTAAAATACGCAGATGATATAGTCTTGTTTGGTGAAGACGCTATTAAAATGAAATATTTTGGTAGTATTATGCAGTGTTTCAAGCAAGTTTGGGATGCATCAGTTTCCATCTAAATGCAAATAATTATTTCAGTGATGCTCTGCGTCGGCACCTGAACTAAAGACAGGAAGTAAAGCAGTTGATCACATTGACCATTTTACTTATCTCAGAAGTGTGACTATCCCTTATGAACTGGTGTCTCACAAAATCTTGACAAGATTTCATAAGGCTCGGCTGGCTTTTGCCAACTGACATCACGTATGTTGTAGATGAGATGTTCGTCTATCAATTAAAGGACCGGTTTAGTACATACCAGCCCATTCTGTCTTACTGTATGGATCCGAAACGTGGTCAGTAAGTGTAAATGATATTTGTAGGTTATTGGTTTTGGACCATCGTTGTCTCAAAAACACTACTAACGTTTACTGGGATTACCGAGTAAGTAATGATGATGTTAGACAGCCGATGTTAAGAGAAGATAGTAAATCAGTTGGTGAAATTGTCATTTTTCATCTACTTCGGTGGCTGGGACATGTATCACATTTGCCTAACCATTGACTATAACGGCGTGCAATGATGACTCATATAAGGGTAGGATGGAAGAAAGCTAGGGGCAGCTAAATCAAGACATGACATCACTCCATGACGTCACTAGCTTCCTATCTGAGCTATATCGGTAAATGCAGATTATCTAATTGGGGTCTGCGTGAATACCATAATAAATGTCTAGAGACTTTGTATAACTTGGCTGTGAATCAGTAACAGTGACTCAGGTGTATTCAATGTTTGTACTCCCTGAAGTCTTGAGTTCAAAACTATTTTATACTTTTCCATGAACTAATCCTTTCTCTTTAAACTATATTATATATATATTTACATTCTTTTATTATCATTGAAGTGACTACTACCTCTACTAATTTGGTACTAATCTTGATGTTACTGGGGTGTGGTAACTTGGATAGTTGCATACATTTATTAAGTTCTATGTTGTTCTACGTTGAATGATTATTTGAATTGAGTGTTTACTGATTACACTAATACAAAAATTTCTTATAACAGTTATACAACTATCTCAATGTAAACGATTATAACGCATATCTATAGTGTTGTTTTATAACTGAATCTTACATAATAGATAAGAATTGGTTATCACTATTTCTTGAATATAGACGCTTGTGTTTATGTGTGTGTGCTTGTATATTGATCAGTTATATCCACGTGGATTTTACTTTATATTTTTGACTTAATGAAAAACGAAACTAGGCGGAGATGAACTAGCATAAAGTTACTTTTATTAGTGTTTTTTTTTTCTTTTTCTTTTTTCAAATTTTAATTATAGGCTTACAGATAATGAATGATACGCCTATATGTTGTATTATTCCTGTTTACAAAGAAACATTGATAAGATTAAACTATTGTAAAATATGAATTGTTAGTTCGATAGTGAGATTGGACAATACAAATGATTATGAACTAATATCATTTAATATTAACATTTACATAGAACTGAATAGATGTCATTCGAAATGTACATGTACACTCATGTTATTCTATTAAAAGAACGCTGACGGTAACTCAATTGAAACAGTTTTTAAATACTCAATAGATTACTGTTTTCTTTATTGTTTCGATATCACTAACTGATCTAGGTTAGATAACCAGTGAGAACCAGAAGGTAATGAATAATTGTTTCGTCCTAGTAGAGCAATGCTTAAGCTTCCTGTTGAGAAACTGACGAATACTGACGCCTTCTTATACTTTTGGGGAATGTTTTAATATCTGGAATCTCTGACAGATTTCCCATGTTTTGCAGAAGATTTTCAATACTCATTGAATGTTCTCTATTCGGCAGTTTCAGTCAGTGTTTACTCCAATCGTTTGAAATGACATGTTTATTGAGAATTATACCGTAAAAAGCAGCACTCATCCATCGGATATGTGAAAAGTGACCGAATACATCATATTTACTCAACATTGAAAACATTGTGACAGACATTAGATATCTATTTGTAGTGTTAGTTTCATTCCAAACCTTAATTGCTAAGTGTAAACAAACGAAGTTGACATGAATGCCTCAGTTGGATCTTCCAATTATAATGTTGTTTCTTCTACCTAACACTATTTTCTTACTTTATTGATATTAAGCTTTGAAAAATTGTCTTGAATGAATATATATCTTTGAAATATGGCTCCTAATTTGTAATTTTAAGCAAAGAATAACTTCTATTGACAGTGGGCTTACTGTGTTTCAATACTTATTGTCACAATTGACTCAAATCAGTATTATAATTATTGTGTTGAAATTAAAACAACAGTGGTATTTTTAAAACAATTGTATACTTACAATTTCATGTAATCCATTTTGATTCATGTTAATTGGTATGCCATGCAATGTTTACTCATTTACTAAACTTTTCTTGATTGACAAAATCCATTTTGTATATCGTATTCTCGTCTGGCTACTTTTTATATTGTTCTGGCCGACGGATTAGGAACAGGTAAAGTTTGATAAATCTATCGGACATAGCAAATACAATATCGAATTTTATGGATTCAGAGTAGAAGAAGCCGGTGAATTTAATACACCTGCTTACTTTAATTTAAACCACGTACTGATTGTGACTAGACAACCATTAAAAACCAGAAAGCACTGGGCTGAGATTTTATTCAAGTGGGTACTCCTATATGATATGTATGTATGACTCAGTCAAGGATGAAACTGAAAACTTTCTGAGATCAAAGCAAGGGGACAATATTTCAAACAGCTGAGTTTGTATTCATTAGTCTTAATTTGAAACTTTCAGTCAGTTAATGACATTAAACGACTATCACCTGTTGCTATTAGTGGATAACTGCTCTACTACTGATACAGTCAATAATTACCATAGGCCTTAAATGGCAGAATTTCAGTTACCGTTCAGACACACCGGGAATTAAAATTTGTTAACCGTTGTGGCAGAAAACTTATATAAAAAAATAAATGACCGCTACTAAATAAGATTACTACTTATTTGTTATTATGTGTTTAGTCTACTGAGCTTCTGTCTCGATTGACATGTAACTTAAGTTATCGAATGCCACTGTTATTCTTCTATAAACTAAGAGATTCTCTAAAGTTGATTATCGATCGTAGCTAAGATTCCCGAAACCTAAATTAAAATAATAACATATCGTTACAAAACAATTACTGACTTTGCAATGATGAAAACAGTGTACGCTTGAAATAAATTAAGAAAAAGACACTAGGAGTTTTACCTAAATTGTGTAACAGCCAGCTGGAGACGATATACAGAATGAGTGAGGTGACATAACATACTAATAGAAAAGGAATATTTGAGGAGGATGAAGTCAGAAATGTTACTTTAATTTAAACCACGTACTGATTGTGACTAGACAACCATTAAAAACCAGAAAGCACTGGGCTGAGATTTTATTCAAGTGGGTACTCCTATATGATATGTATGTATGACTCAGTCAAGGATGAAACTGAAAACTTTCTGAGATCAAAGCAAGGGGACAATATTTCAAACAGCTGAGTTTGTATTCATTAGTCTTAATTTGAAACTTTCAGTCAGTTAATGACATTAAACGACTATCACCTGTTGCTATTAGTGGATAACTGCTCTACTACTGATACAGTCAATAATTACCATAGGCCTTAAATGGCAGAATTTCAGTTACCGTTCAGACACACCGGGAATTAAAATTTGTTAACCGTTGTGGCAGAAAACTTATATAAAAAAATAAATGACCGCTACTAAATAAGATTACTACTTATTTGTTATTATGTGTTTAGTCTACTGAGCTTCTGTCTCGATTGACATGTAACTTAAGTTATCGAATGCCACTGTTATTCTTCTATAAACTAAGAGATTCTCTAAAGTTGATTATCGATCGTAGCTAAGATTCCCGAAACCTAAATTAAAATAATAACATATCGTTACAAAACAATTACTGACTTTGCAATGATGAAAACAGTGTACGCTTGAAATAAATTAAGAAAAAGACACTAGGAGTTTTACCTAAATTGTGTAACAGCCAGCTGGAGACGATATACAGAATGAGTGAGGTGACATAACATACTAATAGAAAAGGAATATTTGAGGAGGATGAAGTCAGAAATGTTTACTTTAATTTTTTCAGGTAGTATATTTTTTCCGTTTGTATGGGTAAGAAAAGTCACTCCACTTGATCCTTGGTAGTGTGTTAAGTGTCTGTACACAGTTCGTCAGTGTTCATTTCCATGTGGTTAAGACTTTGATAAAATGAAGACAATATGGCGAAAGCTTACAAATCCCTTCTTTTTTAGTGAGTACAAACTACTTCGTTTCAAAAACGTGATTATTTAAAATAGAATCAGTAAATTTTGATTTAGATGTTTAACTACTAAAATCATTTAAGTAGTTCAAAATCTACTAAGACTGAAAAGTTATACGAATTTTTTTATTGCTAGGTAATCTCAACAGATACAGCTTTTTCGTTTGCACTGAATAGTACCTGGCAATAACCTACTTTAGATTAGAGATTAGTGTTTACAAGAGTAGATTACTGTGCACATTGTTTACGTCGAGACTGTATCTTTGCATATGATCAGGATTTATCGGACGGTTATCACATTTTCAGCTTAAAATTAAATCAGTGTTTCAGTATCTGGTAAGCTTTTCTTGTTGTTTCATATATCATGAACTGTATATGTCATTGTTTGTTCATAGAGTGTTTCATGTTAAAGGTTTGGAAATCAAAAAATAACGTAAAGTACGAAGTGAAAATATTTAAGAAATCCATAAAATATACTTATCCAGAAAAAAAGACAAAGGATTTGTCACAATCACTGATAACTCTGAGCATAATATTCTACATATTGTGTATTCTTATCTTAGCATGCATATTACAATATGACTGAACGGTGAGAATTACCTTCCCTGCTCTTTCTGGTTTTGGTTTATTTAATTTTGACTCGTTGAAATAGATTATCTCATTTCAACTAACCTTTCGCCTTTTGTATGACTCATGGAACCTCATAGAGTACCATAGTAATGGTTGAAGATATCTACTGAGTTAAATGGGTCTGTTTTATCCAAGGAATTATATAGATATTAAGCATCATCTAAGTATTAGGCTTATTAGACAATGTAACCGAACGTTTCACTAATTTAGCAACATCAGTAAGCTAGATTCGTTCTGATTATAAATCCTACAATGGCTTAAGACTGATATCATATCTGTAGCTAGTGTTTTAGTTCCTTCGACAAATAGAGTGACATTTATTGATAACTCTAAAACATGTAATATATTTTGATAGTGTATGAACGTTTAATTTTGTTCAAGAAGACACGTTTCTTTGCTTTCAAAGTTGCTTCGTTTAGATTTATTCGTGATATTGTATTCAAAATAATTCACTGTGAAAGATTGTTAACTTCACTTACACTTATTATCTACCTGTAAGGAACGGTTTTATGTATTATATTATACTAACCAAAGTCCAGTAATTTATGTTATTGGTAGTCATTTCCTAGAATTCTAGTATTTTTATGACGCTTAGAAAAGAATGAATACAGTCCATTTAATCACTTTTCCTTTAAGTTTTCAGGTATGATATAACATTACCTCATTCGTCAATTCACAATATCTTGACTTACATCTAGATGGAATACAAATGTGACTTTTAGTAATCTTAAAACTATAAATACATAAGCACTTTTATACATATTAAATACTTATTTAAAGTTTAAATTCTATTCTTCTGTTCATCAACTTGGAGATTACTGGCTTTGGACATTAATATTTTTGAGAATCAGTGTTTAGAACCTAGGCAGGTAACCAAAGTTCAAGTACAAAGTTAATCGAGTATTCAAAAGAATTTACATATATTCTTGACATTAATCAATTTTATCATAATTATTAAATTCCCTTGAAATTATTAGTATATTGGCTTTATTTTTTGTGTTATCAATCAAGTTAGATTTGCTCGTAGTAACTGCATGACAGTTTTGATTTTGAAACAACCCCCCCCACCCTTCATTCTTTGATGTTTTTTCAAATTATTCATATCAATGTGCTCAGAAAAAGAACTTCTTCGTTGATTGTGCCTAGCAACAGTTGTTAACATCACAAAATTTTTATCAAATTTATTTCTCAGATTTAAACATGGTAACTGAGTGAAGTGTACAATCCGATATCTAAAATAAAGATTTTTCTAATAAACAGTACTATTAGTAAACATAACTTAATAATTTATATTTCAAACATTAATTTATACAGTATCTAGGGTGTTTTTACACCAAGTCAGAATATTTTCAAGTGAAAGATAGTTTCTATAATAAGAGAATAACAGTAATTCACACGAAATCTACAACAAATAAATGATAACATATTGTTGTGCCTGAAGCAAAAGTGACATATAACCGTCGAAAGAAAATATATCAACGTACAAATGTGTGGTTAACATAAACAAATAAAAGTTCACTGAATACATGTAAATAGCTAAGAGTAGTTACAAATTGGCAAAGTATTCAATTACCGTAATAACTTGAATAGGATTAAACTATAGTGTAGCTCATAAGCGGTTCTATAAATGATCTTAAGTCAACGTTAGCCTATGAGAAAACAGTATATGTTAATGATAAGCTTTCGTTAATGAAAATAATTATAAATAGGAAAAATCAAAGCACATATATTTATATAGTGAATGTTCACAGTTAATAAACTTCTCGTGGTTACTAAGTGATTTTATGTCTTTAAATCTGAAAAAATGAGTGTTATATCGGATGATTCAAGAAGAATTACTAACTTTCTGAACTGTTTTTCAAATGATTATTTCACTTATTGTGAGTATTTGTAAATCGATTATTTTATTTTTATTATTGCCATATTCCATTTGCCCTAACCTCCTATTAGACCCATGGATTGTTATCATATTTTCTGTTATGTAGTAATAGTAACTAATTAACAATGTATCTGTTTATTCGGTTCGTAATCATTCGTGTCCTTCTTTCGTTCGAATGCTATTCTTCTTATTGGTCAGCTGTGCAGTCAAGTTTTGTGTATATAAACGAATAAGTGAAATATAATTTGGTTCGTTAGATGTTGGTTCACCTATCTTCTGTTGCTCTGCCCGGATTTGGGAGTAGGACTCACAGGGCAAGCGTGTGGGCATAAAACGACGGTCGTAGTATTTGGGTTTCCTGATACTGATTCCTGCCAAGTTTGTTGTCTCCGCATATCATGACAAACTGTAGTCCGACATCATAACAGTGTGTCTCTGTGATCCATAATAGGGTCATTATTTCACCATAAGTATTTTTGCATTATTCATACCACTTTACCCACGTTACATGAAAAAGTAGTAGTTATTATTGGTATTTCAATTAACTAGAAATTATGGAACACATAACCTGCTTGTAAGTAACTTCGGATTTGCTAGGAAAGAATCCTATTCTGATATTTTAAGGCACTATTACTGGCATTTTAGCATGTATTTCTCACATTTTTCCTTGGATAAATTTCTAGTCAGCTAGTAAAAAAATCGTCTTTCGAAGCAGCCCCTTATAGTGGAAATAAGTTGTTGCCAATTTATCATAGAAATTACGAAGAATGCCTTCTAGTGCCGCAACTTTGAAAATTGCTTCTCAAACCTCATTGGCTCAGTACTGTAACTTAGTTCTAAAATAATTTGTCGCAAATGTTAATGGAAATGGGATGGTTTGTGGAGATTGGTATTTGGTTTAGTTAATTCAATCCGTCACATATTGATATTGACAGGGTACCATACTAGGGAAGACATAGTAGAAGCTGTGTGAACTCGAACCAATAACCCCATCTGTGTGTTTAGAAGAAGTTTGTAATTTCTCTGTCTTTGCCTTGGCCGAATATGATCTGACAAGCATTTTCATAAACACGTCGTCCGTTTTTATGTTTACTTTATTTCACTTCTTTTCCACACCCCTTTCGTAAACTATCTACATTGCCTACATCACTGGAACTTTTATTTACACACTTCCTACAACGCAATTTTGATTTTTCGATGATTATTAATTTAATAAGTTTGTCCTAATAATCTTATTCCCCCCAAGTTTTGATCTACTTCTTGTATTAAGATATTTATTCGAGTTGTTTTATTATTACTAGTACACCTATCCTCTTATTATCAATTTGCACTTTCTACTGATTATAATCAGCAGTTATGTAATCCGTCTACCTCATTGTCACAACTGATTCACAAACTACCTGAAGTCCTAGTAAGAAGTCTTAACTGGTGGAGTTCAGACTTGTTGGGAGTGAGACAGTTATCGCCAATGACAGTAATGATCATCACGCTATATCACATAGTGATAGAAGTGAGAATTTCATTACTGGACACTAGCCTAGTGGTGTAAACGGTAGGGTGTTTGTCAAACTGGAGCCCATAGTGTGGGGTTTAGAGTGTTCTCTGCCAGGGAGTTCCAAACTGGGACAAAATGGCTGTCCAGTGCTCCCCTTTGGTTTCCAATTGCAAACTGTTTATAATACATGTAAATGGGAAAATATTTGTATGATACAAAGCATCTGTTTACAGATTACTTGTTATTGATGTCTTAAGCTAATATACGCCTCTACCTTATATTCAGTAGCACAATGAAATAAACAAAAAAATGAAAAGAAATTTTGATAACTGAAAAAACTTAACAATTTGATATTTAATTTATTGAATATGTCACAGATTGATTTGGCAGGGTACCACTGAAAACCAGGGAGCACTGGACAGCTGTTTCGTTCTAGTGTGGAACTTCTCAGTTGTGCGCACCCCAGATTCTTCACCAGGAGCTCCAGGTTGACGGCGACAGCCTAACCCTCTGAACCACTGGGTCGGCATCCGATGGTAAAATTCCCACTTCCATCAACTTGCTATTTGTAAACCATACTGTTTGTATTAGGATGAGCTTGTATACTGCAGTTGATTTTTTATGAACTGAAGCTGATCGGTCTCTGTTGCTATATGTACATCTTGAGCGGGTTGCCTTGATATAGTGATTATTCACAAGTTTGTTTAGAGTTTACTTCGTTTAGTCATAACTCCTTTTTAGATGAATTTCTTACTCCGAAGTAAAACTTCACTGGCCACTCAACTATTTGATAAGAATTATTGTTTGTTATTAATTAAGACTGTCAGAATCATTGGTAAAAACTACTAAACAGGTTACGCAACTAGATAAATTAAAAACCATGTAAAACGTGAATATGACTTTAAAACCCTTCTGAAAATAATCCTATTCATAATTCAACTTAATCAGTTTAGTCTACAATTCAATACTTGCACTAAACAGTGTAGAACAGAAAGCTAAGTTTTCTGTCATTCACAAAAGAATTCGCTTAAACAATTAGTACTACATTCCTTAGTTAAGTTAGTAACAATAAGTCTGATAACATTATTGCAGTATTCATTACTTGTTTAGTAGGCCACCCAAATTCTTTAGTTCGGAATCTATTAATAAGAACGGTTAAAGAACTAATAAATAATCACAAATATTTGTACGCTCAGCTGTATATGTAAAATTTTAGGAGACGTCACTCATCAACTAATGAATTCACAGGTTAATGCATTCAGCTATACTACTTACAAGTATTCAGTAATATATACTTTAATTATTTTAGGAAGTCGTGACGATATTTTCCTACTTTCCCTTGAATATTAACATTTTATTCAGTGTTTTAATTCATTTCTATGTGTGTAATTGGGAAGAGCTAGAACGGAAAGCCCAGGACAGAGTTGGCTGGAGAATGCTGGTGGGCGGTCTATGCTCCACTTGGAGTAACAGGCATTGATTGATTATGTGTGTAATTACATCTCTTTGTTTATCCTATTTTTAAATCTCCATTATATATGTGTTTACTAGTGTTTTAGCAATTTTGAACATCTTGAATATACATCACTTGATTTACACGTCGTTAGTTACTAGTTACTATTTCGGACCATAATGTCCACTATCTTCCACTATACAGTACGTAGTGCTACTTAGTTTTTATTCGCTTATTTGAAAGAAGTACTTTACTTAAACTATGCCTTTGATAGAGAAACAAGGTATAAATATCTAACAATTAGAAGTTTGATTAGGAATTTCAGGTTGGGTATTCATTCGAAAGAAGACAAAATCGAACGGCTATTTCACCTTAGTGTGGGACTGTTCAGAAGTCCGCTCCCACTTCTCTACTGGAGGCCTGTCAGTTAACCTCCTGGATTCTAGGTGAGTACTTAACTCTTGAACTTATGAACCAACATTTGATAGATGACATTTCTAACTTCAGTTGATTCGTAACATATTATATCATAAAATCAATTTTGTGCAAGTGAACACCGCCCCCCCTCCTGCTATGTTTGAGCTCTGCTTGGTTTGACTAATCAGAGTTCTTTAGAGAACTTTATAAAATGAGAGAATGAATTCTAACTATTCAATTTATTATCATTTATATCATGTTTTCTAGAAAATCCTAGAATCTCAAGTACAGATATGATTCACTAAAATTCCCTCCCCCCCTTCATGTCTTCTACACTTGAGCTAAACTTCATTATAATATATAGGGAAATGGCTATGATACAAGAACGATAAATTGTGACAACAGTTAACTAGTGAAAAGATGACTTACTATCAGAATTATGAAATAAACACTGTTAAACCTAATAAATAAATGTTTTAAACAAACAAGGAAACAAATTGCTTCAACCGAAAGTTGGTTATTTTAATCTATAACTCCCTTTTATAACACACTATTAGAAGTAGATTGGCAATAAAACAATATGGTGTGCTAACTTTTTTATGAACAATACGTATGGAAGAAAGCTAGTAAGACTTTAAGACGTTTAGATATTACCTGACATATTGAATTATATAATTGCATAACTACCTCAGTAAGGGTATGTAACTCGTTGTTGTTGTTAATCTAGTCTACAACGGGTCAACTGCTGAAGTCATTTGTTTGCCTTCAGCTTACTACTTCAATATTGAAATTAGTCACATATTTAGTATGTGACACATTCTATTCTATTTCCGACTTACCAGTTGGATGCATATGCTACACCTAAGTATTAACGTTCACACTGATTCTCATATCTATTACCTTTCGTCTAAAACATCTGAACGTTGCCCACTGCATTACTGAGTGTGAATAGCCACTTGTTTAATTGGAGTGAATGTACTAGTATGGGTATACAACTTATTATCGTTTGTAATCCGTTATTATATGTTCATTTAAAGCAGATTGATTCAAAATTTGAAGAGTAATGTACTGAGCTTGAATATCATTGTGAAGCATAGACATCAGTACATTCTGCTTACAAGTTTCTGAATGGACTAAAAGAAGACTTCTAGATTTCATTCTTTGGCAAAAATCAAATATGCCACAATCATTTACAAAATAAATGAAGCATTAAGAAGTGAAACCAATTTTCAATTAACTTCAATTGATGATCATATTATAAAAGTACACATTCTTTATACACTTAAAGTGATCGGATCATTTTAGGTGAATACATAGAAGATACAATAAAAATATACATATATGTGTGTATAGTACGATAATAACTGGCTATTATTAGATACAACAACAACTACTACTACTGTTTACAATTTCATCATTCTTTACCTTTATATGAGCTGAGAATTGATTATTTCTAAATATAACAATTATTAAGTAGTTAGGGTGAAACATAGTTTGATGTAGATTTTGTGTTAGTTGTCATCTGTCAGTATGACGTACCTGTAATCCTGAGACAATTAATACTCCATAGAAGATTCGAATAGGAATTTTGTATACATCATTTTCACCTATTTAATATTAAAATAGATCATATATTATCGAGACACTAGTAACAATTTTTTCAACCTGAAAGACAAGGTCCTATCAGTACTGAAGGATAGGAAAAATATGATATTGGTCAGTACTCTGTAATCAGTAAATGGAAAATATAGCAATATACGTAGCTTAATTATCATGTTTAACTTGACTAGCATCATTCGCTAACTGGATAAAATTTCTGTAGATTACCTGAATATATTACTTATTTAGACTTAGGAAACGAACTTTATCGTGATTTATGTTTTTGTTTATCCTCAATCTTTGTATGATTATTATACTATCAATTGTAATTTGACTATTAGAGACTAACTTTAAGTGGTAAATCATGAAGTTCTAGTGAGAAATCGTGATCAGTAGTGTTCATCTATGACAATATTATCAATGGCAATGAATCCTAGTTGTGTGGTAGCATAAATTAATTACATTTTAGGAACGAAAGTCATATTAAGCTGATTTACCGTAAATTCTGAAGATCCTGGGTTTGGTCTATGATTAGATTTTTGATGAAAAATACTGTGAAGTCCTATTCAAGGATCACAATTCATTGTATAGTGTTTCTCATCTTCCAGTGATTGGTCGGCTGATATAGACTACAAATAAATCATAATTCACTTATCAAACATTGTATATCGTTAATTAGAAATATGTCTGAATGATCGCACGAACAATAAGACAATTTAAAACAATCTGTTTATCCAGTACAATTTATGGTGAAATGTAATTATACTGAAGGCATCATTTAGTAGCTATGCTTATTCTTGCATGTTACCCATCAACTGTATTTATTCACATCCGCTGTTTTAGTGCCCGTCTTTGGTCTAAAACAAGAAGTTATACGGGATCCGTATTCCACTTTGTGATACGTATCTCATACTTATTTCTTCACTCCACTGACTAACTTTAGTTGGATATTAATTAAAGACTAGTAAGTGCTAGACACCTGCCTCACTCTATTATGGCGCTTCGTAACAGTGCGCATTTAGGACCCCATCAAGGTTAACACCGAGAACACTGAAGCCTCTTGGAGAGTCACCAACTTGTAGACGCCCTATTCAAACAACATGTTAAATTGAATGTTAGAAATGAAAACCATTAGACACTAATTATATAAGTTGGATTGTGACTGGCAAGTGGAATCCAGGACGCGCGTTTCGTCCTATTTGGGACTCATCGACTGGGTGTGCCTGCATCCCAATGTTGATGTTCACAGTGAGATTTGAACTCAGTCCACTTCGCGACAAACGCCACAGCATTCATCACCACTAGGCTACTGTGTCCACACGGTCGCACTTGTTCAACGGGTATATATGTAATTAGGATAAGCGGGAAAATCCAAGCTTATCCTAATTACAAGATACATGTACTTCATATATTACTCTAGAATTTGAGTTCTATTATTTATTTATACATATTTTTCCATTATATACTGTAGAATATAATTATCAATATTTATTCATCATAATTATCATTTGTACTACGTTATTACAACACACCCCAGATATTAATTTTACTAGTTTCATATATCACATTTATGTCAGCTTCAAAGTTTTGTTATAACTAGCTTAGTGAATGACTGAAAACATCTTCAGCGGATCTATATCCAACGAAATGAATCTGTATATTTATCATTTTCTTTATGAAATTCAGTTTTAATCATACAGTTATTATTAGTAAGTTTTGTAGAGGTAATCTCTACCAAATGTTTTCAATCTTACGTATGTGTACAGAATGACAACGCTATAAACCATGGTTTACTTCAGTAAATAATGATCTTTGTTCAAAATCCATTCAATGATTATGCAATCACCTATTTTGATTTTTTTAAAATTATGTGACACATTCCTTTTTTTAATGTTACTAAGATTATTCCTCTTTCCTCCAGTTTACTTATTGTATCCAATATGCATTTGCAGTTAATTTGTAACATATCAATACACGACAAATACAACTACAAACATAAGCAGATCGTATATCCGTATTCTAATTATCATGAATTCTGTTTTCCTTCAAAACATACATCTCAACCACAACAAACAAAATATGTCAAATATACAATTTCTTATCACTTCTTGTAATTTTAGGCTGTTCATAGCTAGTGATAAGAATCCTAAAAAATTTAACGAAATCATTCTGTTCTATAGATATTCTTCATCTTGGATTGTATAAAGTTTCAAGTAACTGTTTCAGTTTTATAATTTATCATATGTAATAATGATGATCAGAAATGAAGAAATGTATAGGATTAAAAGTAATGACAAAAAATCACCTTGAAATTATATTGCTACTTTATGAAAGTATTTGCTTATCAGGCTAATGAGTGTAATTAACTGAAAATCATCTGTGTATAGATGACTGTTGTATTGAGAAGGACATATTTCAAGTTGGTTCACTAACCACCAATCATTCTTTTAGATAAATTTATTAAACATTGATTGACCTTGATAAACACTTCATCTTCTCATAGGTGACCAGTTACATTCTCCACAAATATGATCAACTCTCATTTTCAACCAATTGATATCTTCTCTTACAACTATATAAACGAAAAAAGTACACTATAGAAATAACGCAGATTGACGAAACACCAAAACACTCAGTCTAATCCAAGTTAAACTACTTGAAAATGCCTCAATCCATTTCACCGAAGAGTGGTAAAGTGTTGAGAAAAGTGTTGATTCCCGTAGACGGTAGTATTGAATCGAAGAAGGCATTGGCTTGGTACAATGATAATATGAAACGTGATGGTGATTTGGTCCTGTTCATTCACATCATTGAACCCATATTGCCATCTGCTTTATCCGCACTGTCATATGAATGTGAATCAATGCCAGCTGGATCGTCATTTCATGTGCCTGATGGTGGTATGGAGAAGGCGAGATGTTTATTTAAGGAGTTGGTACATGTGGCCAACAAACATGATATCAATCATGAATGTATGATTCAAATCGAAACACGAACTGGTCCAGCTCTAGTCAAGTTGATACAAGAGAAGGAGATTGATGTTGTTGTGATGGCGAAACGTGATTTGGGATTTTGGCGTCGTAATTTCAGTCAGAGTATCACTTCATATGTGTTGCATCATGCGAATGTTCCAGTGTCCATAATAACACCATCGGATGATAAATGAGAATGAGACTGTTGGCTAGATGTGCTGTTTAATTTCATCAGTAATACTAGATAATGATCAACTTCCATATGAATATTGAATCGTCTTGTCATGTTGATGAGGATGGATATTGGCCATAATAAAGCTTTTCATATTATTTTGGATAATGACATATTTATCGTATTTACTTATTTGCTTACTTGTTTGGTTTTCTTCATTTATTTTTTTATTATTTACGTTAATGTCAATGTTATTTTGAGAAGAATAATTTCACTTGAAGATTAACTTGATTGATTTTGAGTGTTGAGTTGGGAGTTATTTGTAGTTATTAGTTTCGATTAGATTGTCATTGGTTACTAAATGTGAATTAGGATAGATTGATAATTCAATGTTGCTTTGTTTGTATGATGACTAGATCGGAGTAAATTGATTTTCGTTAGGGATTTCTAACCTTAACTTTATGTCTAAATTATTTAGGTACTCCAATGTCAAGTAATTTTCCATCTGTTATTTCTTGAAAGATGTGAAAGTAAATGGCCAGTTATACTGGGAATTTTTTTCACTGTATCATAACGTTTATCGAATTAGTTATTCGTAATGAGATATAGGTTAGTAACTAATGTACGATTGAAGTTTCTTTAGAACATTTTAAATTTATCGTATAATGCAGTGTTAGACCGTTGAAGATAAGTCAGAAGAGATAGTGAACCTAAATTTCATGCTAAATGCTACGCTTTAGAATGCTGTGTCAATATTTTTATTGACAATAATGCATCATGTGGGATTCGTATAAGTGTAATGTAACTCCGTTCTCCAGCAAGCTACCATAGAATTATTCGTGTAGTGACTAGCCTTTTACAGAACTAAGATATTTACATTACAATTGGCTGAATTGGAAATATCAATCGTTAAGAGCCGACTTAGTGGTTCAATGGTAGAGCGTTCGCCACGGAGCTAGAAGGTCCTGGGTTCGGTCCCAGACGGAGTCGTGGATGCGCACTGCTGAGGAGTCCCATACTAGGACGAAACAGCTGTCCAGTGCTTCCAGGTGATCGATGGTTGTCTGATGCAGGTCATTTCGTGATATCAGAATTGAATTAAACAATACTTACATTAGTCGATTTCTGAGTAATAACCGATGAAATGTCTGGTAGGTCCTTAGTGCTAGTTAAGTTCTATGAATAAGCTGTAATGCTGCCGATATCTAGTTAATTTTTTCGATAAGTAATAGTCAACAGATATACTAGGCTTGCTAGTGTCAACTGCCACGAAACCCAGTCTAACTATTGCTTACTGCCAACTAGCACCTAATACTCATGAAATTGTAGGAGCAATGTCGAGTCACTTAGATTGGTGTCCAGGAGTTACTTTGCGCTAAAGATTGAACAAACATAAGACAATTTAATACTCAATAGTAAATCAATATATATCGAAATATTGTCTGAAGCTTTCTTCAGTAGTTGATCACTGAAGATCTACTAGAAGTATAAGACTGATGAATGTAGGCTGTACCAGGATTCATTTTCCAATGTAAGTGATTAATACTCCAGGAAATTTACATTTTTTTCCTCCATTAATTCGTATTTGTTAAGCTGAAATAAATCTATTTTATTACATCGTTAGAAAAATTATGGCAATATGATATCACAAATTTATCGGACTTAAGGAACCACTACAAACCAGGAAGTATCAGACAGGTTTTTCGTTCTAGTGTTGGATTCTTTAGCATACCTCACCAACTACTTTAACAGGAAATCGTACCAAGAACGTTCAGGTTTCACGGGGAATGCACCTGCTTTAGACTACCGAATAATCTAGCATCCAGGGTTTGGAACTTCTATGTTTAGTCAGTTAACGATATATTTATCCGACCTGATCTATTGTCATCGATGAGTGACTGACCTACCCGAAAAAATTATGACAAATTTTCAGTATGTAGAAAATTTAAGTATAATGGATTAATAAATAAAACTAATGAAATCTTTATTTGCCAACAGTCAGATATTATCATGTCAGAAGATGTATTCCATTTCACATTCTAAGTACACATTTGAAATGGTGTGACTAACCAGTGTACAAAACTTAATGAGGTCGAAACTTGAAAATTATACACATAGAAGCCAAAGTTAATATAAGAAAACCTAATTAACTACTTAAATATAACACAATAATTCTAGATTGTAATTGAATTGAGGTGGGCCAGGGTCCAATGGTAGGAGTCCCACTATCATGTATGGGCATTAGTCAACCAGAACCCCCTGGGGAAAATGTGAGGTGCGCACTACTGAGGAGTCCTACACCAGGCAAAAACAGCTGTCTAGTGTTCCTTAGTTCTCAATGGTACCCTACCAACATCAATCTGTAAAGAATTCAACCAACTAAAACTTAATTCTGGATTGTAACTAACAGAACAGGAATCTCATCCAATTTTTAACTGGTAAGTTAGATGTACATGTATCCTAGTGTTGATGCCCACAGTAAGAATCAGGAATAGACTGATCGAAAGAACTCCTTAATGTCATAAACTGAAAAACTCAAACGTTTCCACATGCAACTGCGTAACTAGAATTAGTATCCAGTATTCAGTAGTGTTTTATTAGGCAGCCTAATATCTAGGCTTAAACAGAATCGGTATATGCGGTGTCTTTATCAGTTTTTCCTAAACAACCTTATGTTTCTTGACAACGATTTCCATTTTCTGTTGCCTAACAATGATAGCGTTAATGGGTACGAGAAGGTTTATAGAATAAGATGAAACTATTATTTTATATGAAAAATTATTATCAGTTGGGTGAGAATATGATAACTTTACAAAGTTCTAGGCTTATCCGCGATGTTCTCAGAACTTAATAAATGTGTTTTATCCAGAATTATCCACTTTCTTCTCGTTCCTTTAGGATATAAGTGCTAGATAGTAAACTGTAACTGTTACTTAAAATTTCTTTTCAGTTATCAGTTTTTACTGCATTTGCATTTTGTATCGGGGATGTTGGCTGTAGTACACTGACAGAGACAACAAAGCTATTAAACAGTGAGAACATGACGAAGAACTTCAAACTTATAAAGAAATGTTATGAATGCAAACATAAGCTTTGTGTTTTAAGTGAAGATGTGACGGAATATCAGATAAAACAAAAGATATGACTTAATATATTAAGCATAGTATTTGAGATTGATATAGTAAAGTCCTATGGAAGATGGGGTCGGAATTATTTATATTCTTATTGATAAATATATGATTAGATAATAAGCCGATGTAGCTAGGAAAAAGCCAAATCAGTTTTCTAACTTAGAGGTTGTATTCATTAAGTATAAATCTCAGTGAATAGGATACAGTTATAATCTAGGAAGCACTATAAGGAAATTTTGTTGAAGTTTATGAATTCTCAGTAGTTCACACTAGCAGTACCATCACTGACATAACACAGAAACGTCGAGTCTCATAGTTAGCACCAATGATATGCAATTGAAAAGTAGGTGGGAGTGGGAAAAATGCAGTTCTATACGATAAAGTGTAAGATGTGATTGGTAATCGATTCATGTCTATGCCAGTTCAACTGTTTATATGATGAAACATATTAGAGTATTTTGTCGAGATCATTTTCTCAACACATTTGGGTGCATCCTCTAACAACTTAGAAAATGATAGCTTATAGTTCATCGTTTGATGCAATTTGCATTGCATTTCAGTTTTTTATACGAAAATTGGAGACTTGTAATAGTGTTCAAAAGCTCAGGATATTTTCAAATTTGATAAAAGTGTTCTTTCACCCATTTCCATAAACTGATACATTTTATCAAGAATGAAAATAATTCCCGATGTCAATCACATCAGCACGCATACTAAATTAGGCTTTGAAAATGCAACTTATTATTTCACAGTGGGTTATTAAGTTTAGTAAATGGATCGAATAAAATGTTGAATATTGTCATTATTGATTCTACATTTGTTAAGACAACAAAATACAGAATACTTTCATTAAATGGTTCTTCAGTATCACACACAGGAAGCTGTCTGATGTATGCGATTTGTCCGATAATTACATGGGCATGAATTGTAAACAATCTATTCTCCACAATTTTGAATGCATACATTATGCTTGCTTTGAAATATTCATATTACTTAGTCTACATGTTTTGTTACGATATTCATTTATGACAATATCAGTAGGGCTGTTCTAAGATCAGTGATTTTAAATACTCCAGAATTTCACCTTTCACTAGAATTATGTACACACCCAATTCTTACTTTGGCGCTTGCTCATATACATGCACGACGACATCAGAACGAATTCATCAAAGTACTAATATAGTGTACTAAATCAAAAGTAGAGCTTAGGTCTTATAAATGTGAGTGGGTATATTTCGGTGATGGCTGCATCGATTTCGATCACTCTATAGATAGAAAGAAGTTACTAAGGTTTCGTTCAGTACTTGACATAGAACTCAGATATTCATATAGTCTATAGTTTTCAGAGTATTTTACTGTGTGGACATATAAGTCACACTGTTGTCTAGGTTATACACTGTGAAGAATTCATAACAGTGATTCTCGTAGTCTACTTTACAAAATGTGTGTCTAACCACTATTAGAATACTGCACTTGAGCAAAGAAAAAACCCAAACTGGAATTTCGCAACGTCTCTTTGCACTTGATATTCTTTGGACTAATTGTACACTAGAATACAAAACTAGATGCACCAAGTTAGAACTAGACACTTTGTGAAACAAATGGATCAAGTTAAATCTAATTACAAGATCTTGAATAAATTGCCATAAACATTCACTTTGCAGATCCTCCTTTTTGTAGCATCACTAATTCAGCTTCAAACACTAAAATGTCCCATTCTAAATCTAACCTTTATACGAATTACTTTAAAAATCAATTCTCAAGAATCTTGGACAATTTACCGCAAACTAATGGCGAAATAGATTCACTTTCTTTATTTGTATGACAAATTGTTAGTTTTCTCTATTCCAGTATTGCACTGGTGTACGCATTAAAGATATTATCCTACTACACCCGAAAAATGACAGGGAATCTAAATGTACGCAAATTTTTTTGATTCATTAGAAGCACTTAACTTAGATTTATGTTAATATATTACCCTCTTTATTGTAAGGTTATGCGTGAGTAAGCTCATACTCCAACCATTCATCGCATTTTCCCCCCCCCCCCTAGGATAGTTTACTTTTTATTCGGTTATCACTGTTTTCGTTTTTTCTCTAATTGTAGATGAGCACTCATAAAACATACTTGAAACTAACTTGTGCTACACTGTCTACACATGTCATTCTGGTTCCCATGTCAATCAAATATGCTGCATCGTACACGACATCAACAACTTGAAAAACTATTGTGACTATATATTTCAATTCTTCTCTATGTTAATTACAACTCCATATTTATTATAGACAATTATACATAAACAGGATTATTTCTGATAGTAATATTAATAGTAATAATAATAATGATATAACAATTATATTGTCACCTATGTGATTAAGTGTCAACATCTTATCCGTTGCAGTTTCTAACATTATCACATGTAAATGAAAGAGATCCAATGAGTCATGACAAACAAGGACTTTGTTCAATAAAGAGATCTATCGACGATTTTAACTATGAAAATGAAATCGCCATAAAGAGATCTCCTTTTCAAATTTAACATTCCATAGAAATAATTACTGATATTCATATTTTCTAATAATCTACCCTATATTTTCTTACAAACCAAATATACCTATCAATGAGTGTATGTTACGCAATCAATTTCAAAGTATATTATTATTACTATTATCATACATCTAATTGACTGCTTAATATGTCAATGTTTCAAGAGAGCAAGAACAAATATTTGTGCAGAATATGATGAATTCATTTTATTTCGTTGGTTTCTCATCAGCTGTTGCATACAACCTAGGATAATATTTTAGAAAATTAATATTTGAAACAAAGTTTAACATACTCATGAGAGTGTTTGAACTTAGTTGAAATCAAAATTACATAAACATGTTAGACATGTGAACATAACCGAAATGTTGGAGAAAATGCTGTAACCATGTATAACCAATACAAAAGAAGGTACCAGAAGGCACAATAGAGATCAGATTTCAAATGATTACATAATAAGAGGTGGTTGGAAATATTTGATAATAATGTGAATTGAGCTCAGTTATTAAACTTAAAATGACTTAATTAAACACAAAAGTTGAACTCAACCATCTAAAAAAATGGTGATATAACGAAAAATGTGATCCAATAAAGATATAATAAATGAAATAGGCAATGAAAATGACAACACATAAGTCAGGTTATCAGGGTAAAGAAAGGCTAATAACAGTTTCTTTTTGGACACACAAGTTTAGTTTCATTCGTTTAATGGTAATCGTATCAGCATATTTTAGAAGATTTGAAGTTTTTTGTCTATTGAATACTTTGAATGATTTATTGATATCAATCTGGTGTCATATATCAACCAAATGTTTAGCATTCGCACTGTTAAATGTTTTCATTCCTATGAGTCGTAGATTTTTAGGGATATGTTCATTAAAACGTAGGTAGGCCCTTCTTTCTGTTCGGCCAATGTAACTGCTACTGCAGGTACACGTAAATTTATACAGGCAGTTGGCAGTAACATGAGAGGGATACCTGTCGACTTTTGATTGTTTCAGTGAACATGTTGTTATGTACAATATAACCAGTTTTGCAGCATAATAATTTCTCTTTAAAGCTGAGCTAAGTCTTCTTCTGATTTTTTCAGCAATATCATCACCTTAAAAATTGAGTTTCATAGTCTACTCTTACAAGTATACAAATACAATAATCAGTTACTATCTAAACTATATCATTTTAGTTAATCATATCATTTAGACAAATATTTTATCATTATAACTGAATACATAATAAATACAACTAACTTTTCTATTGATATAAGATGATTTCATCTGGTCAATAGTATCATCTATTTATCATCTATTAAGAATGTTATTCACTAACATTTTTATATGATCCGATGTGAAAAGTAAAATGTAGAAAACAGAAGAAAAAAAAATAATTCTTTTGGTTTTTTTGGTTTTGTTTTTACTTTATCTTGATTAATGTATTTTAATGTAGATATACACGTAGTTATTATTCATTTACTTTAATTATTGTTATCATTCAATGATCAGTAAAACATTAATTGGGGTATAATTGTAACAGTGTTGAAATTACTATGTACGATGTTATTAACGTGAATCTGTTCTCTTTCTGTTGCAGGACGATCAAGGACAAATGTGTTGGAAGAGCGAGCCCTGTGTAAAATGAACTTGCAAGATGACGTATAAGACTATCTTGTAAATAAGCTCTCCTTTTGTACTAGAACCGCGTAGTTTAATTTTTAAGTAATAAAGACCTGTGTAACTGTTACTCTGTGTTCTCACTTTGCGTGAAGTTCCTGATTAACGTTGTGTGCTGTGGTTTTTTTAGATCTCTGCCTGTCAATAGCTGCCAATAACACGTGTTGCATAATACTACTTTCAGTTTATCTTCATAATATTTGTTTATGATAATATTTCAAATAACAAAAAAAAGATAAACAATCTGAGTTTATATCATAAGAAATAATTGAAAAGAGTTTGAATAGAAAAGTTGAAAGATAATAAAATAGTGACCTATTAACAAACAACAAAACGAAGGATTATTTTAAAGGTATTCTTATCTAATAGTTGAATAATAAGATAACATGTATCCTGGATTTGGCTTGCCAGTTACGATTCAACTTAAATAATGAAATAACTTAGCTTAACATAATTATCCGTCTATAAAATATTATTGAAATATTTTGGTTTGATTATGTTCTCAGAGTTGGATGGTTTAATTTTGGGGCTTTCTATATCCTTTTGAATGATTGATTATATAAGTGACAAATCTTCTGATAGAAGTGAGCTTTGTAATTTTCTTTGTAAGTGACTAACAGCTTGTTCTGTCGAAAATGAATTTAATTGGCTGTTGTTAGCACTAGTTCCGTCAATTTTAGCATATTCATTTTGATTTTTGATATTACGAATTGATCTGAATCAGACAACCATTGATCATTTGGAAACACTGGACAGCTGTTTCGTCCTAGTATGGGACCCTTCGGTAGTGAGCATTCACGACCCCAACTGGGATCGAACCCATGACCCTCTGGCTCCGCGGCGAACGCTTCATCATTGGACCACTGAGTCGGCTCTAAACGGTTGATATTTCCAATTCAGCCAATTCGTGATACGTTGCGAGACCTTCTCTATGCCATCGGTGAGTTAATTGTCTTCCCCGGTGACCTGTTCCATAGTACTGTAGTTGTTTATTAATAATTCTCTAATTTTCTTTGTGTTTTCTCTGTCTAAATTCCTTACATTTTCCCTACCAAACTTATGTCCATAATTCTACGTATTTTATGATATATGAGGCAATAAGTCATAGTCGACAGAATAAGCTGTTAGTCACTTATAGAAGAAATTACAGAGCTTACTTTTATCAAAGTTTCTGCTTATGAAGTCCTCCAGAATAACAATGAAGGCACCTCAATTAAACCATCCAGTTTAAACAATGTAATTAGACTACAATCATCCTCCTGAGTTACAAATCTTTTCTACCAATATTACAAAATACTATTAAAGAATACTTTTGTAATTAATTCTTGAAAGAATTTTTTCAAGGCTGATATGACTTATAATAATTTTATTAGTATTCATCTCTTTGAACTGCACAGCCTAATTGTAAAGTATTGATTATTATAATGAAAAACTTCACCAGTATTTGTTTCGAAGTAATGGGTCACTTATTAATTATTTCACAAGCATTCTAATGACCTGGACTCTGACTAGTTATCATTATGAATCTTATTACTATGAGTGGGAATAAGGGAGTTATTGAGGGTTAAGGGTGGGATTTGACCTCGAGCAAAATGATCTCTTGTGCTGTTAAAGGTATGAGGGCGGTTATCACTTCCCGGTTGCCCACACCGTGGAAGGGTCATTCTTGAGGAACCTGAAAGAGAAAGAGGATAAGAGGAGGTCGTGATGACCTGAGAGTGTGACCACAGTGTCCAGGGGACAGCTGTTTGAGGTCGGTCGAGTACATTAATTGTTGCTCCGGCTGTCAGAAGGGGAGGCATCGGCCTCATGGCTTCCGAGGGAACTCGGCTTTCACCATGGAGCGTCATATTGATCCTTCCAATTCCCAGGGCAAAGTTAGAATTATTATATGGGTTTTTACTCGTGAACTGTTTTTAGCATGATAGTTGTTTTACGGGATGGGGTTGCTAACCCCATGCCCAACCCTCCTCCTTTATCCGGGCTTGGGACCGGCAGCAACCCTGTGCGGGCTACAGGCGGAAAACTCAGTGGATTTCAGCTGCATCTACTGAACTGATAGATGCTCGGCAACACATCCCGTCTAGTCCTAAATACGATGAGGAGCGAAGGCAACTTAAACGCAAACTGGTTAAAAGCTTACGAAATGATCGTGAGCAGTGGTGGGTAGCGAAAGCTAAAGAGATGGAAAAGGCAGCGGCAATAGGTAACAGTAGGCAACTGTTCAGACTTATCAAGGAAACGGGCATTAAAAATCCAACTGTAAGTGAAACTATCGCAGAAAAAGATGGGAGCACTATTCACTGTCAATCCAGAAGGTTGGACCGATGGGCAGAACACTTTAGGGAACAGTTCAATTGGCCCTCGGCGTCATCCCAGTTGCCCACCATTCCCAAGCAATCTGAATGGCAAGTTAATACTGGTCCCCCAAGTCTTAGTGAGGTTGAGAAGGCTATAGGGAACCTAAAGCGAGGTAGAGCAGCAGGACCCTATGGGTTGACCCCTGAGATATTTAGGGATGGTGGTCCAGTTTTAGCAGCGAGATTAACCGGGATCCTGGCTAGAATCTGGGAATTGGGCGTAATCCCACCTGACTGGTCACAAACACTAATTGTTCCAATCTATAAGAAAGGACAGAAGTCCTCCTGTGACAATTACCGAGGAATCAGCTTAACGAATTTAGTGTCCAAAATATTAGCTTCAATCATACTTCGACGCCTAACTAAAGCTCGTGAAGAGCAGACTAGAGAGAACCAAGGTGGTTTCAGACCTGGACGTGGCTGCATAGACCACCTATTCACACTTCGGCAGGTTCTAGAACATAGACACACTTTTAGACGCCCAACAATAGTTGTATTCCTTGACCTTAAGGCGGCATTTGACTCTATCGATCGTAAGGTTATGTGGCAATGTCTGTCAATGAAAGGCGTACCAGAGAAGTACATTAACCTTATACAAGCTCTCTACTCGAGCACCACATGTCGAGTGAGAGCTTATGGCAGATTGTCATCAGAACTGATTACCTCAAGTGGTGTTCGTCAAGGTTGTCCGCTTTCCCCATTTTTATTTAATTTTATCATTGATATACATTTAGAGTTGACATTTTCATCGTCTGACTTCGGCGGGGTTGACCTCCTTCCAGGAGATAAACTAGCTGACTTAGAATATGCAGATGATATAGTTCTCTTAGGCGAAGATGCTGATAACATGCAGAATCTTTTGACTACCTTAAACAAGAATGTAAGGATGTTTGGGATGCGATTCTCTCCACCCAAATGCAAAATGTTAATTCAGGATTGGATTGATTCGACACCGAAGTTAGTGATAGGGAGTGAAGCAGTTGAATGTGTTGACCGCTTCACTTATCTTGGCAGCCTCATCAGCCCTGATGGTCTGGTGTCTGCTGAAGTCTCTGCGCGCATACATAAGGCCCGATTAGCTTTTTGGAATTTGCGTCATCTGTGGCGTAGGCGAGACATCCGACTACTGACCAAAGGACGCGTTTACTGCGCAGTAGTTCGGTCCGTCTTACTTTATGGATGCGAAACATGGCCATTAAGGATAGAGGATATTCGTAGGCTCCTGGTATTCGATCATAGATGTCTTCGAAGCATTGCTCGTGTTTTCTGGGACCACCGAGTAAGCAATACGTGGGTTAGGAATAGAGTACTAGGTAGATACGGTAAGTCTATTGATGAAGTAGTAAATCTTCATCAGCTAAGGTGGTTAGGACATGTGTTACGTATGCCTGACCACCACCTACCTCGACGAGCAATGCTGTCTGGTGTAGCAGTAGGCTGGAAGAAAGCTAGGGGCGGCCAAACCAAAACATGGCACCAGTCCATGAAGTCATTGACAATTGGTCTGAGCCATGTTAATAGGTGCAGACTACCTGGTTGGGGTCCGCGTGACGCTCGTAATAAATGGTTAGAGACTTTGGGTGATATGGCTAAAAATCGTTGGCAATGGCGCAGGTGCATCCATTCCTTGTCTTCCTCCAAATCCTAAGATTCTGAACTTATCATAATTTTCTCTTTACTGGATCATATTTTCTTAAATCTTCTCGGTCTCTATTCCCTTCCATGAATACTAACTCTGTTACTACCTTCCCCACTCTTGGATCTGATTCGACAATTTAATCTCTATCTGCTAATTGAGGCATGGCAACTTGAACTGACGTACGCATGTACCAAGTTCTACGTTATAACTGTCTGTCTGTCTGTCTTATTACTATGATGTATATTTTTGTTTATACTGACTGTATTATTCACCTGATTGACTGATAGAGTGAATCTATAATGATGTGTTTATTGACTATCAACTGATCTGAAAAATTATACTTTTATAAATTGATTCAGAAATCTATCCTCATTATTTCCAAAGCACCTATATTGACGATGGTGAATACATGTTGGTTCACTATTATGAATAAAATAAATGGAAGGAAAGCAGCTACAAAGCGA
The DNA here is from genome assembly GCA_034768735.1 of Schistosoma mekongi. NCBI lineage: Eukaryota > Metazoa > Platyhelminthes > Trematoda > Strigeidida > Schistosomatidae > Schistosoma > Schistosoma mekongi. The sequence goes on along the minus strand of CM068308.1, from coordinate 38,437,617 downwards.
CAATCTAGAGTTTCATATCATTATTACTAACAGAAGGTGCGCGCTAATGAGAAGTCATGTACTAGGGTAAAAAGCTGTCTAGTGCTCCGTACTTTTTACCAACAGTCCGTGACAAATACAACAGCTATGTACATTTGAGAAAATCACATAATTCTGCATGAATATATGACTACTGGTTTAATTATTCTAAATATACTGTTTGTTTAAATATACAACGTTTGCCCATATGTAGAGTGAAACGTTAAGCTACTAAGAATAGGAATGTTGCTTAACGCTTCACTCCTAAATATGGACGAACGTTTTATTGAAACGGTTGTATAAACGCGGATACTACGTCGGGGAGCGGGTATCATATGCGAAATATCAAAATATTGTTAAGCTACTGAATAAACTTATTAATTTTTTGTTATATAATCAATCAATGCTATATCACTTAATTAATAAAATGAGTGTAACTAGTGTGTTGTAATGAGGAGTCATTCTGTTTGTCGTAATACACGAATCATGATCGCCTAATAATTCTCCTTGATAAAAATGCAGGTGTTGTTCTAGTAGGCAGAACAATTTATATTAATAATATGACATACCTGCCGTCAACTGATGACTAATTCTTAAACAGCAGGACAAAAACGAAATCATAGAAACTGAAGGCAATCAACCAAAGGTGGTGAAAAAATGAAAAGCAAGTGGGGAGTTAACAAAGGATAATATAAAGGAGTTAAGCCATCAGTATCTGCTATAACATTGCAATACGGTTTCTACAAAATGCATAAACCTGGATTGCCTCGTTTTACTCTTGATATGTCACAGTCCCTATATAGTCGCATAACCAAATGGTTCACTAGCCTGTTTACTAGAACCTGTAAGAAGACTAATCTCCAGATATTAGAAGACACCTTTCGATTCATCGAAGACATAAAAGATGTTAATGTACACAACAAACTCATGTTCTCATTGGATGAAGAATCTCTTTTTACTAATGTTTCTCCTAATAAAACAATACGGTTCATCTGTAGTTACATTGAAAAAATCATGGTAAACACTAGAATACAATTTACCTATCTCAAAGAATTATTATTAAAGTACACTTTTAATGTACAGTTTACATTCACTGATATGATTTATAGACAAAAGGATGGAATAGCAACAAGATCTCTATTTAATCCCCTACTAACTAATTCCTTCAAGGATAGTACTAAAATAGTCAGCTTAAACCGATAATCGACACTTTCTACTTGTACAAGAGGTATGTGCATTACATTTTTATTATCTGAAATAACAATGCCGATCTGAATGATATCGTACATATCTCTAGTAACTCCCATTCACTCATCGAGTTTACTGTTAGAAAAGAATGAACCAAACTTTTACTTCCTCAATCCTAAAGTGGAAGGACATCCTACTGAAAAGCTGCGGTGAAACATTTAAAGAAAAGTTACATGGGATGGTCAGTTAATGGGTTTTTATAGCTGGATCCCCATCAGTAGAAAGCGAAACTTGGTTGCATCTGTGACGTCAAGAATCCAAAGAGCCTGCAATTCTGATTCTTTAGATAAAGTGTTAACGTTCTTCAAAAAAGCATTAATCGAAAATGATTTTCCGCTAAGGTTTGTTGAGAGTAACGTGAAATCTAAATCTGTAGGAGAACAGACTCTGTCTAACTGTCGATTTCAAATGGTTATACAATGGGTGGCACATTGAAGAAAATAATCTTCAGGTAATCTGAGAATTTTGTTTTCTAGTCGACTGCTACTTACAAACAACTCATTGGGCGAACCATGACATTTGACCTCTTCAGTATGTGTTTGTAAATTCACTTGTTCATGTAGAGTAAGACACATTGGTCATTTGATGCATATTTCATCTTGAAGAGTTCAAGAGTACTTTCCCTCTTGGTCGAGGCAAGGTAATAATGGTTGCGTTAGAAGCACAATAATAGAACATTTAGTTACAACAAATCACCAGATTAGTAGAGATAGATTTTGTAACATAATGTTTAGAGTGAAAAAAGCCTATTGAAAAGTTTTTGTTTTCCACTCTTATGCATAGCACATAGAGAAACTGAAACTGTGTACACAGGAAAATTGTTCATCGATTCATTTTATCATGGATCTAGTTAGTAAGTCTTCATATTATCTTATCATATAATTGTTAGTCTTGTGGCCATCATGCATACTGTTTACTTTTACACATTTTCATTATTCACTCTGTTATTTCGGAAGGTTAAAGAAGAATAATGAACTTTCAAAACTTTGTTTTAGAATACTATTTCAATTATTTTAACTGTGGGTAATGTGGACATTTCATTTGTATTATTGTTACTTTCCTCTTACCCTATCATCCTGTTTAGTATATTTGCTGTTAGTACATCGTCCCTTACTATGAACTACAATTAATTAGTTATGTACAAGCTACCCCTACTCACTGCCGCAATCTCCTTTAATTTGTATTAATGTATAATTCCTAATTGGTTCAATGCGTTGCCTGACTTTGTGCAAACATAAAGGAGTGTTTGAAATATGATACGACCCTGACTCTGATTTCTGTCTGGTTAGTTGTTTCATCTTGTGTTCTTCATTTCGGCTTGAGGACTGGTAATCACGGGGCAGATGCATACGGGGACTGATTAGTAGTTACCAAGGTCACACGCTATGATTTGCCATACGACTAATTGACCCGAATATATGTGAATATAACACTCTCTTTCTTACTTACTTACTTACTTATGCCCGTTATTCCTCGCTGAAGAGCATAGGCCGCTCACCAGGATTCTCCATTTAACTCTGTCCTCAGCAATACTTTCCAATTGTTTCCAGTTGCTATTCATCCTTTTAATGTCTGCTTCCAATTCTCGACGCAGCGTGTTCCTTGGCCTTCCTCTTTTCCGTTTCCCAACAGGATTCCATGTTAATTCTTGTCTCGTGATGCAGTCTGATGGTTTGCGTAGTGTAAGTCCTATCCATTTCCACCGTCTTTTCCTAATTTCCACTTCGGCTGGAAGTTGGTTTGTTCTCTCCCATAGTAAGTTGTTGCTGATGATTTCCGGTCAACGGACATTCAGTATCTTGCGTAGGCAGTTGTTTATAAGTACTTGTATCCGTCTGATGATGTTTGCAGTAATTCTCCAAGTTTCAGCTCCATACAGCAGGACTGTCTTCACGTTCGAATTGAAGAGTCCGACTTTGAGGTTAGTTGATATTTGTTTTGAGTTCCAAATGTTTTTCAACTGTAGGAATGCTGTCCTTGCTTTGTCGATCCTTGCCTTTATATCTGCATTGGACCCACCCTGTTCATCGATGATGCTTCCTGGGTGCTTGAAAGTATCCACTTCTTCCAGAGTTTTTCCATCAAGTTGAATTGGGTTAGTGATCCCTGTGTTGTATTTAACAATCTTGCTCTTTCCCTTATGAATATTCAGGCCTACTGATGCTAAGTTTGCTGCTACACTGGTTGTCTTCGCTTGCATTTGTTGGTGTGTATGTGCTAAAAGAGCTAGATCATCTGCGAAGTCCAAATCATCGAGTTGCATCCTACTTGACCATTGAATTCCGTGCATCCCCTCAGTTGTGGAGGTTTTCACTGTCTTTCTTACCCAACATTATTTACTCAAATTGATTTAGTCTTGTTTCCATGACCTTCTTAACTTCGTTATTTTTATAATTTGTCTTATCACATTGATTACATTTCATTACATCAATACTACCTTTTTAATTAATCCAACTTAGTGGCATATTTTTGTTATATATTTTTGTTATATTTTTGTTTCTATGACATTCATTTCCCAATTTTGATCAACACTTCATTGACTTATAGTAATTTTAAGTACATTTCCTCCTGTTACCATGTTTCTCAAATTGTAATTAATGAAATTATGTATATATATATATATATATATATATATATATATATATATATATATATATACGATTGTACATCTTTGAAAATGAAATGATCGAAAAGCGATCTCTTTACTGAACCATATTAACGTTTTATAACATTTCAATGAATATTTTCGATTTAGCAATGCATGCACAACTGATCTTATTAAAATCTGTCAATTTAAATTGTAAATTCGAGTAATTGAACTTAAGACGATGTACTTATTTGGTTGCTTGATGTAAATTAGTTCAAAAAGTGAATATTTTATGTAATTTGAAATAGTTCTAATGTCATTGATCAATCAAAAAGAACAATTTTTGCAGTGAAAACTTTTCATACTGTTACCATGAAATGAAAAAATGTTATAGTGATGTGAATAACTAATTATTTGATGTGACCATGTGCACATGAAGTTACAATAACAAACTCCAACGAGAGTGCCTAGTTGGTCCCTGCACGGCTGGTCGGTGCCCACTTAGTCCCATGCCATAATTAGGAAAAACATATGAATGATGAATCACTAGACAGAATCAAAATGTATTTCAATCATTCCTTAATTAATACATAAAACCTGGCCCCTCAGTCAACTAGTTAGAAAACTAACATCAGTACAAAATAAGAGTAACATTGACTGTGAATTGCAGCAATGTTTACGCAATCAGTTAACCGTAGTTCGTAAATGAGAATTGGTACAGTAACAGTTAATGTACAAAACAGAAGGATAGATAAAAGGGACATAATGGTGATAGAAATAAAATGACTACTTTACATATAACTCAAGCAACTGAAATAGTCATCTAAAATATGGTTCTGACGGTTAATTGGTCATCTTTAGTCGCCCAACATATTACCCACAATTTTAGAATCCATTAAATGTTGCATTTTTGAAGCACTCGGTTGAACTATTGTAATCTGGCAAATATATTAGATTATTTGAGATAGTAATACGTTACATAAATAAATCTTTTTTCCCAAGTATTAGAAAAGCATACAAAGAAACGTGTGAATCTAGTCTTGAGCTGCGAAATATAACGCTTACATTCCTAGGCACACTCAGCCAGTGTTGATCCAGGAAATGACAGTCTTTTAGTGCCGCGAACAGCTTTGACAGTATATCAAAATTAAATGTAGCGGTGATTACTGAATCTTTAATTTGATATAACAAGTTAGTCTGAATTATCCAACTAATGACCACATCTAACTCATTGATCTAATAGCAACGCGTTTGTCGCGGAGCCAGAGGGTTCTGGGATCGATCCCTGATGGGTTAGAGGGAAAATGATGTGAAGGAGTCCCATACTAGGACAAAACAGTTGTTCGGTGCTTCTTGATTATCAATGGTTGTCTAATTCAGACCACTTCGTAATATCAAATAAAAAATAATAAAGACGATTTTGAAAATTATGCTTCCTAAGGCTGTAATATGGAAGACTATACTTACGCAATACACTTTTAAGTCATATTACTTCTAGTCAGTTCTACCCATATCTCTAAGTGATTATGTAAACTGTATTCAGTTTATGGGTTATTATATGCCCACTCCTTATCTAGGCAATCAAAATTAAATGAGTAGGCTACTGGTGATAAATATTTCCTACTACTTACACCTGACCAAATAAGCATTTTCCATTTCTCTCATATACTTGTTATTTATGATACATGATGCAGTTCATAGATCTCCCCGTATATCGTATTATTTATAAGGTAGTAATGATATTGTTTTTCAATTCTGCCTTAAACACTAGCTACTACCATGGTCATCAGTTATCCATCTCAATGTTATCATATATACATACACATCGTATGTTGTTGCTACCCTTATTTTCTATAGATGTATATCATTTTTTCTCATATTTCACATAGTGACTCAATGTTATCCGACAATTTTGAGACAAGATTTTTAGTTCAAGGTTATTGTATTGATAAGATTCTTATTCACATATTTTTCTTTCACATCACACTAACGTATGCATAAATGTCTCACTTCAAATCACCTTGACCCAACACACGATCAAACTTGTATTTTGATTGTACGAACTTATTTTGTTTTTGATTTGTTCCATTATATTATCATTTAATCCTGTATTAATTCAATTCGGTTATTCATTTCTCTGAAGAAGCGACTTGTACTAAGCTGCGAAACATTAGAAATTTTAATTTCTACTCATTAGAATTTTACAAATATATATCACTGATTCTTGTTCTTATTTTGATTAGATAAATAGATGAATTTATACAATAAACTAGAATAACAATATATGAAATACTGTAGTGTCTAGTGATTCATTGAAAACCAATAGACAACGTATGTGAAAGAGATTATCCAATGAGATTCAGATGATTCTGATCTCAGTTAAATCATAGATTCAGAATTTAATGATCTAGATTATTATTTATGACAATATAAGATCACTAGGAATGATAATGCGTTATAACTTTTAAAACTTAATCTTGAATTCAGTCTTCATTGCGTTAACAATTGTTGCATAATACGGTATGGTTGATGTTATCTCAAATAATCACTTTAAGCAATTGAGTCAACATTTCAATAATTCCTAATTCCAACTTTAATTTAGCCGTGCACTACTGAAATGAATTTTACACTGGGAAACAAATATTTTGTTCACTTTTCTTTTATTTCTAATGGTCTACCAGTTAAAAATAGTTACTACTCATATTTAAACCTTGTAAACAGTAAATTCAAGATATTAGTAACAGATTTGCCATTACCGAATGTAATCACAAATTTGAGTATATTCTGAAAGTGGTTATAAGTAGTATCTAGGATAAGCATCTCATTCTAATTAAAATTCATCAGTCGGATGTACTTTTATTACAATGCCAGTAATCATACTAGCGGGTAGCAAGTACAAAGGAACAAATATTCGTTTATTATCCACATACTAAATGTTGCTAGTACTTAAAAATATAACTGTGCATCGAAGTTATCTGCTCGGGATGCATGCAAAGTAACATAGGCTGATATATTACAGTCTTGAATATCTATGTTAGAAAATTACTATAATTACTAACACTGTCACCTTTATTCAATAAGTGATTAATTGTCTGGACTCCCTAGCTCAGTTTATAATATTTTGAGAAATTGAGGAGAAAGGTACTGAGTTTGTGTCTCAATGTAAAGATTAACATTCGGATGGAGCACCCCACTGACGAGTACCATTGAAGATAGATAATGAGTCCTGAATTTTAATGTTATAGATATACCGAATATGCAAGTAAACTAAAGAGTTAAAAATCCTCTTTGTTCGTTTATACTTCTAGTAGTTGAAAGTAATCTGAATTATAAAGAAATTGTTGGTAATAAAGTCAAATAGTTCCCTCAGAAAAGATTATCTCTATGTAACTTTATTGTATTCGAATGGTTCCATACGAAAAGTAAACTGACGAGTAAATAGAGATGAATAAGGTTAAGTAAATAAAAGTATGCATCGAAAACTACTTAATAAAACTTTTAAGTAGACTTAAATAGATGATAGTATTAGTAATTTACTATTCAATGTTTTTGATTAAAGTGAGTAAGCGTAATAATTAATACAACTAACTTCCAACCGATTAACTACAAGTATGTACCTCATAGTTAGATAAAAAACCACTGGCCTTAAAAACGAAGTATACGAACTTGTTCTTGATAGATCAAACACTTTAAAAGTAATTATTGTATTACCCTACTGATAACCGCACAATGAAAACCAAATCTATTCAGGAGGTAACGTAATAAGTGGACGTTTGTGGTTAAATCGAATTTGGTCGGAACTGGCTAAGATTGTAATCTAGAACTTACATTATGTTGTATTTAGGATTCGTCAGCAAAGTGTACCTATGTAACAGAGTTGATGTTTAAAATGAACTCAAACTCAAAACTAACCACTCTAAGCCATGTTTCAACATCCCCTAAGCTACTAAATTTCCATAGTCAAAGGATGTGATATCATAGTCAGAGTTTGTTGATAAGAGTTAATTAACACGTAACATAGGCTAAGAGTTTCCTACTTACTAACACCAACTACTTAGCAAAAAAGTAGTACTGTATGCGATATTAGATCCTTTAGACTAATCGCCATACTATACTATATACTCTTTTCATCTAATTCTATTGACACTAGAGAGTGAATAAAGAGGGCATTGATCCCAGCTTAGTGATCAGAGAAAATATTTCACATTTAAGGAAGGTCATTTGAAATTCGTATAACATAGACCGTGAAGCTATCTTAATTTCTTCTAGATTGCTGGTACACCTTGATGACAAGTGCGTGTGGTATGAGACTTAGTTCAAACAGGATTTATTGGTAACTAGCCCCAAACAATTAACACTGATTGTTTAGTCTTGTGTTTCCCAGTTTTTCAAAGTGAGAAGTGAATTTGATAATAAATATATATCATATATTTTCTGAAGAGTATAAAGTAATGATCTCTGAGTATATAAACATAATTTTTATAAATATGCTCCTGATCACTAAGGAATTAAAAGTAGTACCAGTAATATTGGTAAGTTGTCACGTTAAATTATTGTCAGTAGCACTACGTTGGTGTTATGCAATATCGTGAGTGAACCAAGGTTTAAAATGTGACTTATCTTGCTGAAAATCAGTAATTTAATGGTTGCCCTCCTGTAAGCTATATCTAAGTGTTAGTTGTTCACTCCTATAAATGCATTCATACTAAAAGATGAAAAGTCTATCGAGAACTCACTGGTTCATAATGATTTTGTAGGTGATGTCGTTTGATAATACAAATTATCTTTAAATATTTTATGTGAATGTGTTCTACCTAACTGGGTTTACTGTGTACTTGAAGTAGGTACTAGAATTCATCCTGGTAGTCAATTATCAAAATAGACTCATTCATCATTTTGGTGATGTTATATTAAACGAGAATAGAATACAAAGAGTTGGGCAGAATAAGATGGATTCATTTTACTTCGTCAGGTTCTCACCAACTACTAACAGCCTATGATATTTTCTAAACTGTATTATGCATACACTGGTGAGCGGCCTATGCTCCTCAGCGAGGAGTAACGGGCATAAGTAAGTAAGTAAGTATTATGCATAGAGAATAACCTACTTTCTGAGTAAAACCATTCAAACATTAGTGTGTGTATTCATGGTGGAAACAACAATTTAAGTAAAGTTAATCAGACTGAGAATATAATGCATATAATTATAATGTAGAACTGAAGATTGTGGAACATATATTCAGTAACGAAGAATTATGCAGCTAAAAGATTGATTGATTACATAATAAAATAACTGAGCCAAATAAATGAAGAACCAGAGCTGAGATCATTCGGCGAGGAACGGCAAAATTATGTGACCGCAAAAACAAAAATTCTGAAATCAAAACATGTGGAAAGTTGAGAACTGATGTAGTCAGCAAAACATTGCTGAAAACACCCGAACGATTGGAAAAGATGATGTAATAAGACAAGTAAGACGTTACTACTGTAGAAATCTACCATTGCATTTTTTCTAAATTCATAAATGTGGTTTTAAACCTTCGACTAGCAAATTTAAAAAGATTTCAAGGCGTGAGCCAAATATCTTGTGTTATCCAGCATTGATCAGGAGTTTTGATCCGTTTAATCAAAAGCTTTGAGAAAGTGCTATTGGAACTAAACATGAGTCTTTCTTCTCGTTCTACTAATGTAGCTGTTGGGGTAGATACATGTGAATTTATATACTAAGTTAGTACTAACATAAAAGGCGTACCTATGTATCATCTATGGCTAAATAGATAATACTCCTACAGGTATACATCAGCTAGAGAATGGTAGATGACAAACAGAATATTGGACATATATTCCGCTTTACGTTCTTAATCAAACACATCTGTGACATCTTATGGGATCGTACTTCTAATCATCGGGTATATCCAACCAACACGTTCCAAGTAGGACAAAATATGCCTTCTGTATTACGCTTGCTAGTCACAATCTAACTTAAATAATATATCAGGCTTCTGTGGTTGAGACTTTAAATTAAGTAATTTATACAAGCTTCTTATTATTAAGAATAAGAGGAAATCTACAAACTGATTAATAATATGAATGATATTTAAAAGAGATTTTAACAGTCAATAATAATAACAACAAACTTTTATCATTCTTTCTAAGTCATACTTATGAATCTACCAACATTTTCTCCAGAGTTGTTTGATAGTTGTACATAATTTAGACATTACGTTCACTTTGAACTCAGACAGTATCTGTAGGGTGCTGTGACGGTGTGGTGCAAATATGATACCTAATTAATAATATGAACTTATGACTTCATACTAGTTCTAGAATATTACTAGTTAGTGAGCATGGAAGTTACGCAGTGTCAACTTAAAACTAACTTAGTCCCATCACTCAATAATGTGAATGTGTTAATGATTGACTCCATAAAGTTTACATGGGAAGCCGCATACTATGAAATTAATCATGTCGAAAGCAAGGTAGACATTTAAACTACCTTGCGCTTTCATCAAAATGGTTATAGGAGATATAATATCCCCCCCCCATAAACTCATATACATGGGCCTCACCTGATCATACTACAGAGAATCAAACCGATCAAATATGCATCGATAAAAAATTCAGAAAATCAGTGGAAGATGTGGGAACCAGGAGAGGAGCTGGCATAGCTTTAGATCATCACCTGGTGGTTACCAAAATGAAATTGAAGCTGAAGAAATGGTGGACAACTGGAGTAACAGCATTACAACGGTTCGATGGAGTCTTTGAGGAACTCTTGAATAGGCCAGCTCCACTGAACCCACTTGACATCGAAGCGGCACCTACAGATCTCCCGATAGATGTCACTCCATCAACGGTGAGAGAAATCAAGATGGCCATCAGACAAATCAAAAGTGGAAAAGCAGGGGATGTACAGAATTCAATGGACAAGTAGGATGCAACTCGATGATTTGCACTTCGAGGATGATCTAGCTCTTCTAGCACATACACACCAACAAATTCAAGTAAAGACAACCAAAGTAGCAGCAACCTCGGCTTTAGTAGGCCTGAACATACATAAGGAAAAGAGTAAGATCATCAAATACAACACAGAGAGCTTCAACCCAATTCAACTTGATGGAGAAACTCTGGAAGAAGTGGATACTTTCACGTACCTGGGAAGCATCATCGATGAACAAGAAGGGTCCGATGCAGATGTAAAGACAAGGATTGGCTAAGCAAGGGCAGCATTCCTACAGTTGAAAAACATATGGGACTCAAAACGACTGCCAACCAACCTCTAAATCAGATTCTTCAATTCGAACGTGAAGACAGTCCTGCCGTATGAAGCTGAAACTTGGAGAATTACTGCAAACATCATCAGACGGATACAAGTACTTATAAACAACTGTCTACGCAAGATACTTAATGTCCGTGTTAAAACGTGTGAAAAGTTGATCCGTTTGAACGGGACGCCTATTGAAGTATGCCTAGTTGAAAATGCGTGTTTGCCCTATGCCCACTAGGTCCCAAGCCGGAGATAGGAGAATATGACAATAGACCAACCAGGCAGAAACGAAATCAGAGTTGGAATCAGATTCAGATTATATTTTACACATTCCCTCATATATACAAAATAATCATAGTGATTATTCATTAACTAAAATTATCAACATATTTAATAATAATAATATTAAATATTGTCAAATGTGTTCACATAAAAGTGATGAAAGTTTACAAATCATGTTAACAAAAGGTCAATACAGCTTGATAAAATGAACAATTGTATTTTTAAGGATTTCGAATCCCTAACAGTCCGTTGTCCGGAAACCATCAGCAACAGACTACTATGAGAGAGGATATACTAACTGCCAGCCAAAGAGAAAATTAGGAAAAGACGTTAGAAATGGATAGGACGTACATTGTGGAAATCATCAGACTGCATCACGAGACAAGCATTAACATGGGATCCTGTTGGGAAACGGAAAAGAAGAAGGCGGAAGAACACGCTGCGTCGAGAATTGGAAGCAGATATTAAAAGGATGAACAGCAATTGGAAACAATTGGAAAGGATTGCTCAGGATAGAGTTAAATGGAGAATCCTGGTGAGCGGCCTATGCTCCTCAACGAGGAGTAACGGACATAAGTAAGTGTACTTTAAGTTACAGAAGTGCATAGTGACAGTTCATTATTATTCAAAGCATAACTATCTAGAAGACCAAAATTCAATTTTCAACATAGTAAAAATAAAGTTAGTGAAAATATTTTCAGTTATTTAATTTAATACCAATCATTCTTTTAGAAAATTTATTAAACATTGATTGACCTTGATAAACACTTCATCTTCTCATAGGTGGCCAGTTACATTCTCCACAAATATGGTCAACTCTCATTTTCAACCAATTGATAACTTCTCTTACAACTATATAAACGAAAAAAAGTACACTATAGAAATAACGCAGATTGACGAAACACCAAAACACTCAGTCTAATCCAAGTTAATCTACTTGAAAATGCCTCAATCCATTTCACCGAAGAGTGGTAAAGTGTTGAGAAAAGTGTTGATTCCTGTAGACGGTAGTATTGAATCGAAGAAGGCATTGGCTTGGTACAATGATAATATGAAGCGTGATGGTGATTTGGTCCTGTTCATTCACATCATTGAACCCATATTGCCATCTGCTTTATCCGCACTGTCATATGAATGTGAATCAATGCCAGCTGGATCGTCATTTCATGTGCCTGATGGTGGTATGGAGAAGGCGAGATGTTTATTTAAGGAGTTGGTGCATGTGGCCAACAAACATGATATCAATCATGAATGTATGATTCAAATCGAAACACGAACTGGTCCAGCTCTAGTCAAGTTGATACAAGAGAAGGAGATTGATGTTGTTGTGATGGCGAAACGTGATTTGGGATTTTGGCGTCGTAATTTCAGTCAGAGTATCACTTCATATGTGTTGCATCATGCGAATGTTCCAGTGTCCATAATAACACCATCGGATGATAAATGAGAATGAGACTGTTGGCTAGATGTGCTGTTTAATTTCATCAGTAATACTAGATAATGATCAACTTCCATATGAATATTGAATCGTCTTGTCATGTTGATGAGGATGGATATTGGCCATAATAAAGCTTTTCATATTATTTTGGATAATGACACATTTATCGTATTTACTTATTTGCTTACTTGTTTGGTTTTCTTCGTTTATTTTTTTTTATTATTTATGTTAATGTCAATGTTATTTTGAGAAGAATAATTTCACTTGAAGATTAACTTGATTGATTTTGAGTGTTGAGTTGGGAGTTATTTGTAGTTATTAGTTTCGAGTAGATTGTCATTGGTTACTAAATGTGAATTAGGATAGATTGATAATTCAATGTTGCTTTGTTTGTATGATGACTAGATCCAATTTATTCGGATGTCGATGTTTTGGTTGATTTCCTTATAGACGACTAAGTTCGTATGCTTATATAGCTTTATTATATAAATGTATTCCTAAATTCCGTACAGAAATTATGCCAGTTTACAGACATAGTCATTGTGATATAAAATTATGCGGGAGTACACATAATATTTGAAGAAGTAGGTATATGAATAAAGATATAAATTCCTGTATGGGGATTTACCAGGGAGTAGCTGTCCTAACATTATTACTAATAGCAATAATGATACAGTCTGGAAGCTTCAGTGATAACATGTCATAATAATAATGGTACAATCTGAAGTCAAACACAGAATACATTGGAGTTAACAGGCGTAAACACGTTGTTAGATGCAAGGTGAGTGTCGATTATTCGAAGTCACGACTATGGATAATTAATTCAATGGAACATTAAATATATGAATTTTAAAAACTGCGTAGAATAAAAGTGTTGGTAGGAACTAGGATTCGATTTCTTTATCTTTAAATGTTAGTAAGTTATTCGCTAGGCTACAGAGTCATGACAGTTATCATATTGTACATAGGATAATGTATTATATTAACTGTACAAAGTTTCCTCTACCCAACTAATTTTGTTAACATTGCCTATGACTAATTGCCGTCGCTGATTTAGTAAGCTGTATATATCTTCTACACTAACGATGGCTAGTTTGTTCGACTGATCTCTGGCCACTTCTATTTGTAATAGATACTTGTTATGTTTCGCCAAGAATGACAATAAAACCTTTTCTAGTGAAATAGTTGAAATGAAACAACGTAGCATTACCAAGTGTGTTTGAAAACACTTTTCTCACTAGGTTATATATTCTCAATAGTCAATTTCAAAAGAAATTGAAGAGATCATCTTTGACTTCTACATTTAGTATATATTTATATCTAAATTATACTTATTCTTATAGTCTGTTCAATGGATGAAGGAAAATATATCTAGTTGCTGGTTTCTGATCATTAACTTAACCAAAATATTGGCTTAAATCCCTGAGATTTGTTTTTCAATCTCAAAATGTAAACTAACCATGCAGTGACAATAAAAATCAAAGTAACATAGTACCTAATAAGTCTAACTTATGTGGACTCTATTTTTATCACCATAAATAGAGAGTAGTTTGATGAAGATCAGATTTACATATGTTAACCTTAGTAAAATAAAGATAACAAAACTATGCATAAAAATGAATTTTGGCTTAAGGTTTCAATTTTGTGTCTTTTTTTTCCACTCAGTACCTAAAATGAGTACATTAAACTTCCGCTGGTATTTAAAAGTTCAAATGTAGATAATATAAATGAGAATTCATATTGATGTAGGAAGTTTTCTTGTTTAACTTTTCAATTTTACTGAGTTTATTTTCAACTTCATTTTAACACCTACTCATAAATTGGTCTCATTGTTTATACTTGTTAATTGATAAGTGTAATTACCAACAACTATACCATATTAATGTTGTTAGTTATTTGATATTACTATTTATATAACAGTAGAATAGTTATTTGAAAATGTTATACACTCATGAATTGACTAATCAGATAACAATGTAAACAATAGAGTGTAGTATAGTTATCCTGTTCAAGTAGGAAATTTTCAGAAAATGTGAATCCTATGACTTTTCTTGTTGAGAATCAACCAAATCAGTATGAAAGAGGTCTCATATGGTCCAATTTGATTATTTATTGGATTCTAGTTTGATGGTGAAAATGGTGGCATTTGGCACGAAACAAATGAAGTTAGAACCCCGATGTAAACATCAATATTGGGATGCAAGTATATTCAACCGATGAGTCACAAATAGGACAAAACGCGTTTCCTGGATTCCGCTTACCAGTCACAATCCAGCTTAAATAACTATATTTATTTACACAATTGTCATATAGTTAATGAAAGGTTAGTGAAACAACGCGAATCTATTTATTGAGTATATTCAGTGACAATTGGGATATTTAACTATTCAAATTTATTAATTTAGGAGTAATTTAATAATTCTATTGAGGTGGTTTGTAGAAACTGGTACTAAGTTTTGGTTAACTTAATTCATCACAGACCGATGTTAGTAGAGCATCATTGAAAATAAGGAGCACTGAACAACTGTCTTGGCCTAGTATGGGACTCTTCAGCACTGAGCACACTGAACACACTAAATTACGGTTGCTGAACGCCTAACTGTCTACACCATTAGCTAATACTACTGGGGTCTAGTGTAAAATAGAGACTAGTAGAGTTCAGACTTTTCGGGAGTGAGACAATTATCACCAATGACAAAACATGATCGTCACGATATATCACAATTTGACAAAAGTACTAATTTCACTAATGGATGCTGTCTTAATGATGCACTCTGTTAGGCGTTCACCAACCTGAACTTGAGGATCCATACTAGGACGAAACAGTTCTTCAGCACTCACTAGCTTTCAGTGATACACTACCAACATCAATCTATGACAAGTTCAATTAATTGAAATTTATTTAATAAATCTAGACTGCATTATAATATTTATTACATTATGTAATAATCATATAGAGAATAGCATAATGGTTTTTATAAACTACTAATAACAAACAGTTTTGTTCTTTACATAAAATAAAGGATACTACTAACAACTATGTTTGAAATATATTGATTTGCAATAGAAATTTTTCGATAGATTTTTATATTACGTAGTAAAATAATATGAAAACAAAGTAAATACTCATGTTATACATTTAATACTTTTGATAAAAATATACATTTCTGAAGAAAATTTAAGGCATGGATTAATATACTACTCAAAACTTCATTAACTATGCTTAATAAGTTATACAACTTGATGATTCATTAGTGATATACTTACCACAGATCTAGGAAATCTTTTGTTTGATACTGTGTGTGTAAGTAGTATGTAGATAAGTTTCAACCTAGAAAAACACTGTTAACTAATACTGTATTGTAACGAATGATATAAATCTATGATAATAACTAACTTTAAAACTATTAAATTCACGAGTTAACGGTTCACTTTATAAGTACAACTTCTATCATATGAATATAATATAGTGTGGGAGCCTGCACACGATTCCAAGCTGCCATTTTTCTAAATGTGAAATTATCCACATCAGTTTTCTAGTTTCTTTCGATATGTTTTAACTAATCAATTAATTGGGTTTTATTCACGTGTACTTTCTTATGTTTAATCAATGTTTACAAATTATGGTGAATCAAGATGTTGAGAGACCCAAGTAGTACCATTACAAAAAGTTTGTATTATTATTTTTTTACCATTCACCTCTATCCATTTGGTGAAACAAGTAGTGAATGATTACCACAGAATTATCATAAACAGTAATAGTAGCTAATCACACTTTCATGAAAATCACCTACATATTTTTTGATTACTGCTTACGATACGGGACTTTTATTCTCTCTTGAATGTTTCGTATTAGGGTTTCTTTAAAGTAATCAAACACATATTAACCAATTATTATTACTATGATATTCCAGGATCTACATTACCTTCAAATCAAAACTCAATCAGCCATGATTTTAACATTAGTAAAAATTAATAGCATCACTTGACGACTATACAGTATCATCGGTGATATTCATTTTATTTTATATGGCTTATTTGCGATCGTAATTATGAGCTGTAGAGTTCGTTGAGTTATAATTTGATATTACAAATTGGTCAAAGTTATTCACTCATTAAAAATTAACAGAGATTAAATCGCTATTTGATATTTATATAGGACTCCTAAGTAGTGCGCATTCACGGCCACACTAGGGAATAAAGTTCACAACCGTCAGGTTTTGCAGCTGAAACCTATTCACTGTAATCGACCAACCTTAAAATACACTAAATTTATTGAATCACTGGAGCCAATCTATGTCTCTGGCAGTGTCGTTTGAAACTCAGAATTATATTCTTGAATTTCATAGTCTAAAAGTACAAACATTTAGTCAAATCGTTTTTGAATAAGATTAATAGTATGAAAAAGGATCTTATGTATATATCTTGTCATTTGTCTTGAATATTCACTGCCCACTTTGTCATACATAATTCAATTAAATTCCATAAACTAATACGTATGGTATTTACTAGGTTAAGAATATGGCTAGTAGTACAATCCAGGGTGCATATTTTACTCAGTTCAAAACTCATTAAAAATACATAACCTGTATCTCAGTGTTCATATTCACTCGTACATATAATTTCATCTTCAATGAACAAGTATGTAGTCATTTGAGCTTAGCAACTTAGTGAATAACGCATCAGAATTTGAGTTTGAATCATAGTGGAAATATCAACAAATGATATGTCTCAATGGGATTAAACTTGTATTCACTGTTAGCGGTAATTTAGGTTTACTTTTGCTACTAAATGATATCATCAAGATTTGTGCATATGCCACTAAAGATTGATCAATTGCATTTCATATTATATTCATCGACGTGATTCAAACCCCTACACATAATGACTATGATATCTTAGTTTTCCAATGATAATAAACATAAGGCTACTAACTTGCGAATTTCAAGTATATTCGATTAAAGGACAATGATCCAATAATTCAATCCACAGAAACTTCACTGATGGACTGAGATATCCAGAATTAGTTGAATTTAATCCAAAAGAACGTCAACTAGTCACTATTATGCTGGATGAAATTAAAATATCTACGAATGAAATTAGGCTGAAGTTATTTTTAACGTTTCCATTGTTCATAAAGTCTATTGTATCAAACCTTTTTTGCCACTTTTTTATTCACGTACTAGGTGAGTCCTACATACTAGAGTACGACTTCCATTACAGATTAGAATACATACTATCTGAGTCTATATGAATCGGTATTATATATAATGTATTTACTGTTTTAAATGATTAATAATAGCTAGTTAAAAGCTTTATTTTCTTTAGGTTGGATAGAAAATTGAGGCGGCATTGTCAAAATATTCTATACGTAATCAATGTACTTAATCAAGTGTAAGAACTAGACAGCATTGCATTTGCCATTCAACACTGACTAATTGATGAAAATATTATTCTACAAGTCAACCGATGCAAGCTGATAAAACATTCGAGATTTCGGTATACTCAGTTTGTAATACATTTGTATGTTCATCTCAATAAGATATTCGAAAGTACCAATTATAATGACATAGTTTTCACCCAAATCAGAATATCTCTTCAACATTTCTAGAATTCTGACTAACTAATAAACAAATATGTTCAAGACAAACAAAAACTTTATAAAGATCTACTTTACTTACTAAGGAGGTTAATAAAATGATAACCATTTAGTATCATAGTGCATAAGTTGACAATTTTACTTGTCTTGGAAGTTTCATCAGCTCCGACAACCCGGTATTTAATTAGATCTTAATAAGAAATTGAAAAGATTGTTTAGCTTTGGGTAACTTCCACCACCTGTGGAGTAGTCGAGATATACGTCTATCAACCAAACGTTAAGTATACTGTGAAGAAATCCTCCGTGTATTAACTTGAGTCTACGAAACATGGTTAAAAATAATAAAAGACATGAATAAACTTTAAATCCTCTATCACACTGTTAGGGTTTCGCAAATTAAGGAAAATACCTTGATACCTGCGAGCGAACGTATGACCAGCGACACAACAACAAGTAAGCTAAGCTATTCACAGAGCCCCAGCCCAGTTAACTAGAGGGAGAAGTCCAAAGTCAGGAGAAGCATTTAATTACATAGGCAGCCTGACAACAGAATGACATTTACACATCTCATGTGTATGTATACAGAAAAAGAGCGCATCCTTGGAATGTTACAAATATTGTACTAAAATAAGCAACGAACCAATAAGATTTAGCGTTTCACTAAGTGGGAAACGCAAACTGAAGGTGAAAAGGGAACTTTTTGGCGCAAAAACGAGAAATTTAAATTTGCACAAATCAATCACAAAAATAACAGGTTTACCAAGAGAATTTTGGGGATCTGACATCCTCAACACATAGATATGACTAAAGCAGTGCTCTTGTATCTTGGGACAACTGAGTCAGAAATGCCAGAGTTAGACACAGAAGACTAGCAGATTATCACAAACAGATTGATAGTGTTGTGAATTTTCACCGACTAAGATGGTTGTGACATGCATTATGTATACTCCCCAACCACTACCTACCTAGACATGTTGGCTGATTTAAGGGTAGGTGATAGTAAAGTATGGGCGACCAAACACAAAAATGGTATCATCCCAGTGAGTCACTGACTGTTGATAAGATCAGACTACCTGGTTGGTGTTCATGTCATAATAATAACCATTGCTTGGAGACAGTGAATGACACGACTGAGAATCGGTCTTAGAGCAAATGCATTCATTTTACATATCCTACTAGATCTAAAGTTTCATTTTCTATTCACACATAGCTTATAAATCGTTTTTATTGAACCAACAATATTCCATTATTTATCTTGTTAACTGGATCTCAATGTGCTGATGTGGTATGGAAACTTGAACTAAACAACACCTCTTGTTATTTCTAAACTACTTATGAATCACTGGTTAATTTAATATCAAGGAATACTGCACTGCTATTTCGTTATGATATAAAAATCCCACACATTTCACACCTACAAAACTTAACCTATCTCTTCTACATCTAATGGTGCAAGTATTATCTTAAAACCAATTTTATCAATTAATGATAGTGCGTAATCATCACCGATTGAAATATATCGGTTGTATTCTGATTCACTAGCCTAAAGATAGCCTCATCAAATTAGTATTATCTAGTCTGTGATTATGAATACAATAAAATTCCTTACTCATAACACGCTTACTAAATTAGGAAGTTGTTTATAGATTGATTTACCAACACACTTAATAATTAAGTAGTTTATATTGCATATATTATCTATCATGCTTCATCTACATGATATTTACTTGCCAATCAACAAACGTATTCAGAGTACTTTGTCTTAATTAATACGGTATAGTAACTAGTCAAACGCCAATTAGATTAAGTTATTAGGTAATTAATTAACATTGTATTAAATACATAGGTCAATAGCAATCAAATAAGTTATGTAATCTTGAAAAAATCAGTTGATGTGAAAAAAAATTTTATATGATTCAATAGACAATAAAGAATTCACTTTATTAGCATTTAAATTAAGAATTCACTAGATTTCAATTTTATAGACAAAAATTTTTCATGAAACTATTGTAACTTATTAGTAAAAGTTTTATTAGAATCCTGTTTGTGATTTAGTGTGAAATTCTAAGAAAACTTTTGGATAATCGATTGGTACCATTCTGATAAGATGTATATTTTGATTAGGTAAAGTAGATTTCAGGGTTTTCTATAACTTCTAAGTATGATTTGTTTTGGATTGTGACTGGCAAGTGGAATCCAGGACTTGTGTTTCATTCTATTTCGGGACTAGTCAGCTGAGTTCATACGTGTCTTGCATTCCCCTTGCTAGCCACAATTCAGATTAAATCATATTTGTAAACCTCAGCTGTTTCGAGCCTTTCCACTCAGGATGCACATATAGCAACAGAGATTGATTAATTTCAGTCCATATTAAACTGATAGGAAGATTCAAGAACGCAATCAAGTAATATCTTAAATTCTAAGACTTTTCTTAGGATATTCCAACACCTAAGCTAAAGATAGGGAGTAAAGTAGTTGAGCACGTCAACCACTTCACTTATCTTGGAAGTTTGATTAGCCCTAATGATTTGGTCTCTGACTAAATCTCAGTAAAAATTCAAAAAGCTCGTTTGGTTATTGCTAACTCACGTCACCTATGACGTAGAAGAGATATTCGTCTCTCAACGAAGGAAAGAGTGCACTGTTCAGTACTGTACAGTTCGCTCTGTTTTACTATATAGGTGTGAGACGTGGCTATCGAGAGTACATGACACTCGAAGGTTATTAGTTTTTGACCATCTATGTCTTCGAAACATCGCTCGCGTTAGCTGAGGTCACCTAGAAAGTAATAACGAGATTAGATGACGTGTGTAAGGCAAATATAGTAAATCAGTCAATGAGGCTGTGAATCTTTATAGACTGAGGTAGTTGGGACATGTGTTAAGTATGTCCAACCACCATCTGCCTCGAAGCGCAATATTGGCTGATATTGGAAGAGGATGGAAGAGAATTAGAGGCGGCCGAACTAAGACATGGCATCAGTCCATGAAGTCACTGACTGCTGATTTGAGTAGTGTTGGTATCTGCAGACTATCTGGATGGGGCCCTCGCGAATACCGTAACCAGTGGTTAAAAACATTGAGTGATATGGCCCAGAATCAGTCACAATCCCACAGATGAATTCACTCATTATCCCCCCCTAAAATCATGAGCTTTAAATTATTTCATAACTTTCTTTCTACGTCTCCTGAACCATATTCTATGTGTTCACACTCTTTGTTACTATTATTATTCTATTTTATTGAAGTAACTTCTACTAATGGTGATGGTGTTAATCTTGCGGTGCCATAGAGGTATGGCAACTTAAACCGATTCACACGTGTACCAGGTTCCATACTGATCATACATACATGCTTTCTACACATCAATGCTTATCACGAATGAATCAAACACATACACTTTTAAAGTGAAAACTATCTTTTCCATTCTCCAATATCTACTGAATATGTTATTATTCAGTATTTAATAAGTAAGCTCAACGTATTAAAACAGTAATTTTCTTTAAAACTGATTGAATTCATAAAGAAAGAAACCATATAACATAATCTAATAAAACAAAACACATATTGAATTTTGAACAATAATAAAAAAAAGAAAACATTATACAAGTCATTTAAGCATAAGTAAAAAGAATAATAAACATGTATACTAAACAAATGTTTGTATAGTTTATTGAATAGTGAATAATGTAGATGTACAAATTCATTACACATACATATGTAGATATATATATATATATATATATGCATACTGTTAAGTATAAGTTATTATCAGCTTTCAAATGCTTTTTCATCATATTTTTAGAGTAATTGACTATTTTATATTGTGATGATGATATCAATGATTATGAAGATTCAATTAGTCATTGATGATAAAATTGTTACAGGTTTATTAGAATGATGTAATACATATGAACTAACACTTCCAGTGATTGCTCGTTTAATAAAGCCTAAACTACGTTTAAACATAATAATATTGTCAATATTTTGTTCATCAATTATTTTGACTATAGCTGGACCAGGTTTTGTATCGACTTGTATCATTGCTTCAGATGTTATTCTATAAATATTAGCTTTTTGTAATAGTTCTTGACATAATAATCTAGCATGATTCATTTTTTTCTCTGATACATAATGACTTGAACTAGATTGTATTGATTCACATTGACTTGAAAGTCCAGATAAAGCTGATGGTAGAACAGGTTCAACAACATGTAAAAAGATGACCAAATCACCATCAAGTTTTAAGTTGTTAACATACCATATAATTGCTTTATGTGCTTCTGACCATTCATAAACTGGGATTAATACTTTTCTTAAAATTTTACTTTCTTTAGTTGTAATGATTCCAGGCATATTGAAGATAAAAGTAGTTTCTGTTGGCTCGTTTAATATGAATTTGCCTTACTTTCGTGGTTATTATATAATTGTGGATACCCTGGTTTGATTGGTTGAAATCAATACAATGCAACGATTGGTGTATGTTTTGCAAATTTTTAAATTACCTAATCAAGTTAATTATTTAAAAATGATTGTTGTATAAAGAAACTATTACGGTTAATAAAACGTATTTATGATGATGTCAACAATTTCTGATAGGTTAATTAACTAAAATAGATAAAGTGGTTGTATTGTACTGGTTTGATACTTTGTGATCGTATGATCGTCACGCTATATCACAAATTGATGAAAGTGGGGATTCTACCACTGGGTGTAGGCCAACCTGAAGCTCCTGGGGCGGGATCTATGGCATGCACTGCTGAGGAGTCCCGAATTAGGACGAAACAGCTATCCAGTACTTACTAGTTTTCACTAGTGTCTTAGCAACACCACACTATAACGAATTAGACCAACAAAAATTGTATTACTTTCCTGAATAAATAAAATTTAAACGATCACAAAGAAATTCTGGACAAACATTTTTGGGAATCATCTATATGAACTCAATAGTTATTAATTTGTGAAATGACCAAGGAATAGTCTATGAATATGAGATATTACAAGGGCTTCATTCACTAATACTTTGTAACTGTGTAGAGTCATAATATTCGTTAGTGTCGATTAACCATTTTTGATCGAACAGGTTGAAAAACGATATTGGTAACAAATGTGTCTAGGCATCTAGATTATTATATGATATTGATTGTGAGGCTAGACTATTAGTAGCTTGCATCCAGATCTCTGGCGCATAAGCGCCTACGCATCTTCCAGTGGTTTCATAACATAGACAACAAATTTGAATCCTTTTCCATGAAAGTTCGATGCTTTTAAAGGCAGAATAAATGGAAGTAGGATGAGAAATAGGTGGAAAATACACTGATTAAGTTACCAAAGTATTCACTATAATAAATACAGTTGTGGCGATTTCAACTAGTCTGGTATTTATTCTTAATTTCTTTTAGCACTTAAAAATATTTGGCTTCTATTTAATCCCATCTAATCAAATTAGCGAAATCTCTTGCAATTTATAAAGATGCATCTTTATACTTTTGTATAATTCATCCTAGCAAATCTGTGTATTCTTAGATTGAATTACAGTTGTTAGGGCTTTTACCCAGTACAGTATTAATAAATACTCTTTTATCAGCCAACAGTCCGAATATTCAAGTAACTGATTTCAATTATTCAGAATTTCTCTTTTCATACCTACTCACATATTAGCTCACCATTATTAGTTATCCGAATCCGTTAAGCATATTCAATTTCAAGATATTCAGAAGTAAGGAAAACATTACCAATCGCTTAAGATGATAATTGTGTATTACTGAAACCTGAATAGATTCACAAATGTAAACAGTTCAGTACTGCCATTACGACTTATTTATCTTTTACTAGTTACTAGACTACTAGTGAGCAACCTATGCTACTCTGTGAAAGGTAACAGGCGTAAGTAAGTAAGTAAGTTATTAGACTCAAGAGTTATAAGTAAGATCTCGTGTCAAGCTATTGACACACGCATTAATGAGAAGTCTTAGGCAAGACTTAAACAACAATTCACTGTTTCCTTCTTTTTTAAAGGTTCTTTGTATGATATTAGATACTACAGGGAACAAGTTTTTATTGAAAATTTTTACCTACATCGTACTTTCACTTTACACACTTATTGAAGACGCTGAAGACTCCTGTTAGGCCAGATAATGGAAATAATCCTGACCTGAATGTTATTTTTTCATGTAGAATTCAACTTTACTTTGGCAGTGAATAAACAAAGTATTCATAACTGATCTCATTTGTTCTTTAGTTAAGCACGATTGTGACGTTGAAGTTATTTGTTTGTTAAAATAAATCATTATTGATTTGGACATATTTATTTTAACCTTAATGAAGAATGTTTAATTGGAATTTGAAGTAGAATACTGTCATTATAATTGATGGCTTCTTATTTTATGATTATTAAACACAGAAAGTAAGATGTGCTATCTGATAATATCAGAGTTTACGAAGACAGATACTGACAATTATGGACTCATATTTGGCCGGAGACATGTGTTAATTTTTGACAGAAGTAAAACAAAAGAAAATCAAGGAATTTTTAAGAGATTGGCATTCAGATCAACCGTCAATAATTAAATAAATTCAAGTCAGTAACCAGTTAAAAAAAGAAATGAAAAGCCGCAATGCTAAAAAAATAAAGTTAGGAAGGAAATGAATCAAAACAAATGTGCAAAACATGACAGAAGTGTCAACAACAATCAATGAAATTCACAGTCGATAGACCAAGCTGTCAGTTACACAGCTCACTTCTATCGGTAGTTGTACCGACAAAGTCATCCAGAATGATATTGAAAGCTCAATAAATACACTATTCAGTTCAGAAAACGTAGTCTAATCAAAACCATCATGCTGATTTACAACTCTTTTTTTTACCATCTCTATGACATGATAGCCTACTTGATTTGAGAAATAAAGCGTAAACAGATATTTTACTATTCTGTTTTAAATCTAATATTGACCTTCAATTTTCAATATTTTTCAGGGGTAATAAACCACCATAAAAAGTTAGGGGAGTGTAAAGAACAACTTACTCAGTTAGCGACAAATATTATTCAGTTAAAAGTAACCTTTAGACTAAGTTTAAACTTGTTATAAACAGTAGTTAGCAATTCAGTTCACCATATTCTCTTAGTTCTATTTTAAAATTAGATAGTTATTTGTACCTACGTCTTAGTATTGATGTTTTCACTATCATTCAAAGTTAGTACTCATCATCTGGAATGTCAGATTGTGACCTAGTTACTTAGTAAGTAAACAAAAAAGCTGTGTAATTAGAATAACATGATTCATATTGTTAACTTCTAATGGTAAAATCTTCAATCTGTTTCTCGTTTGGTATAGTTGGTCTTCACTAGTCATAAATTCTCTCTTGGCTTTCAGGAGTTATTTGATTTGAAGTTAATCATTGATAAGAAAATAATTATGATGGAAATGAAGATGAGAACTTTTAGAAATTGTTCTACAGAATTACCAAAGTCAAGTTTTTAGAACCGATTTCTTTGGTTATTTGTTATTGTTTCTAAAAACTTATAAGTAATATCTAAGTGATTGATGTTTGGAAATAACCAAGTGATTGGGTCACAGAACAGACACATGATGAAGTTTTCTATCATGTAAATGTTTGATTAACTGAAAGAAAACACCATGGGACCTCTTATCGTCTAGTAAATGTCCGACTAAATAATAACATTTATTGATATCTACTTTTAAATGTAAGATCTATTATGAATAGTTACGGTTCTTAACTACTTATCAATGATAGTGACAAGTACATTTAATCAGTGTCTATTGTAGTTTGACTGGGGACGTTACAAAACCAACTTACTGATGATGTAAATATGGTAGCAGAGACTAATCAGCTGTAGTTCTGATTCTCAACAGTAAGAAATCGATAAATCGCATATTAATATTTTCATACCTGTCGAATAATTTATATCTGTATAGGTCCTAGTAGTTAAATAAATAACTCTTTATGATATTACGATCTTTTCATGTGAACAGTAAAACTGAGATGTAGTACTCTCATCCAACTGATGAGTCTAATATACGATGAAACACGCTTACTGAATCCCATTTAAAACTACATACCACAAAAAATATCATATAATACAGTAATCTATTACAATTAGAGGAGTTTGCAGAGATAGTTAACTGTTTAATTCAATTTTGATATCACGAATTGATCTGCATCAGACAACCATTGATCACCTGGAAGCACTGGACAGCTGTTTAGTCCTAGTATGGGACTCCTCAGCAGTGCGCATCCACGACCCCGTCGGGGGCTCACTAGTGACTAGCTCCTTGAGGTAATTCCTGGAGTTCTAGTGTGAAGACGTGACAAGTGGAGTTCAACCGTGTCGGGTGTGAGGCAGTAACTCACCAATGGCATTGAGGAGGTCGCGCAATGTATCACGAATTGGCTGAATTTGAAATATCAACCGTTGGGAGACGACTCAGTAGTCCAATGGTAAAGCGTTCGCCGCGGGGCCAGAAGGTCCTGGGCACGATCCCCGACGGGGTCGTGGATGCGCACTGCTGAGGAGTCCCATACTAGGACGGAACAGCTGTCTAGTGATTCCAGGTGATCAATGGTTGTCTGATGCAGATCAATTCGTTATATCAAAATTGAACTAAACAGTAGTCTATGTTTTGTTCATATTAATTGTTATCCATTTATTAGTAAACAACCCAAATTTTAGAAATCTTTACCATTAAGTAAACAAATGATTACAATGAATATTAAAGTATTATGTAATTGACAATTGGGAATAGTTGTATTATGTTAATTATAGTTAATAGTTTTGTAAATTGTCCAATAATCAGATAATGAAATATAATATAGATTCGAAAATCAACTTTATATAAATTTCATGATATGATGTTAAGTGATTAAAAACAATCAACTGAGCGACTCTATGGTGTCATACATATTTTGACGAAGTTCACCCTCAGCCTATATAGTCTAAATTAAGTAGTTTAAATTTAAGTAGAATCTTCAATTATGAATATAATGATTGAACTGTTTCCAGGATAATATTTGTTACAATCCATAAATTGTTCACTAAAACAAAACACTGAATCAAGAAAACATACAAACAACACAACAAAACAAACATTGTATGATTCGTATGTTTTTAGATCATCAGGTTTATTTGTGCATACAGTGGACGAGTCCTATTTAGGACGAAACGCGAGTCCCGGATTCCCCTTGACAGTCACAATTCAACTCGAATAAAACATTAAATGATATATATTTCATAAAATGATGTCATAGAAACTTAATAATTTTACAGTTTATTAGATATTTGATAATTGATATGTGTTTAATGATTTGTCACTAATTCGTGTTCGAACATAAACCACTTAATGTAAACGAAGATCTGTAATTATTATCAAGGTCAAACATGAGTTATTTCAATAATCACTTCGATAATAATAACCTAACAAACCGATATCTTAATATTGATGAAAGCTAAACTTGAAATAGATGGTGTGATTATTTTTAATGATACCTTTAGCACGTTTCTAAATCATAGCTAGTCAAAATACTTAAGAATTGAATCGATGACAACAATGCCGTGATATGTGCTATTTAAAAGTCAAATTTTAGGGCTTCCTGACCTATCAATCAATGCCTGTTACCCCATGTGGAGCATAGGCCACCGAACAGCATTTTCCAGCCAACTCTCTCCTGGGCTTTCCTTTCCAGCTCTTTTCAAGTGCTCTTCATTCTTTTCATATCCTGTGCTTACAATAATCTAACATCATATTTACTTTCTCCATAAAGTATATTGTTATTCAACAAACTAAAGGAACCCAATCTGTAACTGAATAAAGAATATGGAGTATTCAGTAAACAAAATTTGTTTTCCGACGATATCGTTTATATTAACTGTACAATCGAATATATGTTGGAATATTACACAAAGTAGTATATATTAAAATAGAAGTATTAAGTCAAGAAAACAAGTCATCATAATCATTTGAGAAGGTGTCAAAAGGTTTCACATGTCACTTATGAGTTATATAGTAGTCTTAAAAGTAAAATGACAGAAATAGGTTGAGTAATGTTGTGAATAACTGCTGAATAACACTATGAAATAGACAAGATATCAGTCACTACTCAATATGTAATAAATATGAGCATCTTAATACCACAGAGGGTCATTTGAGGTATGAATAGCACAGTGGTAATTTCCGTAAAACTAGAGGTGGATTACAGAAGGGACTATCAGTTCCCACTGGATTTCAGACGTATCTTAAAAACAAACACCAATAAGTTGTAAAACTATGTGAAGCAGAGCTTTGTTAAGATTCGCGTCAACGAACTGACGGAATTAATTTAATTTAAAAGATCAAAATTACTAACAACCTCTATATTTCATAAAATGATGTCATAGAAACTTAATAATTTTACAGTTTATTAGATATTTGATAATTGATATGTGTTTAATGATTTGTCACTAATTCGTGTTCGAACATAAACCACTTAATGTAAACGAAGATCTGTAATTATTATCAAGGTCAAACATGAGTTATTTCAATAATCACTTCGATAATAATAACCTAACAAACCGATATCTTAATATTGATGAAAGCTAAACTTGAAATAGATGGTGTGATTATTTTTAATGATACCTTTAGCACGTTTCTAAATCATAGCTAGTCAAAATACTTAAGAATTGAATCGATGACAACAATGCCGTGATATGTGCTATTTAAAAGTCAAATTTTAGGGCTTCCTGACCTATCAATCAATGCCTGTTACCCCATGTGGAGCATAGGCCACCGAACAGCATTTTCCAGCCAACTCTCTCCTGGGCTTTCCTTTCCAGCTCTTTTCAAGTGCTCTTCATTCTTTTCATATCCTGTGCTTACAATAATCTAACATCATATTTACTTTCTCCATAAAGTATATTGTTATTCAACAAACTAAAGGAACCCAATCTGTAACTGAATAAAGAATATGGAGTATTCAGTAAACAAAATTTGTTTTCCGACGATATCGTTTATATTAACTGTACAATCGAATATATGTTGGAATATTACACAAAGTAGTATATATTAAAATAGAAGTATTAAGTCAAGAAAACAAGTCATCATAATCATTTGAGAAGGTGTCAAAAGGTTTCACATGTCACTTATGAGTTATATAGTAGTCTTAAAAGTAAAATGACAGAAATAGGTTGAGTAATGTTGTGAATAACTGCTGAAAACTTATTTAGAAGACGGAATCTTAATTTTCTGAATTAATTAACGACTTGAGGAAGATGAAGAAAAGGATTAGTGAATAATGCGAAAGTGCTAATTAGTATTTAAGCAATTGAGAAGGTTAAGGCCACGTTAAATTGAGCGTCTGAATGTAGTTTTTCTGGATACAAAATTCTGATTTGGATTAGTGGATGGTTAAAGCCTCAGTCTTTTCTCAGAATATTTTTCCTGTTATTACATTGAAAATTTTGTGGGATAACTTCGGAATGGTTTATGTATTTGATAAGCGGAACTGTTAAATATTCCATTTAGAAGTTGTTCTGGGAAAAGTTTGTATTATTTTCAAACATAAATTATGTAATTTGTGTGAATATACCACATATACCACTTTTCTATTTGACGTATATTCTGAAGATTTTAAACTCTTGAAAGATACAAAAACTTTTATCAGTTGGGCTAATCTTCAAAGAATTAGCGTCTTACATTCATTGGTATGTACTGTCATGCAGTCTTTAGTGTTGACTGAATTTTATAGATTACCTTTATTTAGAATACGAATACACGAGTATTTTGAGTCACTTAGCCCGCTGAGCACACTGGGTAAATCAACTGATAGGCTTGGATTAACATTAGGTTGTGCATATAAGGTTGTTAAAGAAAGTCCGTAAAGAACTCCTGACATAAGTTACTTGCTAGTTTATAGTCATGTACAAGTTACACATTCAGTCTTAAAAGGAGCTGCTTGAAGATTTGAAAATATCATACAGCATAACTTAATATACAGAAACCAAATAACACTATGAAATAGACAAGATATCAGTCACTACTCAATATGTAATAAATATGAGCATCTTAATACCACAGAGGGTCATTTGAGGTATGAATAGCACAGTGGTAATTTCCGTAAAACTAGAGGTGGATTACAGAAGGGACTATCAGTTCCCACTGGATTTCAGACGTATCTTAAAAACAAACACCAATAAGTTGTAAAACTATGTGAAGCAGAGCTTTGTTAAGATTCGCGTCAACGAACTGACGGAATTAATTTAATTTAAAAGATCAAAATTACTAACAACCTCTATATTTCATAATTGTATTATGATATAATTAGAATGCATTTAGATCTCCCCGTTGATTTGTCATGGACTGAAATCGATCTCTCTCTCTGTTGCCATATGTGTATCCTGAGCTGATTGCTGAATATACAGATAATTCACAACTGTTGTTTGAGTTAGATTGTGTCTGGTAAGCCCGTTTTGTTTAATTTGCGACTCGTCCGCTGGATATACCTGCATCCCAGTGTTGATGTTCATGTGGGGATGCACACTGGTATGCAGGTACATCCAGTCGACAAGTCCCAAATAGGACGGAATGCGCGTTCTGGATTCCACTTGCATGTCACAATCCTACTCAAACAAAATTGTTTAAACTTTATAGTGGGTAGCAAAATCTATTAAATACTTTGATAGTAATGCATTACCTGTGGAAGATGAATGAAAAAATTGTTTACCTCAAATCATATGACATTGGACAATGTAGAATAGCAACGTAATATAATTAGAGGACACATATATAATTTAAGAATGTAATCAGTCTTAGTCTTTCGCAACAATAGTTGATAGGGATTTTACTACCCTGTTACAAGTGTTGTGTAAATATTTTTCATTATTGTAAGGTATATTCATGAACTCGAATAAATATTGAGTATCATATTTGAATGAAAGTTTCGTTTTCAAATCAAGGCAACGTGAAATCAAGATTACATAAGATGTGTAAAAAACTAAAGAACAAACATAACCAAATGAGGTTAAATATTAATAACACTAGACTTTAATTATTAATTGATTTCAATATTACGTGAAATAGTGTAACTTAACAAGATCATCTTAATATTACGTAATATTCGTCAAGTAGAATGATTTTTAAAACAAAGTGAATGACATATTTATTTAAAGGTGTAAACAGTCAAAGTTCAATAAGTACACATAGTAGGTCGCGAAAATTCTATTTCACAAGATTTTGGGTTAATTAATTGTATTTTCTTTAAGTGTGCTTCAAATGATATAATAAACATGCCCAATCTTTATTTTTATTGATCGATGCAATCTTGAAGCTCTTTAGAAACTAATTTACATCTACCTCACCGAAGTAGACTTGGGGGCTGCTGGTAATTTTTATGGGCTAATTAAAAGGAAATTCTTCTAGTACTTCTTATTCTTCAGATGTCAAACTTCAATTTCATCAGAAGGCATGAATGAATAAATTACTGGTTTACTAGAGTTTGATAACTGGTAAAATTGCAACACAACTGAATTCCTTTATGACATTCACGTCTACTAGAAACTAATAACCATATCGACGCAGACCCTATTTGCGCCTCTATGGGGAAAATATGAACTGAATAAATGGGTAAGACAACAGATGTTACCAATTCATCGAAGATGAGGAAACATGACATGATAATCAAACTCTTATGGGGTAATTAAACTAATTACGTCTGCATGTAGTTAGTGTTATTGATATCATTCAGAATGATAACTATACGCTACCACTGACACCAGTTAGTCCTACACAGTTTTAGCAAACTTAATCTGTTCTTAATGATTTCTATTAAAATCTTTTGTTTTGGATTTTATTCCATTATTCAAGTAGTAATAAC
Source organism: Schistosoma mekongi (assembly GCA_034768735.1). Classification (NCBI taxonomy): domain Eukaryota; kingdom Metazoa; phylum Platyhelminthes; class Trematoda; order Strigeidida; family Schistosomatidae; genus Schistosoma; species Schistosoma mekongi. The sequence continues at coordinate 38,405,315 of CM068308.1, read as the reverse complement.
TTATTTGCTTGATGGATTTAGTAATCTTTTACGAAAAAAGTCCCTAAAAGCCAGATGAATATTAGAGTTATTTGTTTAATCGGTATCGTTTAGAAACTTCAAAGGGAACTCTTGGAAGCGAATAGTTACACTTTTATAATCCCGAATAAAAATGACAAAATTTATTATCGATTTTCATCTGTTGTTTGAAAGATTTTACAATATCGAGGCTAATTTAAACACTCGTTCTTCTGTACATTAATCAGTCGTCAGTGTGAAGCTCTTTTTACACTACGTATACCTTATGGGCCTAAGTGCAAAATACTTAAAGGGGATGGGAAGAAGTTAGGGTGTTAGTATTTATGCGCTCAAGTACAAGATAGATTACATTGTATAGTAACGCTTCAACTTACTTAAGCAACAATAATGCGATATCTGTTGGGTGCCATTCAGTGTCATGAGACAATGGACAGCTGTTTTGTTCTAGTATGAAACTAAGCATTGTTCACTGCCACTACTCTATCAGGGAATCAAACTCAAGATCTCTAGATCCTATGGTGAACAATTAACCATCAGTACCACTAGGTTGACGTCTAATGGTAGAATTTTCACCTCAGTAAACTTATTATTGGTGATAACTGTCTAACTTTCAATATATCTGAACTCTATCAGTAATGACTTCACACTAGTACTGCAGAAGCATATTAAAGTTAAAAACCAGTGATTGGGTTTTTTAGTAGTACCCAACTGATACTGGTCTTTGATGAGTCCAAATAACAAAATTAAGTACCAGCCTCCATATAAACACCACAACTGAATCATGATGTAACTCACGTATCAAGTATAAATTTCTGAATTAAGCTATGATTAGTATTGTTTAATAAACGGGCATTTGTGATTACCTGGCTGCTAAAGTGAAGTAGGTAGAATGAGGTATAAATATACTACTTCAAGTAAATTATTTGCATAAAATCAAACAGCATACAGTAAACTATGAATCTCACTTTTAATTGAAAATGTATGCTTATGATTAACTCTAACGCAGAAACAATTAACGGTTACAACCTTCTTATGTTTATTTTCTGAAAGAAAAATAACGGAATGATCAATTACAGTGTAGTAATTAGACACTATACATATGAAATCATGTTATTCTATTCATATAATAAATAATAAAATTATAAACGACAGTTACATTGTCATAAACAAATAATAACTTCAGTAAGAGGGAATAATATGAAGTTCTATTATGACTGAACATGTTCATATCTATTGATTTGTTGGTTCATTACTATCTTCTTGATCTTTTTTCATACTATTATGAAATATAATAAATTTATTCTTCAATCTATCTGCAATCGATTCACGATGTTTATCTACTAAGTATCCAGCACATTGAAGATTTTGTTCATGCCATACATCCAGTGAAGCACGAAGTGTTTGTTTAGCATTTACAATTGGAGTAATTTCATCTTTACCTTCTGTACGTATTAAACTTTTCCATGGCATACGTTCCGGTGGATAAACATTACACCAGTCACCAGAATAACCAGGCCAACATTGACATTCAATAATAATATCAACGTGTTTATTCTTTCGAAGCCAAATTTTTGTACAATCACCAAACATACAATGTGCTGTACCTGATCTACATGGTTTAATTATTGTTTCATCCGGTTTGTACGGTAATTGATGTGGTCTGAAATGTGAAGTACAAAATAAAGCATAGATTTTGGAACATTAAATGTGTGTCAATATTTTAACTTGATATTCGGGGATTTACATTGGTCTAGCTTTTAATAATTTATCACTTCCCATTCAAGTCCATACGTGTTAGAAGCAAGAAAATTTAAATTCCTTTTAAGTATCATAGGCTGGTAATAGATGTCATTCAAAACAATTGTTAATGTTATGTAAAGCTTGAGGAATATTGACAAAACGGTGAATAATTAGTTACATTTTGTAATTTATACCAATGATTTAAATTATCTGGAAAATTATTGGAAACCAAGGAGCACTGTTTTAATTTAGGATACAGCTTCTTAGCACTTCTTGTCCATGACCTAATTAATGACCAGTGGAGTTTAAACGTGTCTGGAGTAAGGCAGTTATCTGAATGATGCCAGTTGAATGTTAAAATCTGACAAAAAGTTCGAAATATAGATTGTTAAATCTTACCACTCTATTAGCCGTTCGAAAATTAAACAATCACTACGAATCCTGAAACTGTTGGATTCAGTCCACGATGGAGTCTTGAATGCATGCCACTGAAAAGTCTCATGATAAGATAAGACAGATATTCAGTCTTTTCCTGTCTGTTTGAGGCAAATTCCAAAGTATAATAATCTCTACAAACCGACTTTCGATTTGCTAATATATGCCATGTAACATGACATCATTTATTTCTAAACACAATTAATCTAGGATGTCACTATCAGTTAAATTTCGTAATACTTGAACCTAATCATACAAAGTTTGTTGAAGGTATAAATTTACGAAATCGTCATTATTCTGTAAATACAGTTATGACGGTATTAACCATCTTCATAAGTTAGATTTGAAAATCACCAAACTTTTATATTTCGATGACTATCCATTTGTAGATGGAGGATATCATGAACTGAAAGGTAGGGAAATGATGTAGATAAATCTTCATATTATCTTAAAGTGTTGATAGAGATAACCTGCATGAGTTTCCATAAGATAACAAGCACTGGGTTGAGCTAGTTACTTAATGAATAAACTAGGTTGAACTTCATTGACGAGCTATGCAGAGTTTAGGTCGAGGTTATCCGCAGGGTTCGCGTTGTTTAACAAGTGCGTTCTATGCGGTACTATTGGTCGTTTTCAAATTCTGCTAGTAGGTACTATTTATTCTAAGAATTTCACTTTAAGTTATTATTTTCAATAAGTTTGTGCTTTTCATTAGGAACATCAAACTGCGCTTCATTTAATATACTCATATTAGTCAGTTACAGATAACAAGTGTAGCTTAAAATTTAAATTCAACTTTATTGTTCAATATAAAATCAGTATTTGTATTAACGTGTAACGAAAAATACTGGGGATGACAAGCGTATTTAACATTAAAAGCGTTCCGGATAATCTCATTCCTTGAATTCCGAGTCTATTTTTAAGAAATTTATGCTAATTACTGATGGACCGAAAGGTGGTTATGATTAGTGATTTAAAGGTAAAATGTTATTGGGGTCAAATTATGTAATATACAACTACTACTAGGTTCGAAAATACAGTACTCTAACGGTGGTTCAAAGTTTAATGTTCTCAATGACTATAGCTTATCAGGCGACTCTGATATAAAGAAACCGATTATGTAATCATACCAACCAGCATTATGGTTGATGTATCTTCAAATAATGCACCCGATTAAACCGTTATTACATGATAACGAATAGGCATTTTGTTGAGTATTAGGCTCTGAACCAAATTTAATTCAAAATTGTTATTTGCCCAATTTGTAAGTGAAAAATGCACTGGAGTATCATGCGAACATAATTTTGCTACGATGATCAGTAGATTTATTTAGCTAAGGTTATATTTTCATCTCACGTGAAAGTGTGATTGGTACATATTAGAGTACACACAATATTGAACTAAGAATGTTCACGTATTATCACCAACATTATAACATTAGATAAATGAAACAGTATCAAATGGTTTATACTTTTAATTGTGGTTGATTCATATTATAGAACAATACTCACTAGTGTCTTGCTACTGCACCTTTAAAATAGCTTAACTCAAGCATGACACTGGTGAATATGATTTTGAAGCTAGTCAGCGGCATTCTCGTTAGCTCTCAATCAATCTATCATTTTATTTATTTGTTTATTTATCTGTTTATCTAGCCCTGGTATCTATCTATTTATCTATCCATAATGTGTCTGTCTATATACTCCTTACATATCTATCTATCTATCTTATTGGTTCATTGTGTGAATTATTGCGAATGCCGGTACATTTGTTTGTTCTATTAGCGTGAATATCATTTGGGCATCGCCATCGTACTATGAGACTATGTGTAAATATTGTTAACTCTAATGAAAGCATAAATGCGTTCATTTCTAGCTGACTTTTATGAACTAACATAATGATCACATACTAAATTGTTAGATAACTGTTACTACTAACCTAACGTCGGCTATTTGACTGACAAAATTTAAAGTCATACTAAATAGTACTAAACATGAAAAGAGGCTTTATATTCAATTTCTATACTCTTACTTAATGATGAATATGTCTTCTTAAAGATGTAAATAAAGTAAATAATCTGACTGATATTAAAGATAGTTTCTACCTTTTTTTAAATAAATCCAGCCGATGAGTCTCAAATAGGACGAAACGCGAGTCCTGGATTCCACTTACCAGTCATAATTCAACTTAAATAATTAATTACTATTTTCATTATGTATTAAGAGAATACTTTGCATACTAATCTTAGTAATTTCTTCTTTCATAAGTTATGCCTACTCATCAGGTGAATAATTATTAGTAGTTTAGGCCTTTTTGATTAATTTATAAGATTTGTAATTAATTCCCGTGAATTGTTATGATTTGAATAGCTCTTACCATTCGGTTATTTTGAAGAATCTGTAACTTTTTAAGTCAAATTAAGTACTTAGAATTCATTGAATGTAAGTAAACTGAAAACGGCTAATTAGGTCAATTCAGAAGTTTAAAAAGAATAGAATAAAAAAACAGAACCAGTGACTAACGTATTGAATGTATAAATATAATGCGAATAGAAAACCACATGTATTTTTCCTGGCTTATGTTTGTTAACTCTTCAAGCCATTGAGTTGCGTAATCTGTAACCTGTGATGCATCCGAAGGTATTCTTTTCTACTATGACAAAATGTCGTTAATATACTGTTTTTCGTTTTTTTTTCATTTCGTTCTAGTGTTGACAAATAATGTGTGATGTGAAAACCGACTGAAGGAAAGTCACTACTTTAAGGGTGGGGGGGTGACACCAACGAACGCCGAAACTTTGTGTTACTTGGATGATTTCGTCACAGATGTAAGTGATTTCCAGGAGATACTGGTGGTTGAAAACGGTAAGCTACTGAATATTCTCAGCTCAAAGGGGATAAAGAAAAGGTTTTCTTTGAAACAAGTAGTATAACTAACCTTTAGTGGGCAAATTAAAACGGAGACAACCTGTTTATCAATTGATTAGATAAGATTAAATGTGACCATTAGAGAACATGAGCTCCAAGATCAGACTCCTCGGTATTGCCCGTATCAACATACTGATCATATTCTGAATAGTGGCTAACTGTGGATGGATATTTTACTAATTGAATTCGCAAGTGGATATTGTGACTCAGTTACCCAAAAAACAAAGTTATTGCGTTTCTCAATGTAAATATTAACAATCGTATATAGATACATTCAACCGATGTGTCCCAAACGTAACAGAATGGTTTACATTAGAGAATACTAAGCAAAGATGCTTTAAAGCTAAATTATAGTGAAAGTGTAATATGCTTGGTTTCATTTTAAAATGGCGAAGATTAAATTTTAGTAGTAAGTAGTAAGATACAATCGATGTGAAAAATGTTTTACTTATCATAAGAATTTTTCGTTTAAAGGATTATTCATCTGTTCATTAATTTTTTTATGGAAACCAACGTCGATTACAGAATTTCAGAAAATAATGAATTCAATAAGAATCCCAGTTTGGTAGGTTAAAGTTATTTTAGTCTCTTTGTATTGTCCTAAAGTACTAAGTTTGAATCTGTGCAGGATTATCGAGAATCTATGACTAGCATAAATCAGTTGTTTAGTGCTTTATAGCTTTGAATAATCCTAAAATCGATGCCAATATACAACAGAATGTTTTTTCAAGATAAATATTTCTGCTGAAGCAGTCAGGTGGTCTCTCAGTCTATGCTTTTTGCAAAACTACAGTTCATTATTATTACTAAGTTTTTAAGTTAAATAAATTATTTATAATTTATTAACTATGTTGTCAAGTTACGTATGATGTAACATAACAAACAAACATATGTGGAAATCAACTAATCCCTCCTTAAGTTAGTTTGCCTTACATAAATATTTGGTTAAATTTTCATTGGTATTCATTCATAGTGAATAAACAAAGTACTTAGAATTATATAACTAATTAATGTAAATATTTAGATAATCGTTTTACATTGTAGATAGATTAAGATAGAAATCGAAACAGATCAACTAAACAATAGAAGACTCATTACTGTTTGTTGAGGATCAACTGATAGACGTATAATTTGCAGATAATGAACTTCTGCTTCATGAATATGCTGATAAGGTATAAAGTTATCCGAACATCATTAACAAGTGTACTTTAGGTGTTATTACCTTCTGGAATGTATATTATCATCTCATATTTATTAAATATTAATATCTAATCTAATCGTGTGTATTGCGTAATCTACTAAGTTAACTAAATTACATATCCTGAAACTTATTCTAGTTTTAAGTGAGCTAATGTTTGACATAATATCAATATAAATACATATGAAATAATATAATTACAGAAAAAAGCATTTTTATCAGTCTACCAAACGGTGAGTATTCAGTAACGGTTCAATCTTCATTAACTGACTTTCAAATAATAGTAGGCATATATGACCTATGGAACCTATGTAAATGAATATTTATCCAAATTGTCACAACTCATATAGAAAAGCTTAACATCAAGAGATTCTAAATATTAATTGAATAGAATAGGTATAGAAGAATGAATGTGATTGTGGAGTACTAAGTCACAATAAGTCTTACAGTTTAAAGGAGGATAAAGAATAAATTCATTTATGCTAGTTTGACTGATTTAAATGTATATCATCTTATATTTCAAATCATTTATTATAATTATTGTCTGTGTCGCTCTGTACAATCCAGTGAAAAAATCGCTAAGTTCATAAACTAATGTAATATCATGGTTCAGTAACTTTTAGTCCTATTCTAACATGCTCCTTTACCATTATATTGAAATGATCAACTGATGAATGCATATGACACTTGACTTAATGTTACTCCAACTAGTTATTGGAAAAAGTGCTGATAGCGGTAGACTGTAATAGTGCTTTCACCAGAAAAACATTTGTGTCCTCATTGTAAAATGTAGTGTTTTACTTGATAACTAAATAGTTGAAAAAGCATGTTCTCTCTCTGTATGGTGATATAGATGTCTATTTTGTTTCTAGCACTATTAGAGTGAGTGAGTTGATAGTTCTGATAACATGAGCATGAAATTAAGTCTTCAAACTTTGTAAGAACACCTTTGTAAAACAGATATACACATTTTATCACATTTGTCCAGTAATGAATACTAATTCATTTAAAGTGATCAAACTGAAATGTGGTCACTAGTTCAAGTGGCACAACATTGTATACAATACTCTTTAAACTAAGATAATTGAAAATTTGCAGAGGAAACTCCCGTTTGATAGTTACCGTGCATTATCAAGCAGTATTTATTTTATGTGACCAACAAATATAATTGATTAATTTAGTTTAAGTTCAGAAATAAACAAGTTTCTAATCATCATCAATCACTAAACAAAAATTCTACATGGTAGACTGGAAGGAAACACCAGATTCCAAAAAAATACAAGTTTATGCATTGAAGTTGGATTGTGACTGGCAAGCGGAATCCAGGACGTGCGTTTCGCCCTATTTGGGACTCGTCGGCTGGATGTACCCGCATCCCAATGTTGATGTTCACACCGGGATTCGAACTCAGTCCGCTTCGTGTCAAACGCCACCGCGTTCACCACTAGGCTACTGTGTCGAGACAGTCACACTTGTGCACAAGCTTACCTTGATTACAAGTTTATGCATCATTCTATACACCAAAAAAGAGACAAAACGTAAAGTTCTAGAATCAAGATATGATGAACTAACTTGGCATTTGTTAGCAATCCAATTTCAATGATACACAATAATAAACCATACAACTGTAATGAATAATCACATAACATATTTCATAAATATTATAAAGATGGTGAGATTTTCAAAATGGAAACAGAGCGGATGAACTGTATGTATCAATATATATATATATATATATATATATATATATATATATATATATATATGTAGAGAGAGAGAGAGAGAGTTTTATAAAGTATACCTTGTGAATCGACTTTTATCACATGTAAATATAAATTGAAATATATAAATATGTTCAATATTCCAGTGTAATGTAACTTATAAAACGGTATTCTATTCACTTATTACTTATTTAAGTAGTATTTATGTTTTCCTATAATGGTTCAATGTCATAAATCATTAAAATAAATATTTTAATTTACGTAATAAAATCATCAAATAAATTTATAAATGTGCTGATTATTTTAATACAGAGTGTAGATTGAAAATTACTCACTAATGTATATAGTAGTAAGTAAAAATGATATGAGTAGTATAAGTGTAATGTTATTCTACTGGACATGATTAACATTTATAGACTATTAAAAATTCATATTGTTAAATATAAGTAGTATTTTATTAGTTTGTGACATTTATCTGGGTCATAATATATTGCTTATGTTGTTGATTCGATGAGTTCAAACTACTTGAGTAAATCCCATGAGAACCATTTTCATGTGTTATATATTAATTATTATCATACAAAGTTTACAGTTGATGATAAGTTTGGCTAATAGCATCATTCACATGCATTCAGTGTAATGATTAGAATAGATAACTCAATTGATTATTAGTTTGCAGTTGTACTTCAGTTACCAAGTGTTGAATATAACTTCTGTGATATACGGCGATTGATGCATTATTATATTTGCTTAGTGGTAACTTTCGTCGTCTTGACACTGGACAACGCGCTTCCGGATCTCACATGGACTATTGGTTTTATTAAGGTATCAAATGAATCTTGTTAATGTGTGGTAGTAATCATGGAACCTAGATTTATTTCATTATGTCTCCTTAGAACAACTACCTGACATTATTACATTACACATACTGCTCGCACAGACTTATTTACTTCAACTCCGACAAAACGAATCTCAATGAGTCTTTGGTGTTAAACTGTAAGCTTATAGGAAGGAAATACATCTTTGATATTTATTGAATTATTTATAATGGAAATCTTTTTGACATTCTCAAATGAAGCCTACTAAACGAATATTAAAACATTTGGTTCTACATTACTTTGGTTGTTCAAATTCAAATCTCTTAAATTTGGATAAAGCACCAAGCACCAAAACACAGGATTTTTTAAGATCATTTTACAACGATGCATATTTTTAAACAATTCCAACAAACATGTTAATAATTTTTCTATTGTTTCTTTACATTACAATAGATTTAATGGTTTTATCGTTCCACTTAAGTCTATGTTACGAAACTACTTTAATAAACTTGATATAGAAATACAATTTAAAATTACTAAATTATTCTTAACATCTATAATAGAATCAGAAAAGTGTAAAGTCTTACTTGTAGAATAAAATCAGTAAATCCAACCTAATCCAAAAACTAACAGACTGCCGAAAAATCTATATGTCTAAATTATTAATATAACCAAACTTAGATATATTTGATTATTTATACCATGAAGTATCTAGGTGGTTGAACAATAGTTAAATCATTACAAATGAAAGTGACCAGCCTAAACAACACATTCAAATTTACCCAGAAAATCAGTGATAAAAACTTTAGTGACTAAACAATTGCTTCATTTAATGCTAATGTTTCGGTTATAAATGTCCCTTCAATAGAGACCATTGTTTTCTTCCGCAAATCACTCTGAGTAAATAAAATTAGTCAATCAGTTATTCTCACTATAGAACCTGGCACATATGTGCCACTGTCCAAGTTGCTACAACACATTAGGACAACGTAATCAACTTAACAAGATTAATACCATTATATTATTCAGCAATGATAACGGAATTTAAAATCTAAAGTAAGATAGAGAGTGAATACACTTCCGCCAACCTGATTGGCTACGTAACGTTTCTTGCTTACAATGTAGATCACCAACAAGATAAGGATAATTGGAAAAGTTTACGTTAATTCTTGTTTCTACTTTTAGAATATCTGTAACATAATGAGTGTTAGTATAATGAATTTGTGACTAAGCAACAACAGCTATGAAAACAAATTAATTGATTTTTACCAAACCAAGTAAAATAACAGTCAAAAATGCTCCATTTTTGTTTAACTAAGCTTTAAAGAAGATGATACTAAAGTAGCGACTAAAAAAGAGGACTTAATACAGCAATAATGAGAACATATACTGAAGGCAAATTAATTACATTGTATAAAATAACATATTCTCTAGGGCAATTGGAAACCGATAAGTACCCTTCTAAATTTATTGACAACTGTTAGTATAAATTTGCATGTATCTGTTCAAGAAATTATATTAGTGTAACCCAAAGATGCACCTACATTAGATTTCACAAACATGTACCAAAGAGTCAATCAATAGAAGAGTAACCCAGATATCTCGTGAATAAACGACACCGGGTTGGTATTTTGGAATTATTTAAAGTGTATAGTAGACAACCTTTTGAATTTTGCTGAAGCAATTGCTACTAAATGCCTAAAACACAACCTGTGTGTCCAAAAGCAACAGTCATTAGTCTTTATTTACCTTCGTAACTTAGTTTTCATTCCATTAAATCGGTACTAATATCTTTCATATTTATTTCATTCGATTATGTCATCATATCACACTTCTTAATTTTATTATAAATGTTTGTGCTTAATACACATTGTACACAATTGTTGTTAACTGTTTTCTCATTACATGATCACTAAATCTCTTACTATTATTGTAATTATTGTTCTGGTACGTTCTTTCGAGACTTATGTAATGCATATTTAACGAATTCTATCCAACAATTTAATTATGTTTGTAAGTTGGTCGTGTTGATGAATTTCAAATATCAACCAACGTCATTTCTATGAATATGTCGGACTTTGTTTAAAATATTGATTTTTAAAATAGTCTAAGTTGTATGAAGCTGATAAGAATTAAAGGAAATGAAATGAATTCATATGATTCTACACAATTCATTGTTCATACACTTATTATGTTAATAACTGTGCGCATTAAACTTGTAGAGAGTGTTGAATTTCGGAAATTTCATCTTCGATCAATTGTGGCTATACAATTATTGGAAATGGGTGAACAGTAGATAGCTGTTTATTCTTAGTAGATGACTCTTCACTAATGTATCTCAGTGACTTCGTAAATAAATACAAAATCAGTTTATTAAAGGTTAAGTTCCTGCTACGAAGTCGTTGATGCGCACTGCAGAGAAGTGTCATACTTGAATGAAACAGTCATTTAGTGTTTCGTGATTATCAGCAGTAGCTTAGCCATTGTTAATCTATAATATAAGGAACAAATTAGAATGTCGGTGAGCACGCCAGATTCCGCACTACGGGCTTAAAGATGACGACGAACGCCTAACTCTACGCACCACTGTGTCTGCATCCAGTGGTAGAATTGCCACTTCCATTAATTTGTGATATTTAGCGCGACAACAGCTGTCCAGTGCTCCCTCATCTTCAATGGTACCCTGCCAACATCAATCTGCGACATATTCAATCAACTAAAAAGAATCAATATTCACAAAAATAAACATCCCATTTGAAAGTAGAATGTATTTGGATCTACACATTGATTTGTCATCGACTGAAATTGATCACTCTCTGTTGCCATATGTGTATCCTGAGAGGATTGACTCATTATAGCGATATTTCACAAATATTGTTTGAGTTGGATTGTGACTGGCAAGAGGAGTCCAAGACTTGCGTTCCATCCAATTTAGAACTCGTCAACTGGATGTACCTGTATTTCAGTGTTGATATTCATACTAGGACTCAAACTTAATTTATTTCGTGCCAAGCGCCGCCACGTCTATCACTAGAATATTCAGTCTATACCCGTTACGCAAATGTGACTGTCTAGACTCAGTAGCCAAGTGGTGAATGTGATGGCGCTTGGCACGAATCGAATTGAGTTCGAGTCTCAGCGTAAACATCAACACTGGGATGCAGGTATATCCAGCTGACGATTTTCAAATAGGGCGAAACACATGTCATGGATTCCGCTTGTCAGTCACAATCCATTTCAAAGAATAAGCAACACAATTCTTATATTGTCGTTCACTGACATATTCCATACTATTCTTCTCATAAGAAAAAAACGTTTTTATACAACTAAAGTTAAAAGTTCATTGTGAATTTCTAAAGTCGAAATGATACAAAACTTAACATTTCAAAGAAATGTAGTCATTCTGTAAAATCTGAAGCTATTTTGTACTTTAATTATAAATGAAAACTTTATTTGGCATATCCTACCAGTAAAATTCTAGGGCAGTTTATAAAATTTGATTACATACCAGTTGAATATGCGCGTTCTGCGTACAGTTGAAAGTATTTTGTTTTCATTGTCTAGATAAATGAATTTCTGTTCAGTTATTTACTTACTTAATAACGCCCGTTACTTCTCGCTGAGGAGCATAGGCCGCTTACCAAGATTCTCCATTCAACTCTGTCCTGAGCAGTACTTTTCAATTGTTTCTAGTTGCTGTTCATCCTTTTAATATCTGCTTCCAATCCTCGACGCAGCGTGTTATTTGGCCTTCCTCTTTTCCATTTCCCAACAGGATTCCATGTTAATGCTTGTCTCGTGATGTAGTCTGATGGTTTCCTCAATGTATATCCTATCCATTTCCAACGTCTTTTCCTAATTTCCTCTTCAGCTGGAAGTTAATTTGTCCTCTCCCATAGTAAGCTGTTGCTGATGGTTTCCGGCCATCGGACATTCAGTATCTTGCGTAGACAGATGTTTATAAATACTTTTACCCATCTGATGATGTTTGCAGTAATTCTCCAAGTTTCAGCTCCATACAGCAGGACTGTCTTCACGTTCGAATTGAAGAGTCTGACTTTGATGTTAGTTGATATTTGTTTTGAGTCCCATATGTTTTCCAACTGTAGGAATGCTACCCTGGCTTTGCCAATCCTTGCCATCCTTTACATCTGCATCGGACTCTCTTTGTTCATCGATGATGTTCCCCAGATATGTGAAAGTACTCACTTCTTCCAGAGTTTCTCCATCAAGTTGAATTGGGTTGGTGCTCTCGGTGTTGTATTTAAGAATCTTGCTCTTTTCCTTATGTATGTTCAAGCCTACTGATGCTGAAGTTGCTGTTACACTGGTTGTCTTCGCTTGCATTTATTGGTGTGTATGTACTAAAAAAGCTAGATCATCCTCGAAGTGCAAATCATCGAGTTTCATCCTACTTGTCCATTGAATTCCGTGCATCCCCTCAGATTTGCAGGTCTCCATGATCCAATCAACCACTAAGAGGAAGAGAAAAGGTGAGAGCAGGCAACCTTGTCTAACTTCGGTCCTTACTGGGAATGCATTCGTCAGTTGTCCTCCATGCACAATTCTGCACTGTGTTTCGTCGAAAGAGTTCCGGATGATGTTGACATGTTTTTCTGGTACGCCATAGTGTCGAAGAAGTTTCCATGGTGTTTTCCTATCTACACTGTCAAACACCTTCTCATAATCAATGAAGTTGATATTCATTGATGAGTTCCACTCAATTGATTGTTCAACGATGATCCGTAGTGTTGCGATTTGGTCCGTGCACGACCGATCCTTACAAAAACCAGCCTGTTGGTCTCGAATTTGAGCCTCCACTGAAGCTTTCATTCTGTTCAACAATACTCTGTTAAAGACTTTTCCTGGTACCGACAGTAGCGTGATCCCTCTGTAGTTGTCATATTTGCTCAAATCCCCTTTCTTTGGTATCTTGATAAGATGTCCTTCTTTCCAGTCTGCAGCCGGCACTTGTTCTTCCTCCTAAACCATTCTGAATAAAACGTGAAGTATCCTTACTGATACATCGATATCTGACTTGAGTGCCTCAGCTAATATATTGTCAAGTCCTGCTGCTTTCCCACTTTCCACTTGTCTGACGGCCATCTTGATTTCTTCCATCGTTGATGAAGTGACATCTATCTGGAGATCTATAGGTGCTGCTTCGATGTCCGTTGGGTTCAGTGGAGCTGGCCTATTTAAGAGTTCCTCAGAGTGTTCTACTCACCTATTCTTTTGTTCTTGAATCACAGTGAGTGTCTTGCCTTCTTTGCTCATTACTGGTCGCTCTGGTTTACCATATTTATCAGCCAGTTTCTTCGTTGTGTCGTATAGCTGTTTCATATTTCCTTCTCTTGCAGCTTTCTTCGCTGTCGTTGCAAGGCTGTCGATGTATTTCCGTTTGTCGGCTCTAATGCTCTTCTTTACCTGCTTATTTGTTTCTGAGTATTCAGAGTGAGCCTTGATTTTCCCTGCTCTTGTTCGGCTATTGTTGATTTCTATCTTCTTGTTCCTCCTTTGTTGAGTTTTGCTCAATGTCTCAGTGGAGAGCCATTCCTTATAATGGTGCTTCTTGCGGCCCAGAACCTCCTGACACGTTGACGTTAGTGCTTCTTTGATTTCTTTCCAGTTATCCTCCATAGTGGTTTCTTCTTCTTTCGGCAGATCTTGTAAGGCTTAGAACCTGTTGTTGAGAGATATTTTGAATTCGTTGAGTTTGTCAGTGTCTCGGAGAAAGCCTGTATTGAACCGTTGCACTGCTGCCACTCCAGTTGTCCACTGCTTCTTTAGCTTCAATTTCATTTTAGCAACTACCAGGTGGTGGTCTGAAGCTATGTCAGCTCCTCTCCTGGTTCTTACATCTTCCATTGATCTCCTAAATTTTTTATTGATGCGTATATCGATTTGATTCTCTGTAGTATGATCCGGTGAGACCCATGTAGCCTTGTGTATGCGTTTGTGGGCGAATATTGTACCATCTATAACCAATTTGTTGAAGGCACATAGGTTTGTAAATCTTCCACCATTATCATTTCTTTCTCCCAGTCACTGTCATCCCATGATTTCTTCATATCCAGTGTTGTCCATTCCAACTTTGGCGTTTAGGTCCTCCAATCAGTATTGTCAGATCCTTTCCTCGACACTTTGCTATAATTGATTGCAGTCTATCGTAAAACTGATCTTTGTCCTCGTCGTTGCCGTCGTTGGTTGGTGCATAACATTGGGTAATATTCATTGTAGTCCCTTTCTTCATTGTTTTGAAAGACGCTTTGATGTTCCTGGGTCCATGTGGTTCTCATCCCACAAGTGCATTACGTGCTTTTTTGGACAGCATCAGAGAAACTCCTTGGGTGTGAGGAGCATTTTCCTCCTCGTGGCCGGAGTATAGTAGCGTCTCTCCCGAAGCCAATGTTTTCTATCCAGCTTGGACCCGATGAGTTTCGCTGATTCCGAGTATTGTCAAGTTGTATCTCCTCATTTCTGCAGCTATTTGATTTGTCTTTCCGCTCTCGCACATTGTTCGAGCATTTCATGTACCTATAAAAATATTTGCTCTGGTTGTTAGAAGGGGGGCATTGACCTCATGACTTCCGAAGAATTTCGGCTTTCATCATGAGGCGTCATAAACAATTCTCCCACTCCCAGGGCAGAGTTTGAATGGTTTATCTTGTTTAATCTGGTTAGCGTATTTTAGCAAGCTTGGGTTCTACGGGATGGGGATGCTAGCCTTATACCTGACCCTCCTCCTTTACGCGGGCTTGGGACCGGCAGTAACCCTAGGAGAGCTACAAGCGGAGTTTCTGTTCAGTTATTGAAAATATTTTATCGTAAATATCATTTTATAAAGTTTAACTTGGTTACTGGATAGTTACATTTTGGCATAGATAAAAATTTAGTAAAGTGTGCTTCTATTTAACTTCAGGTATCTCCAAGAGACATCTAATTGCATTATTTATAATCTGTAATAACGGGACAAAGAATAAAGAATGACAACCTATGAATGTTTATTCTCCAAGTTATCGACACTGTTGCCGCCAAGTCTCATCTATTAATCATTTTGCATTTTATATTTCATATTACTGGGTGGTCCAGAATGTGTTGTTTAAATGCCTTTGTTCGTATCTCCTAATTGCTGGCTTTTCATTCACTCACTCTCTATATTTGTGTAGGCTTAATCACATTGCTTTCAATCCAACTAGTCAGTGTCTACTTAATCAGATTGTATAGATTATTGGAGCAGACCCTATTAATGCATTCTGGACACAAGGTTAGTGTTAAGACTATTTCCACTGTCTTGTTTCCTACCTTCACACCAGTAACCCCCGAGGTCACTTCATAATCAAATTATTAATAAACCAATCTTGGTTGGCATTCTACAAGATATAAGCTCACTAGTAGTCATACCAAGTGCAGGTAGTCACATGAGCGATATTAGTATACGAAGTTAAAGGTTTCTATGCAACCGGAGGCTCGCCATATATACAATGTGTAGCTGGGTATTGTCTTGTCAGGTTTTGCTGGCCATTTACATGTGCAGAAATAGTTTGATAAGTAGACGATTTCATTAATCTTGGTGGTTGCCTATTGGCTTTCACGAGGGTCTATTGTCATTGAAGCGTTGAATAATTACGCATATCTCCGTTGCTAATGGTGATAGCTAGTCTGACAGTCTTGTAAGCAGGATGGATCAGAATTTGTCTGTTCATGCTGTGTATAATTGATTGACGCCATCATGGTTGGTCGGTAGTATAATAGTAAAATGATGTCTAACCGTTATTACTGTTATAGTGAAAATGGTTCACCAGGGTTCTTGGTACCTGTGTGATTGCACCACAGGAAGGGGCTGTATTGTATTACTGGTGTTCAGGTTGTAGAGAGCTTGGTCACTGTGGTGTTAATCGGTTGACTTCCTGAAAAGCCAATTTGATTGATTGATTTTAGGATTGAGTAGTCATATAATTCAATTATCAACTGCAATCAATTTTGATGTGAATATATGATAACAGATGAATACTCTACGGAAAACTTAGAGTAGGGAAAAAGCATTTACTCTACAACTGATTCATAATGATCATTTTATTTTTTACTGATAATAATTAATTCTAGCTTGTATACAACTGATATGAAACCACATTATCAAATGATCTATTTAACTTCAGGTATCTCCAAGAGACATCTAATTGCATGATTTATAATCTGTAATTAACGGGACAAGAGAATAAAAGAATGACAACCTATGATGTTTATTCTCCAAGTTATCGACACTGTTGCCGCCAATTCTCATCTATTAATCATTTTGCATTTATATTTCATATTACTGGGTGGTCCAGAATGTGTTGTTTAAATGCCTTTGTTCGTATCTCCTATTGCTGGCTTTTCATTCACTCACTCTCTATATTTGTGTAGGCTTAATCACATTGCTTTCAATCCAACTAGTCAGTGTCTACTTAATCAGATTGTATAGATTATTGGAGCAGACCCTATTAATGCATTCTGGACACAAGGTTAGTGTTAAGACTATTTCCACTGTCTTGTTTCCTACCTTCACACCAGTAACCCCCGAGGTCACTTCATAATCAAATTATTAATAAACCAATCTTGGTTGGCATTCTACAAGATATAAGCTCACTAGTAGTCATACCAAGTGCAGGTAGTCACATGAGCGATATTAGTATACGAAGTTAAAGGTTTCTATGCAACCGGAGGCTCGCCATATATACAATGTGTAGCTGGGTATTGTCTTGTCAGGTTTTGCTGGCCATTTACATGTGCAGAAATAGTTTGATAAGTAGACGATTTCATTAATCTTGGTGGTTGCCTATTGGCTTTCACGAGGGTCTATTGTCATTGAAGCGTTGAATAATTACGCATATCTCCGTTGCTAATGGTGATAGCTAGTCTGACAGTCTTGTAAGCAGGATGGATCAGAATTTGTCTGTTCATGCTGTGTATAATTGATTGACGCCATCATGGTTGGTCGGTAGTATAATAGTAAAATGATGTCTAACCGTTATTACTGTTATAGTGAAAATGGTTCACCAGGGTTCTTGGTACCTGTGTGATTGCACCACAGGAAGGGGCTGTATTGTATTACTGGTGTTCAGGTTGTAGAGAGCTTGGTCACTGTGGTGTTAATCGGTTGACTTCCTGAAAAGCCAATTTGATTGATTGATTTTAGGATTGAGTAGTCATATAATTCAATTATCAACTGCAATCAATTTTGATGTGAATATATGATAACAGATGAATACTCTACGGAAAACTTAGAGTAGGGAAAAAGCATTTACTCTACAACTGATTCATAATGATCATTTTATTTTTTACTGATAATAATTAATTCTAGCTTGTATACAACTGATATGAAACCACATTATCAAATGAATTCATGAATTGTTCAATTACAATTGCTGTTATTGCCTTACTTAGAACTTATTAAAGAAATGCGTTGTATGATAAACTGTAATAAATGAACATTACAATGTATAACTTAGTCAAATAGTTATTTATTTAATCAGAGTATTAAAATAAAACAAAATAGAACGTATCTACTCATAGATATGCTAAACAATATATTCAATTTTTAACTACGTGTTGTATTATGAAATAAACTATGAAATTTGATTATGTAATGAATTTTTATTTTATTTTGCTTTGACCTCTATTTTCTTTCTATTTATTTTCTTTTTGTTTTTTATTATTGTTGATATAGCCTGATAATCATGATATTTTATGGTGTAATAACAAACATAATCAAAGTAAATAAATTACAAGAAATTAAAAAAGAAGATAAGAGAAAGAAGTTAAATAAGAAATAAGTATTTGACAAACTATTTACAATTTATTAATAAGTTCAATCTTGTCATTTTATTGATTTAAGGTTTTATAAGATTATGAAACGTAAAAAGTAATTAAAACAACATTTATTTATGATTTACTTATTAGGTGAAATAATTAAATGTTATTAGTTTAATGAAATATCTAACCTGGATTATGGTAAACTGAACAGTTCGTTTAGATTATCAAAACCATCTTATTATCGTACACTGTTGATAAAATGTTCGGCGTATATAGTTAGTGTAAATAGACTAAACCCCAAATAAATTGCATTGAAAATACTAAAGACTGGACGTTGAATAAATTGTAATAACTTGTCAAGGTCAACATCATTCATTATAACAATCGATATACGATGTATGCAAGGCGTGTAGCGCAGGTTGGTTACAAGCTATCCATGTAAGTTTTCTTGTCTTACCTTAAACATTATTTACTCCTTAAGACTGTTCCTTATACATTGAAGGAACAGGATCGCCTGGCCACTACAGTCAGGATGAAGATTTATTTAATAATGAATATATCAAATATATAACAAGGAGCCAATAAGGACGATTTAGGTAGGTATGTATTTGAAATCAGTTAGAATGCGCAAGCCATAAGAAACCAAGGAAATCACCAAAATCACTCCTATGTTTAGTCATACGTTAACTATAAATACCAAAATAGTAGTGTAAAATACAAAAGTTGTAATGTACAGTAATAATAACGGCTGGTAAAAAATTTTCGATTTTCTGGAATATCCTCATTTTATTACTTAGATACCAAGGAACAACAACTTACAAAGTCAATTGAATACAAACTAAATTCATAATAGTGACAAAACATTACAGTCAACCTACCAAAGAGGGAAGTGAAAAATAAACCTAATGACTATTTCCCTAAACAGTTATTTGATTAATTGCATCGACGATTGTCTTGTTCATTGAAAAGCAATAATGCAAACTTAAAAACGAAAAAGAGAATCATCCCACTATATATTAAGGCTGTATCAGAAATTTAACCTCTTTTATAAAGGTCATTAGCAGTGGACATTAATAAAAAGCCACTGAAACTACCTTAATCAGTTTCACCTAAACCAAGGAATAAAGTAACAAATAACGATCACAAGCTGAGGGTTGTCTACAAAATAAACTACTTTGACTGAAATACATTACATCGGACCAAGCAGCTGACCTCACTGCCTACATAAACAGTACTTAGCTTCAATTCGCTATACCTTTTCTTTACATCAATATCTGTAAGCAATTATTTGTAAAAGTAATGTGATATTCAACAGATTCAGCGAAAAAAAGACTAAATGACTATTAGGAGCTTGACACTCATTTCAGTTGGCAATCAGTAACTATGGTAAAATAGATGCCAAATAAGCTAGTTGAATGGGCTTGACTGGCCGCGTAAGCTTGCAAAACACTACTTTGTTCCATTCCGAAAATTAAATCAACGGAAACAGCACTTGGGACATTAAGCCCATATAATCCAACCGGACAAAACACATAATAGTACAGCTTCTTCAACAACAAACAAGGTAACTGACTTTAATAAAATATACTGCAAGAATTAGACAAAGTCACTGCTTGGCGTAAAGAAAATCAACTTTAACTTAACACTAGCTGGACCAATGTTGGGTGCTGTAACATAAATCGCTACTTTGAAGTGGATTCTAAACAGATTTTCGGATGTCTAACTAATTGGAACCTGTGCTTAAGATAATCTATGGACCTTACATTCACTGAAGAAACAACATCTGTCACCTCGAAGACACAGACCAATGGGTTAGGCAACCAATAATTTCTACTAACGTGAGTCATGATTGGTAATCTATAGGGTCTGTGTTTAGCCGTTCAAATACTGTCTGTTTATACTAAGCAGCATCTAAGTAAATGACGAGTTGAAAATTAAAGAAATGGAGCGATATTTCACAAAAGTGACACTGGGGATAAATCGCGGACTAAATTATACTACAAGCATAAAGTAACTTGGGAAAGGGTGCTGTAAGTTGGGTTGAAGATTGGCACCACTGCATGTTGTTTGGTTGAATTGATTTCCATAGCTAGCAACTATTGGCTCTAAAATGAATGAGTGAACGTTCGTGTTACTGTTGGAATCAATATTATTCAGATGTACATTTTCAAATATTTTGCTCATTTATTGTAGTATTCTAGACTGTTGTTACTGTTATTATTATGTACGTTGTAAATGTACATTCCTACGGCAAGAAGTTGCAGTTATTAATCGTTCCCCGACGACGTTTTATTAATACATTCGATTGTGGGTCTAACAGTCAAGGTCGACACTCGGTTGAACACAAGAGCTTGGTCAGTAGTTGAATCTCAGTAGTAATCCGAACTCCAGTAACAACTCAGTCGTGGAAAGTCAAGCTGCTGATTTGACGGGCTTACTCAACTCAATCTGACATTTTATTCTAAAGTTAAGAACCATTTAGCATACTGCCCCATCCCCCGACTTTATAGTAAGATCTGTGAAAGCATCGAATTACAGCCTCAGAAACCACACACGATCAATGCAGGTCATATAAATAAATAATTAGCTTTTATTCTCAAGTGTCATTTTACACATGACTAAAATGCATTCTAATTTGTTTATGAATAAGTTCACCATTATTTAGGATAATTTACCTAGAGTTAGCTACCCATGTCTACTTTGTACGAGCAATAAACCAACTATTCAGTGACTTCAAGCCACTAAGAACTATTAATTTATTCAAACTGTAGGACAACAAGTGACGTGCTCGGCCAGCTCAATGTATAACTTGCTCATATCAACTCAATATTACCGACTAGTACTTGGAGTACTATACATCTGGTCCGCTATTATCTCTACAAATACTAAGTGCCAAGTATTTCTACTGGTAAATCTACAACAATTACTCTGGATTAGATACAACTACCTAGTCGGAAATATCACTAATATTGTCCGAAACCATAAATATAAACTCGATCAAAAATTTTACTCCCAGAGGAAATCAGCAACTCTTGTTAAACGTGGGTTCGTTTTTGGGTCTTTGGTTGTATCCCGCAGTAGTTATCTAGTTGCTCAGACTCACTGACCCTGGTGAAGCAAGAAAAAAATTAAACAAACGTTTTTCTCTTACTTTTCTTCATTTCGTATCCAGTTATATGTTCTTTCGGGGTTAAGTATCCTTTCTTTTTTATGTATTTTTTATTTTTATCTTTCATCAATGCTTTTTTCTTCTCCTCCGTTATTCCTCACTGGGTAGCCACCATTTCAGTCAGTTCGAAGATCGTGAGAGCTATGGTTGGAAGATCGAGGGATCGAAGAGTCGGGAGTGGGGGAAGTGCAGCATTACTAGTGGAAACAGGAGGCGATACAAAAGTTATTGTAGGCAGTAGGGATATAGAGTGTGATAATCATGGCAGTGTAGCGGTAAATAATCCCCAAAATAAATAGTTACATAGGTTTCGACACTGATGCTGACCATGTTTGTTTTAGCGGACACTACTAAGTTGAAGGCGCTCCGTCACGCATCACCACCAGATCACGTCACGCCGCATCGTGGAAATCAACCCTCTCTCTAGTTTGCCAGCCTAGACGTTGCTACTCCACTGCCACCATATTCACGATCAAATATAACTTCCTTTCCATCCTTAATTGCCTTCTGATATATCCTCATTCGTAAGAGTGGGTTCAAACGTTAGAAGTTGTCCTGGTAATACCGTAGACGTAACTTGGTCATATATCGGGTGCACTTCAGCAGCAATAAAAATTATATAAATAATAGTTATAATAACGAAGACAATAGATAACTATCACAATAGATAGCTAAAAGGTTACCAGCTAGTGTGACAGTAAGCCGGTTGGTAGAGAGAGGGAGTAATCACCTTGGGTTATATGGTAATCTAGCCTCATTTGAAATTTCGACCCGTGAGGGGCTTGAGAAAGGCCTTCCAGGCTGATCGGATCTTAAGTGAGTAGCAGTGCAATCTCATTCGTGTAGTCATCCTTTGGCGTGAAATATTTTGGGTGTCCTACCTTGGGGTGGGGCGATTAGAGAGAAAAAGTAGAAATATGTTTATGAGTCTTGAGGTGTTGACTGTTATCGGGTAGCTCCAAAGTCGTCAATAATTTAGTGAGAAACGATCTAACTTTCCAAGTTTTGCTTGGTGAACCGACTACTCATTCAATCGGTTATGACTGCACCATTTTCTAAAAGATCTCTGTTTCTCTGAAATATGGAGTGGGGTACGGTGGTGTTGAAGTTTGTAAGATGGAAACGGATATGCGTTTTGAATATTGAAGGAAAATGTTCTGTATTGGCTTGTCTAGCTGCCCGTGTACTCGATGAAAGCCTATAAAGGGTTGAGTATTGGTTCTTGTGACACCCTAGAAGACGATAACCCCGGGTAAAATGAACTCTGTCCACCTTGAAGCAGAAATCTTTCTCTGAAAGGTGGTGACTCAACCAAGAAATTTGGGGTCAACGAACCGTAGAAGAGGATACCGTTGTGCAGTACCGTATCGAATGCCTTGCTACAGTCCAGGAAGTCGACATGCACAGGTATGCTCCTATTTCAGAACGTAATCCTAATGTCCTACGATAGTAACACGTTAGTGAACCAAGACTTTATTTCCTGAATCAGTGTTGTGCATAGTGTAATAGTTTGCGGTCGTCGATACGTATCCTCATGTGATTGTTCAGTAGGCAATGTAGTACTGTCGATAGTGCAACCTAGTTTTATAATTCTACATACTTTGCCTGACCTCATACCGAAGAAATGTACACTTGATGGAATGAGCCATGAATGTTATGCTTATTCGATTTTTTGAAAATCAATCATATCGTTTAGGGTGGTTACTAGTTTTCTTATTTTTCAAATACCCTCTTCATTCTGCTGTAATCCATTCGATGTCAAATAGTTATACAAAAACCCTCAACCAGTTGTTATGCTATGTAAACTTTGTACTAAATAGCTCTGTATCTACTTAACCAGGGCTTTTGTCGTATGGTTAAATTCGTCGTGGATAAAATGGAAAAATCCCTCGTTTAACAGGATTATGTATGCCTTAAAGAAGGACCAATATAACTAAAATGATAACCTTAAATTACGAAATTGTGTGCAGACATAAGAAATATGGATGATAAATACCAATATAAACCATTTAATATTGAATTCCTAAATTGAGCAAATAACATGTTTTAACGAATATTGTCATTAGTGAATCAAACTGTCTGTTTTTTAAGTTTTATTAAGCTAAAATCAAAAGCGATTTCAACGTGAAAAATGAGTAGTACAAGGTACATTTGCAACTTTCAGTCAGTACAGTACACATTTTAGGACCATTGCGGGTTCTAAAACCAAGAAGCCTAAGTCTAGGTCTGATATAAAGTTAGTGCTTAATACAAATCAGAAAAGAGATTTGCTTGAAGCTTTTAAACTTCTTGATAAAGAAGGGTCGGGACTTATTAAAGCAAGAGAAGTAAAAGTTGCTCTAAGGGCTCTGGGATTCGATCCTACAGCTGCTGACATTAGACAGATTGTTTCAGATTTTGATTCTGAAAATAAAGGTTAGTTACTGTGCCACTTGAAGTAAATTATGAAGGTTTTATTGATTTCAAAGGTTTCCTGGATATTATAACTTCCAAGATGATTGAAAAAAGCGATAAGGCTGATCTTATAAAAGCCTTTAGGATATGTGATGACGATGATTCCGGTAAACTAACATTGTCGAAACTTAAGCGTGCTGCTCAGTTACTTGGAGAGGATATAACTGATGAAGAATTGCAGGCAAGTTTATCACTAAACACAGAAAATTAGTATTATCTGTATGAAATGCAATCAGATAATTCGCTTTTGAACGAAAGGGTTTTCTATCTACGAAAGGATACGTCGAGACTGAACTAACATTGACTGACTGTCCAATTTTATTCATTTCGATCGGGCTGAAATAACTGTTTAACTTATGCTGATCAATCCTAAAACTAAGCTATTAGGTGACTTTACAACCTATTTCACAACCGTATACGGCCTCTATAGAGGCCTAGATTTCTTGTTCCTTCAATACGCGCCGTATAAAACACAGTCATAGGGGAAGAACATATATAAGAGTATAGTAGAGAAAGTGCATAAATGGCTTTCTGTCCATACCACTAATCATAAAGGTTTTACTCATATCAATTAAACTTGACATAGCTAAATAATTAACTCAAAATCCAATCACTATTACGTACAGTTAGACCTCGTTAAGGCTTGAAGTATTCACACTAATCCTGTTGGTTGTTTGACTATTCTTCCCCGTCATACTAAAATGTACAAGCTGTTTAAAGTGCATAAATTAAACTTTATTGGTTGCTTAGATTGTTCTGGCCTGGAGTACTCAAAACTAGTACGCAAGTACGTTTGCAGTCAAAGAAGAAAATATATGTATGTAATAGTAGTTAATGCCGACATGTAAAAATGCTGAAGGTGCATACATGTGGGTTGCTTGAGACGACAACGAGGGTGGGTGTTTGAAACTGTATTTCAAAGTTCAACTATGCATATAATATAATATGGCATAACAACTATATCAGATTCACAATAATGAAACAGTCACTTCTACGACAGAAAATAAAGGACTCGATTAACCATAGTTATAAAACTGTAGTAATCAGTCACTTATTTTATTTGATGAAGTGAAAAACTAAAAACGAAAGAGATTGAGGTACGGTTCTGTTTCCGAAGTAGTTACAGCTTAGTGAGGCAGAGGGTTTGAGAAAGTGTATTTTTATGTGTATAATTATTAACATACATGAACAGTTGTTGATAGATTGTGTATTACATGCGTATTGATTAAAACTTTAATTCTTATGGCAAAATATTTTGCACCATCCCACTACATTGATCGCAAAGCCAATCCGGTTATGACTTTATACATAATTACTATGAGCTGATTGATTTCTTTACAATGAAGTCTAGTTTTAATAGAAAAAGTCCAAGAATTAAATGTCAAAAAAGAGTCTGTTTTATAAATAGTCGAATCAAAAGCAAATCTATAGAACACTGCTGGTTTTCATTTCTCAATATTATGAATGATAGGCTGTATCTTGTTTTTTTCGTCTAATAGCACTTGCGAGGTTTGACTCTATGGTTGTGTTGCCAACATAAATTGAAAATGATGCGAGTCGTTTCAGGTATGAATAAAAAAAGCTTAAACCTCGAGTAGTTTCTATTTAACCCGTAGCTAAGTTTAATTGTGATTGTTTTGAACGGTTTTGTCTACACTGACATCATTCAGTGAAAACGACAACGATTATTTGTCTATTTTTGGAAAAATTTTGAATGCATCACGGGATAATACATTTATATTGAGAAGAAACCGGAACAGTTTCATTTTTATCAATAGAAATTTGTCTCAATTCTCATAGGTAAAAGGTCTTTGAACATTCATTTTGCCCTATGGTTATCTAATCACTTAAAATATATGTAGCGAACGATTTTGCTTTCGCCCGAACTGATAACTTTTGGCTTTAGAATTTTGCGCCGAGACATATAAACTATCACTTCAGATCCATATCACTTGTTACTTCTATTGCTCCCCAAACTAGCCGTTTTCAATATTCAGTACATAAGGGATAATTCATCACTAATTAATGAAATCTAATCAATCAAAAATATTTGTTTAACATACCATGCGATTTATTTCAACAATCATATTGAGATAATTTTATGTACAGTAAGTAGTGATTATTTTAACTACTTCCAAATATTTAGCTTTAGTTTAGAGAAAATGTAATATATGGCATATAAGCATTATTAAAGTTTGCTCTAAAATGTTGAAATCACATGATCAATCTTATTTTATCTAGTCGTGATCAACTGGTTTTCCTAGCATTCGTCAGCTTAAATTTTAGGTAATAAACTGGCCAATATTAGGAAAGATGTTATTTTTTAAAGTCTAATTGAAGCGTAATAACCTGTTATATGGATATTATTATAGCGTACGTTGTAGAAAATTAACACACTTTGATGTATTCTACCTGTTGTTAATATGTTTTACTAGCCTTATGGTGAGTATCTAGATATCTCACAGATAAAAAAATGATCCAAATTGCAAACTAACGGGAAGACTAAAAACATACAAGCTGACGTTTTGCTGTTTTTTAGGCAACTGGAGTTGAAATAATATGTTTCTGATCACAAAATGACCGGAGAACTAAAACAATATAATCTTTAATATTAACATTAATTTAGCAGGAAACTGGTTCTTAATTGTCATCTGATATTGGATAAAAGTTAAGTAAATTTAGAACAATCTCAAGTTTTGCTCAGAGTAATTTAAAGATTACTTAGCCACACCTTGAGGAAATTTAGTAGTTATCTTACTCACTTAAACCTTATAAATGAAGCTCCAAAAATTACATATGTATATTTTATATGTGGCTATTTAGGAAATGATTGATGAAGCGGATAAGGATGGAGATGGAGAAGTTAGCGAAGAAGAGTTTTTACGGATAATGCGTAAAACAAACATCCTCTGAAGTGATTTCAGAGTTTCTAGTCGTTCCAACTCTTTAGTACAAGATGTCTGTTTACATTTTTGTAATACCTTTGTAAATCTTATTGTGTAATTAGTGTAATAAAAATAATTTTTCCTCTTACTAGCTTATTCTACTCACTACTTTGTTTTTAAAAATGACTAAATAAAATTTAGGGAGGGGAAAATTGGACAATGAAATATTTGCTCTATTATGACTATTCATTTTCAGTATCTATTGTAAAGCAACCAATTTCATAGACAGTCAGGTAAATGTAAACCTATGAATTACTATATTATTATTAATAGCATCATGTGTACATATACTTGAAATGTATGACGTTTACTTTTTTATACAAACGCATTAATCTTTGCCAAATAAAATATGAATGTTTTCGAGAAATTTTCAATTTTACTGGTGTGTAAAATTATCATCATTATCATCACACATAGAAGTAAGTAAAGCTCATAGAACTAAATAGTAACTAATGCCGCTAAATATACTTAGTAAGCAAGCGTTTTAGAATAACAGAATAAGGTTCAGGTAAATTATAGAGTCAAATATTCCAAATGACAGAGTAACAGAAGACTGGATACAATTGAATGGTGAATCGACATCAACCCATTTCAAAATCGAGATTGTAGAGTTGAAAGAATTTAGTGACGATGTGATTGAAATAAGTGAAATGTATTATATAAGAAAAACTAAACAATGCAGTCGAATAATTATAATATTACCGTGCGAGAAAGAGATTATTTACTGGTTACATTTTTAACACAGCCGATTGGTTTTAGACATTTGATGGGTATGGCGTCGGAGGATTTTAATAGAGTTGAACCTGGTTATTTATTAATCACTTTGAATAATTTTAAAGTATCACCTGAGTGCCATGTCCCAATAAGGTGTTTTGAGGCGGCATTGCTAGATGTTGCCGAACAGCTTAGCCGAGGATTATTCGGAATGTTTTCTTGGAATCGAAAATGAGCTCGTCTTCTAGTTCTGCCAATCTAACTGCTTTGGCAGATAAGTGCAAATATATAGACCTATCACTCATTGATTGGAATAAAGAACATAACATTTTGTGTATGGTGACCAGAATGCGTACTTCATAGTATTGTTTTCAGTCTCTAAAAGATTATCACAGAGGTGCCTTCACCTTTCAAAAGGAGTTGTGAGGAGAGTAGGTTTCTTGTTAACTATAGATACTTTTAATTTTGCATCCTCAACGTTGTTACATATTTCGATGAACTTGTGTGGAAACCCATTATCTTTTAAACTTTCTAGATTCTCATTAACTTTGCCAGCAATATAGATCCTTGCAGTTCTATGGATAAGTGCTTTAATCAATACAATTTGTAATTGACTGGACAAAACCTATTGAAATTTAAGTAAGCTCCGTGCCATATATCTTTTTAGTGAACCAAATGTTATATTCTGTTTTTAGTGTTTCGCAGAATCAAGCAGGTGAAACATATAATCGCCTTCACATTCTATAGGAAAATGAATAATTGTTTGGGGCATAATGAAAGTTTCTGGCGTGTTGTTTAAATGTTATTGATTCTTACATACCATAAGACTATCATCAACATATCTCGAGTAATATGTCATTTTCACTGATTGCCCGTTTGAGTTTAATGTTTTCAAGGTTTAACATAATAATAACAGTAAAATTAACGACAATAAAAGTAATAAATATATATATGTTGTTTTATTTTCATTAGTAGAAGTGCTTACGGTCATCAGGACAAGTATTTATGAATGGCTGAATAGTATTTTTCATATGAAATATTAAAGATGACA
This sequence comes from Schistosoma mekongi, assembly GCA_034768735.1. Classification (NCBI taxonomy): domain Eukaryota; kingdom Metazoa; phylum Platyhelminthes; class Trematoda; order Strigeidida; family Schistosomatidae; genus Schistosoma; species Schistosoma mekongi. The sequence goes on along the minus strand of CM068308.1, from coordinate 38,376,330 downwards.
CGGTACTTCAAATATCTGGCAGTATTGATACCATGTGCTTCTATACAATGTATGGGGATAATAAGAACTAACCCCCCAGAAGACCATTATACTGTATTGTGTACAGAAGTGGACTAACAACCGGCTATTAAGTAGACTGTAAATACCCTTTTACTCTTGAAATTCCGGAAACATTAATGAATGTTTGACTTATACCTTCAGCTTGTTATGCTAACTAAAAATAACAAAGTCATAAACAATATTAAACACTATTTATTTTAGGGAACCATTCACCACTACGGTATAGCTAACAAAAGTAGACCGAGATGTCTGTTGTACTGGAAAAAATTCTAAACTAACAATTGAGTCACGCTTAAAAACCAAGGAAGAAAATCACTAGGGTACTAACTTTTACCAAGTGAAGAATAAACATGCAGTGTTCAGCAACGTTCACACGTTTGATGTACGAAATTCAAGTACATTGTCTAGAATATATTCGAAGAAAAATGGATTCTTCTAAAGAAGTGAATAAGTAGGTTTTAAAAATATTAGAGTATTAAGTGAAGATAATACAAATGAACGAAATAGGCTAACAACTATATTTCATCAATGTGTAAATCATATCCAACCAGACAAAACATAGGAGAGTGGAACCAATACCGTTATAAGAAGAATGATAAATAAAATCTATTTGATAAGTTGGTCTTTACAGCCAGGAAATATAATTTACTGTATTATGTAATTTATAAGGAAGTTTATTTACATGCTAGGATACTGAATACATTTTAAGTAGTATAGTGGTCTGCGCTAAAAATCAATGAGTGGATAAATGAAATTCGCAAAATAGAGTGATATAACAGCAGTTTTCTGACATTTTAAGTTCATAGAATGTCTTAGTCAAAACGAGGTTATGCATCTAGATCTATGATATAAATAGTATGTTATATTTACTTTATTTATTTATTTAATTTTTCAATCCTGTCGAGTATGAGGCAGTTACCCACCGATGATAATGCATGAGGTCGCACAAACGTATTACGAACTGATTGGACTAAAAGTATCAGCCGTTAAGAGCCGATTTAGTGGTCTAATTGCAAAGTGTTCGCCGCAAACATGAAAATCTTAAACCGATCGGGGTAACTTTTGATTCGTTTGTAACAATGAGGCAGACGGATTGCACAACTGATGGCACATGGAAGTGTAAGAGGATAGGTGTACTAATGGTATTGATAAGAACGATAAAATAATTTGAATAAATATTTCAATACAGGAGGTAGACTAAAACTTGGGAAAACAAGGTGATTAAGAAAGCCTTCTCAAAATAATGATCATTGGAAAGAACTTAATTACGTAATAGAAGTGTGTGAATAAAAGTTCCAATTATATAGGTAGTGAAGGCAATATACGAAAGGGGTGAAGAGAAAAAAAGCAACCAAAATAAAATAAGCATAAAACGAAAGGTGTTTCCAGTTCATGAAAATATGTATCAACTCATTTTTGGCTAGGCGAGAGAGGTGTTACAAGCTTCTTTAGAACACACAAACTGGAATTGTTGGTTCTAAATCTAATAGTTTCTGTTACATATAACAAATAAATATGGACCCTATTAAGGAACCTTGGTGGCATACTGTAGGTCATTTTAAATTACATTATTTTCCTTATCAAACAGTCGGTATCTATCAAAGACTGAGCTGTGCATACTCGTCATTCGTTGGCCTAGTTGTCTGGCCTTATGCTTTGTGTGGCTTCCTTCACTGGAGCAGCTAACTACGTATATGCACAGTGGATTTCACATTTTCCTAAAGTGATATATAAAATGACATAGTTTATATTTTACACTGGTGAATGAACATTTTGTTTATCTTTTAAAACTTACACTTTGTTAAGATTAACAAATCAAATTTGTTATGATCTTTCCAATCTTAGTAGCTAGAGTACACTACAGGAACAAGCAAATCCGATACTTGAAATGTCTGCGCTCAGTTTACATTGCGCTCAGTTCTCATTCCTATTCATTAATCACTTTAAATCAATAAAAGATAGAATTTATAACTAAATAATTTATCGGGAGATAAGCAATTACATTACAGGTGATATAAATATTTTACTTAGTAAATTATTCAATCATTGCGTTGTAGTGATATTTCTACTGTTAAGTTATGGAGACTGCGATAAAGAAGTTCATTTGTGATTATAAAGTTTTCAGGTCATTTTTCGAAGAATTTGAAATGGGAACTGAATACAATCTGCCTTCCTCTTGAGAATATTTATTAAAATGCAAAAATTTATCCACAGATGTTTACACTCTACAGCGATCCCATTTATAAATTATGTATACATATATGTATGTATCGTTTTCACTATTAGTCACGTTCTATTCATGATTTTGTCTGTGGTAGGCATAATATAATGAACTTTATTTCACTAACGATTTAATAATCTGTTCTCAGGTAACAATACAATTATTTACAATCACTATTCAGTATGTGAATTTGGTTACTACCTTTAAAGTAATCTTAAATCATGTGGTGTGAATTTTTAGCTCAAATTCGTTGCAACCTTATCGTTGACTACGCTTCCCTTACTGATTAATAGACAAATTTAGCGCAGTCATTTAACTACCGCATTTCCCCATTCTTAATCTGTACTCTACCTAAATGATTTTTAAAATATCCATGAGGAATAATCAATTTAGGTTATTAGTATAGAGTTACGAAATTTGAATGTTCAGGTGAGCCAATCAGTTTCTTGAATTTATAGCCAATCAGAAGTCAGTAATCGTAAATGCAAGCTTTGCCAACGAAACAGACGAATATTGATGCTCACTTGTAGGTTCTATCTGATTACTGTAACTATTTAAGGCGTTTATATGGCTTTCTTTGAGGAAGTTAAAGAATAACAGCATGGTAACCGGTCTGTTTAGCCGTGTAACACTTATTCTAAAGCCTTTAACAAAAAGAGTAATTGAATTTAGTAGGTATCCTTAAATTGATCCTGTTTTGGAGTTCAACCTCATGATTATGAAACAGTTAGGGTTACAAATAGGGTTAAGTTAGGTACATGATTGGTTTAGTGTCAGCTTAGGTTAAAGGTTTTGTTTTTTGGCATTGTACTGATTTGTGTTGTATATTATCCGTTTATGAAGAACATTGGTATATGATGAATTTAACACCATTAGTTTTACCTCGTGATGTGGAAAATCAGTTTTCCCACATAAATTTTTGGAGTCAAACATAACTATTACATTAAGCAATTTCTGACTGGCATCGTGTATTCTGAATTATCACTCATTATTAGTATTATTGATCAAATCCTAATACATGCATAAAATGATGATGATTCTACAAGACCCATTGAAATTCAAAGCAGAAAATTTAAACAAGGACGAAACTGTAAAACTGGAAAGTAAAGTGACTAAACAAGTTAAAGAATTACTGAAACAGAAGATAACCGATTGTAAGGCATATAGTGAATTAGACCCAGTTGGCATATATTCACCCTTCATTTACGGATATGCCAAATTATATAAATTTGGTACACCAATAAGACTAATAATCTTCATGATTGATTCACCATATCATAAACTGGAAAGTTGGCTTGCCAACAAATTGGAATCAATCTACGAAGAATAAGCCACTTACTATTTAAGGCGTACTTTCGAATTTACCAAAGCAGAAGTCCAACTATGTGTGTCACACAAATTTTTGGTCTCTTATAACATGTAAGCAGCATTTACTGATTTCCTCTGGAAGAAATAACTGCCATTATAGGTCAACATCCTGAACATCTAAATATGCTGAAAACTTAAATAACTGATGTAAATGTGTACGAAGGCCTTCTGTTTCAGTTTGAGAACAAATTATACTGTCAGTCTGATGGTGTAGCCACGTGAATCCCTTTAGGACTAGTTCTTGCTGATAAACATATAATTAACCTGAAAAAGACAAAGTTACCGTCTATTATCAACCAAATGACATTATACGGAAGGCGCGTTGAGGATACATATATTGTATGCGAAAGCGTAAACCATTCACCAGAATTACTTAATTTTTTTTATTAAGATTCGACCTAATATCAAATATACACAAGAATACAAAAAAACGATAGTCTAGTTCTAAGATCACCGAGTTTCAGCAATAGACGATGGAACTTGTCAAACGTTTATATTCCTGAAATATGCAAAGAATATTAATTACCATAATTTTCATAGCTATTTTCCAGTTAACTATAGATTTGGTCTAGTGAGGTCACTTTACTATAGAGCTAAACACTGCATTACTAATAAACATGAAGGTAAAATTACAATGATGAAAGAACGTCCTCAGAAAAACAGCTACACAGACATATTTATAATGGGATATTGTAATGATTACGAAGAAAAGTACAGAGTTGAAAAACCCAGAAAGAAACGGGTATTCATTCAGTAAATATCCCAGGTAGCCGAACTACTAGCACTTCATACAATACAATGTTCAATAAACCACACAAAAAGTAGATAGATATCTATCTCATGTTATCCGCAATTATATTTACCAGTTTACATGTACCTATGAAAAAGGCCCATCAGAACAACAGAATGATAAGCACCATCAAGACTTATTAAACCTATCCCAAGCGACTCATGTTTGAAAAAGACCACTAAGATCAATTACACGTCATTTAGCATGAAGTTAATAAAATAAGTCCGTTTCAAGTTATCAGTAAGCAACGCGATCATATGTCGTTGCAGTTCACTAAGGCCATTGCAATTCGAAGATTAAAACCTCACTTTTGCATTACAAATTAGTCAGTGGTTAACCATTAGTTGTTTGTTGTGGATTTTAGTAACTCACGAACATATATATATATGTATATATTTTGACAATTGAAATTATACTTTATACCTTGTCTTATGGTAATTCTAATAGTAATGAAGTTGTTGATCTATCCAAAATGATTGAAGTTAACTTGATTTCATCTGTCTAAGGCTTGAACCCTAATGTAGTCATCATCGTATAATAATCTACTGTCATGTATTTGAATGAAGCAATTGCCAGCCCTTATCTTGTTTTGAATTGGCCATCCGATTTAAGGTACAAACCGTCAACGAAAAATTACTAGTAAAGCATTGTACTTATCTGTTGTTGCTGATAATTACTGAAATCAACCAGTCTTAAGTAGCATTGACGACTGTGCAATAATTCCGCATAATCACAAGTCCTTAGTAAAGTTAGCTTGTTGATAGAAGTGGGATTTATGAAGTACATCCTATTTGGGACTTATTAATTGTTTGTATCTGCTTCCTGGTTTGACCCTTCAATTATGAGTTAAACCTCATGCTTTTTGTATGAAACACTTGAAGTTTAAAATAGAATTTGTTGGATTTATTTGTTGGTATGAACATCAAAAGTGAAATGTAAGTGCATTTATTCGAAGAGTTCCAAACAATTCGAAACGCATGTCCTGAATTTCACCATAATATATTATCCAACTTTACTAAAAACCATATCCTTAACACACTGTTTTAATTTTTATACAAGAATTTATGTATATCAGTGTCGTTTGAATTCTGTTGATATGTATGTTCACACAAACATATAGTTTATGTAACACTAGCTTATCTTTACCATCTGGTATCTAAGATTTAAAAGTTGTAGTAGTATCTTATTTCTACAAAAGATATATGTACTACAAGCCCAGTTTTTTCAAAAGTAGTTATGTAGTTAAGCATGTATGGAAATAATATATAATTTGTTTTGGATAAATTTAGGAATTTCGACATATTTGAGATGAAGTACTTAGGTAAGGAGTAGTTTTCAATTTGTTGTTTGCATTTGTCGCAGACTGATCTTTATGGGATACCACTAAAAACTAGGGAATACTGTAAATTTATTTGATCCAGTATTGAACGCTTTACTGCTGGTGTGCATTCTTAACGACACACATAGTATCAAACCCAGAATTTTATGTTACAGAATAAACGCTTAACCATCACCTTTATTAGGCTGGTTGAACTCCTGAAGTACAATTCCCATCTCGGTTAATTTGTAGTATAGACAGATCATAATAGAGTTTTGCAAGAATCCTACCATTTAAAGCCAGCTGGTCAAGTACTGATGATGTTTAAGTATTCTCTTACTAGGACAAAATAGCTTTTTAGTGTTCATTATCCCCAGGATATTCAGCTGAGGTATGTCAGTGACGAATATAAACAGCAATTTAGATATATACTCTGCCGTATTATCGGTACCCAAATATTTCATTTACGAAGACGGATTCTCCTTACAAGAGCATAATGAGTGATTTTAGTCACTGATGAATTTGACAATTACCAATTTATTCAAGGATTTATAAAGCATCACAAGAATGATGGAACTGGATTGTTTATTAACCTTAGAAATACCGAAATGGAATTATAATATAATAATAATAAACTAATTACGTAACATATAATTGGGCTAATGAAATATAGATTATTAATTGGAGGTTCACTAAGAAAACTTCCATAGATGAATAGAAATTAAAATTTTCATTTGTCATACTTAACAGGCTAATAATATCCATGATGATATTTCATGAAGATGATAACAGAATACACACTGATTTATAAGTAAGATTGAATTTATATAAATGTTAGGAGTAGTTGATTGTTTCTTGGAAGTCATCGGAAGTTAGAAAAATGTAAGAAAAAAAACAATAGGTCGACTAGTTAGTGTTTATTAGAAGCCTCAACGTAAACTACAGAAATCTACCAATGGCTTTTCTTATTGTCCTATTTGGGGAACTACTTATTAACAGATATATCAGTAGATCTAATCTATGAATTTATACAAAATAGGTCAGTAAATTTTATAGACAGTAGTCAGAAATGGCAGCCAACAGAAGTTATGGCAACAAATTTACGAAGATAACCAATAACAAACGAGGTTACCAAAACAATCTGATGTAACGCTTGTGTAATAACTACATGACTTATTTTGCATGAAGTAGGTACTGATAATGTTGTCCATGATGGTAGTGAAAGCTTAACAGTTGAATAACTTAAATCAGACAGCACTACAATCAATAGTAATTTTTTGTAACATTTGTAAAGTTATAAAATAACTTGCCCTTAAGTTTAAGCATGTTAGCTGGGTGTTTGTAGTAGTTGTTTATTCAACAATTAGAATAGAACATGGTAAGAAATTTTACGTCAGTGTTGTATTAACAGAGAAATGTTCTATCTTATTATTGACTATCCGCAGAAGTCATTTATAATCAAGAAGAAAGATATACAAGAGCACAGATTAATAAATCTGTCTTGGTTATGTTCTTTTCATTCATTTTATTAAGAAGCAGTTTCGCGTTGAATATCAATGTACAATAAAACAAAACGAATTTACGATTAATTCGAAATTTTTTGTTAGTGTCAGTTTATTGTTGATCATATACATAGTTTCAAATTTTAAGTTGACACAAATAAGTTAATCTGATAGTTATTACAGTTTCTTTCACAATTCGATAACGAATGTGATGTAAAGTGGTTAGAGGCAGTCAATAGAAAACTGTACCTAACCTTGGCTTAATTCACTTTTGCACTAATTATTACATTAAGTCATGAGGGGATTAATGTTCACTAGTTGATTTAACTCTCGGTTCACATATAAGATTAAAGTGCATAGATTGGTTTCTCATTGAATGATGATCTATGGCGTTTTTATTTAGTTCTATTTAATTCTGATTATGTATGTATGATCAACATAGAACCTGGCACACATGTGCATCGGTTCAAGTTGCCATACCTCTATGGCACCGCATGATTAACACTACACTAGAAAAAGTTATTTCACTGATAATAATAATAACAACAATAAGGAGTGTGAATATAAAGAATATAGTTCAGGGGGGGGGCGTAGAGAGAAAGTTATGAAATAATTTAAAGCTCACGATTTGACGAGGACGATGAGCAAATACATCTGCTTCACTGTTACTGATTCTGGGCCAAGTCACTCAGTGTTCTCAGCCACTAGTTACGGTATTCACGGGGACCCCATCCAGATAGTCTGCAAATACCAACATGAACCGAATCAGCAGTCAGTGACTTCATGCACTAATGCCATATTTTGGTTTGGCCACCTCTAACTCTCTTTCATCCTGCTTCTATATCAGCCAATTTTGCGTGTCGAGGCAGACAGTGGTTGCGCATACGTAACACATGTCCCACCCACCTCAGTCGATAAAGATTGACAACGTCATTGACTGATTTATCACATTTACCTAACAACCGTCGTCTAACCCCGTTATTACTTACTAGTCTCACACCCATTCAGTAAAACAGATCAAACTGTTGAGCAGTACACTCTTCCCTTCGTTGAGAGACAAATATCCCGTCTACGCCATAGGTGACGTCAGTTGGCAAAAGCCAAACGAGCTTTTTGAATCCGTACTGAGATTTCGTCAGAGACTAACCTAGTAGGGTTAATCAGACTTCCACGATAAGTGAGGTGGTCGACGTGCTCAACTACTTCACTCCCTATCTTTAGTTCAGGAGTTGACGGAAACCAGTCCTGGAGCAATAGTTTGCATTTAGAAGGGGGAAACCGCATTCCGAAAATGCTTGCATTGGAGATTATTGCTGTTAAAAGTTTCTGTATCTTATCAGCGTCTTCGCCAAACAGGACTATGTCGTCAGTATATTCTAAATCAATATGTGGATCGCCTGGTAGGAGATCAATTCCTGAAAAGTCAGACGATGAAAGTGTAATTTCCAACAGTATGTCAACTATGAAATTAAACAAAAATGGGGAAAGTGGGCAGCCTTGACGGACACCACTTGAGGTTACAAGTTCCGATGACAGTTCGCCATATGCTCTGACACGACTAACAGTGTTTGAGTGAAGAGCCTTAATCAAATTTATGTACTTCTGGAGTGCGCCTTTCAATGAAAGACATTACTATAGAACTTCTCTGTCTACAGAGTCAAATACTGCTTTTAAGTTAAAAAAGTCACTATTGTCGGTCGCCAAAAAGTATGCCTGTGTTCTAAAACCTGACGAATGGTGAATGTTTGGTCTATACAACCTCGACTAAGTCTGAAGCCAGCCTGGTTTGGTCACATTTGTCGATCACGAGTTGAAGTTAAAAGTCTGATAATTATAGAAGCTAATATTTTAGACACTATATTAGTCTTGCTAATTCCTCTATGGTTATCGCAGGACGACTTTGACCCTTTCTTATATACTGGGACGACTAACGATCTACACCAGTCAGACGGAATTATGTCAAGTTCCCAAACCTTGGTCAAAATATCAGTCAGCCTAATTATCAAAATGGGACCACCATTCTTAAAGACTTCTGAGGATAACCCATCCACACTTACTGCTTTGCCCCGCCTCAGATTATCTACAGCTTTTATGACTTCGACAAGAGTCGGGACACCCAAGTCGACTTTCCATTTCGGCTGTTTTGAAATAGTGGGAAGTTCTAGAGCGGCTGAAGGTCAATTAAACTGCTGCTTGAAGTATTCAACCCATCGTTCTAAACGTCTAGACTGAGAGCTAATAAGCCTTCCACCTTTTTTGGAAGTCATCTCACTAACGCTGGATTTTTTTTAACCCCGGCTTCTTTTATTAACTTGAAAAGTTGTCTGGTGTTACCTAACGCAGCTGCCTTTCCCATTTCCTTTGTTTTTGTTACCCACCGCTACTCACGGTCGTTTCGCAGACTTTTTGTCAGTTTGTACCTGATTACTCTTCGCTCCTCATCATGTTCAGAGCTTAACGGAATAAGTCTTCGGGAGTCTATCAATTCAACACAAGCCATTCAGGTCCACTGATTTTTCTTGACAAATTGATTTTAGTCCTTGATAGATGTCACTATAGATGCCACAGCTGTTTGAACATCTTGCCAAGCAGTATCTAGTCGGGACACATATTTATAACTCCCTAAGTGATTCTTCAGTTGTTCCTGGAATTTAATCTTGGCTGTTTCGTTGCTGAACTGAGTTCTAAGGGGTTTTCCTGTGGTAGTTTTTCTTCGCCCAGTAAGACGCAAGCAAATGCGTGCTCGTACTAGAGCGTGATAAGAATCCAAGCATGTACTTCAGAAAGTTAGGCAATCTCCTATCGAGCCTCCTAGCGGTGACTAATGGCGATATGATCTATTTGAGTCCACCGTTGAGTAGGGCCAGGAGGTCGCCATGTTAAACGATGTTGCTCCTTATACTTAAAGTTCGAATTGGCTAGAAATAAACGAGCAAAGCTGCAGCAGACAGTCGCCGTTATCCGTTCTCTGAGCTGGAACACTGAAGCATCTACCTAAATGTCTTTCAGATTGGTTCAAGCTACCTATTTGGGCGTTAAAATCACCAGCCAAGATTACCAAATCTGAGTGTTTGGCCCTATGAAGTAGTTCAGAATGTTTTCTGTAAAATTCATCTTTCACTTCATCCAGGTTGCAGTCGGTGGGAGCGTAGGCAGAAACAACGAAAAGTCAACGGCATGTATCCCTATCTTTCCGAGTTCTTACTGAAGCATTTAGTCGGACAGCACATAGGCGACTGTCGACAGGAGTCCATTCAAGAAACCCCTGTTCTGCTCTCATACTCAACGCTTTACATACCTCGGCTAGCCCACGTAAATTTGCTACTGAGTCGCCAGATAAACGGAGAATGTATCGTGTACGTTCTTCATACTGATTAAGTGAGGTCAAGTGAATGATCTCGCTAGGATCCTGTATGTGTGTTACGGAGACACAACATACATCAATGACACTAGATTATAATGTCTGAGTTAGTGAGATATGCTGCCCTATTTGACACAGGGTTCGTACATTGAATGCACCAATGTAAAGTTTGGAGTGTGATCGTAGTATACTCCGGACGTCATTTTGTGGGCTGGAATCGTTGGCGTTGATACCACAGGAGGAAGTTAAGGATTGAGATTTAGGCTTGGAGGAAGGGGCAGGATAAATATTAGGAATAGGAGTTTGATTAAAATGACGGTAATCGTGTGTGTTGTTAGAGGTATGGAGGCGGTTGTCTTTTCCCAGTTGTCCACGCCGTGGAAGGATTCTTCTTGATGTACCTGAAAAGCAAAATGTGTTAGGGGTGGTCTGAAAGACCTGGCAGTGTGACTGTAGTGCCCAAGGAACAACCCCTTGAGGTCGGTCGCACGCGGCCTTTTTGAGAGAGGTTTTGGTTGTTGTAGCTCCGTACTTGTTGAGACCTTACTGCCGGAGACAGAAATCCGTGAACTAAGGTGAAGTGTGCACTTTTAAAGTCAGCCTTTTCCATTCCAACTCCGCCTTTCGTTTGTGGGAAAGCGGCATCGCTGTTATGCTGGTTGTCCCGGGAAACAACTTACTGCCATCACACAACACAGCCAGCAGTTCGACTTTGTCCTCGGACCTTATATTTTCTGCTTTTGATTTCACCGTTCTTCAACCAACCTGCCTGGCGTAGTAGGATTTTGAGGAAAGATTGTTTTAACCAGTATAGCCTGATTGAGTCATCACGATAGGCAAGTCCGACCCCCACGTTAGAGTAGCAGCACGTTAGGGTTTAATGCTGATTGAATTATGTCGGTTATGTTGCAGTATATCCTCTAGTTTAAATGCAATGATATCATGTGAAATATGTTGCTGTCATTCGAAATTATGTTCTGAGTATGAATGAGGAAATAATACCAATCTTTACAAATAATATATAGCTTAAAACTTTTGTAACTGACTATTGCACTGATGTGCCATAAAGAATGCTTATTTCCTGATTGTACTATGTCATAGCACTTAAACAACTTTGGGACTATCTAGATGCAGTAGCTCTGTAAAAAAATGTTTTGAGTCGATCCTTAATGGGATTTAGGATCATCTCGCTGATATGAGTCCTGATTTCCAATCATAACCAATGTATTTACGTGTTCCTTTAGTAGGTAGGATCTTAAAAGTTATTCTACAAGTTATGCTAGTCTAATCCCTGATTGCTGCTACACAACTAAAATAGTCCTTCTTCATATTTGTCTCAATACACGCTAGAAGTGAGAAAAGAAAACGATATTTTCAAAAAAGTAATTTTTCATTCATACTATTAAAGTTAGAAACATCGTAAAGACAGAGCTTACATTAATAAATTAACATAGGAACAGTCGGTGACAGAACATCAATGAATAGAATATAAACTTTTGGTACACACACATGCACAAAGGATAATATAAATTCTAAAAAAAATAAAAAAACAGAAATTTAAAGGTTACCTTAATATCTCAATGAAGCGTACATACGTTTAGAAACAAACAATAAGGCGCTACCATCATGTGAACTTCAAGAAGACTAACTCAAGTAATTCTTATATGACTTCAACAATCATCATTGATAATCATCAAATAGACATCGTTAATAAATAAGTAAATAAGCTTTTATTCAAAAGTGACATCACTAACGGATTACATAATGAGTAGAAAAACAATGTTAATAAAAGAGAGAAAATGTTTTGCAAAATAGATTCATAAACATTCCATATGCTTTTTTTTGTATATTCTTTTCTTTTTTAAATTTATGGTGGCACTGTAATACATGGTACATTTGAATTGTGTATTACATAATTACTTACACTGCCAATTATTGCACGTTTAATTTTGCCTAATCCACGGCTACCCATAATGATTAAATCAACTGGACGTTCTTCACATGCTTCAATAATTCCAGCACCTGGAGCTAATCCATTTTTTACTAGAAATTCATATGGTATATTTTTACTTTCACAAATATAACCATATTCATTGTTCAGTTTAGTTGTTCGACTAATGCTGAAATCAAGAATAAATTGATACTTAGTTGGATATAGAAAAAGTGAAAGTAGAAAATATTTACCTTTTTAAGTTAATTTATTCATAATCAGCATAATACATTCATGTTCACTGATGAATACAATGCACCTAAATAGTCTATTCGTTCAAACTTGTTGATATCGTTATTCGAAAAAGTGGTTTCTAATGTTTAGTTCTTTCACAAATTGACTTAAAGTAGACTCCATGTTTTTAGAGTGTCATACTGACCACAGGACTTTGTGGTTCTAGTAGAGAGCCAAAGTAAACTTAGAATCCTATAGAGAAAGTTAATTCTCTTTAAATTTCAGGTTCTTTTAACTAAAAAGCATCATCTAGTATAAAACTTAGTTCAGGTGATGTTTCCTACCAATTACTTTTAATAACATAACAACAAAGTTATTTGTCTTCATTGGTTAGGAATCTTAAACTGTATATGCCTGAGAACCCTAGTTAAGTGTGTCATTAGTTTGCTTTAACTTTAATGATTGGAGAACTTCCCTTACTTCCTTCTTCTCTACAGAAAGCAGCTTGATATCTTCAAAAATGTAAAATTTGCCAAACTCTTAGAATTCTGATAAATGTTTCAATATTCAGACTTGAAATGAAATAATGTTTTAAATCTACTAAATGTTGCAAGTTACTCATGTTGACATATGCCGATTAATTAAGGTATCAAGACCAACTAATTCAGTTAATTGTTATTTATCTATAGTCCATCTATTATGTTAGCATTCCTGGTGGGTCATCCGAATTCGAATTTCCACAGTATGATCGCTTCATGACCCTAACAGGGTAAGAATGTATCTATTGTTTTGCATTTGAAGACTTCCTGGGTAGTTGTTGTTCGTTAGCTGCAAAAGTTTAAACGAAACTCATACATTCAATAATCTCTAAGATAATTGACAAAACGTATTGACAACTTTAATGAACTAAATCTCTGCACTTCATTTTTAAATATTAAGATGGATTATACAATTTTGTAAAATAATTTCGTCAATTGATTAAATGCGTCAAAGATTGATGTGGTCAGGGTACTATTAAAAACCAGGATGCACTGGATAGCTATTTCATTCTAGTATATGACTCCTCAGCAGTGTGCACCCTAGATTAATCTCCAAAGACTTCAGATTGGCAAACATTTGACCCTCTGCACCACTGGGCTATCATCCAATAGTAGGATTCCAATTTCCACCAATTTGTGATAGATAGAGCAACTGGCGGTGTCCAGATTTGTCGGGAGTAAAACAGTTATCACTGATGACTGTGGATGATCGTTGCTCTATATTACGAATCGATGGAAGTGGGAGTTCTACAATTAGATGCCAGCCCAGTGGTGCAGAAGGTTAGGTGTTGATCAACCTGAAGTCCCTGGGGCGGAATACAGGGTGAGTACTGCTGAGGACTTTCACACTTGGACAAAACAGTTGTATGGTGCTCTCTGGTTTTCAGTGATACCCTGCCAACATCAGTCAGTGACGCATTCAATCAATTAAAATACCAGTCTCTACAAGCCATCTCAACTCAATTTTGTTAATGTTTCAATATAATTTCATTATGATTTATTCGACATAATTTTATTGACAGATTCAGTTAATTATATTATTAATCCATGTTGTTTTTCTGTTTACTGAAGTCTATTTTGCACGTCAAAATATCATATGACTTTAGTAATTTTCATATTTACTGTGATCAATAAGTTTGCATCTAGAATTATATGAAAAGTTCAATGATGAAGACATTGTATGCTAGTGGAATGTTTTGTTGAAATGGTAAATTATCTAATATCAATAGAGAGAGTATAATGATTTTAATCATATGATACATTTATTTAAGCATACATCTGAAATATTATCACAAAAGTCAATGATACCAGCTTGAGTTTATACATAATATTTGAATGGAATACTTATGAACTGATATACGTCACCACCTAACAGTGGTTATTTTCATCATGTAGATTTAATTTTAGGATGATCGAGATCTTTTACTTATGACGACATTTTTTTTATGAAATTATAGTTTATGCGTAAAGCATTTGTTGTCCTAGAAAGCGTCATCGAAACGTACTACAGATATAAGTATTCGGGTATACAACTTGATGAAACAGGTGCTTCCATTTATCTTCACTAATGCAAAGATGTAAGCTCTTGTCTAAAGATTTTACATCGATATACAGTACATGAATGACAAAATTGTTAAAAACAGTTTGAAAAATATCTAAAGTTGTTTTTATATCTGATTAACGGACTCTGAAAAATAGCTAACAAGGAGATGACAATGGATCTAAATCAATTGTAGTGATTGAGACCTATCAATTATACTCGATTACTGACGAAACCGACGTGTAGATAGGTACAACAAAGAAAATAGGAACAGTCAAGCCTTGGCGTGACATTAGTCATTGAAATCAGTGGCTTTTTATCTCAACCGTGTTGTTAGATGTAGGCTACCTTTATGTGGAAAGAGAGATAACCACTACCGATAATTGTAGGCTTAATATGACATGGATGAAAATGGTCACTCTTTATATTTATCTATATCTTGAATTCAAGTAATTCTTCATACGGTCTCTTTGAATAAACAACTCCAAATATATTTTAAGACATGCTTAGATGTAGTAATTGAGGAAAAAATTACAGTGTTACTACATTTTGAAAGTCTAAAACTGTCTGTGGATGTTTGATTCGGATTGTGGCTGACAAGCGGAATCCAGGACATGCGTTTCGTCATATTTGGAATTCATTAGATGCATGCACTTGTATCCCGCTCAGGATGCACGTACGACAACAGAGATTGATCAATTTCAGGACAGGAAATCGAGCCTAGGACATTTAGGTTTCACTGTAAATATTTAGTAGTCCAGTTTTACATGGTTGGCAATGACTGTATTATTCAGACCAATTTGTCATGTCAGATTAAAACTAAACATTCTTCACAATACCCAGATACAAACTCTATAAAGTTTTTTAATTAGCTGTAGCAAAATGTGCATTCATCGATCATTGATCTTGTGAACTATATCATCGGGGTTATGTTTTTTTTAAGCAACCATCACGAGTAAAAATTCACCAGTAAACTTTTTCAGACTGTGAAACTGTATAAGGCATGCTAAAATCTCACAACGAGTGTTAGCCAAGACTTGCTAACGAGTGTCAATTGAAACGAAACCTTGATTGAGCAGAATTTTCTTCTAACCACTTCTGACTGCCTGGCATCAAAATGTAGTGAAAGATAACCAATACCAACCAACTAAATAAGTATTCACTTGTTTATACTAATTTCATCATCCTGTGTTAAGATAAAAAATATGTTCATTATGTTTCATTAATAGTCTGATAACTTCTACACTATATAAGTTATATTATTATATAAACAAATCTAACGATATGTTTTTCATAAACAGTCATGAGAATGGACATCGTTAAGTATTTTTAGTATACTGAATCACGTTTACGAAATATTCTAAATTGAATAATGTTAAACTGGACATATTTCTATGTTTAGGCATAAATTCACTGAAACGTTGGACATACATCAATAAAAAGATGAATTTGCGATGAATGCAGCTGAACATATACTCGTTGTGCTATACCGCAAACTGATCAATGTAGGGATCTTACCAGGAGATTCCGGCCCAGCGTTGGAGATGGTTGAGCATTTAGCATGAAACCTGATGGTCCTGGGTTTGAAATATTTTAAATCATAGTTTCCATCATTACTTGAAATGTCCAGCTTTCTCTGAGTTTCATATTTTGTTTTTTTAAAAAAAACCGAATTTCAAAAGTTCATGAGTTTAAAGCGACACACTAAAGACGTATCTTCTACATCCAGTTTTATCCATGCATCGATCACCTACACATAACATCTCATGGTTCTGAATTCAATTTGATGGAGCTTGTGCAAGTAGTTTTTGAAGGATTCGTTTGAGTTGATAGATCACTGATGTAATGAAAGGATAGAGTGTTGAAGAAAGGATAGAGTAGAAAAGATAGAGTGTTGTAGAAAGGATAGAGTGTTTTTTTTTAATTTAGTTTCTTTGTTTACTAATACTTCGCTAAAAAAGGCAATAGACAATTTATTTGACTATATCTTGTCAAGTAATCTTTAATCGTCTTTTCCTTTAAAATTTCTTAAAGATTTTCTATTACTATGTATTGATAAAGTCCAATTTACATTTAAGGGTTAATATTTCCTCCAGATTGATGGATCTGCTATGGATAGCCCTTCAAAACCATTATTAGCTGATGTATGTGGCATATGTACAAAACTTAACTAGAGATTCAGTAAATGAGATGTGTCTTGAGAGGTGGTATGTTGACGACATCTTAGTCACTTGTGAGAAAATTGATGATTTTAGTAATTTATTAAGAAAACAGAGCTCTCTTGATACCATATTAATTTATTATATGAAGAAGAGAAGAACAACCAACTTTGATTCCTGGATATATTAATCAGTCTAGGAGAGGATGATTAAATCAAACGTTCTATCTACAAACAGCCTTCATGGACATGCAGTATATGATCTGTCATAGTTACTATCTGGGGGGTGTAAAAAGGGTTTAGTAAAAGCTCTATTCAATATAATCAACAGTATTTGTAGAAACGATACTATTGAAGTAAAAAAAATCTGTTTGCAGAAACGCTACTGTTGAACGGATATCCTAAAAATTTTATACATAGATGGAAAGGTCGTAGTTTATTGAAACCTACTGTATTTCTAGCACTTAATAAGTTAATATATGCCACCTTACTATCCATAAGTGATGCAAATAGTCTTGTGTTAATATGAAAGCTTGAATCAGTTATGAACATAACTTTTTCTATTCAGCTACGACCATTGAAATTAAAAAGTCTAAGTCATTGATTCACAATAAACTTAAACAGTATATAAACTAATACACGACATCCCAATGTATCTATTAATTTACGTGTACATATAGACATATAAACACAAAGAAGATGAATAACGATCTTCGTGTAAGTGTAATATAACAAATGAACTTTAACAACAGGACAAGATAACTAACTATCATTCTCATTTTATTGAGAGGGTCTACAAAATTATTATCAGATATATTAATTATGTATCTAATTTAAATGATCAATTTCAATTATCAAATTCTTACTCTTTATACAAATATGAAATAAATTCTAGAATAAATTTCAATTGAACGGTAAAACGTGTTTCCAGGGTAAACCATACAAAACACGAAACTCTAACTAAAGAAGACATATGAATAGTATACGTTTCTTATAAAATCTATTAGAATACAATACAAGCTAATACATACACAATGTTATTATAATATTAAAATAAGTATGTTTAGTCTAGACAAAATTTCTATTATTACAATGTTATATTCTAGTAAATTCACAAGAAGATCTATTAATAATAAATCATTATTCTAAAATTTTAAAATTACTGGTTAACTTCATTTAGACAACCATTGAAAACCATGAAACACTTTACACATTCAACACTTCACCAACAATCGAACCTGGTACTTTTAAGTTTTACAATGTGTAACTTAACCTATAAACCACTAGTTCAATATCCTAACAATTTATATTGATAACTTTTATCGATTCTTGATTTTAGGCAGACACAACGCGATACCAATGATAGGTAACTACCTCACATTTAGCTAGACTGAACTTTACTTTCCACATTCTCTATTGAAGTCAGTTGCTAGTGAGCATGTACTAGTTACTACAGTTTTTAAACAAACTATTGATTCTCACTTAGTTGATTTATGAATAAATTATCTTGTAATAATCACAGAAATATTAGTTTGACTAGTATATTCTCTAAAACACTAGCTGCAATAATTATACTATACCTTACAATAACTCGTGAATTAGAAATGGTAGAAAACTAGGCTGCCTTCGAAAGTGGTTCTGGCTGTATTAAGTGAGTATCCATGATTAGTCATGCTTTAGAACATAGACTTATCGGCATCTGACAATGATATTTTCAGTTGACTTGAAAGCAGCGTTTGAATCGTAAACCGATAGGTTTTCTGGTAGTAACTGACAATGGAATGCATACCTCAGAATCGCATAAACATTATGAAGACTCTTTTCTCAAACCCTACTGGCCATCCCAAGGGCCTATGGCCAAAATTCATCCGAACTTGCAACCCCAAGTAATACCTGTCTAAGCTGCTCACTATCCCACGTAGTGTGTAAAGTAGATGTAGGAGGGGGGTAGATAGACTTGACATTGGAACTAGCTGTGTAAGCTGGTAGTGGCGGATCGACCATTATCAAACTGAAATCTTCCTCTCAAAGTCCTCCTGGATGCTCTCAACCTACCCCCATTGACAATCGATACAACAGACCAAAAGCTAGACGACCTATGATCCAGATGATGGTCACTCAGAAAACGACATCAAACAGTAGTGATTCGAGCGAACTCGAAAAACGTACATTATTAAAAGGGGGGAGGTGTTGGGGATGTTAGATCTCTTAGCAAACCTATTAGTTCTGTGATCTATTTGTGGATAGTTAAATTTTTCGTTTTCGCTCCGTAATGCGCTCTTTTCACCCACCTAGTTCGGCGCTAAATGCTATTGGTCCGTTATTTATTTTAGTGCGCTATCTGTAATACTTCCGAGGAGGCTCTCTTTATTGTATATATACGTATGAGTTGACTATTTGTTATTTGTCTGACAAGTTGCCTGTAGAATTAAACGCGTTTTGCCGACGTTGGACTTTATCCTTTAGTTAGCTGAGCTGGGACGTCGAGGAATAGCTTAGATCTACCTGTTGTTGTGTCGCTGGCGCTACGTCTGTTAGCAGGTATCGGGGTGTCATCTTAATTCGCAAACTCTAGCAGATTCATGTCTCTGTAGGTGATAAAAGAAGTTTCGGTTATCTACATCATAATCACTATTCAATAATAATGTCTTGCATTCATCACTTGTAATCAATCATCACTTTATTTAGTGAGTGAATGTGGCATATCATAGTGTAACTTTCATTAAGTTATTTTATTTCGGTAAATCTAAAGTTATTCAGACCTGTCTGCTATGAATAGTACCAGTGTAGAACAGCCTAGCATAACAAGCGAATAAAGCATGGATACATTAAGAATTAGGACTTGGAAGAAAATCAGTGTTTGTAACTATAGTCAGTAGTCCATAATGAAGCAAAGAGGAATTCAGTAATTTTGTTGTCGTTATACGCATATTCATTTTAATCTCTTTTGTCTATTACCAGACACTGAATAGTGTCGAATTGATATACCTGTTGACCTGAATACTAAGCTTCTTTAACTTCTCCTATCTTATTATTGTCTCCACTGTCCATTATTTTGATTTTTTTCCTTTCTAATTTAAGCCCATAAATGTCAAAATACATACATAACAGTAAAGAAAATATTTTGAAATTTTATTACTGGTTAGTATCTATGCCTGAAAGGGGATTCGAACTAGAAATCATCAAAATATTAGACAAAAAGGTGAGTAAAGTAACTTCAAATACGACTTTACAGGTTTTATAATCAGAATCAACAAAATTAAATTCTTCCTTATTAAACAATTCATGTATTAGCATTCGACGATGCAGACTCCATTCAAGATGCCACACAAGTAGAACTAAAATTATCTGCCCAGACAGTGTCGTAAATAAGAACTTGATGTAAACTCTGAGTAAATTTCACTGAATATTTACCTCGACACCAATGAAGAGAAATTAATAGATACACTGATTCGTAAACCAAAGACATTGACTGTAAATAGGTAGCTTATATTAATGAAGCAGTTCTACAGAAGATATTTACTGAAGTATTTCACAAATTATTCTCGAGATTTTAATGGGTATCTTCTAATCAGTAATAAGAGGATAATTTACGGAGATTTTCACCATCATTTTCATTTACTCTTTCAATTCCCTATATAATGATAACTAATAAGCAGCTTAGCCAATGATTTTTTCTGGTTAGATTTTTTTTAACAAGGTTGTTTTCTACGGGATGGGGATGTTAACCCCGTGACCAACTTCCCTTCTTCGTTAATGCTAGGGATCGGCATTAACCCTAAGAGCATTCCAGGAAAATAGATGACTTGGACTTTGTAGATGACCTAGCTGGCTTATCTATTCCACACACAGCAAAAAATGCAGATGAAGGTAGACAGTGTAGCAGCAGCCTTTGCAACCTGCAGTAGGCTTCAACATGCACAAAGGGGGAAGCAAAATCCTCAGATACAGAACAACGAACAATAACACAATTCACCTGACGAGAAATTCTGGGAGATGTAGAAGCCTTTACAAACTTAGGCAGCATCATCGATAAACAAGGAGGGTCTGATAAAGATGTGAAGACACGGATTGATAAGGCAAGGGCAGCATCTCTACAACTGAAGACATCTAAAACTCTAATCAAATGTCACCCAACACCAAAGACTAAATTTTCAAGGTAAATATGAAGACAGTTCTGTTGTATGGAGCAGAAGCTTACATGGTAAAATGCGAAAATCATCAACCATAATATACCAGTATTTATAAACAGCTGACTACGCATGATACATCGGATCCGTTAGCCAGATATAATCAGCAACAACCTTCTGTGGCAGAGAACAAATCAACCAATATCCATATGAGGAAGAAATTAGGAAAAGAAACTGGAGGTGGATAGGACACGCATTGAGGAAATCATCAAACTGTATCACAAGACAAGCACTGACTTAGAATTCTCAAGATCAAAGGAAAACGGGATGGCTAAATAACACATTGCTTCGTGGATTGGAGGCAGACACAAATATTATAATGAACACCACTTGGCAAGAACTGGAAACGAAAGCCTTGGACAGAGATGGTTGGAGAATGCTAGTCAGTGGCCTATTCTCTAGATGGGATAACAGGCATTGACTGACTGAGCATAGGTGATAAATAAGTAAGCATTTTCTTCTACGGTTTAGAATATGTCCAGCATAATCAATACTTAATTGCATTTGGTCTAATGTCTGCTTAACGTCTGTCCAATGCATTTATTTATTTTGTAATACTATACTGTTTTAAATATCTCTGAAACAAATTTCACACATAAAGCAAATCCTTCACAGATTCGAATTAACTACTTGTACCTCTTTACTGTAAACACGCATGAAGTACTTTTACACTTTCTGTAAAGAAGACTTTAGTATTACATGATTACTAATCTTTACCAAACTCTTATCTCTTCTTTCTTACTTTGGTAAACATTACTGTTTACACACTTCAACCTTTTGGTGTAACATAACTTTTAGTAATTACCTAAGTTTTAATCTATTTCTTATTAGGTAAACTGTCAATGAAAATACATACAGTAAGTACTTAGATTTTCTTGAATATCTACAAAACAAACTTCTCAATCTATGCATATCTAATTGTTTGCATTGATTGATTATTGATAATTTGTCAGTGACATATTCGTACATTTCTTTGTTAAGGATATAATTCTATTGACCACATAATTCACTACATAGTGATTGATTGTGTACATATTTCAGTTCTACGGGAATTCAGCCGAGTCATGAATAAGTGACTCATCATTTAAAATTGTTAAACTACATTATTAGGGCTTGAATCCTAAAGTTTCATCAAGATAACAAGAACATCATTGCTGATGAATGACAACCAGTATTAAATCTATGCGATTTTACACACCACCTTTAACCGTATTAAATACTTTAAGGTTTTTAGGTTTCTGGAGGAATTTAATAGGAAAATTTGAGGTTGGATTTCTATAAACGATAATAAAATCCTTCATAGGTTATAATTTATCTTGAAATAAACATTCTCCGTTAAAAGCTCAAATTGGCCACAACAAATGAAGACCTTGAAGAATATAACAATATTAGTAAATTAGGATGAGTTCCGATCTTCTCGTTGATCAGTCATGAACTGAAACTGGTCAGCCTCTATTACCATATGTACATCCTTAGTGGAGTGCATAAGTGTGATTGTCTTCACTCAGTAGTCTAGTGGAGAACGCTGTGGCGTTTGGCCCGAAGCGGGCTGATTTCAAATCCCAGTGTGAAAATCAACATTGGGATGTAATTACATCCAACCGATGAGTCTCAAATAGAACAAAACGTGCGTCCTAGATTCTACTGGCCAGTCACAATTCAATTTAAATATGAGGAAATGATTTCATTCAATAAATAAACTCTTAATACCTGAGGTATATAATCCCAATAATTTCTATCATCATATATTGAGTTATTGATCACTAAGTAAGAGTTTCGAAATCAATGAGTTCATACTGTTATACTTCAATCTTTTTTCTTTCTAGCATCATTATAATCATAGATGATAGTTTTTTAGTTGTAATATGAAATAATGTATAACCTAATCATCTATTCATTACTATTGAAACGTTATATATCACTTTATTATACATGATGAAGATTATGTAACTTATTTTATATTCTCTTTTCTTTTATTTTTTCTATTGATTTACTCATTCAACTGAATACATTATCATTTAATGTTGCCTCAAGCAAATACATTTCATTAATGTCTGAAATTCGAACACTACATTCAAGTGAATAATATTATTTTCAATCATTTGTTCATCAGGTTTTACTCTAATATATGATAATATTTATATGTAAATCTAAGAAAGTCAATCATGGTGAAGAACTAAACCAATAAGGCATTATTACAACAGCCAATCATAAGTGCCTTAAATATACAGGATCCAGTAAGCAGAAACTTTACGGCTAACCCAATGTTTATAAATTAGGACTTCCTCTTGTAATCCATAAAACTGCAAAGTGGCTCATTCAAATCTTATAACCCTTACACAAACCGACTGTCAACAGAAGAGGCAACGACATTTCTGACTTCATTATCAGAGTAGAGAACAGGAATTTAAACAGTAAAGGTATGAGGTTCCTACATATAACTTCCACGTTTATGAATGTGCTCCGGATTACAACAATCAACTGTTTTTGTAAATAACTACTAGAAAAATAAATAAACATTAACATTTCGGTGGCTACTCTCGAATATCTACCATTAAGCTGTACACTGAATGTTCATTTTGTTTTCATTGATACATACTATAAGTAAATTGGTGAGATAGAGATGAGTTTACCTTTAAGTCTGAGTTTTCAGATCTTTTCCTTCTAAAATTGGTAGATAGACTTTTCAAGGAAGCTGTTGATAAACTAAACTTTTACTGTAGTTACATAGGTGATACTTTTATTACCAACAATCAGAATGCACTCAGAAAATAATTAATAATGCAGTTTAACTATGTATACCCAGGAATTACTTTTGTTTATGGGAATGAATGTGCTTATATCAATTCAGATATCTCTGTGAAGCAAGCTACATAGAGTGTACCACCAGGCAACTTAACCAACGGATGAATGTACACTTTCCAACATGGTTTGGAAACGGCCTAACAAAGTGTATACATAGCTCAATCTTAGGTAATCTAATAGATAGTGCCCACAGTAATCAAGAAAACTAAGCCAATTTTTCATAATATACTGTATACCACCACAACTTCTCAATGGTATCCGAATCAACTTATTAAACATATCAGAATCCATACGGATTTGAACCAACAACTCTCTGTTTATGTGTTCAACAGAAATATGTAACATTCCTATCTCTTCCTTAGTCAAATAAAACTTTACAAATGAGTTCATGAATTCTGCATATTTTTTGATTTGAAAATTTCCCTCCCAACTCTCATTTATTGTCTTCACCACCTATTTCATCAGAACTACCTATCAACACCTTCCTATTAGGTAATTAGGATCGACAATTATTATTTTAATAAGTTTGTTTTTTCTCTCATTTCAATCTGATTCCTGTATTAATTTAAACTATTTTTTTTGTTCTTATCACTACTACTAGTGTATCTGTTCTCTGACTATCGATTCTCACTCCATACAGATCATAACAAATTTATGTTATCTGCCTATTTCATTATTACTATCATCTCATAGATTGCCTTGATTGGCTTAACATTCTGCTTACTTGTATATAAACATATTACTGTATATATTAATGAAAAACCTGATGAAGATCTAATGAACGAAACAATATTGTTGGTTTACATGCATTGTTCTAATTTATACCGTGGGAATTTTAATTATTACGTAATGTCCTAAAATGTAATTTATGATCATTTCGAAGAATTATTTTTAATTTTTAAAAGTCATTTAATGTTCTGTATATAATTACAGTTACTAAAATATAAAAATATAATAGTAACACTCATTAGTAACAAAATAAAACTTTGTCAGTTTGGTATACATAAATCAGTGTGTTAATGTTCACAATTGGACCCGTACTTAATTCATTCTCTGAACATATTTCAATAAAATATAAGTACATCCGGTTTATCGTTCTCAAATCAGACGTAACATGCATCGTGGATTCTATTGACCAGTCAAAATTCAACTTTATTCAGGATGGTGACTTAATTCTATATTTTTGACAGTAGGTTCAAGATGTAGACATACCAGCAAAGACTGATCATCTGTATTCATGAACATCAACAATGGAAAGATATAGACCTTTACAAAGTGATGTGAATAATTTTCAAATGAGATACGATGATTTTTAGAAAAAATCAAGTGTTATTCAAGACAACTGTGTGCTTATTCCCCTCAGTTTACATTTCCACTAGCTGATTATTGTCAGTAACCGTGAAGTAACTGATAACTGTCTTATCTGAACTAGGTATTCTTCAGTGGCGTATATCTCTAACAGTATCAGAGATTTAACACATGAAGTAAAGGTCTTGTTGAAAGTCATTTGCTTTTAGCTCACTGAGTTAAAATCTATTAGCTTTCATTTCTGACTTCAGGTAAACACGATAATCATTTGACTTCGTGGCTGATAACTGTCGTACTCCAGAAACCCTTCCATCAGGAAAGACACATTTACCAAATTAGATTTAAAACGTTAGTCACTAACGAATTAGACTTCAATCCTATGAAGGATGGTGTATATATATTTCATTGTGCACCTTCAAATATAAACCAAAATCCTGTTTGACTTGAGTTAATGGAACGTTGAGTATAATGCAACCACTAGTTATAATTGTATTGTTTTTGTATTCGTGTGGTAAATCACGAGTTGCTTTAAATTATGAATGCTAACTTATTAATGATTATGTGCTTGCAACGAGAACTGGAGTTCTTGAATTCGAACATTGGTAAGTTGGGAAGGAGTTGTGAGTGGGAACAGCTGGCAAATCTCATACTGTTAAGAAAATGCTATCCACCACTTCATGGTTTTTAGTTGTTCTCCATGATCAATATGGGTTGCAAAATTGTAAACTCTCAGTAACAACCACTAATAAAATTTTTTAAAAAATTATTTGAAATGAACCTTGTTTTCAATACAAATCAATTAATATTTTCTTAAATACTGCGAATAGACAAGTTAAAAACAGGGTGTGAAACTTGAAAGTCGCTCTTTAATGAATTAAATCACGCAGCTCTAATGAGCATCTTTTAAATTGTTGTCGTATAGTTAAATCAATTCTGGTCGAAATGTTGTCCTTACCAGTCACCTGCGATGTTTGGTTCAGTTCATTTCTGTTTATTGGAACGACAGTAATACAAGTAACTGACCGTTTTGTGTGATATATGCAAGAGAAAAACCGTTAGGAGTATTCTATATTTAGTTTTTAATTCTGTTTAATTAGACTACGTAGTTTAGCAAGCTGTTAATAATTGTTACTTACTTACTTACGCCCGTCACTCCTCGCTGAGGAGCATAGGCCGCTTACCAGGATTCTCCAATGAACTCTGTCCTGAGCAATCCTTTCCAATTGTTTCCAGTTGCTGTTTATCTTTTTAGTTGTACAAATGCACAAGTATTACGATCATTGAATTGTTTTAGCTGTGGTTAATATAACCGTTACGGTTTTAAATATTTAAATTATTCATCATTATCTGAAGTTTAGCCATGGATTAGTTTTATGGGTGAAACTAAATTTTGCTGGCGAACTTGAGCGAGCCAATGAGAATGAGGGTCGTGCCTATATTCTGGTTCAAAAAGCTTACATTTCATCGGCTGATTTCAATTTTCTATGTGGACGTTATTACTACTAATCTACAAGCTGTCGGATTGCTTTGTATAGAGTTGTTTTGTGTTTGTAGACTTAAAATAGCTCAAGCACCATCCACAGATACGCGAGATGGAATCATCTTTCGCCACAATCGTTGCTGGCAAAAGAAACTAATAAGAACAAGCAGCTGCTTTAGCCAGTCTACGCTGATACTTAGATAAACCTTAATGTTGGTTGTATTGTGGGAAATGCAGTTGCATGTTTCTCTGGCATCATCACTTGTAAATGTAAGCGAAGTATCAGCACTGCATAGACATCTGCTCAGAAATGAAGCTACGCTTAAATCAGTCGCTGGTAGGCGTTAGAAAAGTTGTAGAAATAGATAAAACAGCCATTAGAAAGAGAAAATATAATACAGGGAAATGTTTTTAAAGTGAATGGGTAAGTACTAATTACTTTAATCTTACTGGAAGGTTTTTGCTATTTACGACAGAACATTAGGAAAAAGACATTCCTAGTATGTTCCAGAACGTACTTCATGAACTGTAATACAAATAATTCAGTTGCACGTCCTCCCAGGAACTATGATTTACACAAATGACTGGAAAGCATATCAGCCTTGGAAATGTTCACCATGTAGTAGTTAATGAAAAGATATCTTGCGAGCCCAAGTACCGGTTTTCAAACACACAACATCGAAGGCTATTGGCCACATCTGAAAGAGTTTCTCAGACCTTATAAAGGTTCCACAAACAACATGATTTAGAGTCCTATAGATGAGTTTCTATACCGTTCATATTATGAACTTAAAATCAGTGAACCCGTTTTCAACCTCCAATAGTTCATAAATCATGTATAAACTTTGTATTCCTCGTGATTTTTATGTTTTTATCATTTTTCATAATAAATTATAATCGTATTTACAACTGCATTCTGATTGGCTGAAAACGTTTTCTAGGTCATCTGTTGTTGTTCAAATTCACCAGCAAAGTTTAATTTCATCGTTTACTGATTTAATGAATCTGGTGTGCAAACGTTAGTTGGATAACATTTGACTAGTAACTTTTAGATAGTTTCTATTGTAGACTGATTTCTTTGTATTAATTATCAAAGTATAAATAAACTACTTACAAAATGCGCGAAACTAATGTTAGAATTATTTCTAGAACTTTGTATTAAAAAAACCATTCTACATATGTATCTATTAGTGACATGTTGGTTACCATATTGTGTTTTATTTGTCTAGTCACATGAATAGTAAATTTCAGTAATTGTAATCTACTTTTATAACTTTCAGTAATCAAAGATGATATTATATGTAAAGTAACTTGGTCTATTTGTCATTTAATAATGTACATTCAATTTAGTTACTTAATAGTACAGATAAAAAATTTAAACCAAATCCATTGTCATTGATGATAACTGTCTCACTCCCAACAAGTCTGAACTTCATCAGTTACGACTTCTCACTAGAGCTTCAGGAACATCGTTGAGTTAGTCACTAATGAGCTCATTATTATGGTTCAATTGGGATGGTTATTTATTTGATTGAATATATTACAAATTAATGGAAGTGGGAATTCTACCATTGGATGCCGACTCAGCGGTGTAGATGGTTAGGCGTTCGCCGTCAACCCTAGTATGGAACCTAGGGAGCGCACTCTTGAGGAGTTCCACACTAGAACGAAACAGCTGTCCAGTGCTCCCTGGTCTTCAATGGTACCCTGCCAACATCAATCTGTGACATATTTAATCAAATAAATAACCAATCTCCACAAAAATAACCATCCCAGTCAAACCAATTCAACAATAAAATGCAGGAACATTGACGAAATGATTCATAAATAAAATGGAAACATGATTCTTAGATTTCTTTACTAGTTACAACGAAATTTTACCAATAATGAAACCATTCTAGGTAAGATAAAAATCAAACTTGAAGATCTAGTTTAATTACTTAGTGCAAAGAAAGATATCATCAAGTATATATACTATAAAAATTAGAGTAACATGACTGAAATTTATTATCTATCTTTTATAATGGATATTTTTGTTAACTCATTACTTGTCTCAACTAATTACATTTGATCTACATAGTTATTGACAACGAACATTCGCTTAGAATGAACTTTAGGCAGTTTCATGGATTATCAAAAGTGTACAGCTTAGTAATAAAATACATGATATTCACTTAACAAATTCCAAGAATATTACGAAATACCTATATTGAAAGATATTTATGTAATTATTTCACTTGATGAATCATTAAAAACAATGAACAGTAAACATTAAAAGATAATGTGGATTTATTACACTTTCATTAGTTTGGCTTTTCAGGTTATAATGTAAATGAAATTGCCAGATTATGGGTGTAGTCATCTGCAACATTTTAAATGTTTACGATGTATGTAAATTGTATCTAACCCTTTCGACTGTTTTACTATTCATTTACTGGATGAATCCTGTTTATCAAAGTATAATTTTGGTAATATTAAGTTGTACTGCCAGACCAATGGGATTTCAGTAAAAATTCACAAAGTCGCAGAGAATAGTTACAATATTTGTTCTGAGTCTTGTGTAGTTATATGGACAGGTTTTTATATGCTTTAATCTTCAAACGTAAACACGTAGAACCGCACACGAACCATGACAAGCTCATTAATTATGTAAACCTAATAAATATATATTTTTTAATTCGACACATCAAGCTGTCTCACGGTGACGCGTTCACACTACTGATGTTCGAAGATTGTATTCTCATTTGTTGTATTCCTCAACTGAATGCATGGAAAACTGACTGAAAACATTGGATGAAGTGTATTGTAGATTGAAATACAATTTTTAAAAATTTGCAAGTTAATTTACAATAGTAAAAATGTAACTTACTTTGCTTGAAGAGCTTTAGTCCAATCATCAACAGGTATCTTTAAACCCGATGTTAAACTAACTGATGGTAAATATGGTAATTCCATTGAATGTACAAATAGAACTTGATCACCAGGTCGATAAACTTCTTTAATAAACCATTCAACTGCACGTTTCGAATGTTCACTCCCATCGACTGGAAGGCATACAGTTCGTTTTTTACTTGATGTATTCATAATTTAACGATGTATTTATAGAATTTGATTATATCTTTTATTTGAAAAACCCCTTAGTAATTTAAATAGTTGTAAAATGAACAATATCAGATACCGAGAATAGTTATAAATATATGAAATTTGTTCTACGTATTAATTGGATAAATTTATGCACTTAGATTTTATTGGTTGTGATTGCCATCAGGATCAATTCCTATTGGACGATTCAAAGTTACGTGATTATTGTTATTATTAGTCATTTAAAACAATATTTTATGCATTGTACCAAGCCGTAAATACGAAAAACTATAAATTATACAAAATAATACCAAATATGTTGATAATCATTAAATAAATTAAGTTCTGTTGACATTTGCCACAATTTCAATTTACTACAAGGTTTCTCAAGTTAAGAACTCATGTTTCTAATTGTTATGTCTAGAGATTAATATTGTTTTCATTTTAACTTGACATGGGTGTCGAACAAATGTTCTTTCTTCAAAATGCTAAACTTCAGTAGATTATAAATTTCATCTAACCGATATTCATTGGAAATGAACAAACGATTAATGCAGATTTTGGAACTAAACTCATGTACATGGTTACAACCTTTAGATAGGCTTTGGGATTACACTAATTCAAATATTAACCGTGTTTACGAAAATAAAATGCTCAATCTTTCATTCTTCCTTGGTCTCAGTCTCTTGCTTTAGTTTCTATAATTATTATTCAATTATTGATAAATTTTTTAATCTCTTTAGTAATTATTAATTAGTTGTCACATCATTCAATTATTCTACCTTTCATATTCACCTTCATGTGGGGAATGATCTCAAAAATAAATTCATCTTACTAGTTTACATCAGCTCTTTGGTCCTTATGTAACGTCATTTAAGTAACATTATGTAACATATATTGAAAACCTAGGAACTTTGATAACTTTGTAACTATTCAAATTATTGTACAGCTCAGGTAAACAACACCATCAGAAAAAAGTTTCGGTGAGTAGTTCGTAATTTAAATAATTATAACCTATTGGAATTCAAGCGACAAGGTCCAATGAGAACATCTTCAGATATACGGGGAGGGGGATTAGAACGATATATATAAGCGAACTACAGTGTCTTTGATTAGATCTTAATTTCCAAGGTGAAGGTTGTGGATATTGATGGTAAACACATGATATCCCTAGATGTTGTGCCTTTATCCACAGACGTACCACTGACCAAGACTATTAAGTTCTTATATAAATAAATAACCGACAAATAAACTAGCATTTAAATGTTTAAAAACTAAATCTTTAAGAACTTTTATTAAGGTGTACAATGAACGTTTACGTTGTTTTTAACAATGTTTATGATCGACAAATTGATGATTTAACTGTGGATTCAATTTTAATTGATTTTTTTCAAACAAACTTGTAAAATACATAAATGATTATGGAATATTCATGTAGTACAACAG
Source organism: Schistosoma mekongi (assembly GCA_034768735.1). Lineage (NCBI taxonomy): Eukaryota > Metazoa > Platyhelminthes > Trematoda > Strigeidida > Schistosomatidae > Schistosoma > Schistosoma mekongi. The sequence goes on along the minus strand of CM068308.1, from coordinate 38,344,999 downwards.
AAGTTTTAGAAAAACAACAAAATCAAAAAAATGTATTTGTGAATGAGAGCAGTCTTATTATACATTTCTTTCCGCCAGTACATTTAACAGAACTATACAAAAACATAAATACAATTTTACTTTGAAAAAATGCAAATCACCATGGTAACTGATTCATCTGCATTGGGTGTGTGTGTGTTAATATGAGATCAATGAAAGTAATAACTTTGTAATTCAAATTTTCTTTAGAGAGATTAATTATTTATAGACTTTTCATAGACATCATATACATATTTAATCATCAGATGTATGTTTAATTGATAAAATCTAAATTTAATTAATCAAGTTTATTATTTCATCAATTGTGAATAATGACCTCATTGGAATTAATACAAATGACTGAGATATCAAAGCTTCATATTCTACGTATGTAAGTATGCCCAAATACTGTCTAGTTATAAGGTGGAATAAGAAGAACACGAGACTATCTAGCCAATTAATCCGAATACTGAATTTAGCATTGTGTTAGGTACATTCGTTTAAATATATACATGAAAATTTAGACTAAACAATAACCTAATTAGAATGGTAAAATCTATGCAAAGCAAAGTAGTGACAGAAAGAGAATCACGATATCGTGTATTAAATAAAGAAAAAAGCTCTAGTTTGTGAATAGAAAGCGATATGATAACATTTAACTGGTTAAATGGGAGGTTAGGACAAAGTAAATAGGCGTATAATTGAAGATATTAAATGCATATACAAACGAAATATAGGACATAATCTATTGAACAGTAGATTTTCATACTTAATCAATCTACATAACTCGTTCCGAGTAACACAGTCCGTATTTAATAATATTTTTATTCAGTGAAGAACTAGTGTACAGATAGTGTTTCTCAAAAGTTGGGGGGGGGCGGAGAGGCCTGGGGAAAATTATTAATAAACCAGAAGTTTTCACTTATTTTTATTAGAACTGCAGTTGGAGGTTGATAACTTAGTTGTAACTTAGTTATTTTCAGAAGAAAACCCTTTCCAGTTATAACATCATTATTCATTACAGGTAAAGATTTAACGATCAATTTAGTTCAGTAGACTGAATACTTCATGTGTCCAAGTCATGTGTTGGTTATGTGATGAGATATATTTGCATAATTGGAAATAGAAAATACAAACTTTGTAGAATTTTAAATAGTTCTATCCAACTGATGCTGAATTACGAATGAACATTTCAGTAAACTGTAATTTCACAGCACCGAATAATTTTAGTTAAATAGATATTGAGAATAAAGAAACATTGCAAAGTTATTTTGTTGCAACATGGAACTTGTCTGTGGGTACTATGAATTCATCAAGGATCAAAACCAGGACACCGAAGTATCACAGTGAACAATTAACCACTAACTCTACTGGGTCAGTCGGCATCATACAGCAGAATTCTATATCAATTAGTTTTTGGCATAATTTAGTGATCACGCAAAACTAGTAATGATAACCCTCGCGTTCATGGATTATCTGAACTCCACCAGAAACTCGAATGAATACAACAAGTTGAAAACCGCTCTCCAGCAAAATCACCTTAATTTAATCATAATAATGAACTATTTAGTGACGTACTTTATTAAGCTCTTTGAGTTCTAGTTAGAGTTCCTGAATGAATGGAGTTTAAACATTTTGACAGTAAAGTAATTATCACCAATAGCACTATTTGATCCCAGTGTAAAAATCGTAAGCTGATCGAAGTAAAAAGTTGTTCTTTAACGAAAGTCAGCATCGTGTTGGTGATGGTTAAGCTTTCGTTGTGACATCTGAATGTGCTGACGTAACAAATGTCTAGTATTCACTGGTTTTCAGTGGCACTCAGTCGACAAGTACAAATAATAAACTATTTGTTGCATATATCTGTTTTTGAATGTTACTTTCGTCAGGATATTGATGTGCACTTGTTTTTGGCTAGATTTATTGTTATTTGTCGACGTAGGCTAATTCACTCTCATTTTCTACTGAAAAACTCATAGGTATATGCATAGTTTCATCGATTACCTTCATGAAGCTCTATTTCAAGAGATCAACTATATCTAACGTATATAGACTTATATACTTAAATTTTTAATTCTGCCAATAACAATAGTTCATGTTGTCAGTACAGTAAAATACAACATATGTTATGAAAATTGTATAGCACATTTCTAAACCATTTAGGTAAGCCGCTCTTGAGTTATAATAATTAAGTATACCCATCCGGCTGTATAAAAGTTGGGAACTCTAAGTCAAAAAATTGATTTTGAATATCCAAAAAGTAAGTAATTGAATTCACTAGAGTGCATCAGTTTTCTCAAGAGTGCAGATGCCTTGTTGTTGTGTTCCAAATAGTATGACACATACATTCAGGATATATTGCTAATTATTCCCACCTACCTAGAATTTACTACATTAAACACGATTTCTCAACACAATTAAGAAATTAAGAAGGATCTCGTTTACACTAAAATTAGAAAATCTCAATGGTTACCTATTGACATCAGAAGTGCATTCTTGCTTCGTGTCACCAATATCTCACTTCCCCTATTCAAATCAAGTTTATAAAATCTCTGTATTTGTCTGTTTTAACATCTATTCATTGTTCACCAGACTAGTCAGAAATGATTACATAAGTATAAAATACACAGTTGTTGACGTTATCATCACAAATTTCTAAAGCGTATCTTATGTATATACACAAAATCTACACTTCTATCTGTTGTATTTATGAATGCATTTGAAATGTGCTTGCCAACTACACTTTAATTATATGATTGACTAAAGTTTATATAAGCTTTTGTGCTAAAATATTGCACTTAATGTAGTATATAGATCAATGTGTTCATCAAACATGATCAAGCAACGGTATTTGACTGTATCAGTTGAAGTTTACTCATCAATAAGTAAATATTGTAGTTGAATGACAATATTACATTACAAATATACTAGTAGTATGCTAACTTAGCTAATTATAAGTATTATAATATAGACTATCTTATGTAGTATAATTCGTTGGTCATTCATGAACACTGATAAAAACTGGGATGAATTTGAACTGGTTTAAAATGCCACTTTACAGTATAATAATAAAGTAAATTTAACAAGATGCTTGGCAAAATAATTAAACTACCAATAGTACTACTACTGATAATAATAAGACATACTTAAAGCATAAATATATAAGTTCCAAAATGGAGGAATAAAGATGTGGGTAAAAAGATGAAATGATGTTATATCACCAAAGTTTGTATGTTTCGTTATTTAGTTGTTGTATCTATATATACATACATTTACATATATACATACTGGTAACTGTTTAACCATAAAATTTACATTCGTTGGTTGTCACATTCATAAACAACCTACATATTCTTCGTTTTGACTTCCAATAAATAATCATCGTCGTCTGCTTTTGATCAATGTTGGTAAATTGAATAACGAAGACAATCATCTGGAATTTAAATACGGAATACATAGACTAGATAGTTATTGCAGGATTCTATCCATGTCGTAAAGAAAAACTTATCAGCAAGTCAAAACTCAAAACCTAAGCGATGACTAAGTGAATATGCTCCAAGCTTCTGTGATCAATTTTGAGTCCTAACACGCCATATCTCAAACTAGTAGCCAATGACTTCATAAACTGGTAGTATACTTATTTCTTGCTTTGTTCTAGTTTATTTAAATACCAGATAGCCTTAGGCGTTCCTTTAAGCAATGATCTAGCAATAAAATAACCATATCATCCAAATAACATATAACTTCTGCATAATTTTGCATCATGCATGAGTATCTTATTCAACTTCCTTTAAACTTAGTTTATCTGACGTTTTGAAGATTCAGCTGGTGACAGATTATCAATAATAGAACTGCTAACTGATTGATATTCACCTGTAGATAAGTATTCTTGGTAGTGCTTTGATATATGCGTAAAAATAACATGCTTTATCCAGCTAATAAAACATGCTGCACAGGTGCAATCAAACTAATAAATACACAATGAGGCTGCCTAAAGCCATGGTGTGTAGTCGACATATCACTGCATTAGGCATTCACTTAAGAATGCAATATATAATTCAGCTGAAGAGGAGGTTTTGTTCAACAACTTATATAGTCGGTTTTTCAAGATCCCAGCAGTCGTAAACCTTTTGAATTTACTGCTTATGAAAAAGATTTTCCTAGTACTAAAGCTCTTTTAATTTCACTTTTTTGTGAATAAGCTTGGAGTGAAGGCCATAAGTATTTGTCGACGCTTATTCAATTTATTGTCGACTCTGTGTTTTATACTGATCTATCTAGCTCTTGAGTATGCAGGAAACACAAGGTTTTCCTTCATGGTCAGCCGAACCTTTATACTTCTGTTTTTTATACATAAATGTATTGATCTACTCAGTAACATTGTCTTGAAAAACATCGAGGAAGTGAAATTATACACTCAGCTTTAGCCTTACTATGAATACAAACTTCTTGTGTCACATTAAATTCATACAGGATTGTGTTAAAGATGTTAATTTTATTACTTTGTAGAATGGGGAATTTCCTCCACTTTATTTTCTTAATTATGACTATTGACAGAACGGATTTGTTTCGTTGATTTTTAATACCCAGTATCTGCAACTAGTTCAGCTACTAAACTATGTTTTGCATCCATGATACATAAAATGAATCAATTCCGATACATTCATCTTTCGATTTTCACAGGACAGTTAGAGTAAAATGTGCTTCTTTACAAAATTCTTGAAGGCCGTGTGCATTAAATGTTGCCTTAGGTTCAGACTAAGCTAATTTCTTTATAGAATAACTCTAGCCGCCTTATATTATAACATGATAAGCCATTTAAGGTGTTAGTTGAGCTGAGTCGCTATCAATAAAATTCCATCAGAGAAGCCTAACATTAGTCATTACTGAGTAGCTAATCAATCTTATTAGAAAATGTTAATAACTACAGTGTTTCTGTTTCAAGTTTTCTAGTATTTATCATCACAGTAACTTGTAATCTGATATTACTATCACAAATTGGCCTTAGTTGGAAAATCATTGTAAACCAGAAAGTACTGAACGGCTGTTTTATCCTAGTAAGAAACTTCTTAAAAGTACACAGTGATTACCTCACAACAGAATCGAGCTCAAAACTTTACTGTCGCATAGCAAACGCCTAAGTAATACATAGCTCAATCCAATTCCTGATACTGAATTCAAATTCAACAGTTCCAACGAGACATGTTAACGTGTAACCATCGTTTTCTATAATAACTTGTGTTTACCAACACACTACGTTCATAATTATTTCAATCAACTAGTGCCTGTTACCCCAAGTGGAGCATAAGCCTCTGACCAGCATTCTCCAGCCAACTTTGTTCTGGGTTTTCCTTTTCAGTTTTTCCTAAATGCTATTCACGGTTTCCTATCTGACTCAAATTCCCAGTGCAATGTATTCTTTGGCCTTCCCCACAATTATTTAATTCAACTTAAACAAATGCCGTCCCAGTGATGCAGAGGGTTATACGTTCGCCATCCTGAAGGCCTTGGGTTCAATTCCATGGCAAAGTCGAGGGTATGTGTTACTAAGAAGTTCCATACTAGGAAAAACAGCTGTCTATTGCTCCCTGTGGTATTCAGCCAATATCACTATGTAACGAATACAATGAGCTAAACAAAATGTCCCTTTCAACAAAGCCACCTCAATTCAAATCTAAAATCGTCAGGGTTTATCGTAATAATTAAAAATTGTTGCCTTAACTTTGAAACAGGTAGCCATAAAAGAACTGTTAGCGCCATTATGTAACCTACTTTCTAAATGAGTTTGTTTGTCAAGATTGATTCTATTCATTGTATATATCTAATGAATGCACAATGTTATAATAAACTATCCATTATCATTTTATTGTAACATTGATAATGCAAATTCCATTTATAATCATTACGTTACCTGTTTTTTTTTAATAATAACAAATCAATAAAACCTTTTTCTAAAAATCGATTTGATCGTGGCAATTATTCGAGAAATACAAACAATTGATCATTAGAGTATTCTATTGTATTTGGCAGAATGCTAAAATGAAATTCGTTTGAAGTGAATAGAGTTACTATGAGAAAATGTTATCACATGTTACCATGACAACAAATGTAACATAAATAACGAATAAGTAAAAAAATTTTTAGATATCATATAGTGTTGAAATGCTTTGTTACATTCAGTACTGTTCTTGTCATATTATTTTTGGAATTAATTATTCAATTATGTGAGAAAAACATCAACGAGAAAGTATGTTATAAAACAATACATTTTACTAACGTGCCATAAACTCAGTTAGTTGGTTAGTTAAAATAAAACAGAATGAATTCTATAATCAGTGAAATGCAAAAAATACTAAACAGTTGTTCTATATTCAATTTTTTAGAATTAAAATCAGTAGAGAGATATCATGGATGATATTAGAAGATCATCTCAATCTGTCTTAAAGAGACTGAAATCCGAATAATGTACCGTTGGGTTTTAACTCCATGGTATGAAGGTAGTACTTTCTCTGTTTTACCTCATGGTTCTGGATTTTATTCTTGATGAAATCGTGTGTGCAGTGGAGAAGTTCCAAACGACATTACATTGGTCAATGAATAATTTTCAGTCCTTTAAGGGTCCTAATAACTCAGTGGCAACAATCAAAAAATGTGAAACCAAGTGATTTGGCACAGAACAGACCAAATAGTACCAGTTCTCTCAAAATCGTAAGCTAAATAGGCTGTATTAGGATAGACAATGCATACTTATGCAACTACTGGATAATAGAATAAATTTATCTTAGTGTACAAGTGAGTTTACTACAAATGTTAGTTTACATTTCATTAAGGAAAATATTATCCATCGATAAAAGTTCGTAGTTCTCGGTAGTTGATATTAAGAAATGAAACTGATTAGTCATTAGTAGCATAGTTACATCCTGCACTGTTTTTCCTGATATTGGCATTTAACTAATAGTTTGGTTAATAATGGATTGTGACTAGTGGCGGAGTCCAAAGCACACGTTTTGTCCTATTTAGGATTCGATTTTTAAAGTTACCTATTTATTCATCATAAAAATACATGAGAAATCGTTTCTTTAAAAGTTTTACAATAATGCTTTTTCAATGTTGAACAGTTGGTGAAACAAAATGAACTTTGCAGTTTATCATTCATTAAATGGAAATAATCTCAATTCAGCACTTTCATCATTATGCTTTCAATAAACCTGTGGGCATACAGAAAATATGGATGTGATAAATCTATCAACAGTTAACTCTGAATTTCTTAAACGTTTCTAAGTTTTCCTACAAGTCTTTAAGCCTTTAACCATAAATGTAGTACAGTAAAAAACACAAGGTATGAATTAAAAATTCGCATTCAAAAACATAGATATATTTAGTTAATGTTCATAAAACTGATTTAACTGGGATATAACATACTGATTTTCTTGATCGTCTTAAGTCAGTTTGATTGAACTATATCGCTTACTGAGTTTTAAAAAGTTCAAAGAAATCATCAAAATACCAGTATCATTTAGATAACTGAATTGGATATGAAGTGAATCGCTTAAATGTTTGGTGCATACAGGGAAACTGTATCTCTAAATATTCATGTATGTTTACAGATTTGAAATAACAATTTATTTTACGGTAACTGATTATTTATAGCACTTATAAACAACTGTCTACATAAGATACTTCGGATTCGTTGGCCAGATACCATCAACAACAACCCTCTATGGCAGAGAACTAATCAACTTTCAGCCGAGGAGGAAATTAGGAAAAGACGCTAGAAGTGGATTGGACACACACTGAGGAAACCATTAAACTGTCACAAGATAAGCACCAACTTGGAATCCTAAAGACCGAAGAAAAAGAGGAAGATCCAGGAACACATTGCCTCGGAAATAGGAGAAAGACAGAAAGAGGATGAAGAGCACTAGGGAATGTCTGGATAGGAAAACCCAGGACAGAGTTAGTTGGAGAATGCTGGGGGGCGGCGTATGCTCCACATGGCGTAACAAGGACTAATTGATTTATTATTTAAATATATCTATCAGCTTCAAGCATGAAGCAATATTTGATAAAACAGTTTACCGATGGTGTATAAAATTGAGTCATCTCACAGCACTATAATTGATCAGAATCTGTGGTCAAATAATTCTTATACGAAGACTGACTTGAGAATATTGCTTAGTCTTCTTAAAAAAACATTAACACTAAGATTCAAGTACATCAAATTGACGAAATCTAAGTAAAAATAAATACGTTTCGTTCTACCCTTTAATGTTTCTTATAAAAATTGTATTTGAGGTATTACTCTAACAACAGTGACCTTACTTTTATGAGTTAATATTTTCCCACTGTCGGCATTCAAAACTTATATCTATCAGTCTCAATTAACATCCATACTTTCTATGAGAATCGCCGATAAATCTCGCAGTAAAAATCAACAATGAAATCCAAATATATCCAGCTGATGATTATCAACGTGGACGAAATGAACTCTACATTTACGGTGATCACAATACAAGTTTATTAAAAATAACGTTCGTCTAAAACGCAGAATAATCTACACATATGCTACTTTGACTATACTAGGGTATGGGAAATAGTAAACACGATACATAAATAACTGTACAAAATTTCCTTATGAGCTAATTAGGGACGCACTGTCGGCATAATGGTTGCTGCAAATCTGAACTTAAAATGCATACTACAGACACTGCATCATACATAAGGCTAGTGTTTAGGCCATAGATCAGAAAAACGTGGTAGGAATATAATTTGGGGTCATGTTCGAGGGTTGAAAGTAGGATTGATGGAAAAAATTCAGCATGAAGTTGAGCAACATGACTAAAATTCAAAGTTAAGAATACCATTTACAGTATGGGTCAGCATTATATTAATACTAATATTATGTGAAAAATTTTATTTAAAACAAGGATTCAGGATTAAGAATGTAATTTGTGATTAGTATAGTTGGAGTTAAGACTGATATTTAAAGTCAGAAATAGGTTATGGAGATGGCTATTTTGAGACGGCAGAAAAACCATATATGACACCTGCTATGATAACTACAGACGTTGCTTCGTAGTTATGTTCGGTTCAGTTAAATATATATCCTACATACATACGATTCTTGTATATCGGTTAACTTCGCGCACACATAGGGTTGATCGAATGAATGTAAAGAAAGGAGTAGATACAAATAATTATATGAGAATGTATTTCGGAACCACAAGAATCTAACAAGCAAACAAGATTTTAACAGCCAGGAAAATTAGAAGGTTCAGCCACAACTTGAATATGTACGCAAAAAGAACTGTACGATTTAACAAGTGATATGTTCAAGGGATAATCTGGGCCTTTATAGAGTCATAACTCTGTTCACATGAAAAATAACATTTATGATTAGTTTTATTGTAATATGAGGGTAGGTTGTTGGATTGTATATTATAAATAAATAGATAAATAGCTTTTATTCTGAGGTATAATTTTGTACATGAGAGCATACCAGTCTAGATGCATACTCAGAATGATGTGGGTTTACATACATACAAGGATTTAGATAAAGTGTCACTGTGAGGACATTCATTACATGTGAAGATATAAATTGAAAACCAAACCAATCGCATGAAAGTTTACAGTAATGGGATACCAAGTATATATGTTGTATCATGGTGCATATATGACTAAGAACAGCGCCCTTCTCGACCCGAGAGTTATAATTCCAAAAAACGGCCGAGAGGAAACTGAATGGATTATTGAGCATGTCCGGATGCGGATAAGACTGAGAGTACTTGGAACTTGGGAGCAGAAGAGAAGTCAATAGTATTGTGCCAGTCAGTCCCATGCTTGCCTAATACATTATTATCTACAACTAGAGAAAAGACGAAGGCAGAGAGAACACAAAACAACGGAACTGGTATCCCGAAACAAATGGGCAGAAATTAGTGCTTATACGGGCATTCAAAGACACAACGCAACACTTATGCTGTTTACTTCAAACTCAGTATGCTTAATATCTCATTAATCCTATTAAAACTGTTTGATCTTTCATTAACAACAGGCACTTACCCTAAAAGGTGGAAAATCTCACACATATTCCCCCCCGGATTTAAATGAAGTGACAGAACAAACTTGCATTACTATAGACTCATAAATATCATCTCAGTTATCTCTAGAATAATGAAAAAATTGTATGTGACGAAATATCTAATTATTTCCTCTCCAAAAAACTTATCTTTAATTCCCAATATGATTTCCTTGAAACTAGGTATTGTATGACTCGTTATTTTGAATTTTTCAAATTAGTCTTTACTAAACGAAGCTCTGGGAACTTGGTATTAGTATTGTACTTAGACATATCTAAAGATTTTCACATGGTTGACCACAGTCTCCTCCTTTTATGAGATTAACCTTCCATTACTTGCATGGTTAAACTCTTTCCTCAGTCAACGATATCAAATTGTTAAAATTAACTTGCATCTTCAGGAAGCCAAACCAGTAACAAGTAGCGTTATACAAGTAAGCGTTTGGATTCACTTCTCTTTATATCTTACATAAATAAAATATATGCAAATGCTTCAGTATGGGTAGACGTTTTCTCATGAAGTGCACCCGATATATGACCAAGTTACGTCTACGGTATTACCAGGGCAACTTCTAACGTTTGAACCCACTCTTACGAATGAGAATATATCAGAAGGCAATTGAGGATGGAAAGGAAGTTATATTTGATCGTGAATATGGTCGCAATGGAATAGCAACGTCTAGGCTGGCAAACTAGAGAGAGGGTTGCTTTCTACGATGCGGCGTGACGTGATCTGGTGGTGATGCGTGACGAAGCGCCTTCAACTTAGTAGTGTCCGCTAAAACAAACATGGTCAGCATCAATGTCTAAACATATGTAACTATTTATTTTGGGGATTATTTACCGCTACAGTCTACACGGGTGGTCTTAAAATAGTGTACTTATTCCCTCCTCGCCAATTTGCACACACATTCAGTGGCATTACTGCTGAACTCAAGAAGGTTTCAGTATGGTACGTGAAATGGAAATTGGATCTTAATGCTTCTAAGTGTGGTTGGATATGTTTTGGAGAAAAGTGCCGTAATTTTGATCTCTTCATAAACGGAATTAAGTTGTCTGGGCTTCAACCTGTAGTTGAGCTAGGATTCAGGTGCTCTTATAATCTGTTTTGTTGCAGAACAGGTTACTATCCAGACACCAGAATCGAATCGACTTCTGGGTTGCATATTACGTAACTTTTATGGCTTTGATTCGCGTATTCCGCTATATAAAGTTTGTTTCCCACCTTTACTAGAATAGTGCACATTGGTTTGATCCGTTATGGATGTGTAACGTGGCTATTAAGGATAAAAGATATTCGTAGGCTTCTAGTTCTTCGACACTACGGCGTACCATAGAAACTCGTCAACATCATCCGGAATTCTTACGACGGAACACAGTGCGAAATTGTGCATGGAGGACAACTGACAAATGCATTCCCACTGAGGACCGGAGTCAGACAAGGTTGCCTGCTCTCACCTTTTCTCTTCCTCCTAGTGGTTGACTGGATCATGAAGACCTCCACATCTGAGGGGATGCACGGAATTCAGTGAACAAGTAGGATGCAACTCGGTGGTTTGGACTTCGCAGATGATCTAGCTCTTTTAGCACATACACACCAACAAATGCAAGCGAAGACAATCAGTGTAGCAGCAACTTCAGAATCAGTAGGCTTAAACATACATAGTGGAAAGAGCGAGCTTCTCAAATACAACACAGGGAGCACCAACCCAATTCAACTTGATGGCGAAACTCTGGAAGAGGTGAACACTTTCACATATCTGGGGAGCATCATCGATGAACAAGGATAGTCCGATACAGATGTAAAGGATGGCAAGGATTGGCAAAGCCAGGGCAGCATTCCTACAGTGGAGAAAACATCTGGAACTCACAACAAATATCAATTAACCTTAAAGTCAGACTCTTCAATTCGGACGTGAAGACAGTCCTGCTGTATGGAGCTGAAACTTGGAGAATTACTGCAAACATCATCAGAAGGGTACAAGTATTTATAAACAACTGCCTACGAAAGATACTGAATGTCCGTTGGCCGGAAACCATCAGCAACATCTTACTATGAGAGAGGACAAATCAAATTCCAGCCGAAGAGGAAATTTGGAAAAGACGTTGGAAATGGATAGGACATACATTACGCAAACCATCAGACTGCATCACGAGACAAGCATTAACATGAAATCCTGTTGGGAAACGGAAAAGAGGAAAAGCAAATAACACGCTGCGTCGAGAATTGGAAGCAGACATTAAAAAGATAAACAGCAATTGGAAAGGATTGCTCAGGACAGAGTTAAATGGAGAACCCTGGTGAGCGGCCTATGCTCCTCAGCGAGGAATAACGGGCATAAGTAAGTAAGTAAGGCTTCTAGCACTTGATCATAGATGTCTTCGAAACAAAGCTCATGTTTTTTGGGACCACCGATTAAACAGTATGTGGGTTAGGAATAAAGTACTAGGTAAGTATGGTAAATCTATTAATGACGAAATAAATCTCGATTAGCTGAGGTGGTTAGGATACGTGTTATGTATGCCCAACCACCTCCTACCTCGGTATGCATTGTTGTCTGATGTAGGTGTAGACTGGAAGCAAGCTAGGAGCGAACTAACCCAAACATGGCACCAGTCAATCAAGCAATTGACAGTTGGGATGGGCCATGTTATTAGGTGCAGACTATCTGAATGAGGTCAGCGTGATGATCGTAACAAATGATTAGACTTTGGATGACATGACCCAAAACTTTTGGCAGTCGCCCAGATGCATCCATTCTTTATCTACCTCCAAACTGTAAGCTTTTGAATTTATCAAATTTTCTTTTTACCTAGTTATATTTTCATCCTCTCCATCTTTACTAACTCCGTCTCTACATCCACTATTCTGGGGTTTGGTTCGGAAATGTAATCGCTATCTCCTAATTGATTCATGGCAACTGGAACAAATGTACGCACGTACCAAACCCTACGTTGTACTGAATGACTGCACCTTTATTTCCAGTACTGTTACCATTAAGGACAAACTCAGATCAGCATCTATCCAGAGTCGCTTTACTCTTCGTATTCTTGAGGCTGATCGTACTCCAAACTATAAAACTAGATACACTTGATGCAAGCTACAAAAATAACCAATATAAAACAACGTTTATCATTCCATTATCTCTATATATCACAGTATAAACAGTCTGAACAACAATTAAACACTATTTTATCATGTTTCCGTTGATCTAACCTGCAAAAAGGCTTGCTCCTGCTACCCAAAAATAAATTATTATTAAGTTAGGACTCAAGTTAAATCCGATCTTCTATTGAACAAACTAGAATTTCATTCTCTAGTGCAATCCAGATTTAGAGACCTTCTTGCTATAGTCTAACCAATTCAGCCCTGAAAATAAAAATGTCACACTTCAAATCCACTATTTATTTGAATTATCTTGCAAATAAGTACTCGAGAATAAGGATCGATTTGCCCCAAGCAGTTTGGGAAACAGATTCACTTTCTTTATTTATACGACATGTTGATAATTTCATCTTTTCTGACGTCACATTGACAATATACACACCAAATATTATTTCTTAATCCACTAGCGAAATAATAGGGACTGAGTAATGTAGTTGAGTGGATCTGACAACTTCAGTCCTACCAACGACAGCCACGAAGGCGACAAAGACCAGCCCTATGTAAAACTGCAGTCAATCATCAAAAAATGCCCAATCAAGGGCCTAACCATTATAATGGGAGACTTCAACGCCAAGGCTGGATTAGACAAAACCGGTTACGAAGACATTATAGGATGATATGAACTAGGAGAACGGGACGATAACGGTGAGATGTTTGCAAACCTATGTGCCATCGACAAAATGATTATAGGTGGCACCATATTCTCCCACAAATGTATATACAAAACTACATGAGTTTCACCGGACAACACTACGGGGAACCAAATTGACCACATCTGCATCAATGAGAAGTTTAGAAAGACCACAGAAAACGTAAAAACAAGGATATGAGCTGCTATAGCATCAGGTCACCACCTGATGGTAGCCAAAATGAAATTGAAGCTAAAGAAGCTCTGGACGACCAGAACCGCAGTATTACGAAAGTTTAACATAGCATTTCTCCGAGACACCAACAAACTCAACGAATTCAATATAACTCTCAATAATAAATCCTAGGCATTTCACGATCTTCTAGAAAAAGGAATGAACGATAACATCAACATGTCAGGAGGTTTTCGGTTTTAGGGAGCACCACTATATAGTATAGATCTCTGTTGGCACTCTGGATAAAATCGAAGAAAGGAGGGGCAAGAAAAATAGTTATTAATAATGGCCAAACGAGAACAGAAAATGCCAAGGCACAGGCCGGATACACACAAGCCAACAAGCAAGTGACGAGGAGCATTCGAGTGGATAAACAGAAATATGTTGAGGACCTTGCAGTGACGGCTGAAAAAGCTGCAAGAGAAGGAAATATTAGGCTCCTATAAGATGCAACGAAGAAGCTAGCTAGGAAATTTAGTAAGCCAGAACAATCAATCAAGAACAAGGCTGGCAAACCAATCACTGAAGTGCATTAACAACGAAACAGGTAGTTAGAACACTTCGAAGAATTCTTGAATAGGCCAGCCCCACTGAACCCACCAGTCATCGAAGCAGCAGCCACATACCTCCCTATAAGCACAGACCCAACAACAGTCGAATGGCCATCAGACAGGTCAAGAATGGTAAGTCAGCAGGACCAGACAACATACTAGCGGAGGCACTGAAGATATAGAAGCAACTTCAAAGATACTCAACATTCTCTTCAGGAAGATTTGGGAGGAAGAACAAGTTCCAACAGACTGGGAAGAAGGGTACCTCAACAATATGCCAAAGAAAGATCTTAACAATTGTGAGAACTACAGAGGCATCACTCTATATTCAACACCAGAAAAAGTCTTCAACAGTGTCACTAAACAGAATGAAAGGCCTAGTCGATGCCCAACTTCGAGATCAATAAGCCGGATTTCATAAAACTGATCGTGTACAGACCAAATCATGACTCTAAGGTTCATTGTTGAACAATCAATTGAATGGAATTCACCACTTTACATCAACTTCATCGACTATGAAAAAGCATTCGACATCGTGGAGAGGAGGATATTATGGAGTCTTCTACGACATTACGGAGTACCCGAGAAGATAGTCAACATCATACGGAATTCTTACGACGGACTTCATTGTAAAATCGTGCATGGTGTTCAACTCACAGATCCATTCGAAGTGAAGACCGGTGTCAGACAAGGCTGCTTACTCTCGCCCTTCCTCTTCCTACTGGTCATCGACTGGATCATTAAGACTGCAACATCTCAGGACACTCGGAACACAATGGACAGCATCGATACAACTAGATGACTTAGACTCTGCAGATGACACAACTAGCTCTTCTATCCCACACACAACATCATATGCAGATGAAGACGAACAATGTATCAGCATAAAACTAGGTCATTCACTGTTCTTCTTGTAAGTCAACGATCTCCAATATTACTACAGGCACAAAAGAGTTAAGATATGACATAAAGTAGCAAGAGTCGATAATACATGTGAACTCCAAGTTTGATTCTACGCACTGGTAAGTTTCCCTAATTTGTGGATTATTACCTGTTATTAAGTACAGGTGTGTCGTCATGACCATTTACTATAAAAGCCCCATACAGCTTTATGCTAAAAAAGTTGATTGCTATCAGTAATAACACTGTGATTGTGGGGTCCTGATGTTTCAAATATATTTCTTTGTCTGAGCTTGATATTAAGCAATTACTAACATATGTATGTACAACGTCGGAACAATGGAATACATTATTCATGAGAAGCTGAAAGGTTTGTGCTATCTTGCTTGGTCTAGATGGCATGAGTGGAAATGTATGAAGGCCAAATGTCGTTATAACAGTTCATTTGTCCAGTGGTATTTGAGTGTGAACCTCTACAAGATATAGTTTTGGAAATACGGTCACAATTTTGAAGGCAGCCATGAGGTGATGGGTAACGGTCTGGTGTGGTTCATTAGTTAAGCTGTCGACAATCACTGGCATAACAACAGTCATTACTGTCTATGTTGCGATGATGTGGAATAAGAATGACACTTATTCCCAAATCCATAATGTGGCCCAATTATTCCTTTGATATTCTCGATTTTCGAAGTGCAAGTCTGAGTATTTTCGAAAATAAAGGTCGACCGTAAGTCGTTGTGTGGTGTGTAACACTGCTTGTTGTGCATAATAATTTCGTTTTGTTTAGGTCAAAACACTTGTCATAAACCGGATGAAAATAAGAGCTTATTAAATGTTTTATACAAATTGGGCACAAACTGCATCCGGAGGCAATTTTTCCCGTAAATTGGTGACTTACTGTTGATATCTTTTTCTGATATTTGCTGAAGTCGACGAACAGGTTGTGATGGTTGTGTACTTCACTACCAATGATAAATATTTTAACGTCAGTAATTGTGAAAGCCAAGTATACAAGTTCACACAAGCCCACGCTGTGATAGACATAGCTCATCACACACGGGAAATCCTTAACCTCTGGTCGTTGTCAAGGTGAATGTTGATTTGTTACAACAGTTAAGTGAGAATGCTGGCAAGAGACTATGTTCTGTGCTAATGTGAACAAGGTAGCAAATTTTCCTCCCTATATCACTGGCCAATGGATGGTAGCTATTTCCACCAGCTACAGTTACGAATAACGCGCTCTGGCAAGAAAGTTTATCGACGTTTTAAGGGTTTGGTATTAAGGAAGCAACAGAGCTTTTTGAAGTTACTGTGAGTGTAACCAAAGGTGTTATTGTGCCAAAACAGATTTCAGGATACCTGCTGATGCGTTCGAGACAAAGAACCTTTTTTTTTTAAAGAACTTGTTCACAGTGATTTTCCAGACTCATATCGTAGATGGAAAACAGCAAATGTTTATCAAATCGTTTAATTACTCCGTTCGCAGTCGTATAAGGCTTCTCACTGAAATAACCCCACTGTGGTGTATTGCATCGATCCCTAAAATCCGGCATACAGAGCATGCTAGTATGTTCTCTAGGTTGTTAAGAAATGTTGGTTTGTCTGCCTATACATGTTGAGGTAATTTGAAAAGTAAAAGTTGTTGAGACGAACCTTTATCATAAATTGATTGTCCGATCACTTCCCGCACTCGTGACAATACTTTCATAGAAAAATCGCCATTAATTGTGAAGTTGTAAGGTAACTGGTCTACCAGCTAGCTCCGCTTTTCTGGGGGACATTGTTTAAACCGATTACGAGACTTCGTACATTCTGAAACGGGAGTGACCCTGTAGCATCAAGTTTTACAACCTTCAGTCAGGATGTGAATGTTTGGAGTAAATTTCAGAATTCTTTCGTTCCTTATTCCCCGCAAGCATTATGCTTATTGATCAATAAAAGGAAATTACGAAGTGTTTTGTCTGAACAAATAAGAGAAACGGCGGGAATCGGACCCATAGAACTATCACACTGTGATTGCGTGGCTTGGCTTCATGACTCTACTTCCAAAACGTTTGGGATTCTTTCTAAAATGAATATAACTAAATGCGCATTGAAAAGATGGTGCGAAAATTTTAAAAATATTGCATATGTGAAAATATTTTATTTTTCAAAAAAGTGAACTCACAATACGTTTGGTTGTTCACTAAAACACGTCTTATTCGTGCGTGTAATTCCACTCTTGGTAAAAGTACGTCACTCACACTAGAGTATCAAAACGATTAAACGCGGGAAAAATACGAATGTAGAGTACAGTAGTGGGTGGAGAGAAATGCGTATTTAATAAAAAATAATGCTGAAATCGATCTGTGTTGGCCGTGGAGAGAACTGTTTTCCGCCTTACTATTTTTCGTGACTTTGTGGCTATATTTGATATATAGCCTTCAGCTGGTGGTGTCCACCAAAGTAAACAATCAATATCAGTGACTCAAGCCCACTTAACTATTTAGTTATATAATTATTTGCTACGACGGAGCAGCCATCTCCTGAGACCTACTATCCTGAAGAGTGGTATGTGTACTTCTCAAATTTTAGACTTTTCTTTGCATAAATAGTGAAGTTTTGTCCCTTATGATCTGAGTTAAGGCCATAGATGTGCTTTCAGCACTATAGAGCACAACACCCATAACGTCTTTCCCGAAAATAAAAAAGGATTATTTGCCATTTTGGAACAGAAATAACCAAGAGATTATTCTCTACAATATTGTCCTTCAGTGCTCGAAAAAATTAGCTATGCACTTAGACCTCTTTCGAACTAATCAACAGGTGCCAGTACTATCTCTTCAGGTAAAGAGTTCCATAGTTTGCATAATTCAATCACAAAACTGTGAGCACCCCATGAGTGAGATGGCCATTACCGTTTGCCGACTGCTATAGAAAATCAACAAAGTTTAGTGACAGATAAATAAGAATGGATCATCCAAGCTACGTGTTCTATTAATCTTTGTATTATTAATCGTTATTGTATATTCCTAGTGAATTATAACCAAGCTCAATTGACTAAAAGCATCGTTTAATGCTTCCATAAATCGCTGTGTTACATTGACTAATACACATTCATAAGTAATAGGATAAGTGTATATATTAGGAGTTGTTAATGACGAATTGATGCAAACTACGTTTGAACCAAGTAAAAATCCAAAAAGCAATGGTTCAAGACAACCGCCAAAAGTTATCCATCTTTAGATTGAGTCCAATCACACGAAGGGCGTACATACGACAGAGAAAAGTACAGTATGTAAAATGTTATCCCAACGGTCATCATCGTCTGCCACAGGCTTTATTCATAGTGGAATATCAACTAAGAAGTCTCCTGCATTATTGCAGAGGGTTATGACAAGGTCATTTCCGAATATACGAAGGGTAATTTTAAACCCACCACGTGTGTGCGCCGACAGTGTATCCCTATTGTTTACAATGAGCAATTTGCTAGGAGCCCACCCATGTATCTCATGGAAGTTCTCTTAAAGAATAAGGATCTTAGACCATTTACATAAAGTTGGGTTTGTGACTCTAAGTTGGAAGGAAGGTCATTAACAAATAGTAAGAGGTGGAGTGGCTCAAGGACTGAGTCTTGTAGTACTTCACCGGTAATTTTGAATCAACGAGATATTACAGTGCGAACCCTGACTTTTAAACGTCTAACACTCAGTAAGTTACTCGCCCAATTCATCAGATACCCAATAATACTTTGCAAGCTGAGTTGAATTTGTGCTACTAGTAAGTATTCGGTCAGTAGTTAAAGGAAACGATCTTGGAACCAGAGGTGAGCAGCCTACAGAGCACATAAGGAAACAAAATTACCATGAACTAAGATTAATAAGATCATCTAGGACCACTTACGTGCAAATTAAAAGTTGGCGCTCGCGTGAGCCGTGTAAGTCTGAAGTGCGCCACTCTACAGTCTAGCTGTGCCATTCTACGTTGTGGAACACCACAGAGCTCGAACAGAACGTTGTGTTAACGATATTGTAGTTAGGAAAGACAAACCACGGGACTCCTTATGTAATGTGATTATGTTAGCGCCTTGCTCCGTATCTTTCAAAAAACGCTCGACGCACCTCTAGATTTTATAGGCACTAGGCGAAAACGCTGTTAAAGCCACTTCTATTCTTAAAAGTTTGTTTAACACTTTTCTTTTCCATTCCAGAAGCCATATAACCGGTTCTGTATTCGCCAAAACCAAGAACACTCCTACCACGTAGACGTATGTCTCAAAGAACGACAGTTTGCTAATTTTGGCTAGAAAAGTTGTATTTCAAGCAGGAAACAACGGTGCGCTATGATGATTCTTTTCATAATTTGCACTACTTCGGAGATCAAGATTGAAGTGCACCGGGTATATGACCAAGTTATATTTGTTGTATAACCAGAGCAACTTCTAACAATTGAACCCACTCTTACAAATAAGAACAAATCAGAAGGCAATGAAGGATGGAAGAGAATAGAGTGTCGATGGGATACCAACGTCTACGCTGGCAAACTAGAGAAAAAGATGCTATCCACAGTGTGTCATGACGTGATCTAGTAGTGATACGTGACCGAGCGCCTTCAACTAGTCGTGTGCGCCAAAACAAACATAGTCAGCATCAATGTCAGGAGCCTATGTACATATTTATTTTGGGGATTATTTACCACTACAAGATTATTATTATTAAGGACTAACATACTCTCGCTGCATTTTATTCCTCGAAACGCAAATCCGATAAATCTAAAATCTGATCAGTTCAAATTACCACTTAACTGTTTCTATACACTAAAGTTTTAAACAAAAACTTAACAATAAATCGAATCGGAATATCCAGGAATATCAAGAAGTAGATCCCAATGAGCAACAGTTAGCTAATTTTACTAAGGAAAGTTGAAATTGAGTACAAGTTTACTTCTGTGGGCATCTAACGTTCTCTGTTCATATTTTAGAACATAGTGAAGTCTTCTTCCCTATGTTTGTTTATGATAGCTAAATTGAAGGTAAGGTAACCTTTATGACTTGTGGCGCGTCGGTTCTGGACTTGGTGTGTTAGTGCTTCGCGGATGGCACATTTTTATCACGTGACTACCCAACGTCCTACTGCTGTTGTAAAAACGTGCACAGGTAATGTCAAGGTATTTTGATTACGTTTTTGTTTAGGCCATTTCACAAGTCCAAATGATCTCAACTTACTGATATGTAAGAACACATATGTTGAAGTATTTGAAGTCACATGCGAAGGTTTGAAATTAATTCGAGATGTACCTATTAATGCTAAAATCGTTGCTGCCAGTTTATTTAGACGAAAAGTTAGTTTTTACAAATATTCAATGATTTTCAGGATCGTGAAACGGATTCCTTATTTTTACTGACTCATAAGGCTGGTGTCGCTATCATTGAGTGCGTAAGGAACAATGATTCAGTTGAGTTTGTCACTGTCGCTTCTGGAAGTGTAGAAGTACTGTGGTATTTTAAATGCACTAACGATTTCAGGACAGAAGCGCACGAATAATCGACCAGGGTTTCGACGTCCTTATCGACCCTGGTGCAAACTATATTGTTGTGCGGTTGTATCATGGCCTTCTAAAAATCATATTGCTTCACTGTATTGGGGATAAAATAGGTACTGATTTTTTGGACACAAACCAGTGGACTGTAAATACATACAGCGTAAGGTTAGTACAATTAGTTTAGATGTCATTGTCTTAAGAATCGAGGAGGGTAATATTGTTGATATGGCCTTTATATATGGCTATAGTTTGCCTACATTTGCAATGATATATGAGGATGAGCTTGTGTTACATATGAAGACATACGAAATATATGGACGGGAGCCTGCACTTCGCAATGTCCAGCTGACTCTAGATTCGATAGAACCAGATTCTAAGCTTCTTATTCCAGTTCCAAAGCCTTATGGTGGTGTTATCCTAGTTGGTGACAATATTATATGCTATCACACCAAAGATGGGCCACATATATCCCAATACATACCACAGGCAAAAGTGAGTTATAATGCTCGTACAGTTTTTTATATCACTGTATTTTTGGATCCATTTGTTTTGAGTCATCCATGAATGTTTGTCACATTTTTCCTTGGGAAACCTGTAACTAATCATGACGTTATCTTAATCTACTGGTATGAACCAAATACAGCCTTATATTTACTACGTTCCTGTTTTTCGATTTTATAATCGAGGTGTCGTATAAATATCTGAAAACTTGTGTACGTCATACCGTTTTGTATTACCATGTCCTTATACATGACAACTTCGCCAACTTGACTTAAAGCCTGACTCCCGCTTTCAAATACCAACTTCTGTGGTAATTTAAAACTCATTTCAATCAAAGTTGACTTCATATGTAGCGTATCGAGGTATTTGTCAACGAAAGACAGTGTACTGCGCGGAAGTCTGTTGTTCTAACCTATGCGTGCGAAACATAGGCTATGCAAAGTAAAAGGTATGCAAATAATCTATGTTAAAGTACGACACAGAGTTCTACAAAAATGATAAATCGTTCTATGAGGTCGTAAACCATCATCGACTGAGATGTTTAGGATGTATTGAGTTTGCCTATCCACCACCTACCTCATCACACGGTGTTGGCTGGGGTAGGAGTAGGTTAGAAGGAAGCTAGGGGCGTCCAAACCAAAATATGCCATTAGTCCATAAAGTTTTTGACTGTTGGTCTAGGCTGTTTAGGTAGATGCACATTACGTGGTTGGGGTTGGCTTGATAATTGTGATCAGTGTCAAGAAACATTGAGTGACATGATTCAGAATAAGTCAGTGGTCTGGGTCTACTTAGGGATGCCCTCATTAAGATTGAGTAGTCCTATATGTACAAGGAGCTCTAATAAGCTAGCTTCTAAACTTTATCAAAATGAATAAAATGTAGTTAACGATCACGTAGATGTTTTACAGTGTATCTCTAATAGACTTATACTTCGCTCAGTCATGTGGAACACCTTAGACACTCAGCTTTTAGGCATGTTGTGTTAGTTTGAACTCTGCTTTATTCTTAGTTTAATTAGAAATTGTTTTAACATACGTTGTAACTAAGGCTTCTGAAATGCAAATAAATGAACTTGTGGATGGTTTATGGGTTACACTAACTTTAAAGCTTGTTTTTTATTTTTATCAAAATCTAAATTATGATTATCCAATCAAATTGATGAATGCATCCAGTATTATCTTAAGTTATACTCAAGTTTATTTTTCAAAGGTTGCCATTCACATCATAAATTTGCACGCTAAGTTTTCTGGTGGATTACTATCTATATCCGTAACCTTTTTTGAGGGAAAATCATTAACCATTGACTTAGGTATCTGAAGACTGGAAACATTTTGAAGACATATCAAAAAGAGAATCATTTAGTAATTAAGACCAAGATATAATTAGGCTTACGCCAGGAATGTGTCTCAACAATAAATTTCCTGTTCACCTCTGTTTATTTATAATAGGGACTGAAACAAACAAACTTGTCACTACCTTCAGTTCTGAGCCATATCACTTATTGGTTAATACGTTTAACCCTTAGCCACTAAGTTGCAGGCCTAAACTGCTTCACTCTATTCAGTTTAGGTGGGCAGACAGTATTATAAACCATCACAAAATGTTTGGTACTTGATTACTTAGCTTCCTGGTTCATATAGCCCGATTTCATTGATCTTATTCCTTCTAAAACCATATTTCTGATCTTTTCCACTAATTTTTGGTATGTTGAACTCCGCTTGTACTTCCGTTCTCGTTAGATTATAGTAACTTGAAACGACACACATTTGTACCTGGTTTTACGTTGTCTGTGTCGTAATCTCGTTAAGCACTTAAATTGTCTTTAGTGTGCTAATGAAGAACATAGTTCCGTGTTTTATAACAACTTATTACTCAACCTTTTAGGCCAGTCAAGTACTATGTTATGCTGCTGTTGATGCGCAGCGTTATTTATTGGGAGATATGGCTGGACGCTTATACATGGTGCATTTACTCTCCGAAGATATTTCTGCAGCTACAAACAATGGTGCATGTAGCTCTGATAGTCTCTCAGCAGTTCGGATCGGATCTATCCGAATTGAACTTCTTGGTACGTAGGTTAGATGCTACGTTTTTTTGGTCAAGTTATTCACAACTGTGATTTTTGTTGCACAAGTGGTTTAGGTATTAACTATTTGGAGTGCTCCAATCACTTATTTCGGAGTCACACTGTATGTTATGCACTCTCAGTGACTAGTTAAACTGTGCTAATAGCCATTTCTCACCTTGAAAATTCAGGGTGATGCTTGTTCATGATATAATTACTTTTTTGTATATTCTGTAGGCAGATGCATTCATTCATTTTAGGTCCCCATCAAACTGAACAGCTTTCACAGTAAAAGCTTAATTATGAAACTCTTGTGAGATTTAGTAAGTTTACTTGAGTTTAAAGTAAACTGCCAATTTAATTACGTGGTCTATACTTTTGATAGGTTTTCTATATGATTCCTGGGAATCTAGCATTCCCAACACTTCTGCTTTCTAATAGCTTTTACTCTTCAGGTTCATCTGCAACTTGGCTGTCTATCACTATTGTCGGAGTGACCACCTGGCTCGAAGGTCTACCTGATCTGATGCTGCTTTATCTTTTGGTACTGGCGGTATATTGAGAGCATGGACAAAGATTTCTAGTGTCAGACAACTGGCCGATTTTTTGCTGTTCGACATAGGGTTGGTTCCGATGTCCAGCCCATTTGTCTCTTCCTACCTTTACTTCATAGCACACCTTCAGACCACACATGGTTCTATCTGGAGGTCGTGGTTTGGTCTGTAATTCGGAGTAGACACTGGATACTCAACTTTGTACGTTGGCAGCCTCTGAGACACTGTCCGTGTTCTCAATAGCATTATGTTGTAGATCGGCTCATTACCTATATAATCGTGGTAGGAATGCTGAGTAGTAACTAGTGTGTCCTAGGAAGGATCGTAGAGTAGATACATCGTAGTATGCATACATTCTCTAGATGGCCTTAATGCTTTCTGGATCAGGACGGCAATCCGATTTATCGAATATAAATCTCAGATACTTCACGAACGTCAGATAAAATTTACATTTCTCAGGGGTCAGCAGAATACATGCTCGTAATTTCATTTCAGCACGGTCTTAATTCGATCATGTAGTTCCTCCAGTGATGCGACTAAGTTTATCTAAATCCGCGGCTACTCTAGTCTTCCAGGCTAGAATTGCTCCCATCAGTTGTTGAAAAACTGCCGGTGCTGTTTTGACTCTAAACAGTAGTTTTGTGTATTGGTAGAGTTCCTGATGCATATTGTGAGTAGTTCACGGTATGCTGGTTCAACTCTAACCTACAAATAAGCGTATGTTAGGTCTAACTTGGCAAAACAGCTACCTCCATTTAGAATGATGAGTAGGTCATCAGGTACTGGTAAAGAGTAGTTGTGAGTGAGAAGTAATTTGATAAGCGGATCATTTTTTCAAAATCAGTAGTTATTGTAGTTGTAAAGGACAGTGATGTTGCTCTAGGACAGTTGGAAATCGGCGCAGATGCGTAGTTAACCGTTAGGTGTCTTGACGACTATTGAGGCTACCATAGCTTGAAACGATATTTGTATGAAAACACTTTATTTTTCTAGATGTCGAAGTTCTGCGTCAATTTCTAGCAGCGAAGCGTATGGTCTCTTTGGTTTAGCACCCGGCTAAAACCGAAAGGTTGCCTTCGTTGCTGAGCATTGACCCAATCCAGGTTGAAAGATAGTGGAGAACTGACCTAGTAACTGTGTTGCATATTCTTAGCAGGTTGTCTCACCAAATGAAACACCGTACTTAACAGGATGTTAGGTAGCTGCAACTGTTCAAACTAATATAAAGCAAGTACATTTAAATCGGGTTGTATCACACAACATACCCTGGTGAATGTTATATCACAGAAAATTACAGCACAGTCTAATTGTCTCAATAGGCACAGACAACTACCAGATGCTATCCGAGGGTTTTTCATTGTCGACCCAATCAATGGGCTGTCCATTTTAACCCAAAACTCTCGTGAAATGATTGTAGTGTCTGAAGCGGTATTTATCAATAATCTTGATGAATACCCTTTAATATTAAGGGAAATAAATTTTCTCTCACCTGGGGTTGTACTTTGACAGTACGCTAGTAGATGGTATGGCAACTTAAACCTACGGCGTTTGTGCCCGGTTCTACGTTGCTGCCGCTGATGATGATGCTAGTAGATTCAATGAATTGGTGCCGAGTTCAGAAATAGGCTTTCCCATGTTTTTGGGCGCATATGGTGGTGGATTTGATTTCTAACGCTGACAAACCTCATCTTTGTGACCAATAGAATACATTCTATGCAACGATGGCTTTAATATGATCAGGTTCTTGCAAATTGCCGTGCACCACAATGCCAGCATGGAGTGGAAGGATTCGTATTCGTTCGTTGTACTAAGCCTGAATCAGATGAGCTAGTCGTAGCAGGCTCAAGTTTGAAATGGCTCAATGGTTGGTGGACTACTTGGACTTCAGCGTAATCTTTGCCTCCACACTGAACCATAGTTGTGTGGCTCTGAGTATTGGTTAAATGTAGGTATTCATTTGCAGTGTTACTCGAAATTTGTTTGGGGTCCTGGTCCAAACGACACAGTATTCAAGTTCTAATATATCTTAATGTCTGGGATTTTAGACCACAGATAACGATTAAACTGACAATTAGTCAATAATTTTAACCAGGAACGTTCGCATTTATGAATAACGATACCCTCATAAATAAGAAAATCAGAATCTTCATTCTTAATCAGTTTTTAACTTCGATGTCGCGTGTTAAATAAGGAGTTGGCTCCAAACTGCTTACTCGGTGACTGAACAGTGTCAGCGAATGATCCATCACGTGGGTTCTGTAGTAAAATCAAATTGCAGTATTTGTCTTACTCACTGGTGCTCAGTTTTCAAAGTAACAGATGAACTTTCTATGAATCATCTCGGGTTCCGAAATTGAACTTAATTAAATCCTTATACCACTGAAACCACATATCAAAAGAAACGTTTGTATTATGATTACAGTGAAATTCAACAATGGTGTTGGCAATGCCACCAATCGACGGTTCAATAATAGAAGCAAGTATATTGGGTGGCAAAGCAGACGTAAGTTTTGTGTCTGCCAACATTTAGATCAATTCTAGCTGCTGCTTTAACAATAATTCCACTTTAACAGGATCAGTGATTGGAGCAGCCCCGTCATCAGTGTTAGGTTCCTCAAGTGATTTCTGGGATCTGGCATCCCCAACAACCTTGAAAAAGCTTTTCTTACTGTTAAGTAACACGCTGCTTGTTGATGCAAACGTACATTGGTCACCTTGAGATATCCTGCTAGTAGTACATCAACAATAACGGCTTATATGCTGTTTGTCTGTTGCTCCTTTAATGACTGACTGACTTATTGTAATGCTTCATTCCCTTTGAAAATTACTGGGTTTGGTTTATGAAGGAAAATGTTTGTTTAATTATGTTTACTATGAATTTTATTTGTCCAGAATTTATTCAATCCAAATTTTTAATAGATGTTATATTTAAGGGTTTGTATTTTTTTAGTGCTAATATTTAGGTCTGTAATTAGTTATCTTTTATTGGCATATGTATATCCTGAGCAGATATTCTCTATATTGTCGATTATCTATAGATTTCCAGGACGTGCGTACCGTCTCATTTCAGGAAACGTCATCTAGGTGTACTCGTGTCTTACTGTTGATGTTCACACGGAAATCCGAACAGGTACCTATCTCTAAGCTTTTAAGTCCAAATATCCTTTAACTCGCTCAGCAGGTATACAGTTATTAGCATAAGTTGTTCTTTTCACTAACAGCTATATACTAAGTATATTAAAGTGTTTTGTTACTTATAGTTCGTACTACATGTTTACTTTTGTAAATATATTTTTGGTCGAGAAAATAAATTGAACCTTTAATATTGAGATACACTTAATTATTTCATTGTGAAACTCGGATTATATTTCGAATTGGCTAATAACTTGAATCACTTTTTTGTGCTTGGTTCTTTTTCATAGGAGAAACTGCTACACCTGAATCTATAGCCTATTTAGACAATGGAGTTGTGTTCATTGGCTCAACACTTGGAGACTCACAATTAATTCGTTTAAATCCTGATCCTGACCCTGAGCGTAATAGTTACATAACCATATTAGAAACATATACAAATATTGGACCAATAGTTGACATGGTTTTATTGGAAACAAAGGGTCAAAATCAACTAATCACATGTTCTGGAGCTTATAAAGAAGGAAGTTTACGTGTCATACGGAATGGGATTGGAATTCATGAACATGCTACAATTGATCAAGATTTAATCAAAGGTTAATCTTATTGTTATGTGCTGTCATCCTCAGTTTGAATAGAAACCTTCATATTATCACCAATTAGTTTAAGTACTGCCGCTTGTGGCGTAGGTGAGGTGTCCACCTTCTGACTGAAAAATGAGTATACTGTGCAGTAATTTTGTGTTTTCCTTCATAGCTGTGAACCGTAGCATCTAATAATAGGGAGTATCCACAGGTTACTAGTATTTTATCGTAAGTATCTTTATTGAGTGAAATGGGTCAGAATCAGCTGCAATGTTGCAAATTCATGCTTTGTTTGCTTCCCCTTGGATTATTGTTTTAAATGTTTTCCCCTTCGACTTGATTCTTCTTGTACCATATTCTCTATATAATCCTTTTTACCAGCAGTGATATTAATTTGGTGTTCTTCTTCATGCTTTCACTCTACTGTGATGGTGTGGTAAGGGTGCTCAGACCGATGGGCCAAGGTCTACGTTGCTCGTTGCTGACTGTTTTCTGTTTTGTCTTTAGGTGTATTATTCTGTGGCTTGGTAGAGAGGAATTTGCGCCGATGAAGTCCACAATAGCTGTGAAAACTCAGAAAGTAAACCAACCAGCTCAGAGATCGCGATCAAACCAAAAAGGCTTTTACTTTATATACGTTACCTGTTAACCATACTATCAACTGTGTTGTTCGTCGACTCATCAGTGTGCATTCTACCAGTAATCCAGACTTACTGAGAAGTGTGATACATAGACATTCGAGTCTTACATATTTTGCGTCTTTCCGTGCTTCGTCTTTTCCTAACTGGTTTATTTCCCTTTATTCTTTCTTAGTCGTGTTTGACAATTACTAGTGATCTCCCAGTTTTTATTAGAGCTATATCACATTTAGTTTGTCACCTGTACAGCCCAAATGAAATAACGCTTATTTCTGCAAGACGTTTGAGTTCTTAGTCGATGATTAATATCATATTCTAAGACAAGCTTCATACAGTTCTTCCTCCGTATAGGGCAAGAATAACAATTGTTACAAGATAATATGAATTCATTTGATTTTGTTGTTTCTTAGCAGCAGCATAGAACCTAGAATTCATCATAATCATCAAAAATAAAACGGTTGTATGTGCTTTGCTCTTTGCAATAAACAAATTCTAGACTTTCGTTACCTTCAGTTGTGTATACCAATTCACCCGTACCTGCTAAAGCATGTATCAGAAGAACAGAACGAAGAGACACTGTCCACATTTCTGAACATTTACTGTATGAACTTGCTTTAAAAGGATAACATATTTCTACCAGTGCAATTCCTCACTACTTAATTGATGGCGGACATACTAACAATGTCTCAACATCTTTCAGAATATTTGATAAACAGTCGAATCCGAATCTCTAATGATTTACTGAAGCGATTACCTCAACACGATTTTAACCAAATTTGTATGTGCACAAAGAGACCGTAGTAAATCTTTCTTTGCCCTGGTGAATTTAGTTTTCTAGTGCTGAATTACACAACACTTTCGATACTGATTCTTAATTCTTCTTATTCGAGCTTTATTCAGTTAATCACTGTTTTCACTTGTATTCATGCTCTTCCTAGTTTCATTCTCCAGAATTCTTCTATAGTTGGTCTATAACGAAACAATTGTGATATCGAAGTTTCAATTATGGTATCATTGTGTTTTGTCTTTAGGTGTATTATTCTGTGGCTTGGTAGAGAGGAATTTGCGCCGATGAAGTCCACAATAGCTGTGAAAACTCAGAAAGTAAACCAACCAGCTCAGAGATCGCGATCAAACCAAAAAGGCTTTTACTTTATATACGTTACCTGTTAACCATACTATCAACTGTGTTGTTCGTCGACTCATCAGTGTGCATTCTACCAGTAATCCAGACTTACTGAGAAGTGTGATACATAGACATTCGAGTCTTACATATTTTGCGTCTTTCCGTGCTTCGTCTTTTCCTAACTGGTTTATTTCCCTTTATTCTTTCTTAGTCGTGTTTGACAATTACTAGTGATCTCCCAGTTTTTATTAGAGCTATATCACATTTAGTTTGTCACCTGTACAGCCCAAATGAAATAACGCTTATTTCTGCAAGACGTTTGAGTTCTTAGTCGATGATTAATATCATATTCTAAGACAAGCTTCATACAGTTCTTCCTCCGTATAGGGCAAGAATAACAATTGTTACAAGATAATATGAATTCATTTGATTTTGTTGTTTCTTAGCAGCAGCATAGAACCTAGAATTCATCATAATCATCAAAAATAAAACGGTTGTATGTGCTTTGCTCTTTGCAATAAACAAATTCTAGACTTTCGTTACCTTCAGTTGTGTATACCAATTCACCCGTACCTGCTAAAGCATGTATCAGAAGAACAGAACGAAGAGACACTGTCCACATTTCTGAACATTTACTGTATGAACTTGCTTTAAAAGGATAACATATTTCTACCAGTGCAATTCCTCACTACTTAATTGATGGCGGACATACTAACAATGTCTCAACATCTTTCAGAATATTTGATAAACAGTCGAATCCGAATCTCTAATGATTTACTGAAGCGATTACCTCAACACGATTTTAACCAAATTTGTATGTGCACAAAGAGACCGTAGTAAATCTTTCTTTGCCCTGGTGAATTTAGTTTTCTAGTGCTGAATTACACAACACTTTCGATACTGATTCTTAATTCTTCTTATTCGAGCTTTATTCAGTTAATCACTGTTTTCACTTGTATTCATGCTCTTCCTAGTTTCATTCTCCAGAATTCTTCTATAGTTGGTCTATAACGAAACAATTGTGATATCGAAGTTTCAATTATGGTATCATTGTGTTTTGTCTTTCTAATTAATTCACGTCGACATGTTGAGTGACATGGCCCAGAATCGGTCATAATGGCGCAGATGCATTCACTCATTGTCCTCCCTTAAATCATGAGCTTTAAATTATTCCATAACTTTCTCTCTACGCTTCCTGAACCATATTTGTGCGTTAGCTCAAGTTCGAATTTCCACAACACATTACCACAACAAAACCAACTAGAATATACTTTAACAAGAAGAAATAATAAGGTATTTACGAGAAAAATAATGAGAGTTAAGGCTTACAATGTTAAAAATGTTGGAATCACGTGAGTCCAGTTCTCTGTCGTGTGATGCAATATCTTCAACCACTGATCGTGATTATCATGCAGACTCCAACTAAATGGTCTTCATCTACTACCGTAACTATCAATGAGTTCACGGACTGATGTCACGTTTTGGTTTGGCCTATACTCTAGTTTTCTTGTATCTTGCTCCTATACTAGCCAACGTCATGCGCCGTGGTAGAAGGGGGTTAGTTGTACGTAATTTATGTTTCAACTACTTCAGTCAATAAATACTCATAACTTTATCGGCTGACTTGCTATCGTTGCCTAGTGTCTAACCTCACCATCACTAACTCGGTCGTTTTGCGGTACACAGGCGGTGTTTTGAAGGTACTTATGATCATAAACCTTCTGCTTACGTTTATCTTTCATTCCTATAGTCAAAGATTAGTATTTAGTAAGCTACTTGCACAGTATTCTTGTCGAATTTTAACAATCAGATATCTGGCCTACACCTCAGGTAACGAAAGTTGGTAATAGGGATTTTCCTGTTTTTGTTCGCCTAAGTGTACCTGTAATATTTCTTCTTGCAAACTTTAAATGTGTTTTTTTGTTTATTTCTAGGTGCTTGGTGCTTTCCTGTTGAATCTGACCGTTTCGACGATACAATTGTAGTATCCATGGTCGGTCAAACTCAGTAAGCAATGTAATAAGCGTTTGCATTGACTATGTATTATAAATATACTCACATTACTCACCAAGAAGTTATACAACTTCATATAAAACCCGAAAGTGAAGGGAATGTGCTTGTTTATGTTTACTTCTTGAAATTAGGTTCCCGTTTAGTTACGTTCCTCAGTCTAGTATTTCATGGACAACAATTCACTTGACTTCTAATTTAAGCTCGATTTGGGCATGCACCAGTCAGTAATCTACCTTGTTAACACGTGCATAATTGACTTGTTACCCGCTAGAATTTTTACTTTAATCCGTTTACATTCGTTTATCACTGTTCACTTTTTTGAAAAACTATTTCTCATTACATTTTTATAGGCTTCTTCGTCTTGCAGATGATGATATTACAGCTTTGCACTTGGAAGGCTTTAAAACTGATGAACAAACTGTTTATTGTGCTACATTGTCACCCGCTGATGATTCAGATTCGGAACGTATGCTGATTGAAAATAATCATTCTGATATGTTAGATCCTTTACTGTTGCAAGCAACAACTAGTGGTTTGCGCCTGATTGGTATTCAATCACTTTGTGCCAAAGGTTGTCTAATAGAGTGGAAACCACCAACTGGACGTGGAATCTCTTGTCTTAGTTCATTTCGTCATACAATTGTTGTAGCAAGTGGGACAGATCTGTATGTGCTTAAAGTGACTGGGGATGCAAATGATCCGAAATTTGAACATGTTTCGTACGTGCTTTTTAATCTTCATTCATTGAGGTGTCGTGTTTTTCAGGGTGAATAGTCTACTTGTGAAGCTCACTGTTTTTTTCTACAGCTAAATCAATCTTGTTTTAATGATATATTATCCATCTGGTAGCCCTCATATGAAACATTGTAATTATTTATTCCAAAACACGTAGTTATTGTTTGGAAGTAACTTAGGTGGGCAGCCAACCAAGTCATTTGAGAAGCTATACTGTTTGCATTTCATTTTATAAAGTGAACCATTGCTCCATATGCTTCAGTTACAGTAGCTCAGTGGTTAAGGAGTTAGACTCTCAACTGTTAGGTCGCACATTCAAACTCCGTCCTACCTAATTCGGTTCGGTCAGCTGGATAGACCTTACACTGTTGTAGTTTAAAGCTGAGTACACTAAATGAGTTAATGTGTAGGTGGCAATCCAGTTTGCTTAGACTTTAGGTAGCCTGAGTCATTTTCACTCAAACATCCAGAAATATACCACAATGAGTTTGTGGTGTGCATCAATATATTCACGCCAACTAACTGTTATGTGGCGTCATTTTTATTCAACTTTGACATAAAATCTGTTACCTGGCAACCATTTTATCCGTCAAGTGTAAACTAACAATGTCGAAAATCTAACAAAGTCTTTTATATAGACCATTTTACAACGGAACCTGCAAATTTGTGTTTTGCATCTAAGAGAAGTATGACAAAGTCCATTCTACAAACAAACCTTACGATTTTAAGTCGTGAAGTAATAAAATAGCTTTTTTTCGTAATATTATTCCAGCACTTCAGGTAGGTTTGTCTTCCCTATGAAGTCGTGATATGAATCAGAAAGTTTGGTATTCATGTATCATTTTAGTCCTCACTTGGCTTTGATCATTTAATCAAGGTTGACTAGACAAAAGTCAAATGTTTACTTTAACTGTTAATTTTATATTTTGAACTAATTTATGAAATATAGTCAATCAGTCATAATAAACATACAGTTTAATACAAATGGATATCAGCCTAAGTTGCCACAGCAAATTAACACAGCGAGATGAAATTATCAAGGTGAATACCAAAGTGTGTAGTTGTACGAATGGTGTTGAAGTGATAACTGCTTAAACATATAATTCAATCAGAAAGAATGAATTCTCAGAATAAAGAGTGAGTGCATCTGCTTCGTTGTAACCAAATCCAAGCCGTTTCATCCAACATCACCAACCTAAATAATACAGCTCCGTCTTGGTCACTGGTATGTTGGGG
The DNA here is from genome assembly GCA_034768735.1 of Schistosoma mekongi. Classification (NCBI taxonomy): domain Eukaryota; kingdom Metazoa; phylum Platyhelminthes; class Trematoda; order Strigeidida; family Schistosomatidae; genus Schistosoma; species Schistosoma mekongi. The sequence continues at coordinate 38,311,316 of CM068308.1, read as the reverse complement.
GTATCTTAAATCTGATAATGCCAAATTGATTCTTAGGGTACTATACAGTAGATAGTCTTTTGGCCCGTATTCGTTTCCTTGAAAGAAAAGCAAAATATTATTGTCCAATGTTGCCATTTTCGAGTATTGCAAATGAGTTATGCCTTTATAATTGTCTTTTTTCTACACAGACATAGACAGATGGCTCATGAAGTGGCTTGTGTTGACCTTACTCCCTTCCATCATGGTCGTGCCATAGCAGGTATCAACGCAGGTTCATCAGGTCATATAGATTCACCTTCCCTTTCTACTCTCGATGAATCTACACCACAATTAGTTGCAGTTGGTTTATGGTTGGGTCATGGTCTTGCTTTACTTAAACTTCCTAATTTGGAACTCGTTCATGAAGAACCGTTACCTGAGACAACAGCATCAACTGGTACAGCCTTATTACCACGTTCTGTACTGATTGCTCAGTTAGAGGATATGGCTTATTTATTTGCTGCAATGGGTGATGGCACCCTTTACTTTTATACAATTGATCCTTCAGGAGGTGAGCTGTGTATCTTCATACTTTCATGTTAATACATTTAATAGTTATCCTGCATAAAACATACCGATTTACATGTTTCAACTTTGAATTGTAATAGTGATAAATGGAAAACATGTTATGATGAATAACTCTTGAAATGATAAATGACTTCGTAGACTCGACATTGATCTTGCTAATTTCAGTAGAAATTACAGGTTCTTGGTCAAGTATCGTGACCGTTTTCCAACACAACCCACCAGAAACACTTCTTTTTTAGCTAGTTAGATTTAAAGTTTCAAGTTTCAGTATCTGTGCGTTTTTTAGAATATTCTTTTTCTCAACCCCGTCATCTCTCTGTAGTTTGTCTCCGGGATATCATTTATAGTGATATTTGGAGCTTTGCCTTATTAGTTGAGTCTTTCGAATTTCAGCCAATAAATCGTGTATTCAGACCCCATTCTATTTCGATTTGGGAAACCGAATAGTATCACTAGCCTTCGTACTTAGAATATGGCTAGAAATCAGGCACACGAATCTGTATCTGGTAAATAAGCTATTAATAATATATTTGGAAACTAAATCAGAAACCAGTCAAAATCATTTTTAATATATTCTTTCTTTAGGTAGTGACTATTTTAGTAAAATACGTTTTCAGCGTGTCTAAAATTGGTGTGTATCATCTGTTAACTAACTCCACATGCTTATTATTTGGAGATTCAATTACTTACGATCGATGTAAAAACTGATTCTCATTTATTGACCATATAAATTTAACTGCTGGTTGACGAAGGTTAACTTTATTCTAGTTTACGTTATACAATAGAAAATTATTAAGCCTTTTTGAATCTGAGCTCACTTTCACTAATTAATAACGTTCGTGTGTGTGGTCATTGATGGTTGGTCTGAGTTGCGTTAGCAGATGAAGACTATCTGGTTGGAGTTCGCATGATAATCACGATCAGTGGTTGAAGAAATTGTCTCACATGGCAGAGAATTGGACTCACGTGATTCCAATAATTTTAACATTGTAAGCCTTAACTCTCATTATTTTTCTCGTAAATACCTTATTATTTCTTCTTGTTGAAGTATATTCTAGTTGGTTTTGTTGTGGTAATGTGTTGTGGAAGTTTGAACTTGAGCTAACGCATATATGTACCAAGTTCTACGTTGTTGATGATTGATTGGCGTGTTTGTAAACTTGTAAACTTCCCAGTGTATTTTAATATTTAACTCTGTGCAGCTATTCTTTGTCGGCTCCGATTTTCGTAGCTCAGTGTATATCTCATTTTCTGGTACTGTTGATGCTTTTCTAAATTATTCCTTACTTTACTTTCCAGATCGTGTTTGTTTACGCGATCCAAAGCGTGTTAGTGCAGGCACTGGACCTTCAATGTTCCTCAGACAATGGCGCTCACAACGTAAAGTGAATGTATTTGTTTGTTCGAATCACCCTTGTGTAATATATTCGATCAAAAATAAACTAATATTTGCTAATTTGAATTTAAAAGAAGTGAATTTTATGACTCCACTAAATGGATTATTTTATAGTGATTGGTAAGAGTTATATATATGTTTATAATAATGCATACATCTTGTAGTAAAAAAATATATAAATTACATGTAACATTAACATGATCGCATGTTTGACTTGTTACTACTGGACTGATAGCTGTAGTGAATTCACAACAATTGTGTCACATATTCAAACTGTGCGCCTATCTATCCCACAGTGAGTTAACACTTACTGCTGTTAACTGAGAAGTGCGGTCGTTAAGTCGTTCGAGTTTCAGCCACTAACTTACAGGTTTAAACCCTACGTTGTATACGTTGGTTTGGTCCAAAACCAAGAAAATGAATGTCTATTTGATGAATGACTTATATCAACAAATTTCATTAATATGGTCAGCCATATAGTTGTGTGTCTCAGTGCTTAGTGCCTAAATCTGTGCTTTCTTTCTGAGTTCTAGTGATTCATTATTTGTCAAGACCCACATTTTTCTAGTTTTTCTGTTTATGATTTGTTAAGATATGACGATGTGTGATGTGTAGTGATCACTATGGACTCTAGCAAGTATGTACGGATGCATGCATTACTGATCATTTGTCTACTATTTTAATATTTACACTGGTGAAAAACTAATATACATGGATTAGCCAATAAGTCTCTTGTTCGAAACTCCATCTACTTTGATTTTGGTAATCGAGTAGTCTCATCAATCCTCAAACGTAGAATGTATCTCGAACCGAAGTATACGATTCTCTGCTGGGTAAATTAATATACGTTTTCATCTACGTACAACGTAGAACCTGTCATATTTGTGCATCTATCTATGTTAATGCATCTCACTAGCATAGCAAAATTAATGCCAAATTTGTAGAAGTAGTAGTTACTTCAATGGTAGTATGACAAATATCTGAGGATATAGGAGAAAGAATTATTTGCGGAAAAAAAATTATAAAATTTTTTTAAACTTACGATTTCAGGGAAGACATTGAGTGTACCTGCGCAACGGTGGCCGACTGAATAATATCTTCCAGAATCCCCAACCGTTGATTATGGTAATCGCATCAACCTCAACCAAGTGGTCTACATCTACCAATACAGCCCACATCAATAGTCAGTGACTTCATAGACCAATGTTTCAGTCTGACCGCCCCTAGCTTCCTTCCGTCCTTCTCCAAATATATAGTGATATCCTCTGAAAAACTGTTGAAAATTCAACAGTAAACCATAGAATATGATATTAGACTCAACAGTTTATACCGATGACTCCGCTGGGATAGAACTCAGTATATTCATCTCAGTACACCTATAGTCCGATGGCACTCATTTGTAACTCCAGTCAACTACTTTTATCCATGATTGCTTTTCCATAAAATGGTTTTACCCATTCTTTTGTATACATAATATTAATTATTGATTACACATTTTAAATATTTTTCTTATGATCCATCTAGCATTGCATTGGTTACTCCAACAGCCCTCATCATTGGATCAGTGGATGAAATCCAGAAATTGCATGTTAGAACTTTACCCTTAGAAGAAACACCGAAACGTCTTGCATTACAGTCCGAAACCAGCAGCCTAGGTGTTATTACATATCGTCAAGAGATGTTTCAGGAAGGTATGGGGTTCAAACCTGTTCGATCATCAATATCTCTATCACAGAAAATTCCCAAGTCAGCTAGCCGACTTCCGAAGACTGCGCCATGTATGTTTTACCTTATCCTGTGTGTTTAACATCTAAGTGCTATTATTGCTGTATTGAGGATATCTTAGGTAACTTAAAGATGCTTCTTCTGTCAAAAATGGAATACATAAATGTAGAATCTACTGAAATGACTCAATCAATTAGTCAATCAAACAGCGAAAAACCTGGCGTATGCGTTTATTGGTTACCAACCGGAATGGCGAAAAATCTCACTCATAGTAATAACAATGGCGATGAGAATGAGTAAACATATATTCAGGTTTATCGGATGTCAAGATCCAGGAAGACAACTACTGAATGCGTCTGCTCCAGTGTGATCTGTTTTGATCTATATCACCCATTATCTAACCATTGGTAATGACTGTCACTTATACATCAACTAGGTAGACTATACCTATTGAAACAATTGGGTCCAGCGGTGGGCAGTTTGATTTGACCGCCTCTAAGTTTCTTCCGTCTTCTACCCTAGTCATCATTGCATATCGAAGTAAGCGGCGATAATACGTGTCCCATTAACAGTTCATGAGAATTTGCAACCTCATTAAGTGTTTTGTCATAATTACGTAATAAACTGTCCCTAACATTATTACTGCATGTTGTTCTAAATTATTTTCCTTATTGTGCATTTTTTTCAAATTTAAGTAACTGCATATTATAAATATATTCTCTTTTAGCTTCTGTCTCTGCTACTGAACGAAAGTTTCGTGAAATTGAAGTTTCATCTTTGCTTATATTCAATCAGTCTAATTTGGAAATCCAGTTCGCACACAACTTTTACTTTAGTCAGACCCTAGTTGAAGTAGCTGTCAGTATAGCTTCTGTTCAATCCGATGTTCATAATGGACCCTTATTTGCTGTAGGCACTGCTTTCCTAGTAGAAGACGAAGTGGAGCCATCTAAGGGACGTATTCATTTATTCCGTTGGGACCCTGAATCTTCTAGGCTTGAAACAGTTTTAGTGCATGATGTAAATGGTTCTGTTTATCGGATAGTGGATTTCAATGGTCGTCTGCTAGCAGCTATTAATAGTTCGGTAGGTTAACACAATTCGTCAATTGACTATACTCTTTAATTATCCTATTCGTTAACTCTTCTTGATTATTTATTGAGGATTGGTGATACTAATCGGTGGCCCAAACGGAAGTAGATGTAACTGGTTCGAATCTTCGACTTAGTTGTCAAAAGTCGGACGTCTTAGCCATATGGAGAGTCATTGAGTATAAATGACTTAGATTCAAAACTTTGTATGACACAAAAGTTGATTATGTTTTTGACCTTCAGTAAATGATGTATTTATTAAACCGATTGAACATCTGCATGCAACAATTATTTCGTTGCATAGTGTTTATTGAGGTTCAATGGTTAAAGCGTTCGACATTCAGCCATCACGTTGCAGATTCTAACTCAGCTGCGTTTACTTTGGTTTGAGAAACTGGACAGTAGTATCACTAGCCTTCATACCTAGGATGTGACTAGAGATCAAGAATATGAATTTGCACCTAGTAAATGAGATGAAATAATTAATGAAGTCTGTAAGTGCAAAGTGATAGTCAAAAACGTCGTTTTCCTGATTGTACAGTGTTAGACAATGAGTGTTCATTTATTGTTTAAAATTTTGATAGTCCCACAAAACATTTTTCAGTAATTTAGAATTCTTGTTCGCATGAATGGTAATTTATTGCGACCCCTGAATCCGATACAACAACAATGTACATACTCTTATGGAACCCTTGTTTTCACCTTTATGAATATGAAAAGATTAAGAATTAATAGAAAACTTCAATACCAAAGACAAATTAATATGTACACGAATCATGCATATGCAGAACAACCCATCAGTTACAATCTCAGACCATCTATATATTAATTCACTGGTAAGTAACTTTTCGAGGTTAATTCCTTGGAGTTCTATTGAAGTTCAACCGTGTCGAGTGTAGGATAGTGACCCGCCAATGGTAATGGATGAGGTCACGCAAACGTTTCGCAAATTGACCGAATTAGAAATATCAACCGTTGGGAGCCGACTCAGTGGTTTAGTAATAAAGCCTTCACCGTGAAGCTAGGGGGTCTTGGCTTCAACCCCTAATGGAATCGTGAATGCGCACTGTTGAGAAATCTCCTACATGAACGAAACAGCTATCCAGTACTTCCTGGTGATTAATCGTTATTCTAATTCAAATCAATTCATGGTGTCAAATTAATGGAAAATGAGGCGAAGGAAAGCAACAGGATCTGATAGGTTGAATCTTTAAGAATGGTGGTCTAGTTTCGATAAGTAGGTTGAGATATATATTAGCCGAATTCCGGGGATTAGATTTAATCTCGCTCAGTATTAACCTACGGGTCCTCCCTTAAATCCCTTAAATTATTCCATAACTTTCTCTCTACGCTTCCTGAACCATATTCTATATGTTCACTACTTGTTACTATTATTATTTTATTTTATCGAAGTAACTTCTACTAATGGTGGTGGTGGTGTTAATCTTGCGGTGTCACAGAGGTATGACAACTTTAACCGATGCACACATGTGCCAGGTGCATTGTTGATTATACATACATAACCTACGGGTGCGGAATGGGCTACCATAATAGAAGACAAACGTAGAGTACAGCCAATCTCTACCTATATCAATGTTAGAGCAGGATACTAGAAAACTAAACGTGACATCATCTCATTAAGTCATCAACAGTTGGTTTGAATCGCGTTGGTAAGTGAAGACTAGATGGTTGAAATTCATACAATAATCGCGATCGGTGGTTGGTGACGCGAATTCAAATTTGTATTTTTGTACTCTTATTTAATTCCTTAGTGGCTATTGTCTTTACATTCGGTACTTCAGATGCTTATTTGTATACCACTTTAATAATATTTTTATTAAAAACAGTTGTTTAATTTCATTATACTGAGCACTAATTGTCTGAGTTAAATCTGAACACATAAATTTGTATTCTAATGTTATTCTTCTAAAGCACTTCAACCAAATTTCAGTTCATAATGAATAAGTGGTTGTATTCGAAATTTATTTTCATTACTCCTAATTTTCTTGTTTTAAATAGGTTCGATTATTTGATATTAAAGAGGATTCATTACGATTGGCTTGTAGTTTCAATGAAAATATTATTGTGCTTTTCCTTCGTCGAAAAGGTGATTTTGTTCTAGTTGGCGATTTAATGCGTTCATTAACATTGTTATTATTCAAATCAAATGTTAATAATTTTGAAGCTGTAAGTTTCAAATGTCGTTTTACATTTCCAAAAAAAATTACAGATTTTAATGAAATCATTTCTTAACTAATTATCTTTTGTATCACCAACTCTAAAAATTAGTCTATTTCTAAATGGTACTTTTAAGCTCGAGTTATGAATAGGCTTCTAATAATTTTATTGTGATATGGCAGTCAAATCTAAATTTGGCTTCAACATGTGAAGTCATTGACTATTGGTCTAAACCGTGTCGGTGGTACCCTTATACCCTTTACAGTAGTGTCACTTTTTGACAGCTAAGAAAATCTTTACTCATCAGACAAATTAATTTACACCTCAATCAATCATTAAATTTATAAAACTTAATATAATCATTGTTGTGTACTAAATGTCAACTATTTTTCATCTATACAATATTCATTTACTATTAGTGTCTATCTAATTGGTTAATTGCTAGTAGAAATATGTGAGACTGATTAGCTCACTGTTCATGTGGGTTCCTGAACTCTATCTTGACTGGTTATAATTGTTTTTCCTCGAGGACAGTTTACATTCAATAAATCTGGTGCATAAATTAGAGTCTTACTTGTGAGTTCAGGCTGCCAGACTGGAACGCACACGATTCGTGATCAATAATTAGAGAAATTGACCGATATGTGTACGAGTTGATTACGGTGGAGTAAATAAATTCACTCTTGATCCTAGCTTACAGTATTCCTTAGTATATAAGTTTTCACTTTGTCCTCTAGAATCATATTCTTAATGTCTAGCCCCTCTCTGTATCACTACTACCATAATTATTACAACTCTCCTAGTGTTCATCTTATCGTGCTTATATAGTATGCAGGCAACTGAAGCTAACGCAGATTGATAACAACTAAGAGACCGTTCGTTGTTTTTGTAATAAACAATGCTTTTGATTTATTTTAGATTGGACGACATCGTCACCCTCGTTGGACAACATGCATCGAAATTCTTGATGATGAACATTTCCTTGCTGCTGAAGTGGAGAATAATCTATTTGTTGTTTCACGAGATCTCCCAGAAAACACAAAAGAACCAAGCTTTCGTGCTTTATTGTCATCAGGGAATGAATCTTGTGTTCTACCATCATTATCTAGTCAATTGCAATCAAATGCTTCATCATCGAAAACTACTATGACAACGCAACCTGGTGACAATAACGGTACCTCCGGTTCTACGAATGCTGCATCCATAGGTTCAGGGACGTCATCATCGTCGTCAGTGGCTGAAAGTCGAAGTAGTAGTGCACCATCAACTCGTCATTTTCTTGATTCACGTTTGACCAGTACTAAACCGAATTCTAGTGGGGTATCTGGAGAAATGCAACGTTTAGTTGACTGCGCTTATATTCACACAGGAGATTTTGTCAATGTATTTGTGCGTGGTAAGTATTTCGTGCTATGTTTACGTAGCTTCGACTTAAGTTCTCCGTTGATTAACTATCAAAGTTTTGGAAATGGATCCGGATTCTTCGCATGTATGAAGTAAAAGACGAGTTTTACAATAGGTTCTCTAATCTTATCCATAAAGTGAGACGCTCAGGCGTAGTTATCATAGTAGGAGATTTTAACGCATAGTCGGTAGGTTAAATCAAGCTGAAAACAGTTTGGTGCATTTTTTGGCATCCCCACCCAACGAACAGATGACGAAGACCGTCTCCTACAATTGTTCTCAAACTACCGACTATTCCTAGCGAGCATAAAATTTTAGCATGAGGAGAGAATGTTATGTAATATGGCACAAATGGAACATTTCAGTATCACTAGTGGAGAGGCTCAGTCGAAGTTTACTACTCATACAGGAGCATATGTTTGAACTCTGACTATATCCTAGACTGAGCATACACTACTGGATGTGGAAAGTTCACAACAGAAGAGACATTGGGATTTCTGTTCGTGAACAGAAGTGCGTAAAGTGCGTTCAAAGAAGAATTAACGAAGCACAGGAAAAGGTTTATCCTAAAGCAGCTTGGAATGATTTTCAACTATCTACAAATGCAGTAGCGATATCTGCATCCAACTTGAACCAACCAGTTAGGAAATACCAATGAATTTCTGAAATTGGTTTGGAACTGTCAGCAGCTCGAAAGTACATTCCAGCAAACTCGGAGGGCGATGAAGGACGACAATACAAACGGAAAATATCAGTAAGTCTGTTCAGTATAAACTTGGACAAACGATGGATGCTATCTACTCAGTATTAACGTTTGTCAACACTACTCACTGGAGGAAATCCCCATTCCTGACTGCCGCCTTATTTACCAGTAAACAATATGAGAATCACAGTACTCTGCATATAACTTTCGTTTCTTCGTATAAGTTCCACTGATACTTGTGTTAGTGATAAACAAGTTTCTACAATTTCATTACCCCAATAATGCCCACATTTTCTTTGTTTAAGGTAATCTTGTGCTTCAAAATGCTGAAGAACGTTGGACTGCTGTTGGTTATCCTGGTCACCTCTATGGTACTGTTAATGGTGGTTTGGGCCTTCTTGTTCAAGTCTCTCCAGTTTTGTTTGCATTTTTGAAGGAAATTGAATTTCGTTTATCAAATCTAGTTGTACCTGTTGGTGGGTTCGCACATGATACTTGGCGAGCCTTTAAAGCAGATCGTGAAATTAAAATGGCGCACAATTTTGTTGATGGAGATCTCATTGAAACGGTTACAGATTTAAATATAGAGGACAAAGCTAAATTGGTCAAAGGACTACGAATACCGGTGTGCAATATCTGTTCATTTATTATTATAATTTGTATTATAATTGTCACTGTTGTTTCTCGTTAGGAAATTGATTATTTGAGTAGGTACTCTTGTAAATACTGAATTGCATTGTTATATTTAGATGGAATGCTTAGAAACCTGATATCTTATGTTAACACTATTTACTACATCACTTTTCTCTTGAGACTGAATAGTGTAATAACTTTAGTACTACTACTGCTCATCTAGACTGATTTAAGGGTGGTCACAATCAGTCACTGATCTACAACGTAAAACCTAGTACATATATAAATCGGTCCAAGTTGCTTCACTCTATTAGCATCGCGAGATAAATATCAAAGTGGCAATAGTAAGTAGCATCAGTGATAGTATAAAAGATTGAGTATGCAAAATATGACTTGGAAAGGAAGGATTAGTTCGTGAGAAAAAGATACATTGGAAGGTCGCAATTTAAAAACGGATAAAAGATGTATGGACATGTTTGACTTTAAGCCATTCTGAACCGTGTCACCTAGTGCCTCCATCCTTTAGTTACAATAATCGCGGTGACCATAATTAGGCCGTTTGAGCCTACCAACATAACTCAGACCAACAATTAACGTCTTAATGGACTGGTATCACGTTTTGATCTAGCCTCTCCTAATTTTATGTTATTCTATTCCAATATCGATCATCGTAGTGCGTCGAAGCAGGTAGCGGTTGACATACATAATACATGTCTTAACCACCTCAGTCGATGATGATCCATATCCGGTTTTTCGTCTTTTTGAAATACCGTGTCTATCATCAACTTTGTTGACTCGATGGTCCCAATAAACGTGAGCGATATTTGCAAAACATAAACAAGTACTAGTGACTTACGAATATTATCTACTATTACAGGCTTTTTCACATCAATGTAACCAAGTAGGACGAAGCGTCGTGAAGCAGATGCATATTCCGTTCATGTCACAAACAACGTAAAAGCTAGACGAACTTTCTTAATCCATGCAATCAAAGGCAAGTAAGGCATCAGACAATGAAATCGCAATCTGGTTTAAACCGTGTTGGTAAATGCAGACTACCTAGACGAGGGGGGGAACCAGATAGAGACAAAAAGTCGCATACCATTAGACCAGTGTAGTTGTTTGTGTGAATAGGTATGCAGTTCTTACTGACTATCGTTGTATGTATTGTTTTATCCTTACATGGGATATCCCTTTTCTTACTTTCTAGGTAAATATGAATGAATTTGGAACAGCAGGTTCAACATGTACATCTGATCCTGAAACGCGAGAGTGTACTGTAGAAGATCTAGTTAAAGTTGTCGAAGAAATGTCACGTCTTCATTAACTACAGCCACTGTATGTAGTAACAAACTTCGAAGTACAAATCATATTGAATGTCTATTCCGACCCGTCTATATTGATCCCATTATGCTTTTTTTAAATTTGCCTATGATGGTGTTAACAACTAGTAGATATTTTTTAAAGAAAATTTTGCCACCAAATTATTCTATTTCCAAATACTTTTATCTTGTACATTTTTCCCCTATATTAATACAATTTGTCACTCTTAACGGAACGTGCATATATGCATACGTACGTACATTCTAAGAAGCTTGCTTGGTTTCCATTCATTTCACTACTACACTGCCGTTGGATGCTAGGTGTATTTGCTATGTTGTTGATTGTATTTCTTGAAAAATTAAAATAAATTGTCCATACAATCTTTTGCCCTACAAAGAATCTGCTTAACCAAAAACGTTATTCTCACATGACAACATAGAAGTCTCTTCTGAGAAATCCGCATTTTTGTTGACATATGAGGCCAACCTTTAACAACAGTGATAAAATGTGTATTGATAACCGGAGAAATGTGTCAGGTTAGCAACTAATGTTTAACCTGTTAGTATATATTGATTTAGATAATGCGTTACAGAGCCGAGAATACCTTATAACCGTACGCATCTATAATTGAGTAAAGTTCTGCAATCATCTAACAAATCAAATGATGCGTGTCTTCGGGGTTTGGTATATAAAAACTAAAAGTGGTCATCTAAGTTTACTTTGGCAGCTCACCTTGCTCCCGACAAATGTGTTACTTACGATGGCAAACTTACGGTTCAGGTTATCAGATCCAGAGTGTACCTCCCAGATCCTCATAATTATGGGCTATTCTTCTCCTCTGGGTTTGGTGTTGTCGCCGTTGTAAGCAGTCAACAAGAAACCTCCCGCCCAAGTGTCATGATAATTAAGAACTGGCACCCCTCCCAGGGTTGCAGTCATAGAGACTACCCCTACTTTTAATGGTACCTTAATGTTTTTACACTTTACCTCAGAAGTCAAGATAATTAGAAGCAAAAATCATAGTGTGCTTGCATCTAGGCTATACAGAAGAACGTAGGAAATGGAATTGTGGGTGTTTACAATACCACATTTCATACAAAAATCAGTGAGTAATGCCAAACTAAATAAAATGGAATCTTCCGGACAGTACATACGAAATTTTCAAATGTTATCCCGACTGGAAATATTGTCTCGTTTTTTGGAATCAATAACAAGACCCCTTGGTGATATTAAATCTATATGAGAGAGAAGTTGTTAAAGGTGAGGTTAGACGGAAAATCAAGTTTACGTCCTATGCAAGGGTTTCGAAAACACGTTATATACTGGTGATGCGAGACCTCAGATTTCTGACTAGCGAAATCCATGTCCTGAATTGGTACTGGTTGGTGTTAGTAATTGTACTATGTTTTAACCGTCCTCCAGCATGACAAGCCATCGAAGAACCAGTGTTGCAGCCGGCATAGATCATTATGACGCTAACATTTTTAACAAGTGAAATGCTAAGACTTTGGTCACTCAAGTATATGTGACATCACCTTTCTGAAAATCCGAATCCCATCTGAAATGTGGGAGACGGACAGCATTTGTCATAAGGATTGGCGACGCAAACTACTCTTAGAAAGTGCATTGCATTTGGTTAGTTAATATGCCTCTACACCCGTACAAAGCCGTTCATCAGCATTTCCATATCTGAAAATCCTCATAATTAGGCTTTCTTCTCCTCTGGGTTTGTGTGTCGCCGTTAAGCATCCAAAACCGCCCAAGTGTCATGATAATAAGAACTGGCACCCCTCCAGGGTGCAGTGCATAGAGCTACCCCTACTTTAATGTACCTTATGTTTTTACACTTTACCCGCTCAGAAGTCAAGATAAGTAGAAGCAAAAATCATTAGTTGTGCTTGCATCGAGGCTATACAGAAGAACGTATGAAATGGAATTGTGGGTGTTTACAATACCACATTTCATACAAAAATCAGGGAGTATGCCAACTAAATAAAATGGAATCTTCCGGACAGTACATACGAAATTTTCAAATGTTATCCCGACTGGAAATATTGTCTCGTTTTTTGGAATCAATAACAAGACCCCTTGGTGATATTAAATCTATATGAGAGAGAAGTTGTTAAAGGTGAGGTTAGACGGAAAATCAAGTTTACGTCCTATGCAAGGGTTTCGAAAACACGTTATATACTGGTGATGCGAGACCTCAGATTTCTGACTAGCGAAATCCATGTCCTGAATTGGTACTGGTTGGTGTTAGTAATTGTACTATGTTTTAACCGTCCTCCAGCATGACAAGCCATCGAAGAACCAGTGTTGCAGCCGGCATAGATCATTATGACGCTAACATTTTTAACAAGTGAAATGCTAAGACTTTGGTCACTCAAGTATATGTGACATCACCTTTCTGAAAATCCGAATCCCATCTGAAATGTGGGAGACGGACAGCATTTGTCATAAGGATTGGCGACGCAAACTACTCTTAGAAAGTGCATTGCATTTGGTTAGTTAATATGCCTCTACACCCGTACAAAGCCGTTCATCAGCATTTCCATATCTGAAAATAGTTTCGCTACGGTTAGCTAATATACTAAAGCGCACCGTCCTTCAATTACTAATCAGTCGGTATATAAAACCAGCTAGTTCCCTGTAAGTGCTAAGCAGATACTTGTTTCAAACTAGATCCTAGCATGTTCATATTAATCACCGCCAGCCAGCTTATGTTCTTACTAGGGCTTACCAGGATAATCGAATTACGATTGCCATCAGATAAAATAAGGCGTTAAGGTCAATTAAACTCCGTTTTTAAACACAATGCAGTGAATTTACTACGCAAAAAAATCATTAACGAACTTTCTTTTAACAGATATACAATATGAAATACAACAAACTCATTAATGACACCTGTAAACACGTTTTCAATCATAGCTATTTTGGAAATAATAACTGTATAGACATAAATAATGTCCGCTTTGACATGGGCTGTAAACCAAGTAGCTAAAATTAAATTCCGGATGATTTGAATCCTATCAGGAATATAAAGCAACGGAATTATGGACAACCTCTACCAAATGCATTGGTTAATGCGAGATTTTTGGTCGGCTTGAATGAATATTTATGAAGGAATCAGTGAAAAAACTATGGGGCGATAGCACGGATAGCATTACTCTGTAGAAACATCCATACCATGCAAATTATGACTTATTGTAGTGAGATTAAATATTATAAGCCTATCTATAGTTTGAGAGCATAGAAACCGGCTAATCTCCCACTTTACGAGAAATTCACGTCTGGATGGAGTCACACGTAGCTTCTGTGGATTGGAATCAACATGTAGCCACACGGTCTGGTCTTTATCAGTAGCGTCATTAGTTTCGGTTAAATCAAGCAATCCATACTATTTGAGAATACCCAATTATCTGGAACATTTTCAAACATCGTACTTATCATACGCAAAGAACGTCACGGATCTAACAAAGCAATGTAATATATACTTTATTACCCATCTATATGAGGTGCACATATCATACATTAAAGTTACTTAGGAAACTAAGGTTAAAATGTTAGCGTAAAAATATGTCAACAAACAAAAATATATTAATTCTGGCTTGTCATTATTACTGAGCATATACAAAGATTTATATATAATACAACTAATACAATGGATGCTATTTGAGGAATGCGTTACTTAATATTGACATAGTGACTTGGGAATGAGAACGAGTGGTTGCCGTTGCCAGTATCAAATGTGAGCCAACCGACGTTAGGAATTATGTTCCAAGAGAGCGTTAAGGTGACATTGTCGTTGCCAACTAACCCATGGCCATCATCCCAAAAATAATATTTTGGGGTCATCTTTTCGTAAACAAGTTCAGCCTTCGATCCACGTTTGATAATCTTATCCCACAAAACAATTTGATTTAGTTTATTATCTGCCGTCTTGTATTCAGCAGAAAGGTATACGAACAGTTGTTTAACATTCCAATTGAACAAATGGTCTAAATAAGACTGAAAACATTAATTAACATTAAGTCTTACTGATAAGTCAATGGTTATTAAACCTAAGTCATTATGATAGCCTGTGTTTAGTGTATAGTCGTCGCTTTTGTCGACAATTGCACGACCAACGCTGATATCAACAGAAGCTGATTGTCTGATGTTTAACGTTGACAGGAAGCAAAGAAACATTAACGCAGTAAACGCCGTAATAGTGACCGTCAGTAAAGCACTGGATCTTATCAATAGTGAGTACATTTCTGAAAGAATCAAGGACCGAAACAATTTAGCCTCTACGACGTGTATTACGGCATACAGTACTCGATTGTATCCAGTAGACTAGTAAAACAAGTTTCACTCGACAATTTCAATTTTTACTAAAATATAGTGATAAAGCAAAAGCAAATGCTGCGAATAAAAAAACAAAAATTTATGGCTTCGTTTGACAGTTAGGTGTTTGAATTCTAAATATGTTTCATTTATTTTTCACGAAAACTGAAGTGAGAGCTTCTTGGTCTTTACATTCGTGATAAAATATAGATCTATAGCCACTCATGATGCCCTAATACAGGTCGCTTGATGGGAAGACATTTTTTCTAGCCTCATAGGTTTTGTACATATAGTTGATTAACTTTGAGCGGTGGAACTGGAGAACGGTTGTTCCTTTAGATCTGATGCAAGGTAGTAGGAGTGTATTTGATTTAAGTAAGCACAGCATTAGCTATATTTTTTTCTAAAACTAAGAGAATAAGGATTAAGTTGCTAGTAAAGGAAAGAAGTAACAAAGGTGTTGGCCCTACAATAGTGTCCTCCATTGCCTACAGAAACTAATAATGCATCGACACAATGTAAGATCCAGTTGAAAGTGCTAACACAGTCAGTCAAGGTGAGGGGTTCCACGAAACCATTCGGCGAACTTTTATTTGTGTTTTGTCTTATAAGGGTACCTGTTTTAGTCTTAATTTTTGGATTGTTCTTATCAGCGATCTGACCAACGACTGCATATATAAAGCGCGAACTTCGAAAACAGTAACGTTTTTCCACGTGGTTTAACTGTTTGGTTTTCTTTCGAGTTATCTTTCACGTTTCTCAATTCGTAATACCATTTTTAGTACTCCAGCAATATTATCTATCTTTACTTACAACCTTGTAGTATCCGAGTATCTTGGTATAACAAAATGGCACGCATTAAGGTAAAACGTTCAAAGCTTAATACTAGTTTTCCTAAACCAAGCGACATTCCCCCTACCAGTTTTTCTCTTCTTAATCCGTCTGACAAACAAACAAATTGTAGCAAATCTAAAAGACCAACATTTAATAGCCCTTCCCTTGCACACTCTGAAGCATCTGTCAACGAGGCGCTTATCACCAATCAGCAACTAGCTGACAGTTGCATAACACTTGTTAAGGTTGTCAACACTGCCGAGCAGAATACTGATATTGCTTCTTATAAAATGGAAGGGGACGACATTACGTCAATACTAACCAAGATGCAGAATGTCCTACATGATCTAGCCCTAATATCATACCTATTTAGTAAATATAGTAAGATTGACATAGAAAGAGTTAAGCATGCTGAAATTTTCCTAGATTCCATTTTGACTGAAGTTGTGAAGCGTGAAGGCAATAGTTTACAACGTCCCCGAGAATCCCCCTCTAAATAATGTAAAGATAACTCTCTTAAAGGCTTCCGGCATGTCCCAAGTGCTTTGTGAGTGCAAAAGACTAAGAAAAAAAGACTGACAAAGTAGCTACCCAATCCTATTTTGGTTTAAATATACACAGGATTCTGTGGAATTTATTTATTTATTTTAGTCACATACTACTCATTTACAATAAGCGTTGTGAAGAAACCATTTTGGGCTTCATCAGTTGAGTATAATAATTCAATAAATCAAATTAGCGAAGTAGTATTAAGAATACAAACGCTAATGTAATGTAGGACGTGCAAATAAAAAAAGAAAAAGAAAAAAGTAAAAAAGAAAGAAAAATTCCGAAGAGTTCAATGCGTAGTCGTAGATTAGACTTTGCACAAATAAGTTTGTTAGCCAACTAATAAACCCAATATAATTAAAAGGTCAAGTTGTGATCAAAATTTAGAATCGGTTTGTAAGTGATGACAGAAGACAGATAATAATAATAATAATAATAATAAAGTAGATTGGAACAGAGCGAAAATATGCACTAATAACCATGTAAAATATATAGAGAATTATAGTAATGGAGAGATCAAACAGTGCAATTAACAGTGTGATGAAATTGTGAATTGTCACTCAAGTGATATTGGAAGGGTGAATAATAATAATAATAATAAAGTAGACAGAGAGGAGAAGGTTGTGGGGGACACAATCAAATGCTTTACTGAAGCCAAAATAAAGTACACTAGTTGAGAAACCTTTGTTTCTTCCAAGTGCTGTATATAATCAAAAAATTCCAAGTGGGATGTAGCACAAGAGCGTTTTTCCATGAACCCATGTTGAGATGGATTGATCAGGTTTCCCGAAAGTAAGAATGATGACAATTGTTTATGAATGACTTTTTCCATGATTCGAGACAGCACGGATGTCGTATTAATTGGCCTGTAGTTTTCTATAACGTTGCGCGATCCGCTTTTGAATCGCGGAGTTATAAACGATGTTTTCCATATGGCTGGATAATGCCCTTTGTCCATAGATAAAGTAAAGAGTTTCAGGCAGAGAAGTGGTAAATCTTTTCCACCATATTTTTTATGAGGGAAGCAGGAATGCCATCAGGCCCATTGTCATTAAATTTTTTTAGCGTGGCTATGGCTCTCTTTATATCAAGTCAGTGAGTCGCATAACAACCGGCAGTAAGCATAAGAACGTACTAATAGTTGCTGACAAAACACCACTACAACACAGAGCTCGTAGCAAGCCCAACGCCACAGCTCCTGATCTAAATGAACCCAAACATGAACTAGTAAATCAGAACAATCCCAGCAAAGCTAGTCCTACAGTAGCCTGTGGTGAACGCAACATGCCATCGGAACTCTCAGCCACACTGACTAAACTTATAACTGGAAGACCACATGATTTAAATGAACTGACCACTTTGCCTGGTGTAAACCAGCACACTATGGTATTAGAAACGGAAATGGCTGCCGACCTTACAGATTTAGACATTATTCCCTTGAAGATTTCGACCGATTCTCATAATAAAGTGCTGCGTGAGGAAACGTTATGCGCCGTAAAGCACCTCCGCACAGCAAAGACGAAAAAGGAACTCAAACATAAGTCCAACAATAGTTATAAGTACCTACACACCAGGAATAGACTCTCTCCATTAGAATCAGTCAACGAACCTCAAACCGTCATCACTAACAAGACCAAAAACAATCGGGACCTTAATAGGTTAGTTAATAAAAGCAACGACAAACCCCAAAATGCTAGGCAAACTAAGTCCCTGCCATCTAGACTAAAAATTAGTACTCTGTGTCGCAATAAACGATTTCTCTCCTCCCATCCTTATGTTAATCTACATAAATACTTTGAAAAAAATAGAGTGACACACTCTACCGTGCCAGAGTACCAAATACTATCGACCAAGGACAGTACTGCACAAAGAAGTCACCCATTGCCACTTATACCATCACAGTACTAAATGAACAGTAGCATGACTCATTACAACCATGGAAACTATCCGTACCACCAACATAAGTGGCCATCCAGACATGAAAATCTACCGAGATAATTCCCTATAGCGAAAGATTCTGCTCATGACTATATGCCTAGGATTCATAAGATACTGTCCATCTATTGTGTACCAAATGCTACATATGCTCATTTATATATCATTTTTTCGAGTATCCTCATTTGACACTTCACAACCCCTTTCACTCTTGATCGCTACCCATATTACACTACCTGAACCAACAACTCATGTCAATCTTGAATATTTGCAACCCCTATCATCACTACGGAAAAACGTAGTCACCATCTTATATCCGGTTAAGAAAAGCGACTTAAGCGATTACCACAGAGATAACAGGGACGTTCAGAAAACTGATCTCATGGAACAAACACTGAGTATGGATCCACTAACATCTCAGCTAAGTAAATGCCAGAGACCCCTGAAATCCAGTCCAAGTTATATACATAATTATAATCTCAACCCCTCTAACAATGACACCTTAACTTACATGAACACAGACCTTTTTACGATTGTGCTCATCAATGCCCTTTCGGTACTTAACAAAATGTCAGACCTTAGAACAACAGTTCTTATCACTAGGCCATCAGCCATATTAGTAACAGAAACATGGTGTTCGTCCTCAGTACTGGAAGCTAATATAAACATAGATGAATATTCCTTGCATCGCACTAGCCGAGATAATCAAAGAGGGGGGGAGGGTGTATGATATACATTCATAGTCACGCCCTCGTGACAAAAGTAGAAGAACTAACACTAAATAAAATCTCTGACTCACTTTGCCTCATGGTATGTGGCACTAATTATAAGATGCCTGTAGGCTGTGTGTACAGAGCACCCAGCTGACAACCAGAATCAGACGCAGCACTGTGCAGCCTATTTGCATGGGCCTCAACCTTAGGTGCTGATTATAAAGTGATTGCGGGAGATTTTAATCTGCCACACATCAACTGGAAGACAAGCAGTGGCCCACAACGACACGATGACACAATTACTGCTTTAGATTTGTATGGATGGAAGTAGCATGTCACACAACCTACACGCGGTGACAACATCCTAGATCTGATATTTTGTCACAGTATCATACCCATCAGGACTCAAGTCGGTGAAAAATAGTCTACTAGAGACCACAGAGTGGTTTTTTGTTCTTTGCCAATTCCCTCACTGAAAATACCACACAAACAGTACCGATGTGACAAAGACACCCGGTGCTTTAGAAATACAGACTGGGAGCTTTTGCAGAGACTCATAAAATACTCTAACTGGAACGGCTTCTTTACTACTGACTCACTTCAAGACTCTTTAACAATTTTTACACGACAATTCTATGATGCTTAGATACCATAGCCCCCAAAACAACATGCATGCCCTCTAGGAGTAACTTGTCATTTCGTCCACGTAAACACCGAGCAAAACTCAGAAAGCATTCAAATTGTTATTTCTCTTTTTATGATTTTTCATGTCTATACTGAATATGGGAAGCCCTAGAATCTGTTAGGATGTCACCTGATCAAGGTAAGAGGAACGAGGAGCTTATTGCGCTTAAAAGCGGCACTAAAACGAATAATCTGACAGTACTCCTTAATAGACGTACACGCACCCCAACAGACATCGCATTTTTGATCCAAGATGGCAAGGTATGCAACGACATCAGAGCAATATGTGAAATTTTCAATAACTCGTTTAGCAACTTTGAGGCTAAACTACCTACAGATTATATGCGCAAGGTGCTTGTAGACAGTACATTGTCCAAAATACCTTTCAGCGCTAAATGCATAGCTGAAGCTATCGAAAACCTTAGGTCTACAAAAGGTTCTGGAACTGATAGTCTCCCATCAGTCTTCCTCAAAGGGTGTGGTGAGGATATGCCACTTCTACTCCTTAAATTGTTTACCTTGTCGCTAGACACAGGTGAATACCAAAACATTTGGAAAACTATCTACATTATCCCCAAATATAATGCCGGTGATAGAGCTTGTGCAAGTAATTATAGACCTATAAATATTACACCTGTTCTTTTACGAATCATGGAGAGGATAATAAAAATGGCATCTCAGAATACTTACTAGCACAAAGCCAAATATCTAAATCACAAGATTGTTTTATGAGGAGTTGATCGTGTTTAACCTGTCACTTTGACTTCTTTAATTACATGACATCTTGCCGCGACCTACGCAAAATAGTTTTAGTCCTATACTTCGATATATCTAAGGCTTTTGACAAAGTATCACACTGCATACTCCATGAGAAATTATACTCCATAGGGATTCAAAACCCTCTGCTGAGCTGGCTTAAATCATTCTTAACTAGTCGATTTCAGATAACAGAAGTAAACTCAGCACAATCATCTCCTAAGAAAGTAACCAGTGGGGTTGTACAGGGAAGCGTACTAGGGCCCCTCTTGTTTACAATATATATCAACAGTATCAGTAGCTTTTTCAATACTGGTAAAACCTTCCTATACACAGATGACTTGAAAGTTGTCTACTCATGCAACATAAATGAGCTGCACGACACTGTTAAGATCGTACAGCAAGAGCTTGACGAAGACATTGCCTGGTGTAAAGAACACCAACTTCACTTTAACACTAAGAAATGTGACTGGATCAGCATTAGGTGTCGCAACCTCAACCTACACTTTGTAGTAGTTGGGGAATAAATCTCCGAATGTAAGACGATTCTGGACCTAGGCTTAAGATACACTACGGATCTTACATTCAAGGAACAAACAATATTTATCGCCTCAAAGGCACGCAGACTTATGGGTTGTATTATCCACAATTTTTGCCAATGTGAGTCTAGATTGGTATTATACAAGGTCTGTGTACGCCCGCTACTTGAATACTGCCCACTCATACTCAGCAGCCTCCGAATAAGTGGTAAGTTAAAGATAGAAGGGATGCAGAGATACTTCACAAAAAAGACACAGGATGGATTGTGGACCAAATTATACTACACTGTGAGATGCATTGGGCCTAGAACCACTTTGGAAAAGACAAGCTAAGCTCAATCTGACATTCTATTTCAAAGTTTTACACAGTCTAGCATAATCCCCCCGACCCTATATTAGGATTTATCGGTGCACCTAATTATAGACTTAGGAACCATTCAGGTACTGTGTGGGTGGGACATTGTAAGACTAAAATACGATCAATTTTTTCGCGTATAAATTCATCGCCGTTGGGAATAGTTTACTGGCAGAAATCCGTACGCTAGATAGTATAGACCACTTTATACGAGCAATAAACCAACTATTTAGAGACTCCAAGGCACTGAATAAACTACCACTTTGTCCAAATTCTAGTATAACGTGCGGAGCAGTCGGTCCGCTCAATGTGTGACACGAGAATGCAGACTAGATAAAACGACTAAATGACGACTGATCTC
This sequence comes from Schistosoma mekongi, assembly GCA_034768735.1. Classification (NCBI taxonomy): domain Eukaryota; kingdom Metazoa; phylum Platyhelminthes; class Trematoda; order Strigeidida; family Schistosomatidae; genus Schistosoma; species Schistosoma mekongi. Next base: position 38,289,262 of record CM068308.1, on the reverse strand, counting down.
CCCATATCTAGAATCGAAAGACTTGTGCCAAATCTTCGACGACTTACCACTAAACCTCTAATCAATAAGCAATAAGCAAAAAACAAAATAAATCGAAAAAGGAAATTCTTGTTTGCAACTGATTATTTTGATACCACTAATTAAATTTGTTTTTTTTCTTCCTATCTCATAATCTGTGTCACCGTCTTCTCGAGTTTATGGTCTGGACTTGCAAGGAATTGATCTCCTTTAAGCGACTTACTCCACACGCTGGCCTGGAACGTAATCAACGCACCAACAACTCACCGCTCAATACCAGCCCACACAAATTGGCTGCCTTAACCAAATTTCAGACTACCAGCCTTATCATGTCTCTGGATAGTCCACACGGTTCGTCCTGCTTTCTTGCAGCCATTCCCTGAGATTACAGCACTAAGGGCAAAAGGCGCGCGGTTGTTCGTTGGAAGTGTTCTGTAATACAAAATATACCTCTAGTACTGTAGTACTGTAAGCTGTGAAGCTTGCTACCGTTGGATTCTTAATTAACTAATATCTTCATATATCGTCAATTTCATAACAGTAACTTTACTAAGACCCTGTTACAAATAAGCCATATCATTCTGATCATGCCTGTAAATTGGTATGCTTTCATGTACAAATTGTTACTTGATAATAAACTATTATTATTGTCATATGGTCTACATAATATATCATGATCTCAGAATCCAAACCAGCACTGTATCTTGTCACTTTTGGTAAAAATTAATGTTTCCGCTGAATCAGGACTAATTTTGATTTTATTCACTATCGATCAGGAGTAGTATCCGCATCCAAGTAAACTTGGAATGAAAAGCCATCGAAGATCCAGTGTTGCACCCAATATAGACTATTGAGACTTTAATATTTTTTAAAGGCTTTGCACCCGAGTTACTGGTTGTGAGTTTACTCGTTATTCTATTTGATACAATCTCTGTGATTTAGTTGTGTACGCCAATGTATTTCGGGGTATATAAGTACATCGGCCAATCTGTCCTGTTTATTTTTCACATGGTTGTTAAGCATTGGTCGTGTTTACAAAAATTAAAACAGTTTTGATGTTTGAGTTTTGAGTGGTTATATCTTTGGAAAATCGTTGATTCTTGCCGCTCTCCTTTATACTCTACTTGACAACAATAACGACATTTATGTTGTTTGAAAAAATGAAATTCTACATAATGCCATTCCTCACACTGCCAATATTGCAGTGGAGGCATTCTGAGCTAAGGAATAGAGGGAAGATCTTTCCAGTTTTGAGTGATACTTCAGTGATTTGGCCGCGCTGAATGATCCTAAATTCGAAATATCATTGTTTTTGTTGCCATCGCTGTGCCGTGTTTGAAGTTTAATAAACTCTGTAACTTGCCAATAACTATTAGCAGAGTCATATTTGGATTTTGTTCTGTACTTGACAGGATCTTGGTCAAAATATCTACGTCTTCAAAAATTCTTCGGTCCATAAATAAACACCAAACATTTAAACTGATAATCAGTCACACCTTAGATTTTGTGTCGTTCACATTCGCTTTTACTTTACCAGAATATAGTAAGTGATCAAAGAAGGGTGATTTTGTAATTTGAAAACACTGGCAATGAATGCTGAACAACGATACTTTTTATAACGTACTTACAGTTCCGTTTAAAGTCATGTGGATGTTTAGGTAGAACGAAACTGATATATTTTTGTTCACATATGTGCCCTGCTTTTGCCGCAAAACTCAAACTTAGGTAGCATCGTCGATCTTTGAATAATCAACAAGAAAATTATACTCCTTGCGGTGAAATCGAGTGTCGAAAATAAGACCAAACATTCAATCATAGTTCGAATCGTGGATGAATGGAAGAGTTCTTTCATATTTGTCAGCTACAGAGATAGAAGTAGACTAAGCAGTACATCGAGAATAGATTTTAGGTCATCTAGAGATATTGACACAATACAATGAATCTGACTTGTTGAAAACGAAATAATTTTCCAATCTTGTTTCAGCTAGATGCACAAACAGTGATTTGATTGAACTTCCCAAATCGTAGAGTACGGCCTCATCGTTTCTGTTGTAACCTGTAAGGAGTTACACCTGGCCAAAAATTATGAGTCTAGCTTATTTGAGACGATCTTAATGACCGAATTATACTCGGCCATGTATTTCTATGTCTATGGTTTGTCTCCCATAATTATTGTCCCTAAGCTGATGAAAGAAGAGCGCTTTTATGATGAACAGTCAATATTGGTCCACCCTCATTGTAATGTATTCATATAGATGTCAGTTCAATCGTCAACTAAATATAACAGGTGTACAAAAGTTTAACACTTTATTGATACAATCTAAAGTTATAGAATGCATCCTGGAGTTTAACTCACAATCAGCAAAATTAATGTAATGGGGGTTCACTAGTTAAGTCTACAAAAGCCAATACACGTTCTGTGTGTGATTTCTGAATAATTATAATTTCAGAGAATTGATGTCACTAAACAAATACCAACATTTTGACGGGAGAAATACACACACGCTTTTAATTCCCATGTACATATGACGTTGGTTTCCTGAAAATACTTAATCCCACTGCCAAGAATTGCAGTGAGTTGCAATCTAAGAGACGTGATAATGCAGAGAACCTTCAGGCAGGATCAAAGTGCCTGGAGAGACTGTATACTCCTTTCCACCTACTTGATAAATTTTATCTGCCTTTACATTCGTTGAAGTGCGAAGGTATACATAGTTGGGAATTGTACACAGTATTGTCTCCACGTGGATTCCTTTACTCGAGACGGTATAACTAGTAGATAAGATATTTGAAGTATTTGCTGCTAGATTTTAATTTCCGCCAGTTTTAGATACTAGCACACGCACAGTCTCTAATGCTTCCACTGAGACGTCACAGAAAACATTAGCTGATTTGACAACTTTGTTTGTAGCATTGCAGCTAACAACTCACCTTTTACATTTCCAAAATTCAGTTCACCTTATAACAGTTACCTCTTCTTTACTATTTTGATATCATTAGAAATATGGCAGTGGGGTTAGGAAATACACATAGCCATATATTTTCGGTATCAGCATTAGGAGCCAATCTGTAACGTGCCAGCCGGACAGTGATAGCAGCTGCTGGCCACCTACTTTTATCCGGGGTCAAAATTCTGACAATAAATTCCTGGTCACTACAGGGGGCAAATGTTAGTATGTTTCAGCTAATACTATTATCCTACTCAGAAAGCGTAGTGCAACTCTTCTGGAAACAGCCAATAAGACCAGTATTCACGTTTACAGCGAGTAGTTTATAATACTTGATCTAGGGCTTTGACGCTATGTGCATAGAACTTTCTGGATGTGGAAATACAGAATGATGTTTTTGGGAGTGTTTTTATTCGAAATTACACTTTGTCGATAGGCATTAGAACTTTGGTGCTCACCGACACCAGCTCTAAACTGATAACTATTGAGACTCCCACCTTCGCAGCAACTTATGGAGTTTACCAGCCGATGTCTGTTAAGGACCAGTTCACTGCTTTACACTGCCAGCATCCTACTATTGTCCTGTCTACTAATCCTTAGCAACATTAAATATGATGACTATTGACGCGTTGCGTCCAACTATTGTAGTAACTAGTTGAGTGTTTCCTAAAAATATTCAATAATTATTAGATTTGTTTGTTTTGGTTGACGCTAATACCTTTAGTAGCTTGCATTGACTGCAATTAATTACGTATGGGTCGTTCATTTAAAAACCGAGCTCTCCAAGCCCACAGTGCTCTGTAAATAACAACCCTACTATTGAATAAACTTCTAATCTAATGACCCCTGGTTTGATAGACCCAGTAATGCTAGGTATCACACCAGTAATTCAAATACCGAATATATCCGATAAGGATTACACATTTATACCGCAGAACAATAGTATCAAAAAGGTTAAATGTGAACTACAACATCTAACTCAGCAGCTAGCAGAAATACGTTCTCAAGCGGAGTCATTTTCAGTTATAGTATATGGCGTTAAACTAGAACTTAACATACTTTTGCTCTTTAACTAGCTACTGGAAAGGATACAAGTTCGTCTGTACTGGAAGACGTTACGAAGTAGGAATCGTAGTCGACTTCATCGCTAAAGAAGTAACTAAGCTTAACATATCCCGTCAGAACTCAATTGTCTACAGTATGCAGGATTAGACACCAATAAGAACCGTCCTTACTGAAAGCAGCTAAACTTTCAGACTGCTCTTGTCATTCCTCTGCTATAAAAGAAACACCACAAGCACTCATGCCCTATTTTCCTCCGGTTTGATTCGCAATCGGCAGCAAATCAGTTAAAACAGGCTGAGCAATTATTAAGTAATAAGAAGGCTTGTGTAGTCGATGATAAGACTGTAATCCAAAGACATAATGGACTAGAAACTTCACACTTAAGTAAGGTTGAACAGAACACCACTAATATAAAATGCTTAACTACACCACTTAGTACTACCACAGAATCCTCTGATGATACTATTAATCAGGAAACAGGCGTTATGTTACAAGACGTACAAATTACAGGTCAAATCTCCGACAACCACCTTCTAAAGGATGTAGATTTATTATTATGATTATTATTGTACTTAGACATATCTAAGGATTTTGACATGGTTTATCACAGGCTTCTTATAGGCAAACTCTCCTCTTATGGGATTAGGAATCCATCACTTACATAGTTAAACTTTTTCCTCAGTCAACGATATCAAATTATTAAAATTAACTCCCATCTTCCGGAAGCCAAACTAGTGACAAGTGGCGTTATACAAGGAAGCGTTTTGATCCGCTGCTCTTTATAGCTTACATAAATGATATGTGCTAATGCTTCAGTATGGGTAGATGTTTTCTACACAAAGATGATTTTAAAATGGTGTACTCATTCCCTCCTCACAAATTCGTACACATATTTAGTGACATCACTGCTAAACTCAAGGATGTTACAGTATGGTACTTGAAATGGAAGTTAGGTCTTAATGCTTCTGAGTGTGGTTGGATATGTTTTGGATATAAGTGCCTTAATTTTGATCTCTTCATAAACGCCAATAAGTCGTCTAGGCTTCAACCTGTAGTTGACCCAGGATTCAGGTGATCTTACAATCTGCTTTTCACAGAACAGGTTACTATGCAGACATCTAAATCGCATCCACTTTTGGGTCTTATATTACGTAACTTTTATGGCAATGATTCTCGTATTCTGCTATATAGAGTTTGAATCCGACCTTTACTAGTATACTAAAACTTTATTCTCAGTGATGTTTCCATTAAGAATAAACTCAGACTGGAGTCTGTACAACGTCGCTTTACTTTTCGTATTCTTGAGACTGATCGTACTCTAGACTATTAAAACTAGGTGCACTAAGTTAGGACTAGATACCTTGTGGAGGCGTCAACTAAAATTAAACCTAACCTTCTTCTACAAAATATTAAACAAATTAGCGTTTTCATCGTCTAATACAATTCAGCTTAAGGAACCTTCTTTCTATAACCTATGCAATTCAGCTTTGAAAATAAAAATATCACATTTTAATTCTGCTCTTCATATAAATTAATTTACGAATAAATCCTCAAGAATCTGGAACAATTTGCCACAAGCCGTTTGGGAGATAAATTCACTTTCTTTATTTGCACGACATGTTAGTAATTTCATCTCTTCTGATATCTCACTGAAAATGTTCACATCAGCTTTAATTTCCTACTGCACTATCGAAATAATAGGGACTCTGAACGTGTAAGAGCCATTCAACTGTCTTAGTCATATGCTAGTGTTCTTCCCTTTTAATCGATTTATAAGCATAAGTGGTATGTAGGAAGTATAAATGATTACTCTGCCCATTCGTTTTGTTAACCCCGGGATACCAGTGCTGTTATTTTGTGTTCTCTCTGCTTTCGTCTTTCCTCTAATTGTATATGATTATGTGCAAGACAAGTATGGAACCTACTAGCACAATACTATTACCTTCTCTTCGAAACCCAAGTTCCAAGTATTCTTGGTCTTGTCCCGCATCTGGACATGTTTAATAATCCATTCTGCTAACTTTCAACCATTTTTTGGAATTGTAAAGCACTGGTCAAGGAATGTTCTTTATAATATATGCACCATTCTAAAATACATGTATTGTGTCCTAGTACTGTAAACCTTTTTGAGGTTGGTTTGGTTCTCAATTCATTGTGAATGTCCTAACAGTGAGACCGTCGAAATGTTTGTATGAGTGTAAGTCCACATCATCGTGATAATGCCGGTAAACTGGTTTGCTTTCATGTACACGCTGATACTTGAGAATAGAAGCTGTTTAAGACTGGCTCCTTCAGGAAGAACACAACATCAGTCTCCACTGTATACTATCCTACCGCGCGGAAAGCTACATTTATCAGTCCTGAGGTTGAATTCAGACCTAGAAGGAATATACAGAACTACTACTGTATTGACGTAACCTCTGTTGCGTCAAGAGTAATGGAAAAATAATCGAGGAGGAATTACTTCAGTATCTACTTGAGAACAAACTACTCTCTCTTTCCTAACATGGATTCTTAAAGACCAGGCTATGTAACACACAATGTCGTCATAGACACATATGACTTCAAATCAAGAATAGTTGAAGATATTGAAAGAATGCTAAGTTATGGTGTTATATACAAGTATTCCAATTGTATCTATCTAGAATTTATTCATGGATTACTAAAAAATGATCATATACTATCCAGACGTTGTCCATTAAGCATCAGTTCAATCACAAAATCCCTAAAATTATGCTTAAATTCAGTGTTTTTCACTTTCAAAAATATATTCTACAAGCAAACTAATAAGGTGGTAATGGGTTCCTCTGTTTCATCAATTGTAGAGAACCTTTTCATGGCCTATACTGAATCTCATATTTTCAATAGTGTCATTAGACCAAGGGTTTGCTCAGATATGTAGATGACACGTCATTATCAAAAGGCGTTTCTGCGAACTTTCATAAAAAGAATCAACACCCTGTCTCAGCATATCAAATTCACTTTACAAAGTGAAGATGAACACAATGAGTTACCATTTTTAGACTGCCTAGTCAAATTAAATTTGAATGAAACTCTTAGTCTCAGGATTTATCGTAAAACCACACATTCAAATTGATATATTGATTTCAATTCAGCACATCCATTCAATGCAAAATTATTCTTGGCTCTAAAATTATTTAGAAGAGTGATTACACTCATTACATTAGAAGATGACGAGAAGTTTGAATACAAAAATATAATCAGCATCCTACGGCTTAATAATTTTCCAATGAATATTATTAAAAATTTGCAAAAACGAAACGACTTATTACTAAACAATAGTAAATTAGTCGAAACATCTTGGATTGGTAAAGCCGTTCTACCTTACCGCCAAAACACAACTGATGAATTACAAAGAATTCTAAAACAACACGGAATTCAAACTTTTTACAAAACTACCAACACTATTCGAAGTGCATTGGTTACAATAAAGGACAAGATCCCTTTTACCTCTACACAGAATTGTGTCTACAGGTTAGGTTGTGTTGATTGTGATGGTTTCTATATTGAAGAGTCTTCTCGAGAAATCGAAACTCATATCAAAGAACATGAAAGCTACACTAAACGACCTCCTAATAGTCCTGTTGAACTTCAAAAATTACACATTAAATCAGCTATAGTAGTGCATGTTATCTACCATAACAATCAAATCAATACTAAAAATATCCAACATGGACTTTCTATCCAACCGGCCACATTAAATTTCATTCATGTGAACATACATACAGTATTTATTCTTATTTCACATATTTTCCTTTCACATCACGCTAACATATGCATACATATCTCACTTCAAATCAACTTGACCCAAATGACTTGTACAAAGTTATTTTGTTTTTGATTTGTTCCATTGTATTATTTAATCTTGTGTTAATTCAATTCGGTTATTCATTTTTCTCTGAGGAAGCGACTTTCACAAAGCCGCTAAATGTCAGAAGCTTTAATTTCTACACATTGGAATTTTACAAATATATATCAATTAGGATGGTTATTTTTTGGAGATTGATTATTTATTTTGATTGAATATGTCACAGATTGATGTTGGCAGGGTACCACTGAAAACCAGGGAGAACTGGACAACTGTTTCGTTCTAGTGTGGAAATCCTCAGCAGTGCACACCCCAGATTCCGCACGAGGGTTGACGGCTAACGCCTAACCATCTACACTACTAGGTCGGCATCCAATGAGCACTACTGAGGAGTTTCACACTAGAACGAAACAGATGTCTAGTGCTCTCTGGTTTTCAATGGTACCCTGATAACATCAATCTGTGACATATTCAATCAAAATATATATATCACTCATTTTCTAAACAACCTATCCAATCCTCAATATATTTTAAACTATCAAATTTAAGTATTAGGATTAACTTATATATTCCCGTTGATTTGTTATAGACTGAAGCTGGTCAGTCATTGTTGCTATATGTGCATCCTGAGCGGATTGTCTAGATATAGCGAATTTTTCACAAGTATTATATAAGTTGGATTGTGACTGGCAGGTGGAATCCAGGACGCGCGTTTCGTCCTATTTGGGACTCATCGGCTGGATGTACCCAATGTTGATGTTCATACTGGGATTCGAACTCAGTCAGTTTCGTGTCAAAAGCCACCGCGTTCATCACTAGACTACTGAGTGCAGTCCTGGATTCCATTTGCCAGTCACAGTCCAACTTATATAATATCAAGTTTAACCTTGGGAATGATAGATAGAAAATGAATCTAAGTTATTAATGATTATACCTTGATATTCTCCTTAAACGATAATGTGTAGTACATGTAAATTTTAATTTCCCACAATATAATAAAGTAGAAACTTAGAAAATTATTACAGTTTCCATCTTTATGAAATTCACTTTCTACATTTTAAATAATCAGTAAACAATGTTTTTAGAAAAAGGCAAACAATGATCAAAAAAAAATTTATATTTTATTTATGTTTACTAGTTAAAAAGATCCATTATGAGCATATCATTATTTAATTTATGATGTATGTATTCATCAGTTATTATTATTATATAACACCACGTAAATAATAAACCCACTGTAATCCTTCACCATTTTCTGTAAATATAGAATCTGTAGAAGTTGAATATTGTTGTGGTGACGATGTTGATGTTGTTGATGATGATGATGATGATGACGATGATGGTATTGATGGTGATGTAATATCATTAATAATATTTGTTTGTCCTTTACGCATTGAATGTGCACTTGATTGTGCACGAATTGCTGTTACAACTAATTTACCAGTTATCGAAGATTTAGTAATGTTTATATCAAGACCAATAGGAATTCTAAATTCTTTACCAGGTCTAATAATTTCACTTTGTTTTGGTAAATTAAATATAGTATTATCAACCTATTATAAAAGAAGACATATATGAATTGAATTTCAGTTTGTATGATGGTTATGATTACTACAGGAAATCATCTAATGAAGCGTTGCTTCATAAAGAGAAACTCTTCAAACCATATAAATGGTTTTGAAGACTGATTACCTTGACGGTACATGACCTGCATTGACCAAATACCTGAAAATTGAGCTATTGACAGAATTGCAGCATCCATTATGTAACCACACAGTGTTGTGACTAAATATCTGTTTGATAAGTGTACGCTTAACCTGGCTGATATAACTTGCCATGCCGCTTTTAGGATATTCAGCAATCTTTAAATAACCATACAGGATAGTGCTCGGATATTCATATGAAAAGTGCATACATCGCGAGCCGATATGGTTTGCCTTACAAGAACAATCAAACTGGTAAATACACACTGAACTGGCAAGAAGCGGCATGGCAAGTTATATCAGCCAGGCTAAGCGTGCACTTTTCAAACAGATATTCAGTCACAATCCTATTTGGTTACACAATGGATGCTGCAATTCTGTCAATAGCTCAATTTTCAGGTATTTGGTCAATGCAGGTCATGTACCGTCACGGTAATCAGTCTTCAAAATCATTTACGTGGTTTAAAGAGCATCTCTGAAACGAATTCAAGTTAGGAATTTGTTTACAGCCGAGAAATTGGCAAACTAACAATTATAGCCCGATATTTGTGATCAAAGGAACTATGCCTATTCTTTAATTTTGCTATGGTCTTAATATCCCACCTTCATTTTTCGCTTTCTCATTCCTTTTGTCTTATGTTCTAATTATTTTATAAATTATTATCTCCATTTATTCTTTTAAGAGTTCTTCAAGTCGATAATTATCTTTTACATTACTTCTATTACATTTTAAAGACAGTTATTTTGACTTGCTACATTCGATATTTGGAAAGTTTAAATAATCGCAACTAATGTCAATTCAAATTGAATTACAGTTTAATCTTAGTGTAAACGCTATCGCATACATAACTATTATTGTTTAATGTACTAATCCTCAGTATTTTTAATGTTCAGAATGTGTGACATATTCAGTAAACATGATTATAGTCTCATGAATATGGTTGATGAGTACAACGAATTGTAGTGCATTGTTCAATAAGGATCAAATTTCAAATCTTAGTTCCAAATATAGTTGCACTGTAATGTCATACCAGACAGTTGCTTACAGCTAAAAGAGCTTAAAATGAAACTTTTAGTAAAAACGATCCAACATTTATAAGTAATTGCTGACAAAATAGACAGAACAATGGTCAGAAATCCTTAAATACGAAATAAATGTGAACACTGAAATTGTTTCGAATAACCTAGATCTGTCGATTGTACGATTCTCATCATCCGCGATAAGTAATCTTTTTAAATGATCAGCATAGACTAAAAGTCTGAGTTTCCATATAAACCATTTTGATTCACCAATTTATAACCGGTGTTATCCCATCAGAAGATAATAACTGTAAGTGAATATTTTATCCAGAGTATACGGAAGTACTCAAGTTCTTCTTAGGCTTTTCTGTCTATAAATTAAAGTAACGACATTTAATCGCTTATACAACCATACAACGCTAATCTTAAAAATCTTTAATAGCAAAGCAAATAGCTTTTTATACATCCATAAACTGTCTCATGGATTCATGGTTATTGCTATGCTGAAGTTATGGTTCATGATAGTGTTAGGTTAGGTTAAGAGTTATTTTAAGTTCAGTTAGTAGTTTAGATTGAGGATCTCGGGTTAGGTACATTGTTGATTTGCATTTCATATATATTGTTTGTTTATCAAGAACTCAGTATTTGATACGTTTAGCACTATAATTTATACTATGGCATTAAAAAGGAGTTTCTATATTTATATTTTTTGAGCGTTAAACATAAGTACTAGACTAGCTGATTAGTCAATGTTGTTGGATATTCTAGAAAGTTGATGATTGGCTTCGGTGGTGATACTAAACAGACAATTTGAGACTATCTGAAGCTCATCCGTATACTATAATAAAGCTGGTAGTTAAACACTAGAAATTCTAAACTGTTATATTTATGACCTTAATAGTAATAAAATAGACGAATATATAAAAAATACAAAAATATAGACAAAGCTATGGAGTTACTTGGAATGAATAAAGTATAGATGTAGAGAAAACGTTGCGGAAGGTGATATGTTTTGTTTCTCCAGCTTTTATAATTATAGGACCTTGAGGTTGTGGTGGTAGTGCTGTACCTTTAAGTAAAAATCTATATTCACCTGCTTGTACACTGGTAATAGTTAAAGTAGCAGTTGAATTGCCTATAGTAGTTGGTTCAAAAATGACTTCTAATGTTATTTCAACTCCTGGAGATACACTCCATTGTTTTTCGCAATGATAATCAGAATTGTCTATCTGTGAATGTAGAAAGTTTAATCGATAGTTTTTAATTAAAGTTTTAGCTTGTCGCATATTCTGTATTAATAACTGAATATGTTACATAGCTAAGGCTAAGAATAAATGCAGCTTATTTTGAAAATAACGTTGCTTACTCTCACCATTTCTCATTCTGCTGATGGTTGATTGAATTACGAAAACTACAACTTTCTAAGTCAACCAACAGAATACAGTGGACAACATGTAATTAGACGAATTGGACTTTGCACATGACGTAGTTCTACTGTCCCACACACAACAACAAATACAGGTGAAAATGGACAGGGTAGCAGTAGCGTCCTCAGCCAATAGTAGGCTTCAACATACAAAATCCTCAGATATAAAACAACGAGCACAAACCCAATCACACTTCTAGGCAAAACCTTGAATGATGTGGAAACATTTACATACCTGGACAGCGCCATCGATAAACAAGGAGTATTTGGTCTGATGCAAATGTGAAGGTGCGGATAAACAAGGCAAGGGCAGCATTTCGACATTTAGTAAAGAGTATATGGAATTCAAACCACCTGCCAACCAATATCTAATTCAAAAATCTCAATACAAACGTGAAAACAGTTTGCTGTGTTGTGTGGCGTTGAAACTTGGAGAATTACGAATGCATCTTTCAGAAGATATAAGTATTTATGAACAATTGTTTACGCAACAACCTTATGTGGCAGATAACAAACCAACCAAAATTCAGGTGGGGAAGAAAAGATGCTAGAGGTGAATAGAACATACATTGTAGAAATTACTAAACTGCATCACAAGACAAACTCTAACTTGGGATACTGAAGGCCAAAGGAAAAGAGGATGGCTAAATAACACATTGCTTTGTAAATAGGAGGTAGACATTGAAAGCAGAATGAATAACACTTGGAAAGAACTAGGAAAGACAGCTCAGGACAGAGATAGTTGAAGAATCATGGTCGGCAGCCTATTCTCCTTGTGGCGTAACAGGCATTGTTTGATTGATTATAGCTCTAAACAGAAGTCATTAGTAACTTTTCCAGTGATTAGTTAGTTAGTAATATGTCAGCTTGTCGTGAGAATCCCGTATGATATTGATTATTTTCTTATGTACTCCGTAGTGTCAAGGAAGACTCTATAGTATTTTCCCTTCCATATCGTAAAAAGCTTTCTTGTAGTTGAGTAAATTGATGTAAAGTAATGAGTTCAATTTAACTGATTGCTTAAAGTTGATCTATAGAGTTGAGATTTAGTCAGTACCCGATCAATCCTTACGGGTCTTTTTGGTTTCCGCTAATTAACACAATCTCTAACTATTGGTTAAATGGTAATATCGAAGCATTCCAGTCATTACCCACATATTTTAAGATAAAATGATTCATAAGAGTTATTTACATCAACAATCAGAAATGAAAAACTTATGTAAATAAAGAATAGAAACTTACATTTGCAATAAATTCACTTTTATTTTTCGATAGATTCATAAATTTAACAGCTTGACAATGTCGTTGGCCTATAGTTGTACGAAAGTGTACTGTTGATTCTAATCCAGCTTGTGTAGCTTGTAAATTTAATTCATACGTAAATGAACCTAATTCATTACAAATAGCTTCAAATTTTCCAATATTTTGACCAATCTTTATTGGTAAATATTCTAACGTTACATTACCCTAGAAAGATAATAACACATTCGTAACAAATCATTTTTTAGTGAGGAAATGTACTTGTTTATTATATAAGTTGGATTGTGACTGGCAAGTGGAATCCAGGATGCGCGTTTCGTCCTATATGGGACTCATCGGCTAGATGTACCTGCATCCCAATGTTGATGTTCACACAAATCAACGGGAATATACAAGTTTATCCTAGTACTTATTTATATAGTAAATAGAGATTTCAATTAAAAAACTTCAAGACACTGCAACTTTTTACTAGTTTACGACTTTTCTACGATATATAGTGGCGGTATCACATGGAATTAAAACGTGAACCCTCAAGTCATACAGCAAATTGTCATCTTAAAATCATTGAGTTACAACTAAAAAATTTACAGTTCTGACTTTAATCAGACGGATACAAGTATTTATACACAACTGTCTACGAAAGATACTGAATGTTTATTGACTGGAAACCATCAGCAACAGCTTACTATGGGAGAGGACAAACCAACTTCCAGTCGAAGAGGAAATTAGGAAAAGACGTTGGAAATGGATAGGACCTACATTACGCAAACCATCAGACTGTGTCACGAGAGAAGCATTAACATGGAATCCTGTTGGGAAGCGGAAAAGCGGAAGGCCAAAGAACACGCTGCGTCGAGAATTGGAAGCAGACATTAAAAGGATGAGCAGCAACTGGAAACAATTGGATAGGATTGCTCAGGACAGAATTAAATGGAGAACCCTGGTGAGCGGCCTATGCTCCTCAGCGAGGAGTAACGGGAATAAGTAAGTAAGTACGGTGTTCATCCAGTGCCACTTTACACTGTTGAAGATTTTAGTACTAGTACAAAGTATCTGTATAATGCTATCAAAATTCATTTTGAATAGAATAGTGATCATCCTTTAAAACTTAAAACAATTTTCATAATCAATCACTTAAACATAATGAATAAAATTCAAATTAAACGCATTACTTACTTCACAATGTGCAGGTATGTGTAACTGATTTGGACATTGAACTTCAGAGATATTTGTACTTAACTGAAAGTTAACTGGTATTGATAAAGGATTTTCTAAAGTGAGCGTATGTGTAATAGGTTTACGTATAGGTGTTTGCATTTTAATAATTTCTAAACTTTTATTTCGAATAGATTTGAAATTAATCTCGAAAAATTGATATTCACCAGTTGTTTCATTTGTAAATGTTACCTAAATATTGAAATTAAAATGATTTAAAAATGCAAACAATGAAAAGAAAAGCATTCTATGTTTGTTTAGATGGTAGGTGGTTTAAGAATAGACAGTAAAAAACTGAAGACCCAGTTTTTTTTAAATTTGTCACTTATTATTAAGGTCTATGTACAATTATGAAGAAACTGATTCTCCTTGACTGGTTCAATACTAATTTAATAGGCTTCACAGTATGTAACCGTTTTAACTTAACTATTGGCTATTAGATGTAGGACTAAGTTGTGTAAACTTTCTGATCAATGATTAGTAACCAATGTGTTGTTGTTTATCTTGTCCTTATAAATACTGATAAAAGTCTATTGATTAAGTTGTAATTTGGCCACAAATCAAAGTGATATTTGATTAATGCAAGAACGACAACATTTGCAGAATACTTTGAATTCAATGTATTTCGTTGCATTCTCATCATCTACATACATGCTATTGATTTTAGTTAATTCAGATTATTAATACACATATTGATTTTATCTACTAAATTGTTTATCTAATAACATTGATCTATTACTACCAGGGCAACTGAAGATTAACTACTGATTCCTTTTAAACACATAAGTCAAGTTTCAATCTTTTGATTGCTGTAGCCTCAGCAAATTTTAATAGAATCGTTTTATGTTATTTATTGATAATTTTCAAAGCATTTGTTACATCAACTTCATGTCCCGTGTCTACCAAATGACGCATAATTGAACTCCTAAAAGTGGTTGATCCATTCAACCACAGGTTTTTCAGGATATGTTCAAAAAATTGTAAATTGGCCTGCCTATCTGCCCTTCCAATGTACCTGATTTTGCAAATACATGTGATATTTGTCGTTTAATAATATTTGCTAGGGTACTTTTTTAAACCAGAGAAAATTGGATAGCTATTTTTTCCTGATTCGTAACTATGAAACAGGTGACATTCCAAAGGTTATTCACGATCAGGTTACGATTTTCTACAGACCCTAAGTCTAAGGTATTCCATGGCAAAAATCTACTAAGATCTCTCTACAAAATATTTAAATATTTAAGTATGAACTATCAAGATCCCTATAACAATGTTGGTGGAGGTTATCATTTATGTATATATAATATAATACCAAAAAGGATTTATGACTGTATTTTAGTAATTGCAACAAGTTGATGTAGTTTCTTGGAAAGTGATTTACTAGATTTGTTGTTTGTATTCGTCAAAGATCTATCTCAATTGAGTATTATTGAAATCTGTGATAATTGCCAAGATTAATTTAAGTATCAGTCTTGACCAAACCACTTCAGCTTGCTAATGACCTACTTCAAAACGCCCTCTAAGTTCTAGCAAGAAGTTGTAACTGGTCGTGTTCACATTAGCTAAATATAAGACACTTATGGCCAATCGTACCGTAAAAATCATCAAGCTGTATCACAAACCAAGTGACATGGGATTGGTGTCATTTGGTCAGATGAAACTGATAGTTAGGCACTGACGATGATAACTGATGATGGTAGTATTTGGCCACTGGTGGAGTCATATGTACACATCACCATCAACACAACTGTTTAGTGCTTTATGTTTTTCAATGGTACCCAACCGAGACTATTCTATAACGAATGCAAGAGACAAATCACAGTAAGTACAAATCCTTAAAAATTATTACTGACTTCGCTAAAAATACGTAAAATTTACAAGTTTGACAATTAGGCACTGTATATTACTATTCTACGAATATTATGACTTTTTGCATTGTGTGAATATAAGATAACAAAGATTATTACAAGAGCTGGCGATGAACATTTTCACTGTTTTATGAATATGGTTGGGAAAAGATAGAAGATTTTAGTGAACAGATCAATGTGTTTTGACCAGTTACAAACTATTCAATACACTTATAACTTTCGCTTTCTTTATTCTTTGGTGAATCAAGACACAAATACATTTCAATTCATGAACACAAAGAGAATAACATATCACATATAGGCTAGACTGAACAAAAGTACTGAAACTTCACATTACAATGCGATTGACTGTCTAATTAGTTACAGACTGTTTTTAATGTGTCAACTAATTCACAAGGAACAGATTCGTAAAATAAGCCCAAAATTACACTGCTAATTTAGAAACTATTCATACTACTTGGTACCCTAAACCGATATAGGTTGAATGGGGTTTAAGCCTACAATTTAGTGGTCGAAAACCAAACATTAATAGCTGCTGAATCACCATTCCACTGGAGACCCAATTATCAGAAAAAAATATTTTATGCTGATAATCCTTTAACATTTACTATATATACTTTACCATTACAGTTTCTTTACACGTTGAAGTGAATACACTTGGACAATACTCAGGAACTTCACTAAAAACAAGAAAACTTTAAAGAAAAAAACTTACTTTAATCAATGTTAGCCCTTCACGATAAGTGAATATACTCAATTTATATTCTTTACTTGAATCCCCTGGTACATCCAAATAATTTAATCCTTGTATAGTTGTACTTGGATCTAATTTATCTGGTCGAAGAATTTCTTTTACAACATGAAATCTTTGTGGCGTGTTTAACCAATTAGGTATTTGTACAATTTCTGTATGCAATTTCTTACATTCAATCTCACGATTTATTCGTTGCATTGATTTCGGTGGATCAGATGACCCACATAAATTATATAATAATCCTGTTCCATCAGGTAGTGGAAAGAATATTGTACCCTAATATCATAAAACGTAAATAGGAAAGTAAAAATGTCCTATATTGTTAAGACTTATTAAATAATAGACTGACACTACCTGTAACACATTTGATGTCCGCCATATATGAAGTATTTGAAACTGTTGGTCGTTTAACAGACGTTTGCCGTATACTAAATTACAATAATGACAATCGTTTGACATCACAAACTAACTTAAATTAGAACTTCAAACCACTGGATGCTAATTCAGTTACATTATGGTTAGCCACTGGATGTGTAGTGTTGTCATAAGTGTTTAGTGCTGAGAACGTAAAAGATTTTTCTAGGCTCCTTTGTTTTCAGGGTTGTTTATTTACAATCAGTGAGTAATATGAAATACAAAACTCGATGATTTCTGCAACCCCTCCCCTTTATTACTACTACATTTTTGTTATGGAGATATTAGATATTTATTCTAATTCTGTATTTATTGTTGTCAAATGTAAACTCTGGCGACAGCCTATATACTTTACCTCATATGAGCAAGTAAACTGGTTGATACACACAGAGGCGATCAAACGTCGAAGCTTATCCTTTACAGATACTAAGACAAGTTACCGACTGTTGAAAGTTAGGCTAAGTTTAACTGAATTAAATTATATCTGATTGCTATAGACTAAGGGCTTCTGCGTATATCGGAAGCTTGGTCCTTCTTGAATTCGAAATTCTTAAAAAGACGTTTCTTAGAAACAGAGCTGTTGAACTATTTATTCTGAACACCTTTCATGTTTTTATTTGTAAAACGCGGTGGATATTTATTTCCAGCCAGGTTTTTTCTAAGAAGCGAAAGCTGACCAATACATTCATCACTACAAATTTTTTAAGCGGCATCATGAAAAAATGAATGAGACTTCAGTTTCTGATTTGTGGTACCGACCTATAAAAGTTGGCTTTCTGGCAGGTTCATAGTTGTTTTTTAAAGATAAATCTTTTCAGGGTCCTGTAGCCAGAATTTGATTTTTACGCAAATATTAGAATACATTCCAGCGTTGTTTTACAGAAGAAACAGAAAAAAACAGTCAGACGTTCTGGCGTTAAACATTGTTTGTTGTATCAAAACGCTTTAAGAGAGATTTTCTAAAATATAGTTAATAACTGGTAAATAATAAGGGTTTAAGATCAATGTCTGTGGTAAGCATCCTACAACGTTATATTTTGTGTGTGTGTGAAGATATACTCTAGCCAATGTTGTTTTATTTGTCTAACATAATAGTTGACATCGTTAATGTACTAGATTTGCATTTCAAATAAAATGACAATTTTATGAAGACTATATCAATTAATGATAGTTTGTATAACTGACCAAAATTAACATGGTAATCAATGATAAACAACGATAGCTTGACAGCTGTTTAATCCTTAGTAGTGCACACTCATGGGTAATGAAATAGTAATTAATAACAAATATTACCAAATTCAATGAGTTCACTATATTGTACTACCGTTAACTAGTGCCATTGATGATATCTGTCATAGACTAGAACTACTAAATCTTGGTTGAGTACCAATAAAAACTTAGGAGCAGTGGATGAGTATGTCGTCTTCCCACGGGACCCAATAGTACTCACTGTCAATTCCATAAAGCGTAAAATGGTAAAATTCCCACTATGATCAATTTATAATATGGCACGAAGATCAATAATTATCTTGGGTGACATCTGTCGCACTCCAAATGTAGCTGAACTCTACCAGTCACAGCTCCTCACCAGAATTTCAGCAACACCTTGAAGCTATTTAACTTGTGAGCTGATTATTATGGTTGATATAAGATTGTTTTGTAGAAATTGGTATTAATTTTGTTGTTTATATTCGTTTCAAGAGAGATTGAGGACGTATACTATTGTAAAGTTCCATACTATGACAAAGCAACTAAACATTACTCTCTTGTTTTCAATAGTACACAATCTAAATCAATTTATGATGAGTACAAACGAAACGTTAAATTAATTATTGATTCGTATAAAAAAAATGTTTTACTTTATGTTTAACTCCATCTAATGTCATTGTTAATGGTTTATAAGTTGATTCATAAATTCCTGTTTGTTGTGCCGGTATATCAAATATTTTTGAACCAAACCATTGTTCACCAATAATAATTGGTTTAATTTGCCAATTAGTATTTGTACGATTAATAATTTGTAAATTTTTAACATCTTGTTGTCTAACGACAGATGTAAATTGTTGTATATCTTTGATAACAGTTGGTGGTACACATGATGCACTAATTGAAATTGATTTTAATCCGATACCTTGAATTTGACACGTTACATTCTGATTAGTTGATTTAATGTTTACAAGAAAACATAAAGTGAAAAGTTAGAAAGAAACATCATCTTGATAAAGTATGCAAACATTTGATAGATACTAATGAAATTTTTTACAATTCTTCGTCTTTATACATTTTAGCAAAGTAAAAACAATAGTTATAGTAGAATAGTTTGAACTTATTTAATTTTGCTATTTCTTAGCAGCAGCATAGAACCTAGAATTCATCATAATCATCAAAAATAAAACGGTTGTATGTCCTTTGCTCTTTGTAGTAAACAAATTCTAGACTTTCGTTACCTTCAGTTGTGTATACCAACTCACCCGTACCTGCCAAAGCACGTATCAGAAGAACTGATCGAAAAGACACTGTCCACATTTCTGAACATTTACTGTATGAACTTGGTTTAAAAAGATAACGTATTTCTACCAGTGCAATTCCTCACTATTTAATTGATGGCAAACATACTAACAATGTCTCAATATCTTTCGGAATATTCAATAAACAGTCGAATCCAAATCTCTAATTATTTTAATCAAATTTGTGTGTGCACAAAGAGACCGTAGTAAATCTTTCTTTGCCCTGGTGAATTTAGTATTCTAGTGTTGATTTACACAACATTTTCGATACTGATTCTTAATTCTTCTTATTCGAGCTTTATTCAGTTAATCACTGTTTTCACTTGTATTTATTATTGCATAACTCTGTATTCATGCTCTTCGTAGTTTCGTTCTCCAGAATTTTCCTATACTTGACCACCACGATTTAAGTTGGGCTGTAGCTGGCGAATGGAATTCATGACGAGCACTTCGTCTTATTTGGAACTCGTCAGCTGGATATATCTATATCTCAGTGTAGACAACTTAATCTCTATCTGCTAATTAGGCATGGCAACTTGAACTGATGTACGCATGCACTAAGTTCTACGTTGTAACTGACTGACTAACATCCCAGTGTCGATGTTTACAGTGGTAACATCCGATATTAAATCCTCGAAACGATTCAAGTACCTTGATATAAAATAATCGCTTTGATGCTAAAACCTGCGCTACCAAATAACGTGACAATACATTCCTAATTTAGTAACTGAGATCTCGTTTAAATAAATGAATCCTTAATTTATAACATTTGTACTATTTTTCTGGTATCGTTTATCAATTTACACAGTATTAAATTTCATGTGTGTAAGAATGTTAAAATGCTGGTGATGATTTCTAGTTCAGTTGGATAATTTAGGTAACGATGAGTTCATTGAAAAGTATTCGTTGTTGTTCTGAACAATATCAACACTTACTTCAAGTAGATTTGAGCATCTTGATTCTACAATTATTTAACTAATTTGTTTATATGATCATGTCTTTAACTAGTTATTATTACTCTATTGATTAATTTCCTATATAACGTGACAATGATGTTAGTAAAGTAGTAAAATAAAATATTGCCAATATATATTGGTTAGGAAAGAGAATAGGGATAACAACATCAGTACAAAGAGTTATGAAATTAGTGATGATGCAGTAGATAACTTTTAATGATCATCAGAATAACATAAATGAGTAGAGACTAGTTAATTAAGAATGAAATTACTGAGTCGAAAAGAATGGCTTGCAGATGTAATGGAATGACTGGAACTCTTAAAAACATCTTTAATCTGATGAAAATAGCTGAGAATTGGTTACATTTTAGCGCAAATAAGATTTCGTACTTCTATAAGCAATAACTTTTGCAGTTATTACGAGATTACAGTTGGAATTATTAATAATCACTTTAATATTTTTTAAAGTGCCAACTTCAAGTTCTGTATCCAAGATATGCTCGTAGATTTGCGATATCTTAGGTATATCATTCTTTTTAATGAAGGTTTTTAGGAATTTATTCAGGAGATTTAAATTAAACTATCTTTCTTACTTAGCAAATGCAGCTACTCCGATACGTAAACTTCTATTTATAAATTTAAAAAATCAATTATGAACTGGGTACTAGTTCATTTTTACCTAAGTTTCTGAGTTTTATTTTACATTTAATAAAAAATCTAGTTGCAAGGTAGGTTCTAGTTAGCGCGGTATTATGTCTTCTGCTGATTGTTTGCGCAACGTGACTAATTCGATTGGTTGGGACGAATTATGACGGGTTATCAAAGACTGTAACTACTTTAGGTATATTGTTCTTAGTTGTATTTTTTACTTATCAATGAGCCGCTATGGGCATCCGTGTGCTATTAAGTGTTTCTCATTTATTCTCACTTCAATTTTCTATGTAATGTATATCCTTTCTATAAAACAGTGTTTTGACTAGCACACTATTGTAGCTAATTGAACAATAACCATAAAACCACAGGTACAAATCATTTTATATGCTTTTTCGACAAACCGAACGTTGAATTTCAGCAGCCGTTATCTATCATATGGAAACGTCAATGAATTGGAATTTGTTGTTCTTTTGTCTTTCATAGTAAATTGAATGTCATGGTGGGACTTGAAGAACAGTTTCAAAAAATGGGTCTCATGATGTTCACAGTCATAGAAAATAAATATGTCATCAGGTGAATATTGTTATTTGATTAATTGAATGTTTAAACACAGTTGTTTCAAGATAAAACATAAAATATTCTCCCATGGGTAATACAGTACAACAACATTTATTTGGTTGTATATAGTACTATCGAGCTGAAAGTGAATATCTTTTGGAGTTATGAATAACAATCGTTTAAACTCAGATATTATCTGTTAACTTTACTTACCTATTTGTTATATTAAAATGTGAGCGAACAATAATTTTTAGCTAGATTTCATTATGTAGACAAAACTAATACTTTTTATTATTTTAATTATGCAACAAGTGTTGTTTAAGTTGGATTGTGACTGGCAAGCGGAATCCAATACGCTCGTTTAGTCCTATTTGGGGATCGTTAGCTGGATATACCTACATCCTAGTGTTGATTTTTACACTGGAACTCAAACTCAATTCGTTTCGAGCTAAATGACACCACATTCATCACTAGGCTAATGAGTCCAAACAGCCACTATGATGGAAATACGTTCAGCTGACGAGTCCCGGGTAGGACGAAACGCGCCTCCTGAATTTCACTTGACAGTCACAATCCAGCTTAAACAATATTTGCGATCCATCGCTATATTGAGGCAACCTGATCGGCATGCACATATAGTGACAGAAACGAACTAGTTTCAGTCCATAACAAATCAACTGCAAGACCTAAATTCATTTTAATTAATTATGAATTATTACAGTTGATATGTAGTAGCTGGAGAGAAGCAAATCAATCTTATTTTGCTTAAACGCTTATATATGCTCTGTTCAAATTACTAAAGTTCATAATGTGCATGAAAGAAAACCTGAATT
This sequence comes from Schistosoma mekongi, assembly GCA_034768735.1. NCBI lineage: Eukaryota > Metazoa > Platyhelminthes > Trematoda > Strigeidida > Schistosomatidae > Schistosoma > Schistosoma mekongi. The sequence goes on along the minus strand of CM068308.1, from coordinate 38,266,234 downwards.
AATACTTGTGGAATAATCAAAATGCTCATTTCTGTTTGACTTAAGTACTGAAGATGTTGTTCAGACTGACAACGAAATATTTGCAGTGAAACCATCTACCTTAAAATAGATAACATTATGACATAAAAATACTTAAACAAATAAATAAGCAATTTTGTTTTTCTGCTTACATCCATTCGTAATTCACGTGTTAATTTACTTGGTTTAAGTGTTAAAATAAATGGTACTTCTAATCCTGGACCAATAAATCCATTCATTGGTTCAATAGTTAAATCTGGCACGAACGTTGATCTATCCCATTCAAATCTTAAATTAAAATATATAATACATATGCCATCATTGTAAATGTCTATCAAAATGTAAAATTCTTCAAATCTATGTAACTAATTTACTATAGAGAAGGTTATATAATAAGTTTTGAGCATCGATATGGTTATTTGAGAGCTAGTTGTAAAACGAAGATTGTTGTTGGAAGTGAAGTTAGAAGACAGTAATTTGATCTTCTACTATATTGGTTACAAGTTTAGTGCTATGGTCATTAAACTCGCCACTTGAGTTATTTAATAAAGTATAAAGGTTGGAGGCAGACATGAAGAGAATGAAGGGCACCTGGGAAGAACTGGAAAGGAAAGCCCTGGACAGAGTTGATTGGCGAATGCTGGTGATCGGCCTATGCTCCACTTGGGGTAACAGGCATTGATGATGACGATGAATAAACAATACTATAAATAAACTATTTAGCATTACAGCACTCATGTGATTATCCATCAGATCCAAATAAGTGTAGACTGATTATCATATTCAAGTTCATGATGAGACTAGAGTATAAGTATATACCAGTCAGATACCAACTGTACGATTTCGACAACAAAACTCGTAAAAAAAAGGGACCAATTTGTGATACTACTTTATTGAATTCTTTTGAGAATGTATGTGTAGTCATATAGTTATGATTAGTCGGTTAAAACTTCGTCTTAGATAGGAGAGGGAATACTTACATAAGTGTTTCTTTAATTCATAATTTCGGAAGAAATCTTGTTAATCTGTTTTAAGCATTTTTCTCTTATTCGATTCTCAATAATTTCTCCATTAGAAACTAATTAATACTATTGACTGTTTCATGATTGGGTAAAAATTAGCTTTAATAATCAAAGGGTAATTAGGTGGTTATTGTAGAGATAGTTAACTGTCAATTTTGATATCACGAATTGATCTGAATCAGACAATGATTGGTCACCTGGAAGCACCCAGTGGTCCAATGATAAGGCGTTCGCCGCGGAGCCAGAGAGTCCTGGGTTCGATCCCCAACGGGGTCGTGGATGATCACTGCTAGAACGAGACACCAGTCTAGTGCTTCCAGGTAATCAATAATTGTCTGATTCAGATCAATTCGTGATATCAAAATTGACAGATAATCAAAGGATACTTGGGCATCTATCAAATTTATCCCTATTCTATAATCTTAGCCAATCCCTGCATACTTAATACATAAATATAATTCATCATGAATAACTTACTTTGCACCATAATCACCGGAATTAATTAAAACAATTCGTTTACTCAATTGACTACCACGTACTATAGAACCGAAATTAATAGATTCTGTATTGAAATTTACATCATAAGTATTTACAGCACCATGTACAGAAAATATTGGTACGAACATATTTGTATTCTCTTGTGAATTCGTTACAATCTCATTATTATTATTACTGATGATTATATGATTCTTAGGTGATTCATTTAGATTATTTTGATCAACACGTGAAATTTCACATAATACCTCTTCAGTAAATTTACATAATCGTTGATTTGATGTAAAAGTTAACATAATCATTACTTCACCACCATTTGATGACATAATCAATGGTGTAGTAATTTCTGTAATTGATTCAAAATTACGTAATTGTTTTTCAATAGATATTGAATTACAAAATTGAATATGAATTGAATTATTATTATTATTCATATTAGACTGTGGTTGATTTAAGTGTATTCGATGTATACATAATGGTGCTTGACTTTTATTTATTAAAGTGATAAATCGACGAGATATTTGATTAATTTTTAAATAACCTAAGTTAATACATCGTTTATTATCTATTAATTCATTATTATTATTATTATTATTATTATTATTATTATTATCATAATCATTATTACATAATTGTGTTAATTTCAATGTTCCTTTCTTAGTTCTCTTCATAATCATTAATGGATATACTTTTGGTTCAAGTAATAATTGACATCCTTTACCTATTAAATTAATTGAATATTGACTACAACCATTAATTTCAAATGTTATTATTTCTTTATATAATTTATTATCATATGGAAAAAATTGTATTGGCATACAAAGTATATGATTTGTATTAGTTTGATTAATATCATCTTGTTTACTACATAGAATTGTTGGTGTTAAATTATATACAAATATTTTTGATGATTTTGTAATACATTCAATATTTAATTCATGATTATTATCTATATTACTAATATATAAATAACGTATTGATGGTTTAAGTCCAGATTGCATAATTAATTGTGTATTAAAATTAATAGTAGTATCAGAGAATTGAATAAATTGTTTTTTTATTGAACTTATTAATTGTATACCATATACAGGACCATTATGTATAAGAAAACAAATACCAAGTGAATTAGGTAATGTTAAATAATCATAATTTCTATCTATTATATTCATTTGTTTTGGTGGATTAAATTTAATGATACATGAAATTTTTTCATTTGGTAATAAACTACCATTAGTTGGATTAATTTCTAATATTGGTGATTCATTATCACCATGGCAACTATTAATTAATTGATTCAATAAATATTGTTGTTTTGTATTATTTTTAATTATATTTTGTTGATTTAAATTTATTAACATAAATTGACATATGAAATCAAATTTAAATTGGCCAGTATTATGTAATAATAGTTTACGTGTAATACATTCACCAGGATTTAATTCACCAAAAATTAATTTAGGCATTTTATTTATTAAATTAAGATTATGTTGAATTCGTTGAATAGATTTATGTAAAAGATTATTTATATCAACACCAATACATGGTGACCATAATGGTTTAATTTCAATTTGTTCAATAGTTGTCAATGTATTGTTTATATGATTATCATTATTAGTATTTTGTAATATATGATCTATCCATATTGTTGAGTGAATTGTATAACCATGAGCTTTAATATTCAATGTTAAAGGTAAACTACGATGTTTTATATGACATTGTAAATTGATATTAGTTTCATGTTCACCATTTGCTTGAAATGTGATGTGTATAGGTAATCTAAATGAGAAAGATAGTTTAATTTAAGAGAAATATTAATAACAGATTAAGATACAACTGTGGATCATTGTTGAATTGTGCTGTAAATTAAGAGAAAGAGTTATGCATACAGAATAGATGCCAGTTAGCCTAGAAGAAAGTGGCATTACAAATGACTTTACCTCTATAAAAATAACAATTGTTTTTCATATTGTCAAAAGGAGTACAATGAAAGCTATTGTAAAGACAGAAACAACAGAAGCCACCAAATAAGTGTGTATTATACTGGAGTGAAACCTAGTATATTAATCGACAAACTAACAGTAGCTTTCAGTCACAAAGATTACAACTGTCGAAAAAAAACGTATTACCGTGGAAGTCAGTGGACATTATATTCGACTGCAGCTAGATACAATCCAATATGTCGGTGTTACTAGCTAAAAACCTGGATCAATATATGGAAGCATCCTATGTTCTTAACAATATGGCAAGCTCATAAGTGTTTCTGGTGGTAAGTTAAACATAATTAAAGAAATATACCACACAGTATCAAAAGGTAATGTATCTATGAACAGCACCTTATATCTCATATGCAGCCTAAAGCCTAACTTATTGGACTTTGATCTGATAAAAAAAACTAAGGTCAGCAGATTGTCTTATTAATGACATTTATAGCTTAGGCTTCTGGAGCATCTTTAATCAAATAAAGCTATTTGGTAAAATCGCATTGCCACTGTTTTTTAACAAATTAATTCCATCCACAAACAGCAGTCTTAAACCATGGTTATATTGTAGGTACAGGCAAATTTTTGATATAATTTAAGTGCATCATGCCAATTCATTTTCATTTTGTGTATACGCATTAAACTGATTATTTGTTGGATGGTGACATTTGTTATACCACTCTAGGCCTAAGTGTAAATATATAATTATATTCAGCTGGTCACTCGACGATTGGACATCTCCTTCTTAATGTATCAGACTGTGATATTTTGTAGAATTGGCTTGAATTGTACTGAAAGCTATAAATCAGTTAAGGGTACAGCTATATAAAAAGATTCTTACTAACTGCCTTCAAAAACCTGATGCTTACATAATTAAAGGACTGACTGAATACTCTACACCACTCTATACTAAACTCTAATTCTATACGTTATTTTATATTAATATGAAGAATTGAAATAGGTATTTATCGATGTTATTCAGCAATCGTTGTAAAGTAGTGTAAATTAACAAAGGTCAAAAATGTGAATACACGTATTCGGACTAAGCAGTTTAGATGCACAATATTTAGGCTACTTGAAATAAAACAAGATAGCCGTCCAATCCTACCTAGTTATTATTAAGTGTCCATCCCTTGATACAGGGCATGCTTCAAATTAGTGTTGATTATATTTATTAACATTAGTAAAACTAATAAAAATTGTTTATCAGTTGCTTACTTTGTGCCAGGTGGAATATGACCAGACATTGGTTCAACAATCACTGAATCTTGTTTTCCAGTACTATGAAGACTAGACTGTAAAATTTCAAATTCGAATGTATTTGATGAGTGTGTTTCATTGTCTGTGAAAGGTGTTGATGAGAATAATGTTGGCGACAAAGCTTCTTGATTAACTAAATAAACAGTTTTGTTAACTTGATGACCAATAAGTACAGCATTAAAGTTAATATGTGATTGATCAAATAATATGTTTGGTTCTCTTGATTCACCCACAATAAGTATTGGTACACTGTAATTCAATTTATCCAAAACAACAAATCGCCAAAATGATTCAATCAGTCCAAGTTGATAGGATATGTACTGGAACCCGATCTGTTAAAAATTCAGATATCCATGTAAACGTTTACTAGACAAAATTATTTGATAGATAATATTAAATCAATATGTGCAATCTACGTATATGCATTGACCAAAGTGGAGGTGTATTGTTGAGATGAATAATAAAGGAAGCTACTTATACCCGATATTCTATAAACTCGTCAACCGTCTACGTAAGAAGATTTTTATTAATCAATATGTTATGAGTGACTTATATTAATCCACCTCGTTGAGATGTACCAGTCGGCGTAAAAATAGCTTACTAGAATGCGTTGCATAGCATGGTATTAATCTATGAAATAAATAATTTTGAAGTTACTTAACTTGATCTTAATTAGGGAAAAAGTGACAAATAACAAACACTGGATGTCTTTTATATCTTAGTATGAAACTCTTCAGCGATATATGTCTAAAACCCTACCGGATAGTAAACCAAAGGATCTGCAGGCCTTGACGCTGGTACTTGTCCATTAGTAGTCTTCTTTCACATTTCGGACAATTCACACCATTGTCAAAACAATACTCTGCAGTGTAATTTGGATATTCTGTGTTTGGTCTTCGGGAAGGGCAGGGAGTAGTGGATGCATACTTCTGAACAGCCCCATATTTAGACGAAACAGATATTCAATACCCTCTGATTTTCAGTAGTTGTTTAACTAAGATCATTCCCTGATGCATCATTCATATGTAACAAATTGTATAAGCCCAACTAGAAAAAATATTTAACTGTTATCTTGAAAGCTCATAAAAGCTATTCTATTGTATGGCAGAAGACTATATCCATAACTATATCAATTAGATACCTTCCGATTAGAAAATTAGTTTATTGATCTTTCAGTTTCTCGATTTGACAAAATCTCTTTAATTTCTATTCTAGTTTATACTAAGCGTATTATCATTATTTACATTTGGTGACTGTTCATTATGACAATAAACTGGCTACTACAGAACGTTTAAAACAAATTTATTTGTGTATTTGTAAAAGAAATTAATTAATACCAACTTTAAACAGTGAACAAATTCATACAGATATAATAAATCAAGGCATTCATTAAATTTCACTGCAAATTTCCGATGATCTAAGTGTTTATTACTGAAAGTAAACTAAGGAGACTAGGTAGTAGTTTTTCTCTCCAGTATAAAACTCAGCATTACCCACACTCAAATACGTCGGGAAAGCAGACCCAACACTTTCAGGTCTCACGAACAATGCTTAATCATCTGCACCACAGGGCTGGTTTCCAGTTGTAGAATTACCACGTCCATCAGTTTGTGACAGTCCAACAATCACTAGCCGTTACTGATGATAACTGATTAACTCTCCTGGAATGCTAAACTTTACCAGCCAGGACTATCATCAGGTTATATGGGAAATCGATGGAGGCGGACATTCTATCACTACTTGCTGGCCCAGTGATACAGAAGGTTAATTTCTAGCTGTGAAACCTGAAAGAAATCTGTTCAATCGCCATACAGAATCGAGTTTGCGCACATCTGTGAAGTCTCCTACTAGGATGGAACAGTGAAAGAGTGTTCCCAGGCGGTATTCAACTGCAATCACTCTATGACGAATATAAAGAGCTAAACTTAATACCTAATTCTACAAAACCACCACAATAAAACAGATTATATTGCGATAAAACTATAAATCGAAATAAATTTGAAATTGCGTAAGAAAGCAGTTGAAATTAGAAAATTTTAATTAACGTAAAAATAACTTCGAAGTTATGTAGAAGGCCATCTATCAAACTGACGCTATAACCCCTTAATATGTGATTTACTAACAGTAGAAACTAAAAGATAACATTTAAAGGGATTGAACATTTGTTCGTTCCAACGCTTCTCTGTAGCTTACGTAACTTCAAAAGTATTTTTGTATTGTGCAAAATGTTTTCAATTTTCAAATCACACCTACGTCATGATTTGTATAATCTATTTCAATAATTTGATTATCTAATTTTCTTTGTACTATCTCAACAATCACTTTATTATCATCGCCAACATTCACTTTCAATACATCAAAGTAAACTTTATGCAAAAAACTGTAATTAATAAATTTTCGTATTAGGATGAACTTGTATGTTCCCGTTGATTTGTTATAGACTGAAGTCAGTCAGTCTCTGTTGTCATATGTGCATCTTAAGCGGATTTCCTCGGTATAACGAATAATTAAGTTGGATTGTGACTGGCAAGTGGAATCCAGGACGCGCGTTTCGCTTTATTTGGGACTCATTGGCCGGATGTACCTGCATCCTAATGTTGATGCTCGCATTGGGATTCGAACTCAGTCCCTTCCGTATCGAACAAGTGTGACTGTTTGAACTAGGTAGTCTAGTGGTGAACGAGGTGGCGTTCGGCGCGAAACGGAATGAGTTCGAATCCCAATATGAACATCAACATTAGGATGCAGGTACATCCAGCCGATGAGTCCCAAATAAAGCGAAACGCGCGTCCTGGATTTCACTTACCAGCCACAATCCAACTTAAATAACAAATTTTGATTATGTCACGAAGCACAACTCAGAACTTAAATCACGCTTTACCTGTGACTCATAAGTTAGATATACCTATATTCCGTAAACGATGTTCACAACTGGTGCCTTTAACTTGAAACACTTAGTAGAGATATTCACTAAATTGGAGCTTACTAAATTATTCAAGTGGATAATACAATAAATTTTTACTTTGATGTATCGAGACCTGTTTAGTATTTGCACAACAAAAAGAAACAATTAAAACTTGAATTAGTAAATTAATAGTAATGTTTTATCGATTGAATTCATCACAGGTTGATGTTAATAAAGTACTACAGAAAAGCAGAGAGCACTGGACAGTTGTTTCGATACATCCAATCTAACACTAATCTTCACAAAACTACCTCACTTGAACAGTAAAGTATTTGTTAAATGTTGAACGTTATCGATGGATGTAAGACAGTACGTTGTAGAAGAATTCAAAATATTAAGTTAATGTGCTGCTTATTTATTTCTGATTTCAAATGTTTCTTTTTTGATTTCATGAAAGAATTCAATGGCAATGAATTGTATACATCTTGCAGAACTTACATTGACTTTTTTACCAGCTAAAATTTTCCCTTTGTCAACAAGACACTTAACGGATTGTGGTTGTTTCATGTTAATTGAATCTTCATTTTTAATAATGAATTCAAAATCATCTTTAGTTGTATTGATAATTGAGAAGTATCTGTAATAAGCAAAATAAATAGTGAACTGAAGCGTATTTGTGAAATTAGATATTTAATGCAGTTACTTGTCTTCATAACAAATTGTTGTTGTTTTAGATAGCAGTGAAAACCTGGGACAACTGGATAGTTGCTTCGTTTTTGTATAGAACTCCACAGTAGTGTGCACTATCGATTGCATCAGTCACTCAAGCCTAGGAAGAAATCGAGGATATGCACTACCACGAAGAAGTCCTATTCTAAGATAAAACACCTGTCTAGCGGTTTTTAGTGGTACATAGCCAACGTCTATCTCCGAAAAACACAAATGGTTAGGCTATTTAGTGAACTAATCAAAATGAAATGGTTGGAAAATAGATGAAATTTTAAAGGTGATTAGAGTGTCAACACAATGTATAGAAATAGATTTCATCTTCTCAGCTTCATGTTGGGATAAGCATGATTAAAAACATGACTGATCAATAAATGTGTCACTCGATAATTTGTTATACTGTGAAGCATGAAAGTTATGGTGGGGAACTGGTGCTTCTGAACGATAATTTAGTTATGATCAGTTAAAGATGAAAAACCATGAAATTTAGCTTCCTCTACATTCGTTTACACTAGGTAACTGATATCGTGTAGTATGGAATTCCATGAATAGATTTTTCCAGTACTGTATTCTTTCCTCTTGTTCTATTTTTTATAGTAATACATGTCAATATGTAACTGCGTTAAAATTATCTAACACTACACTATTGATCTTACTTTATCACATATCATACGTTAGTCTTCCAAACAAGAAACTAGAGGATGTCGAATGTTACTTTTTATAACCAAAATGGAAAGGGGATTCATCTATTTATATGAGCATGGAGTCATAACTCTAATGAATTTCACCATGTACAATATTACAACTCAAATAAACTTCGTATCGTTTTAGACACAAATACAACATCTATATCTCAGTGACATTGAAGCCATACATTTCTTTCCCCCCTCTCCTCCACCACATTTTCACTGATGTATGATTGAAAACTGAAGAAAAATCATAAACTTCTTTGGGATTTTAATTGCTACAATTTAGTCTACATAATGTTGATAAACAAGGTTCAGTGATTGTTAAACCAATATTTGGTTATATTACACTTTGTAAACTGTAAGTATGTGACGCACGCACTTCTTTGTATCACATGGTGGGTAACTAATGGCAACTATGTAGGATTTAAACAACTATTATATTTATTTTTATGGTATTCAGCTGTTACGAATCCAAGATATTCATTTCATGTGGTAAGCAGGGAGTCTATATACACCTTAAAATAAACCACCTAACATATTAGTGCTAATTTTGTGAATTGAAATTTAAAAAAATATGTAAGAATAAATTCATTTTCTAATTCATAAAGTTGAAGAAATTACTCATACCGGGTAGATTTTGATCCAAGACCAATTGTATTAAATTCAATAACTCTGGTAAATGGATCTAAGCTTTTACCAAATGGTGATCCAATTGGTCCTGGTAATTCAGGATTTCTTCGCCCACTTGATATATAATCAGAATCATATATATCAAAGTGTAAAATAGAGTTTTCTGATTTTCCTGTTATTGCGATAACTGGAGCTGTCACAGGCAATCTATTACCTTTTGTATTAGATGACTGCGGTAAATTATCAATTTTACTTGTAAGTTGTGCTTCAAATTCACCAATTAAAAGAGGGCTAAATGTAACCTAAAATCGCGAAACAAGAGATTAATTGTAAGAAAACGGATATTTAAAACTGTTTTTCGTGATGAAATCCGATTATGTCACCATTCGAGTTCAAAATTAAAACCAATAGGTCTAGATACTTACATACTACAAAGTTTGAATTCTGTCGTCTTCATTTTAAGATTCAATCAGTTTACGCAATAATGCGAAAATATCTGTTCTGATCTTGGTATGACTGAAGTACATCGATTACGACGACTAACTAAAAGTTTTGGAATATTCTGGACGGTTACAATGATAGGGGGGGATTGTATGGTTTATTTAACTTCACTGTTTCCCGTAGTAGTGTTAATTCACAAACTGATCAACAAAAGTAATATGTATGCCAAGTGTGTATCACAAAACTACCAATTAATCAATGTTGTTGGTTGATGTCCTTTGACAAGAAAAGGTTCTTAGCTTATGTTTTACGCTTGTAAGCATTTTTAACAAGGTGTTCTTGAGAAAACTGATAGTTTCTGAGAGATATGAGTCCGTTTAATTCAGTTTCATAACCTGAGACACTTACGATATATCTCCTATAGGACTGAAATGTATACAATAATTTATGTTTGCGTAGTAACCAATACAAATCAAGGCGGACATTTGGTTTGGTATAGCTTCCTCCTAACTACCTGCAACATGAAAAATGGTTTATCAGGATCCAGTAAATTAAACTAGCATCTATATTTCAACATCATCCAGAGAGTTTGGTCAGCACTTAGGACTAGGAAAACATAATAGTGTTGTCTGTATTTGCAAAGACTGGTCTCAGATAGAAATCAATTGAAACCAAAGAGCGCTTAGCAACTGTTTCTTTATATTGTTAAACCCATCATTGGCAGTGAGCACTTAACTCCCCATCAGAGACTAAACCTATGGCTCTTAGGTTTTATGACAAACACTTAGCCAAGAGCAATATTTAACTGACGTTCAACGACAGAATTCTTATTTTAGTCAGTTTATGCATTCATCGTAACATAAATAAATAATTTCGGAAAGAATAACGAAATTACTATATGATATATTATAAATAAAAACCAAGAAATTTATGAAAGTCGGTTTTACAATATTGTAATTATTGTTAACTCTTCAGAACCTGTTGAAGTTAGCCACCTGATAACATTAGCGTTATCAAAGTAGTAATAAAAGTGTTCATAGCACTCAAAGCAAATCATTTTCTTTTACTTGTTCTAATGTTATCCCTGATTGCAAATATGCATACTTTTTATGTATCGATTTGAAGTGAATAATTATTTAATATAATAGTATGCTTAGGATTCCTTCTAGATTTTCTCAAAGCTTAATCTTCAAACTAGTAACAGGCATATGAGGCTTGAAAGTATATATATATATATATATATATTGATAGATTAATAGATAGATGAATAATTAACTTAGCTATCATTAACGTAATGAGTTTGATTTACCACATGCTTTGACATTATGTTTATGATTCAGACACAATTAATGGGTCACACATATCATAGAAACGCTAGTTTGAGCGTTACATCATAAACATTATCCACTAGACCATATCGAAGCATCCATTTAGTGATCTCGTATACCAATACAAATGGGTTAAATACAGTCATAAATATCATCAGCAATGAAGAAATTGTTAACTGTTAAAAATAAGAAAAAAATATTTACTTCAATAAATTGTGATCTTCCAGGTAATATACAATCTTTAATTGGATAAATATTAAACGGAATAAGTGATCTATCCCAATGTTCATTTGAATTTTCCTCATCATTTTGACATTTACTAGTAGTCATATTTCTATTTGTTTCATTTTCAGGCATTGAACTTATCATTTGAAGAGACCATTTGAAATGTAATGTAATTAGACCTTGATTAGCTATTTCAAATCTGTGGAATGAAGTATACGTGTTTAGAATATAAAATATAATTTGATCTATAAAGTGAAAATTCTAAAGAGTATATTCAATAGACTTATCAATAAATACCTTCTAGTGAGATAATTTTGTGTAGACATTTCAATAAGATAGATGTTTAATTGATGTGAATTTGTGGACGCTGGTTTTAATTTGTTGTTTGCAATCGTTACAACGTGGCGTCCGTTGGGTATCATTAAAAACCAGGGAGCAATAGACAGACAGACAGTTACAACGTAGAACTTGGTACATGCGTACGTCAGTTCAAGTTGCCATGCCTCAATTAGCAGATAGAGATTAAATTGTCAAATCAAATCCCAGAGTAGGGGAGGTAGTAACAGAGTTAGTATTAATGGAAGGGAATAGAGATCGGTGATAAGATTTAAGAAAATATGATTCAGTAAAGAGAAAATTATGATATGTTCAGAAACTTAGAATTTGGAGGAAGGCAAGGAGTGGATGCACCTGCGCCATTGTCAACGATTTTGAGCCATATCACCCAAGGTCTCTAGCTATTTATTACGAGCGTCACGCGGACCCCAACCAGGTAGTCTGCATCTATTAATATGACTCAGAGGGAGCAATAGATATTAATATGGTTTTAATATAAGACTTCCAAGCAGTTTCCGTCTATGGCCGTCTCCAGGAAGGAAATAAATGACATTTATGTTTAGGGATGAATGACCAAACTTTAGTACTATTAAGGCAGGGTTCATTACTAGGATTCTCACTATCATCAACTTTTTATACAATCCAATGATAATTAAAAATCACTGATGATAGCTGCCTCACTCCTAGTTTGTCTGAACTTCACTAGTCATGACTTCCCAAACAAACTTCAGTTGAGTCTTGAAGTAGATCGCTAATGAGCTAATTATTATAATTAAGTCCAAGTGGCCTTGTGAAGATTGGTTTTTACTTGTTGTTTGTAATGGCTATTCTGTATCGGTTTTTGTTACGATTTTAAAATATGGTTTGTTTGTAAAACCACGTGAGTCATAAGTTTAAAGAACCACGGTACATGTGAACACTTGTCTATTGGTCATCTGGAGAATACAATGATATTATAACTGGATTTTTTGTTATTAGTTTAGATAGTTTAAAGAGAGTTATGTTTTAGCTATCATCAACTAAATTACTAGTAATCAAACTGATTTAATAGTTATATCAAGGTTATGTGGTTAGACGCGAAAATCCTAAAAATAAGTTTTTTGTTAGTTGCTACTATTGGTAAAACAAACTTATGAGCGTAAGAGAACTTATTCTACTTGAGTGTTTGTACTATGTCGTACAGTTTCAAAGCTCCTATGTTAAGTCACTTAGTGAACGACAGAATCTGATTAGCATTAAGAACTTGACAAATATATCGCTGGTCACTATTCAGTCATCAACAATATAAATACAACAGTCTTACAGGAGGTCAATATCAGCCTGAATAGCACAGTGCTTAAAGTCGTAGATAGTGGAGCTATAGTACCCGAGTTTAAACCCAATATGTATCGTTACCTCTTTAAAGATTTATGATATAATTTGCTGACGTACATCAGTTAGCACTAACTCTAACTATTTGACATGTAGACATAGTGAATATAATTCCTGGTCACATGATAACACGAGTGATACAGTTTAATCGGTACTAATAACCAGGTTTGCATCACGTTATTGATTACTTAGGCAATTGATATTGATTAGTGAATTAATTATTACAGGTAGTTGTTAGGTTCCAAGATATGTCATAACCACGTAATCACAAATAACTATAATTTACCGTTCTACTTAATATGACCAGTCATTCACAACAAAGAACACTAGTTACGTACCTAGGCGCTTGAGCGAAAATCAGCTAAAATTATGTGTAGAAAGTCTGGGACAATGTGTCATTTGGTCTAGTTTTCACATTATGCGAACTGTTTAAGGAAACCAATCTGTTTAATATCGGCAGCTGAAGTACTAATCAAAGTTTAACACTCTCTATGCTTATTTTTTTATTATTCATTTCATATTTCATTCATATCACAATCCTACGCTATAGGTGTAGTGATTGACAATTACATCTTCATTATGAATAACAAACCTGTATATCCGTTTCTCAAAAATATTAGTTTCTTTAAAATCAATTCTATTAACATCACAACGGAACTGAACAAAATCAGCTACAGCAGATATTAGTACTTCTAATGGTTTCGGATCTGGTTGATCTAATACCTCTAGATAGTTAGGTTCTGGTTCAATTTCAATTATTTTCTGTTTACGACAAATTACTTCATTTGATGAACCATAATTAGGATTTAATTTTGATTTATGTTCTTGTAAATTATCTGAACTTGTTGTCTGAAGGTGATTAGTTGGTTTTAACGAATTTGAAGTAGTAGTAGTAGTTGTTGTTGGCATTGAACGGTTCGTCGATTCCAGATCATTGGCTCTAAAGTTTCGTGAAATTTATAATAATCGAAAGGATATAGTTTTGTTATGATTTATTTTTTATTTAGATTAGATGCAACTTAAGTAAAATGTAGCGAAGTTGAAATGGGATTAGCAGTGGAATTCAAGAAACACGTTTCTTTCTTCTTCGGGCTTCTTCGCCACATCACTCAGGATAGGTATATCCTCGTAGAGACTGATCAATTTCGAATCACATTATTAACAACGAGAAGACCCAAGTCTTTGAAAGTGTAAATATAACAAGTCTAATATAGTAATAAACTATAAATTCCCATTTTGGGCTGTTATTTTAATTCTACGAAGATTACTGATATGCCGGGCATCTAAAGAATAATGATTATCTTGAAGAACTGTTTTTCTGTAGACTATTTTTGGTTATATTCAAGGTGGACATCTTATTTCTATATTATTCAGTTCCCTCTAGCCCCATTCTTCCATTTGGCACTGTTATTGCATCAGTTCTCACCGGTGAATAATGTTTAGTCAATTTTTATACGTATTTCGGTACACACTCACTATTGCTCCTATTTTGTATTAATGTTATTTTCCTAATTAGTTGACTCTGAGTTCAGGTTTTATGTATATATAAAATAAAATGTGTGAAATATAATATAATTCTGTCTGGTTGGTCTATCATCTTGTGTTCTTCTATCTCCTGCTTGGGACTGACTGGGCAAACGACAGACGCGCAGTTATAGACTAAACACACTTAATTGGCGTTCGATAACCTAATCAAATTTTTTTGCGTCATAACAAGTGCGCATTGTTCTTGTATTTTTGGTTGGAACATTATGCTAATAACCTTACTCGTTACGTGACAGCCGAGCATAACCCCAAAGTTGCCTATGTTCGAGAACTTTCAGCTTACGTATGTCATCTGTTATCATAGTCTACGTTGTACAGCTATACGCTGTAGGTTAATAAGCAGAGGAATGCTTTGAAATATACTGACCATTTTGTCAGAAGATGGTTATTTTTCCTACGCTACACGTGATTCTAATTGATTAAACGCGAAGCGCTTCCTGGATGCATGCCGGAATTTCATCAAACACTGATCCATTAAGGATAATTAAAGGTGGTCATTGCACTCAACCACACGCTATATGATCAATTTAGGAGATAGTATGGACCAATTCAGGAATAATATTTTGCAATAAGTAGAAGAGAAAAGTATCCCAAACATGGCGGCATCGTTACCTAAGGTGTGCATAGGACTCAGTAGGTTAGTAGTGTCTTTATCGGGTATGATCGTGTCATTTGTATATTCTATGTTCTTATGTAAAAGTGTGGTCAGTAAAACATTAGATGAAGGGAGTTAATTCTAGAATTATATTTAAGATGAAACTAAGTAAAAAGGTAAATAAGAGGTAGTCCTAGCAAACTTAAATCTAGGCAGGCAATTTTGTGACGGTTCACTATGTGCTCTAACCTGAATAGTAGTCTCGAATTAGAAATCCTTTATATGGTCCGTAAATATAAGGTTGAAGACATTTAGGAAAATTTGTTAACAAACTTACTTTTCTCCAGGTGCATCAACCCAGCGAATAACTTGTTTCGTGTCATCCCAGTCAACTGGCTGATAAGAGAAAGCATATAAAGAGTTACACGGTATTTACGTAAGTAACCAAACGAAAAATATTCATATTGTGAATAAACTGTTTACAAACAATTATATAAGTGTAAAATTACAATTAAGATGGTGCTCGAATTGTATGTTGGGCAATCGTATACCCTCCTAGAAGTTACTGTCTATTTACCCAGTGAGATACTGACCTACTGATTATGTAAGAAAAACAAATCCAAAAATTTTACCTCCTCCAGAGATAATACTAGCTACCAAATATAACCTCTTATTTGGGTATTTAACAACTCAACTGTCTCCTAAAGGATAAGTTATAGAAAATAACATTGCAGTTCTTCTAAGCACCACTAGAAATAGTTGACCACATTTAAAGTAACCTATCATTAAAAAAAAATACCAATAGAGATTATCATTTAAGGTTTTCAGAAGCCAAAGCTTTGTATTCAATAAGAGAAAATTAAGCTACTATCCGTATTATTCTAAGCTATGAAACCAATAAGTCGGTTGTTATCTATGTTATATGATGGTCTAATATACAAGTTCATTGAAATTTCAAACTTCAACAACTTAAATAGGTTATTTTCCTCTAAACGAGTTCCCTTAGTGATATATAGTTATCTTTTTTGTATTTGTTACAGGTTGATCTACGTTGAATACCTCTGCAAACACAAAAGTACTGAAAAGTTGATTTATCCCAGAAAAAAGTCGTCAGCATTGAGATTCCTCGACTCTGCCAGGGAATCAGACCGAGAAGCATCAGGCGTAGCAGTGAACAATTAACCACTGACACCACTGGATGCTAATCCAGTGGTAGGATTCCCGTTTCAATCACCTTGTGCTATCAGTCATTGGTGATAACTGTCTCACTCCGAATATGTCTTAACTCCCCCCCAATCACTGCTTATCACTGGAACTTAAGTAACATGATTTTTAAGGGATCATTGTTTACATTTTTAAGGTTTGTTGAATTTTTAATTTATCTACTTCCAATTGCATGATTTAATTTGATCTATTAAATTCTAATGTTTCTTTTCTCGCTTCTAAGACCCTAGATCCACCAATTCTATAGGATTGCTATGCAGTCTAACATATTATGTGACATATAAATAATACTGAGTTAGAATTACACAGGATATATTTGAGGTTGCTTCTATCTTCTAATCTTTCTATAAGGAATACAAGACATGGATCTCTCCTCAGTTAATAAGCGTTAGGACATTAAATCGCTTAATTCTGGTGATAAATCTCAATGGTCTAATGTATCAGAGATAGGACATATTGACTAAACACGAAATTATTTTACCCAAAAATAAGCATGATTTCAATGTTTTTTACATTTTGACATTTAATATAGGAGCTAATCAAGCATTATATTATTAGTTCTATCAAATTAAAACAACACATAAATCTCACATTTTCATTTGAATTCATTTATATATCCCTTAAACATTCATTCTATTAGGTATATATAATTCTGAATTCAATGTCACGAAGCGGTTTAAGCTAAGCGACCATTGAAATTCAAGAAGCAATGAATGGCTGTTTCGTCCTAGCACGATAATCTTCAGTAGTGTATATCGACGACACTACCTGGGGATCGAGCCTAAAGCGCTCGGGCTTTCACAGCAAACGCTTAATTGTCAGATCATTCGGCCAGCTTTCGCTAGATGATATTTCTAACTTAGTTACTTTCCGATATATTTGCGCAACCACATCCATTGACATCTATGGGTAACATCCTCCCAACATGACTTAACTTCAATGGTCACATCTTACTAGAATTCTAGGAATTATCTCTGTGGGTTAATCACTAGTGAGCTGATATTGATTGTAACTGAGTGCTGTGAAGAATGTTAGATTTAAATTTGACATCACGAGTAGGTCGTAGATGCGTACTATTGTACAATCCTATTCCATAATGAGATGGTTATCCAGTGATTCCTAGTCACCAGTGATTGTCTGACTCAGACCAATTTATGATATCTAGTTTGAATTCAATAATCTCCACAATACTCGATTAAAATGCACAAATCTGTATTGTAATGCAGACTTAATTACTGATAAATGGCTTACTTTTGTGCAATCCTCAGGAATAGGTACAATAATACGATGTAGATTACATTTAAAACATTGAGATTTAAGTGTTATTGGTGTACCGGATGGTTTGAAAGTTACTTCAATTCGTCGAGACTGATTAGCATGTATATGACCATCAGATGGTTTGAACTGAACAATCGGATTATTCGTTGGCCAACTGAAACGAAAACTAGTTGGTTCGGCTTCGCTAACTTTTCCACAATGTGTGATTGTTATTGTACGTGTTATAGCTTCACATGGACCACAGTCACCAAAATCTAAATGATTATGTTGTAATGCTGGATTAAGGAAGAAAATGTTCCAAAATTAATGACCGGTAAACTCTGATCACCTGAAAATTACATTAATAACTGTTCGATTTAACACATTAAGGCATTCTAAGCACCACCACATGAATTTGACCGATAATTACTAAACAAACATATTATGTAGACATAGTTAGAAGGCATCTTCTATTCATCTTAAATCAAGACAGTTCTTGGTGAGCTTATCTGCTGTAATTGCTATTTCTCCATCCTAATCAAATGTAGACAGACATGAGGAAAATATATTAACAGCTGTAGTGTTTCTGCTGGAGGTTTTCAGTTCTCAGCATCGCGACAATTTGTTACTCTAACGACAACGGCCCAATCATGCTGACGGTTATACGCTCACTACGTGATATAGGATAGACATAGGATAGATATAGGATAAGATCATGAATGTGCACTGTCACTGTGGATTTCCATACTACGAATGTCTAGTGCTTACTAGCTTTTGATTATATCCGGCCAAAATCAGTCTGTGTGGAACGCAAAATACAGATTTTTATGTGTTTACAGTTATGAAAAGACAAAGAGGAGTGTTATGTATGCATCAGACGAATTAAGTCCTGATTATTGACTTTAAATTTAATAGGCAAGAGGTGTCTCAATGAAAAAGAAATGAAAGAAAACAATCATTTCGTACTCAGAGTCTTGGTTACTTATTATATATACACTCATCACTTATGTAGCCTAAAGGATTTTAAGTTTAATAGATTTTAGAAGACAACTATTAACCCAATAAATCACTCAGAATCTATCATTTATGCTAGAACAATGAGTCGCTTGAACTAGATGAGTAAGTGGTTAGCTGTTTACTGTCTTGACAAAACTACATGTATACTCATGAAGGCTTGGCATGTCAGCTGGTGATAAATAAATTGGTGATTGAAATCAGTGGATTTGTTTTTGTCCCAATAAGTTATACAGAAAAGTATGTGTTTATAGATTAGACTGATATGTGATTTTAAGTTGCTGATCGTTATTCCACTACATTAACGTCATATAATCTTGTAGTTTAATCAAACACAATAAAGAAATAGTTCATCAGGACCTTATAAAGTAGGATGAAATGTATGTGAAAGACACCAGTGGTTTTAGCAAATTGTTTTCTTAGTCTAAATTATCATTTTTGCAGTTTGCATGATACGTTTACAATCAGTGAAAACTGGCATGAATTCGGTACTCGTCTCATTCAAATATGAAAATTCTCAGCAACAGATATCTAAAACTCCACATGAGATAGGACACATGACCTTCAAACCTTGAGGTAAGCTTTTAGTCAGCAAAACTAAGATGGTTTACATTCCTAACTTCAGAAGATTCGTGGTAATGAGTAAAAATCGTTGAGTACCATAGACTGATAACTGTCTTACAATGGATAAAGTTGAACTGTAATGATATTAGCTTACTATGCCGTTACTTGATAATAATTATTATTCGTCTAAATGTATACATAGAGACGATAAAGTTGATTGATACAGTTACTTAGTTTTCCAGTAAATTATATTCTTTAGTAACAGCCAAATACGAAATAACTGACTGATCTAAATGTTGCCAAGATTTTAAACGAGAAATAAATAGAATTAAGTAGTATTTAGAAGTTAAGTAAATAGAAATGGCTACCTACCTGATGTTGTTTGGAGTTCATCTTGAACAGATTCTATTAAATAAAACAGAAATCGTAACCTATAAAATCGTGATAGTTGATTTATAGAATGACATCGAATCAAAGACTACTGGGAAAGTGGGCAAGCACTAAAGGGCTGTTCACTTCTAGTTTTCAATTTGTCAAATGTTTAAATCCATTACTGTATCAAATAAGGGGTCTAGAACTTTAGGTTTAACTATGGACATGGTGTCTTCTTGTTATTAAGGTGGTATTCTACTGTTAGTTAGTGATACAGTCTGTGATATTTGTTTCATTCCTTATTTATTTGAATTCCACCAGTCATAGCTCCTCACTAGAAATTCAGAACTTCCATCTGTAGATAATCATCAGTATGAACATGCTTATTATAAAAATAGGAGTTTTGTTGCACATTTCTCAAACATAAATCACTGGATGATCGCCTTGATAATTGGCCACACTGAGTTAGTCCACAAAAACTAAGCCATATTAAAATTACTAGATGAATATGACACTGATTATTACTCAGTAACAAATCTTTATTAATACCCTGAGTTTTACTAAAGGTCATTTATAGCACAAATAGCTTATCGGTAACGTCCTAGATATCGGTTCAAGTCAACAAACACCATTGATTCCTACAAAATTTCGTCCAAACAAATGCATAACAAAAAAAAAACAAAAATTGAGTAAATCATTTTAAAACCTACCAGAATCTACATCATCCAATGTTGATTGTTGAGTAGAAGGTTTTGATGCAGAAACTGCTCGTCTTAGTGCATTCTGTATACATAAATATTTTTCATTATCTAACTGTGGTACATTTTCTAAACAGACTTCATCATTTAAAGTTTCACCAATTAATTCAATTAACGTATCTTCATATTCATTATTCACTAGTAATAATTGAATTTGTCCGTAGTTCTTAACATTACGTTTATTTGGTTGATAAGTAATTGTAAAGTTAAATTGATGTGTTGGCTTTAGTAGTAGACCAACTAAGTAGGATTGTTTTGCTATTGATAATTCATCATTTCCAGCTATGAATTAATTTCAATAAGCAATAAATAGTGATAAAATAAATGGAGAATTGTTCTGATAATACTTGAGTATTACAAATCAATACAGCCGAAAAGTTTCTGTCTACATTAGTGAAATTTGAAGATGTGATTCTAAAGGAGGAAAAGTAAAATCATATCCTTGAAGCTCGTTTGACACTTATCAATTTGCCTCCATATGGCAGTAATTAAGATGTCCGTTTGTTAGTCACGAGATGAGTATACTGTACAGCATTTTACTGTGTTTTACTGCATGTATGTGAAATATAGTCATTACGAGTAGGTAATTTTTGTAAGTTACTAGTATTTATTCCTACGTGTCTTTAAAACACTGCTCTTGTCTTTGGGACCAAACGAATGAGCAATGCTAAGGTTGTACAGATTGTACTAAATAAATATGTAGGTCAGTAGATTACGTTAAGGATAGTAACTGACTACGGTGGTTAGGATATTTATTATGTACGTGCAACCAACACTTAGATCTGTGTGAGATAATTACTGACGAAGAAGTTAGATGGAAGAGAGCCAATGTAGAGCAATGTAAAACTTGACATCAATCTATAAGGTCGTTAACTGTCCGTCTGATTGCTGTTGATAGGTAGAAGCAGCCTGATTGTGGTCAGCATAATCCGTCCACTGTGGGTGTCAATGGTCAGAATGGGTCGAGGTGTCATATGTGAATTTTCATTCTGTGTCCCTTTTAACCTTCAACAAAGTAATGTTCTATATCCTTCTAATCAAGAATTAATTATTAGTTTTGACTCATTCTTCATGCTATATTTTTTACTACCTCTGATGTCACTACTAATTCAACTGAAACTATATATATATATATATATATATATATATATATATATATATATATATATAATTGTGTTGTGGCAACCAGATGTTGCAAGTATGATCGGTGCACAAAGGTGCCATGTCCTACGTTGTACAAGAGTGGATGATTAACAGTTAGTTACGTAATTAGAACAACTGATTACAAAATGTAAATACTGATTATATTATTCTACTTCAAATAAACCACCTATAAATACGACATCAACAACAATTAACTCTGTACAGTTTAGTGAACTATCATGTTTTGGACTTATTTCGTGTTGTCTTCAGTAGAATATCACAGCACATTTTTCTATAGCCTTTAGTGAAGAAAGTGTATTATTCATATTTTACTACAATGTACTTCATACAACCGCCTCTGTTTAATTACAAAAATCATCTAACTAAAGTTCAAATAAAAAGTCATGACTGGTAGAGTTCAGACTTTATGAAAGTGGGACACCTACCATCAATGACAACAGATAATCGTCACGCTACACTATAATTTGATATAAGTTAAGCATTTGCTGTAAGACATGAAGACCATAGGTTGAATTCTCTGATGGAATCGAATATATGCATTGTTGCGGAGTCCCGTACTAGGATTAAATGCCTGTGCAATGTTCTCTAGTTTCCAGTGGTCCCTAGTTAACACCAATATATGGCAAATATAAACAACTATAAAAGCTTTAATTTTTAGCTGATTAATCAGTTTACTTTCGTCCTAGCTTAAGGCCACATATATTCACTTAAATTTGATTAACATATATCCTACCATTAAATGACGACCGTCCCAGTGTTACTGACGATTAAGCGATAGTGTAGGAACCTGCATTTCCTATGTTCGACTCCTCATGAGTAGAAAGTATTTAATTTACATCAGCTTAGATGTTTCAAGTATAGCTTTATTTTTACTTTCCATAAATTTGTAATCTCATTTTTGTGAAACTTAGGTCGAACTTCGGTGAATATTAATGCAAATTACTTTTTTTATAGATGATACATTAAAAAAAGCTAACATGCAGACCATACATTGAAATTCAAATAGCCAAAATAAATACGAATTTGACAACATCATCAGTATCAAACTCCTCAGCAGTACACACCCTAGATCCAGCCTCAGGGACTTTACCTTGGCAAACGCCTAACTCTCTGCATCACTGGGCTGGAATCCAGTGATACAATTCTAACTCCCATCAATTTGTGATATGTAGCGCGACGTTCATTTATTATCATTAGTGATAACTGTCTCACTCCCGACAGGTGTGAACCCCAACACTCACGACTGTTTACTGGAGTTTCAGGTTATTTGAGAATCAAATGTGACTATGAGATAGATGGATTATATTACTATTGATCATAATCAGTAGAAAGTGCAAATTGATAGTAAGAGAATAAGTGTACTAATAACGATGATGAGAATGAAAAACCACTTGAATAAATATTTAAATAAAGTAGGTTAAAATTTAGGAGAATAGGTTTATTAGGATAAGCTTATTAAAATAATGACCGTTGGAAAATCAATGTTATGTCATAGGAATTGTGTGAATAAAAGTTCCAGTCATACAAACAATGAAGATAGTTTATGAAAGGGATGAGGAATAGAATTATAATAAAGATGCATCAAGTTTATGAAAATATTTTTCAAGTCATATTTGGCCAAGGAAAAAAATAAGGATATTTCAAACACACAGACTAAGGTTATTGGTTCGAATTACAAAAGGTTCTGGTATGTGTTACTAACAAATATGAACTCTGCTAGGAAACGTTGATGGCATAGATTGATTCAAATGACCTCGGTTTCTCTGCCGCATTACCCTTATGTACTAAGTGAGATAAAACTGACCTAAGTACATCCCTGATTATGATCACTAGTTATGCAATTCTTCTACCTCATTGTCACAATCGATTCACAAATTACTTTGATTAGTTTAGTATTTCTAATATTTGCATCTATATATTATTGTGTATATTAGGGAAAAGCCTGATGAAGTTCTAATTGGAAACAATATTGTTTGCTTATATGTGTCATTCTAATTTACACAATAGAAATTTTCTAAAGAACTATAATATGATGTGCAACTACTTTGATCGATTCGACCCTAAAAACTGTCAATAAATGGCTTACATTTCGTGTTGTGACGGGACCCTTATACTGAAACATCTTAAGACACAACAGTTACCTCCTCAATATCGTACAATTGTTATTACTCCGTACCATTTTGACAGAACTAAGTGAATTATTATAAATGCTCAAATAAATAATATCATGTCATTCTCTTTTCTAATACAATTTTGATATTCAGTTCCCTATGAGAGCCTAGTCATCACATAGTTATGTGATTGATGTGTGGTAATGAAAAAGAAGGTCTGAGTAGAGCTTGATACCACACACCAGTAGAATGAAGCAAAGCAAACAAGATGAGTAACAAGGAAGCAAAAATAATCGTAGTAGCACGGATAATCAGAGAAATCAAACATAAGAAATGTGGTTCAAGTAAACAGAATAAAAATGTATATATAACGATATACAAAAACGTAAGATCTACAGAGAGAGATAAAGAATAAATGCATCTGCTCAATTGTAGTCGATTCTGAACCATTTCATATAACATCTCCATATTTCTGTAACAGTTTAGACTTATCGATGTAATAAGTAGTAAAAGGTCAACTGTTACATTGTCTGTTTTTAAAACGGACAAAAACCAGTAGTTAAACGACATTTAAATATACATTTGTATGAAAGAATATTGATAAAGAGTTTGAGAAAAGTATTATTAGCCCTACTTGAATCCAATTCGCCATTTAAATCAGGTGTCCTGCTTGGTGGGTTGTAAAATAATAAAGAATCATTATTCGATTGAGGCTTCAGCGCAAAAACACCATCAGGATCAACAAGATCAATGTTCAGCTGAAATGTGAAAGTAAAACTTCGTGATAAACTAGAACAAATAAATCAACGAGTCTTATAATAACTTTAATATAAACTATCTCTAGTGATTTTTATATACAAGTTAGTGATAAACAGTAAGAATGTGCTGTTTGTCATTTACTTAACGATGAATTATACCGTACATTTTCGACATAACTTTATTACCGAATTAATCAATATGGAGATCTATATCTCAAGGTGATATCTAAGTTAGATTCTAAACTATATTTAATATTCGTAGAATATTTTCGAGAGAGGTCGGCTGATGAGCAACTGTTATGTTAGTGCTATAAGTGAACATCTGCAAAACGTGCGAAACTACAGTATATGCTGTAGACTAGAAAAACTTACTGGTGTACAGGAAGATTAGGAAGTTAACATACAGTCCTTATCTATGTAAGATATTCTGTGTAATTGTAGCCTTCTATTAACTTATGATTAGTGTTATAACAATTAGGCTTGTTATGTTTTTCTATCTTTATGAATTCTCGATATTTCTTTGACTATTTCCTTTCTATTACATTAAATTTATTTAATGACTTTTTATCTCCTGACTTGAAATGCGAAGTTAACCTAACTAGATTCAATCTGTCTTTATATTCTGACTGCATGGAAAGTTTGCTTTAGTTATATAATTTTCTTTTGTTTGTTTATTTGATCGCTTTACAACATCCATTGTAATATGTAAATTAACTCGGATCTCTTGTGCTTGGTGAATTTCTTGAAATAGATACGTCAAGAACGAAAGTTATAAACTCAATAGTTTGATTGATTTTGTCCGTAAAGCATCGAATTTGTAAATATGAAACCTTTTGGACATTCTAAACATTTCGTTTAGGTTTATTTAAATGACTTTCAATTTGATGTATTTGCATGTTATTTCTATTAGCCTGGATTTCGTCGAATGGAATTCCTACTAGTTAAATCTATTTTTGACGACAATTTAAATAGTAAATAAATCAGCTTAAATGGTTAATGATACATTTCACTTACTCGACTAGTTAATATTCCATTATTATGAAGAGTTAATATTTGACTAGATATTTTACCAACTTGCATCCGTTTAAAAACACACATTGTTTGCCCAGCATGGTTACGAAGTTTTGGTTGTAATACAGTGAAATGTGGTAGATTTCCCTCACCATATAATTCGAAGGTAAGAACAGGTAAATTAGTAGAACGTTTAGGATTAGAAGAAGCACTTCCTCTACCTGAACTGTTTGTTGTTGTGTTTAAAGACTGTTTATTATCTAAGTAGACATTAAAAGTTGCAGTATAGATCTAAAATGTGAAGTAAAATATAGGAGCGAGTTTCATAGCATAAATTGGTTTAAATTAGACAACTTATACAAATTAGGAAGAATTGAACAATCTCTTTGTATTTGTACTAGACTCGTTAGTAAGCACTTATATCCCTAACCGTGAAAAAGGCCAGAACCGTCAGACTTAACGATAAAATTCTGAGACCGCATTCAATAGCTAAAATTTTTTTAATTATGTTAACTCGTGGGGCTTCATTCGACGTTGATGGTGGGCAATTACTATAAACATGAGATGATTACACTCAACTAATTATATCTCCTAGGGTTACTGCCGGTCTCAAACCTGGGTAATGGAGGAAGGTTTGACATCGATCTAGCATTCTCATCCCTTAAAACCCAAGCTTGCTAAATAAACTAACCAGATTCAACAAGCTAAACTATTTAAACTCTGCCCTAGGAATGAAAGGAATGATTATGACGCCCCATGATGAAAGCCAAGATTCTTTATGAGTCATGAGGCCAATGGTTCTTCTAACAAACAGAGCAAAATTTCATAGATTAAGTTTAGTAGTAAGAGCTTAACCATAAGACCTCTAATTCATGTCAAAGTTACTGTTTAATTGTGACGTTATGTTAATCCTATCACTCCAAAGCAGTATTAAGCGTTAGTACAACAATTACGCAAGACAAAAAAGGCCTCAAATACCTACTTGAATGTCAACTCTACATTATACAAGTATAATTATCGAACACTTATTAACAAGACTTAAACATTTTTATTATATATATATATATATATATATATATATATATACACCTACTTGCATTGATGTCGGTGAAAATGTTACATTCGCATAAATGGACGAATGTGGTTCAATCTGAGCTTTATCGGGTGTCACTTCAAATGAATCACAACTAGTCGACTGACTACTTCGACTACTTGAACGTCCAGTTGGTTGGCTGGGATTAATGGTTCCAGCTGAAGAAATTTCAAACATGACATCTGCAGGAACATTGCTACGATTGGCTATACGGAAATGCGCGACAACACGTGAACCAACTAGTACATTTCTATAAACAAAACGATTTTCTTCAATTCCGTATATACTGCCTGATGAAATCTTGTAGAATAAAGTGTATAATAAGAACTGAATCTGTTTAGTGGTTACTTTACATTTAATGTATATAATAAGTAATAGGCAATCACCGTCTCATGTTGAACAAGCTAGAGCTAACTTCGCCTGTCATCAACAATTTATCTCACTTAAAGAAACACTGAATATCTAGAAAAACTGGACAGTTGGTTTATGCTATATTTATGTTGTACTGCAGTCGTCAATCAAGAATTTAATGGGTATGATCACGTAGATAACAGAGTTACGTTTCATTTGACTATTTTACATCATATTTCAACGAAACTTCACTCAATAAAGTCTTAGAAATATCAAGGGGTAGAAAAATGTGCGGTGCTTCATTTTTCAGTTGTACCCAACTGAGATTAAACTGTGACGAACACATAAAACAATTAAATAACAAGATAACTCCGTAGTCATTTCAAATCCACTATGAAAACCAAAATACACAGTGAACTGCTTGAAGATATTCTTGAACTTTCATACGTGTCTGTACTGAGACATTTATCATGAGTAACAATAAATAATCTTTGTGCTATTTTTTAAATGATCAAAGTGAAAATTCTAACATTGGACGTCAATCCATTGATGCAGATGGTCGAGCTTTTGCTGCGAAAACTAAAGGTAACAAGTTTGATTTCATAGTGAGATCGAACGTAATTGCTATTGAGAAGTCCAATACTAAACTAAAACATCTGTTCAATACTCCCTGGTTTTCGGTGATACCCTACCGAAATCAGTTTGTTATAAATGCAAACAAAAAAAGTTAATTAAATAACAATCCCCGCGAAACCATCTCTTATTAAATGTATTCTTAAACAATACATTCGGTTTATGGATAGTTGATATGCGCATATCCATACAAGACATGATTTCATTTGTGTTATAAAATAAAATGAAAGTGATCGAATTCTAGTTACAAAAATATATACATACCGTATCCGATAAATTTGGTAGATCTAAAATGCCTAAATTTTTGCAAACATGATGTTCTTCAAATATTACTGAAACATCGTTTGTTTCAATCGATGGTTGATGACCTTCACCTATAAGACGATATGGTATTCCATTTGGGTACAGTTTCATATCACGATCAGATATTTCTATTGTTAATTCCTGGAAATATACAGATTTCATCACAATTGGTTACTAATAATAGTAACTATAGTAGAAACAATAGAGCTATGGTTGAAAATAATTAAGTACTAAATACTTCAGAACCTTCTATTACTATAAATGTTTTGTATGGTATTCATTTAGTATGATAAAATACTTTGCAATATCATGTCGTTGGAATGCTAAGGAGTAGTCAGTAAATATAAATCTATTTAGTCCGGAAAAAGTGTTTCAGTAGGTACACTCAGCTGGTGAGTCCCAAATAAGACGAAACACGCTTCCCGGATTTCATTTGCCAGCTACAATCCAACTCAAACAATACTTGTAAATTATCGCTACATCGAGACAATCCACTCAGGATGTACAAATGGGAACAGAAACTGATCAATTTCAATCCATGACGGAGGAACAGTTTGACAATATACATACTGAACAGTGCTGATAATATCTAAGGTTTTACCTCATAGTACTACAAACAATAAAACTATGTTAAACACTGAATAAATAATGCAATTGACAAATGTTTACTGACTTCTTCACAACGATCCAATGAATTAGCCATACAATCGACTGTAATAATTTGCGCATTTCCAGGTGGAACAATTCCACTAGCTGGATTTAGAGTGAAAAAACCTTGTTGTAAACGAGATTGTAATGAACTTAGAATAGTTGGATCGAACCTAAACATAAAGCAAACCAACATTTATACAGTGTATTAAATAAAAATTTATTATGAACATAAGTATTTGTTTTCATGTGAAATGTTATATGAAGTGTAATATTAGCTATGCGTGCTATTGTTGGATTGAAATGTAGTGTACAAAATCATCTTCAATGAGATGCTAAGCGATGATAGCTTGTGAAAGCATACAATGTTAATGATATAGTTTAAGTGGCATTATTGTTTGATAATATCTGAAAAGAACATTACGGAATATTACTATGTCAACATGCTATATTATTATAAAAAAGCAAGAAACATAAGCCGCTGACATAAAATCTAAGGAACAATAGATAATATAACAACAGTTTGAATATAATTGTTAGCTGAACATAAGTAAAATAGTTCGTTATCGAAGAATTTTTTGGAACAGTACTACAATGTAACATATGTGAAAAACTTTATAAGAATTCGCATTCATCACTATGATTTCTTTCAGTAGCTTTTTGATTGTTATATCGTCACCATGTTAATGCTTAGTACAGTTTGTTACTTATACATGCAATCTACACATAAATCCTCGTACATCAAACCGACTTATGCATATATGTAAAAGATTTAACAAACGTGAAAATAAAAGTCAACAACGAATATATGAATTGAAAGTTATTCCAAGCTGATTAGATTCAACAAGTAATTAAAAATCGAAGTACCCGCTGAGTTAACTCTTATATTCAGTCATACGCTGAACGAACATACGAACATAGTAATGTACAATATAAAGTTCCAATGCTCGGGAATAAATACCATTTCTACAGCTTGTCGAAAATGCGCGCATAAAAACATTACTCTGTGGCGTTTATTCTAAGCTCTAACAACTAGTGACTCCCATCGTAACATCCCCGACAATGTAGCAACTATGTAGTAACCAATGTTATACTATCCAGTCGGTTATTACGTTATAAAGGTAGATGACTCAGAGCTATAGATCAACCACTCTTTGGACCTACCTCTCATCCATATTTTTTCGCCTTTCACTATACCTTCAGTCTTCAGAGAAATAACTTGACTTATGGAATTCGAGTTAATGTCATTTGAAAAATATATCATTTCGAACATACTGTCATCTTACTAACTTAATAAAACATGCGGTCAAGTTAATATCAACTAAAGACAATATAAACACAATCCTATTTGCAGACATTGTCCCAAAATTACTTCGAGAGTGAAAAAATTGACTATTATGCTAATGGGTAAAACGTTCTGCAGCTAATTTAGAAAAAAAATATAAATATTTTGAAGTACTTGGTAGTTTGTATCTGTGCTCTTTATATTCCCTCCCCACCCTCAATCTAATCTACCGAACAGGACCAATAAGTGTTAGTGTATCATTTTTGGTTCATAAATTAGGGTCAATTAATCGTGTACTTATTAGCTTCATTTTATGTCACTGAATTCTTGTTTTGCATTGATGTTCTTTCATTAAATGTGTTTTCTGAATGATTTGAGAACGTATGTATATACCGAAGAGCCTGTAATGAAACACATGGTTTCAAGAATATGGAGAGTTTAACGAATCGACTTTACTTGTTTTTGTCAACACACTATGAGTAAATAGATTCAAAGAAGACTTGTATATGATAAGAATGTCTAATTACTGTAAAAAGTCATTTTAATACTTAGTCGCCTAAATAGTACACAGGCAACCTTTCAACTGATATTCATTATCAATAAGTATTCGACGCATGCAGTGGAACAGATTAAAGAGTAAAACAAATTTAGAAATTGTAGATAGGAAAAAAAAAACCGATTTCATACAAGTGAAAATGCCATTAAACAATAATATAATGCTCAATAAAATGTTTACAATTACACAAGCAAGGTGACAGAAACAACAGTGAAAGCATGGATAGTGTAACTACACAAATCAGACTATTATACATGTGAATACTTACATGCGAATAAATATTGTAGTGTCATACATAACTACCTAGATATTTACTGCAATACTTCAATAACAATGATCTCACTAATTCACCTAAATAAAAACCTATGTAGAACTAATTGTCATAGTACTCATCGTAAGTATTACATTTCAATCAGGTTCATCATAATTTTTTCAATAGTTTATCTTCTAAGAATGGTGCTTTTGCATTTCTGTTCACTGTTTGATGCAAAATATTTCTAACCTGAATTTTATAATACAACTTCCTTCAAACTGTATTGCTTTTACAGATATAGAAGTACATGAATGTAACCAACAGTTGATCATGTACACTGCATAGTCTCTTTATTTAACAGAATTTAATTGTTACTTACTAAACTTCATAAACGAATGCAACCTAAATATACCTTTAATGTATTTGAAGAATACTATGAATCTAGTCCAAGTTGATAATGTAATCTACTTTAGGTACCTACGTTTCATATCTAAGTGGTAAGGTTAAGCATAGTTCAGTGTTATAAATATTGACAAATTATTTATCATATACGTATGTGAATAAAGCTACAATACAGTAGCTGATAGCCATGAATTTATTTATTCGTCCACTAATCATTACGTAAATTTGACCCTGTTTGTACACCCAGTAAGAGCTGTATATATTAAGCATGTTACTAAGTATTTTAAGTATAATGAAAATTCATTTGAAATAGAATTTAGATACTGTCTACTCATTTCATTTATATAAATTAGTGTTGGGTAGGCTCAGAAAAGCCCTAGCAACAAGCTCAACCTGGAATAGAAATCAATAGGATGTATTGTGTCCAATCAGAGAGCAGGTAGCTTTTTGTCCGAAACTTCTAGACAGAGAGAAGTCACGTGCTATGCCTGTGATTGGTCAATTGTCTTAGCACTACTGTGTTTAGAAGGTTTCGGAATTCTCTAGAAGCCTGAAGGACACTTATGATAGTATATATATATATCCTAGTTTTCTGTACATAATCGAACGCTTGCATTAAAATGTTTTCGCAGTATTTGCTGTCTTCTCTCTCGTGTCCCTATTGACGAGTAGCTTCAGCCTGGGGGTCGAATTATAGCTTAGGAGTTGAAGCGTGCGGTCAACCGAGACAGATAACAATTTACGACGGAGATGTTTGCGATCGATAAAAGACCTAAACCACGCGTCACAACAATTAGCAACATGCTATATAATTAAAGTCCTCAGTAAATACGTACTAAGTGTACATTAATGAAGCTGGTACTTGATTACAAAGTGAATAGCAATTCACATAGACTTGTCTTTTCTAGGTATATAGTTAACATAAGTATTGTAAATCTAAAGTAACAATTAGTTAAGACTCAATAGTGCAAATAAATACTATCATTAGACAAAAGTGTTATTGTTGTATGAATAAGCAATTATCTTCTGAGAGTATTTGGAAATACTTACCTTTTATTTCTACGATGAGATCAGTATATAATTATTAGGAAATATGCATGTATACAACTAAAAATCTCTTACTAATCATCTTAAATGTAAATAGAAATGAGTGAGAATAAAACCGTCAAGAGATAGTTTTAAGAATTAATTAAACAGGTATCAGGTAAAGGATGGCTTTCTTGTGCTTCGAAAAATTCAAATATACAGGTAAATCAGTTTCAAACTATACATTAGCTTAATATTATTCCCGTATAGGGTCTCTTATACACATGCATCTTGCTATGAAGACTTTACCATCAGCCCTCTCTAAGTAGACTAAGATTATAACTATGATAAACATGTTGCGTAACGATTATTTAATGCCATTGGAGTTGACGGTCTCAGTTCACGATTTCTAACCAATATTTTTACATAATGATAATCCTTGTAGTACTTATAATAATATTGAAATATTTTGAACGATTTCTGTTAATCTTGATTTATTTTCATAGATACAACATATTTCAAATAACAGTAATTAGACTGAATATCACTGAGGCAGTGTTTTCTAAATTGATTTACGATATTCGTATTTATCTAAACGGTCATTTGAAAAATAATAATTTTAGCATTTCCTGAAATCAGTTTAACAGCGACTTCATAGAAAACCATTAACTTTCTGTTACCATTACTATGTCCTAATAGATTGTTAAAGAATGAAACAATTCGATTGTATCATTAAAGAAAAATTAAAGATATATCAACCTAAAGTAAATCCCATTCACATTTTGTGAAATTAAGAAATGACTAGGGGAGCGAAGAAATTTCTTTTCAATTAGTTTTTCACCAAAGCTCTACACTAATAAATAAATATATATATAAGTTTACAATAGTTTATAATCATTATCAATTACAATTAGGGGGGTTTATGGAGATAGTTAACTGTCAATTTTGTTATTACAAATTGATCTGAATCAAACAACCATTGATCACCTAGAAGCACTGGACAGCTGTTTTGTCCCAGAATAGGACTCCTCAGCAGTGCACATCCACTACTCCATCAAGGATCGAACCCAGGACCCTCTAGCTACGCTGCAAACGCTTTACCATCGGACCACTGAGTCAGCTTCTAATGGTTGACATCTCCACAAACCCCCTAATTGTAACAAATACCAGCTTACTAGTGTCTAGCTCCTTGAGGTAATTTCTGGAGTTCTAGTATGAAGACGTGACCGGTGGAGTTCAGCCGAGTCGGGTGTGAGGCAGTTACCATCCGACGGCATGGATGAGGTCGCGCAACGTATCGCGAATCGACTGAATTGAAAATTTCCGCCTCCAGAAGCCGACTAAATGGTCTAGTGATAAAGCGTTCGCTGTGGAGCCAGCTGGTCCTGGGTTCGATCCCCTATGGGATCGTGGATGCGCACTGCTGAGGAGTCCCATACTAGGACGAAATAGCCGTTCACTGCTTCCAGGTGACCAATGGTTGTCTGATTCAGATCAATTCGTGATATCAAAATTGACATTACCAATTAATTGGTGGTGTGTTACACAATAATTTCACAGGCTCAAAGGTGTTTGTAAAATAATTGCAACTAATTAACAAAGCAATTAAGACATGAGGGTGAACAAGTTAATTATCTTTTTGAAAGTTTCCAAATGGTTAATAAATGATTTTATATGTATTTTCGTCCAACAAAGAACGAAAATATTTACAAAACTTGGGCGCTGAGTGTATGTAAGACATATGAATAGAATGTATTTGTAAATAATCTCAGCGGATGAAATTAAAGAAAACTTCCAACCTTTCGCTTGGCAATCTGGTCCGAGCTTCTTCAGGGAAATAATCAAGATCAAAATTATCGAATATAAATGTAAATAAGAGGTCAAATTTGAATTATGAATATCCAATCGTATACAGGGTATGAACATGTTATATGAGGCATTGTAAGTGAAATAATGTTAAAATTGTTGTGGATGAAGCGAGGTGTGCACTTTTTGTGTAGTTTTTCATGTTTCAATCATATGCACACATATACTGCTATACAAATACATTCTATTCATATGGTAAGTAAATGAGTTATCATACTGTTGATTACATAATATCTTCTGAGAAGAAACCGATATAGTATTTATCAGAAATTTGATGGTCAAGACAGCTACGTAAGAGTTAAGTCATAATTAATTGGTTTCTTAATTAGCTGTAATTATTTTAAAAACACCTCTATATTTAAATGATGTTATATCTGCCTCAGAACTGGCTATTTTTTCACTGATAATTCCGAACTAATAAATGTAGAACCTGATGAGCATTTATCGAAAAGAATATTCTTCGTTCAAACATCTTTGTTTTTGATAAGCATGGGAATTTTTAAACAATACAAACACCTTTGAACCTGTAAAGTTATTATGTAACACACCACCAGGTTTAAAATCATTACCAAGTAATTGGTAGTGTGTTACATAATAACAGTGTAGTGCTTTGATGAAAAACTAATTGAGAAGAAATTTCTTCACTCCTCTAGTCCTTTCTTAATGCCTAAATGGGAATTTTTTCAGTATTTCGTAAAATGATCTTTCAATCACCTAAAAGTGATACATTAGAAAGTATAATGAAATAAATAGAAAATGCTGAGAATTGTAGTTACATAACTTACACTTTATGTTTTACTACACCTGTAGACTCTTTATTTAAATAAGCTTCACGTGCTGCTAATAACTCGTACATTTTACTTATTGGTATAATTGAATAACGAAATTCATAATCACCATTATTTTCAATGATCAATTGTCTAGTTTTATGATTATTTAATATAAGTGAACCAAAATTAATATCTTTTGCTGGAGAAATTGTAAATCTGCAATAATTAAATGAAGAAATTGGTAATAGTTAATTCATTATAGTTGTATAGTGAAATTTGTATCTAATGTACAATTTATATTATGAGTTAACTTTACTTAGATAAGCAGTTACAACTGAGAATCAGTGAATAGCTATTATAGTTCAATTGGGATGGTTATTTTTGTGGTGATTGGTTATTTATTTGATTGAATATGTCACAGATTGATATTGGAAGGGTACCATTGAAAACCAGGGAGAACTGGACAACTGTTTCGTTCTAGTGTGGAACTCATCAACAGTGCGTACCCCAAATTTTGAACCAGGGGATTCAGGTTGACGGTAAATGCCTAACCATCTGCACCACTAAGTCAGCATCCAACGGTAGAATTCCCACTTTTATCAATTTGTGATACATTGGTGATAACTGTCTCACATCCGACAAGTTTGAACTCCACCAGTCACGACTTCTCACTATAGCTTCAGGAACATCCTGGGGTTAATCACTAATGAGGTGGGATGGTTATTTTTATGGAGATTGGTTCGTCGCTCTATATATCACAAATTGATGGAAGTGGGAATTCTGAAATTGGATGCCAACTCAGTGGTATGGATGGTTAGGCATTTGTCGTCAACCTGAAGCCCCCAGTGCCAAATTCGGGGTACGCACTGTTGAAGAGTTCCATACTAGAACAAAACAGCTGTCCAGTGCTTCCTGGTTTTCAATGGTACCCTTCCAACATCAATCTGTGACATATTCAATCAAATGAATAGCTATTATTTATTTCACTATGGAGCTCCTTATTAGTGCATACCCGTTACTTCCTGAATGAATGTGTTCACGATCATCGGATGTGTACTTAACATTTGAATCATTAAGTATTCAATGATTCATAGTGAGTGACTACAAACCGTCACTCTCATAGCCTTCAGAAATCATGGATGTACACTACTGATGAGTTTCATAGTGGAATGTGATTTTTATTTATTGCTAACTAGTATACAGTAGTTATTCCATGTATGCAAAAGTGGACGATAAATGGTGGCATTCCAAAGTTAATCCTACCAAGTTTGTATAGTATGTTTATGAGTCTGTTAATTGCTAATACTCTAAATGCCATGCTGCAATATATCACTTAACATTCACTGAATACAAATACCTGACAATTTCAAAAAACGTTATGAGAATCTGGTCAGCTGGTGATGTACAGCATAAAACTTGGGACAAACGTATATCGGTTCAAAATGCCACATTGCTTAGCAGTACAAAATAAGCTTCGAAGTATCAAAAGTAGTAACATTATCACTGACAGTAAAGACGGACTGAATTGAAGAATATGATTTCATAAGTAATAAGTAATTTGTGGAAAAGCCTTAAAATAAAATTAACCTCACCAACTCACTACAGTTGGTCTGACTTCCAACACAAATGAAACGGGCGGCACGCTCGACTATAGGCGGCCTGTTTGAAATCTTGGGCTACCACGTTTTAGTAAATATCTCAAAAAGTTACTTTTTCGTTTTGTTTTAACTGCTCAATCATGTTCCTAAATCTCATTGTGTACTCACACGCCTTTATAAAATGTTTACGACCTATCATTAGTAATCTGGTTAGATCTAAACGCAAACGTCATGGTGGCTGGCAACATGACTTAAAAAGGATCAATACATATTAAACGTCTACTCTTGACGTTTTTGGTCTTAACTATAGATTTCTTATTGGAAAATTGGACTACCTACAATTTCTTCTTAGTTTTAACATACCATAACTGCGGTTTAATCACAGTTCAAGAATCTTGGCTACATGACCTATTTTTCGTCAGGATCTTTCTGTCATTAGAGTAAAAGTGTAATGGTAGTGTTACGACTTTCGTGAACACGAACTGGTGTAAATTCTATCGTCCGTGTACACGGTAAAAGAGCAACTTGTTGAGACACTATATGCTGAAAATCCATATTGCACTAAACATACTACTAAATACACCTATTATCATTATTATTTCATTCTTTATTTTTAGTTCAGGCGTTAAAGTAGACCCATCCTAAAGCAAAAAGTTGAGTTCAGAGAGGGGAAAATCATTTTACAATATTCTCATTGCTGCTTAATCCGACTCAGGATTTCGTCAAAATCTTCACCAAATAGAACTATGTTGTCTGTATATCCTAAATCTACAACTTGATCTCCTGTAAGGAGTTTAATCCTTAAAAACTTTAGACGACAACCCATGAATACCAAGGACAATAAATTAGTATATCTAACATTTGAGAAGGTTAGGAAATATGCAAAATACCAGAACATAACATGCCTATTTATGCAACATACTTGCTGAATTCTGCCTTCACAGATAACTTTATTGGGATCGATGCGATCAATTGTGGAGCTCCTTTGATGTTCGGTTCAATAATTTGGCATTTAAGTATTTCTGCTTCCTTCAAAATTAATTCCGATTGAGTCAAACATGTTAGCTAAAACAATTAACCAAATGAAGTTCAGTAATTTATAAACGTTTGTAAATTTCCATAGTTGAAATCAAGAACTGAAATTGATCTGTCTCAGGTGATGAGCATCACGAACAGATTATCTCACTATGAAGTTAATTCACAAGTTTTGAAGTTCTAGATTTCAATGATCAGCTAAAATCCAACTTTAAAATGTGATCGTACGTCGTTTTATCAGACATGAAATCGCATCGACATATTACACTATAGTGAGAAATAAGAGTAACGAAGTATGTTGTTGATGCAAATAATCTACTCAAACCTGTAAGTTATTGATTATTGGGCTGCTTAACAATCTACAGTATACTACCTAATTATCTCATCCTATTAGCTCTTTAACTTAAGGAACTAAGAAAACAAACGGGCATATTGAAAATGATCTGGTAGTAAGTTTCACTATTTGTTTCTTGATGCTATCCTTACATAAACGGTGTTCTGGGTCACTGAAGAACATCACTAACGAACTTTGACTAGCAAACTACGACACTTATGAATGAGAATGAATAGTACTTACAAAAATATAACCAGTTAATCGTGATAATATATATATTCGTAATTAATCTGTTGGGTTAATAAACGGACTTGTGATAGAAGCCAGTACTATTTGTTGTTTGTGCCTGTAACCACTAAGATCAATAAGCATAGCTGTTTTATTGTCTAATGGTCTTCTATGACTTTTGAAATCAACTCGAACCTTGGAAAAATTGATAATTATTAAAATACGTAGGAATTGCAGATAACAACAAATAACTGAAGCTTGAAGGTCACCATTTCAAACCTTCATGTATTCATGGATCAGCATTCTTAAGGTATCCCATGCCTTAAATAAACATCAGTCTAACCCTTCATTATTTTCATCTACTGCCATCTCTGACATCCCCCTGAGATGTGAAATTGCAAAATAACCTAATTTACTACTGCATATTCATTCGTTATTTTGTCATTACATTTCGAGATTACATGATAGTAATTACTTTCAACTAGAAAGTTCCTTGATGACATATCAGGAAGATTTCATACATAAGCATCTTAGATGTCTAATAAAGTATGTGAATCAAATAATCTTAGCAATGCAGTTATAAGATCACATTTACACAATCCAATGATTCATTTACTAACACACTTGGATTATTCAAAACACTTTTCAATAAGTGCTTATCTCAGTATAAACATCGTATGACAAGTCCCGAGTAGAGTAAAACTTACCTACAGAATCCCATTATTAGATATATTTCAGTTTTAGTAAATAACATTTTAAATTATTATAGTAACAAACTTACATTTACTTGAGCAGATTTATCTGTTGGAGATAGATTGATACGTTGAGGTGAAATGGTGAATACATCACTTAAATCTGTTTTCATTCTAGCATTCTTTGTAAATATGAAACTAATTAGAAAGTATACAGATGAAAATAAAGCATAAATTAAAATTTGTAGTATATTTTAGTGTAGTATTCATTCTTTGAATGATTCCTTGTTTTAAATGTATATAACTTATACACCTAGAGCATCAGGTTAGTAATATAAAAGACGTTAACACTTATGTACGAACAAATAATGCTATCCACGTTCCTGGGCAATAATAGTTAATGGAACAAATTTAGGATATGTTCTTGTTGGGGATTCATAATCCCCGAAAATACAATGGTTAATTAAATCAAACGAGAGAAGTTGTATTGATTTTTTGTAAGCTTGACTTGTAAACTTTCATTACATTAATTTAAAATTATTGTGAGTCCTACTCCTAATAACATTTATTGTATTTGTAAAAGATTGGTGAATTCACTTGACTGCTAGCCATAGCACACTACCGTTCACGACCTTATCACCCGAAGTCCAATGGCCAGGCGGAGAGATATGTTGATACCTTAAAAAGGGCACTAATTAAGTCAAAAGGGGAGGAGACGCCCATCGAGTCTTTACAAAACGTCTTATTTGTCTATCGAACTACTCCAAACGATGGACTACCAGTGAAGAAGTCTCCATCAGAGGTCTTTATGGGTAGGAAACTTAAGACAATCCACAATCTGATGCTACCAAGCAGGACCACATGCACAGTGACTAAGAAGTTGCGAATGTATGAGGTTGGGTGTCCGGTGTATGCTCGTGATTATAGACATAACTACAGTCCTTGGACGAAGGCCCGTGTGGTAGGAAGATGGGGCCATGTTATGTACGAAGTAGAGGTGAAGGGGGAGAGATGGACTCGACACTGGAATCAGCTGCGTGGGCGAGTAGCTGCAAATCTACCCACTTCAAACCCAAATCTCCCTCTTAAAGTTCTTCTAGATGCTTTCAACCTACCACCATCGCCAGTGGATGAAGTAGACCAAAAGCCAGAAAACATATGTGCCTTGAGACGGTCACTCAGACAACGGCGTCAAACTGTCAGACTGCAAGTGAACCCGAGAAACGTCAGCAATTAAAACGAGGAGGTGTTGGGGATTCATAATCCCCGAAAATACAATGGTTAATCAAGTCAAGCGAGAGAAGTTGTATTGATTTTTTGTAAGCTTGACTTGTAAACTTTCATTACATTAATTTAAAATTATTGTAAGTCTTACTCCTAATAACGTTTATTGTATTTGTAAAAGGTTGATGAATTCACTTGATGACTAAACACCGTAAATTAATTGATTTAAAAAAATCAATGCACTTATGTAAACGTTGTTCGCCAGTCTTATCTCCGTTTTTTCTCCAAAATACAATCTTCCTACAAATCCAGTCTTTTGGTATAGCTGCGGGCTGGGAAAAACAAGTTATGGTATCTGAGGTAGCATTTGCAGTTAATCGTATCGAGAAATCGTAGCAACCAGGCATATAATTCGGCTACCCTAGAGATCGTACACGAACCGTATTAAGCCCGTAAGAACTCACGCGTATTTTGTCTCAACTGACCGGAAAACATAACAGTGGGCGTCATAACAGTTCTATTAGTAAAACACTGGTTAGTTTGATCACTAAGTTACAACACTATTAGGTGATCCATTAAAATGAACTATTCTATTTACCAGTATACATATGATATATAGCTGTTAATTTTAGTTTCAGCTGAGTGTCATCATCTCAATCAAATATGATTCGTTTAGTAATCAATCTGTGTATAGTAGAAGACCATAGTAAGTAAGTATATTCAGTGGACTTATGGATTACTAAAATACACTATATTTGTGACATTAATTAAAACAAGTTGTACTTCAAAGGAAGATAGTTTAGTTATAGTTAGTTTTGTTAGCTGGATAGTTTAATGTAGTAACTTTTACTGTTTGTATAACTACAACCCAAAACAGTGAGCATTAATGAATTTCTTTGTGAAATGTTTGACAATCGATCATAACATCAACGTATGTGGTGAATCGCTTCCATTAAATGCTTTCTGATTTAATCCAAACATATTACTTGAAATCCCTTTTACATATAAGTATGAAATGTTTGATGTAAATTTCATTTCCGTTTATATGGTACTTCTTTTATCTTTACTGTGTTGAATACTTTTTGAATTAACGACATGAGTTGTTGATTCAGGATGAGATATATTATGCTATAATATCTGTTTATAAAACAGTATAATTTACAGTGCTTTAAACCAATTCAATGCTATTCGCTAAAGCTTTATGGTTTTTTCTCAACTTTCATGTTCGTGGAGATTCATCATAGAGAAATTTGTTTTCATCGCAGACTGGTGTTAGCGAAGAAACTATTGAAAACCAGAGAGAAGTAAAGAGCTACTTCGTTTTAATTTGAAACTTCTTAAAAGTAAGCAACCATTAATTTCACATAGTTCCAAATCCGGAAACATACGTTATACAGTCAATATGGGATACATTAAACAAATAGTTAAAAATCTTATGGTTGACATTTTCAAATTCAATTTATTTGTGATTCCTTGATCTTATGACATCACTTCTCATTGAATATATTTCATGGCTAAACTCTCCAGTACTTACCCCCCCCTTATTTTTTATTAAAATTACAAAACTTAAATAGCGAATTAAAACAAAAATGAAGCAAGAAAACTTCTAGCAATGAATGCACTGTTTGTAAAAATTGTGGTCTAGAAGTTTGATCTGACCGACG
Source organism: Schistosoma mekongi (assembly GCA_034768735.1). Taxonomy (NCBI): domain Eukaryota; kingdom Metazoa; phylum Platyhelminthes; class Trematoda; order Strigeidida; family Schistosomatidae; genus Schistosoma; species Schistosoma mekongi. The sequence goes on along the minus strand of CM068308.1, from coordinate 38,224,475 downwards.
TTTCATAAAAGACATAAATAACTTAGTGAATGAATAACATCCTGTAAACAATTAAACAGTTAATGGAATCGAGAGTGAGCACTGCTAAGGATTCCAATGCCAGGATGAAACAGCTATCTAGTGCTCCCTGGTTTTCAATGATACCCAACCAACATCAGTCTGTAATGAATAAACAGAAGTAACAATCTGAATTGACACTTTAAAAAGTGCTTACTTAGTAGTTATTTCATACGGACCTTTATTCTTTAATGTAATTGCATGTTTGACCTCCTCACCAACTTTAATTAAACCAAAATCAATTCCTCCATCACTTCCTTTTTTAAGTAAAACAGAACATTTACAAATGAAATAAAAGGTGTGATCATTATTATTATTGTGATCACTTCATAATTTTCAATCTTAAGTAACCAAATTAAAGTGTCAGACGACAACATACTTCATGAAATAACATTCAGTGGAAAAGTGTATAAAAATTGAAGTGTTTCAGTGACACTGGTCTACTTTAGATTTAAATGTTGTAGTAGTACGCATTTATTTATAGGCTTTGGCGTATCAAACCCCAACATGGTTATTAATACATGTCGCTCAGATCATATCAGGTTCACAAATATACTGTCTAAGTGTCAAGGCCCTGTGCATTTTCCTGATGGTTTCACCAGATATTGTCATTGATGCTAGACGCCTTTTACTAACCTTGATAACAAATTGCTGCGATTTTTGAGTGTATCAACTTTGGTAGTTTTCTGAAGGCCTCATAATGAAGTCGCATTAGATGTCTCAAATCGATAGGAAGAAATTTGTCTTCCTTAGATGTTTGCTAGTATTATTGATTGTAGAATTTCAGACTTCTCATGTGTTATGGTTTTTAAATTTACTATAAATTGAATTTGACGTAGGATTTATCTTTGGCTGAGTTAGTTAGTTAATTGAACTTCATTTCTTCTAGACATTACAATTAAACGTTTATATAATCGACAATTTATAAAATTTAAAAATGAGTGTTAAATTTGTAAAATTAAGGTATTCTGTAAGTGGTATTTGTTACAAATTGACTTTATATGAAGTCTCATTGAAAATCAGGAAAAACTAATCAACTATTTAGTCTTAGTAAAGCGTAATAGGCATTAACTGATTAATTGATATTTCGTCTTAGTACAGAATTCCTCAGAAGTGCATAGCTTATAAAAAATAAACCTCACAGAAAAAGCTAAATTAAAATTAAAATCAATCTGTGAAGAGTATAAACCAAGAATTAAATTAATCTGCATAAACCTAAACAATAATACATGTACTCGACTGATAGTATACTGTTGACGTATCTGTCACAGTGTGAAAGTTTCATCATTACTATGTATAATACCACTGGTTAATACCAATAAGAATCCTATAAAATAAAGCCAATACTAAAAAAGGAAGAAGAAATTAACCAAAATAGGCATCTACTTAAAGGGAGCCTGCATGAGAATTGCACGTTTGGTATCACGATAGTTGGACTTATAGATTAATCTAATCATCCTGAATCCTTCGGTACTCCTACTTTGTATGATCTTGTCACGAAAAACAACAGTTAACTTGATTTTTCTTGAACCAGACTGCCTACAATATCAGGAATTCACTTATTCCATTTGTTTATTGAAAACTACGTCAAATGCTTCTTGGTACAGTCTGCAATACATAGACATAGATGGTGAATCCATTGATTATCTAATATAAAAGAGGCATACCTTGCTTCAAATCAACCAAAACTAAATCAATGAACCTTGAAAACCCAACGTGAATAAAAAACATGCTTCACGAATTTATGAGTCACTTTTTAGAATTCTTTTTCATCGAAGCTATTGTCGTTGCACACTACTGTTCCTCATAATCATTCTACAATCTGTTTCTTGAAGACTACAATTAGCATGAGAGGAAAACGTTCATTAATTTTTCGCTGAGTAGTGACTAATGTAATGTGGATATTAGTCTATGGGGCTCAAAATCGCGTACACTATTTTTTGATGTTGCGTGAATAGAAATAGTCACCATAATACCCAAGATCTAGATTTTCATTATAGTTAGCATTTTACAACAAGGCATTCATTGAATCTTATTGAAACCTATAGATTGACGCCTCTGTTGCATCGTATGACCATTACCATTAAGTTTTTAGGCTGCGATTGACCTTCTGTAGGCCTAAATCACTTAGATTGATTAGTCACCATATAGTAACGAGTTCAGTGTTTGTGTATCCGTTTCTTCAAAACTTCAAGTGCGCCTTTCTGACGAGTGTTTCTAGTAGACTACCATCAAACTACATTATACTACACAAATATTACCATGATAAAATTAATAATTTAACATAAATCGAAATGAAAACCAACCTTTAGGAAAAGTGATATCTAATGCTACGTCATATGCTTCTGCTAAAACCTGTATAGTTTCCACTTGTATTAAACCAGCAATATTTTCTAAATCATATACTTCAAGACGTAAACTTTTCTTTTGATTTGGTTTAATTGCTTTCATTGCACGAAAATATGCATAGACAATGCATTCAGATTGCGGTTCCACAATGCCAGCATCTTGTGATATAGAGAATTCATCACCTAATGCTTCAATACCAGATAATTTCCATTGTGCTGGTAATAATGTGTTATTTTTTAATGTAATAGAGCGTACTTCTTTTCTGTTAATTGATAAAAGTTTGGAGTACAAATGTAAGTATTATGTATCTTTTATGAAAAATAGCAAATAAATATACAGAGTACATCGTAGCTATTAAGTAAAGTGTAGAACTTCATAATCTGTACTTCTGAATTACTGATCTCAACAGTATTCCCATTATTTAAAGAGTAAACGAACAAACAACTGAATAGAACAAGATGAGTTCATTTTACCTAGTCAGGTTCTCATTAGTCGATTACAACCTATAATATTTATTATCAAAATCACTGATATAATTATGTTAACCGTTGTGCCTTGCTTTGTAACCAATCTTTAAAAAATGTGGTAATAACAGCTTACTCATTATATTCAAAAGAGAATGTCATCAAACTGATTAACGAATATCTTCGTTATAAACAATCATACTCTACAATTGAGATGTATACATTGATTAATAAGTAAGTGGTGACCATTATCATGTTTATCATTTCTGTTATAATCCTGACAGCAATCTATCAAACACGATCCAATATAGCCACTTGTTTAAGTGACGACATCGCTGGGGGAGGGGAATATTGAGGTGTAAGATTGTATGTGAATAATCATCAACGAGTAATTCTTCATGATGGATTTGATCCCTCATCAAGTAGTCCTAAGTGAGAAAACCTACAGTCTGCATGAACCAGTGACAACAGTCACAAACTAAGACCCTGAGTAGAATCCTCCACATATTCACGTAATATGAGTCTAGGGTTTTCTGAAGACTTCTAATAAACCAGTTTCCACAAGTGAGATGTGTTTATACTTTCCCATATTTTAAGTAAAGAATCGAAATTGATCAGTTTCCACATACTGCGTTCATCACAGACTGGTTTGGATTGAGGAGGGTACCACTGGAAACCTTGGAGAAGTGGATTGTTGTTTTACAATAATATAGAGATGTTCTACAATCGGCACTTTAAATCCTATTTGTAGTCAACAGCTAGACTTTCAGGGCTCATTTTTCAAAATATATAAATGGGAAAAATTGTAAGTTACTATGTTTTATTTACATTTATATCTAATAAGTTTTCTAATTTACCTTTGCAATAGTACTTTTTCAAAATTAAATACTTTTCTATCTAATTCCAATTCTGGTAAAACACCATCACATGCTAATTTAAATAAAATTGGTTCTGGATTGTCCTTAATTGAACACACGAGTGCGTCATCATAACGTTTATTGAATTTTGGAAAAGCACAGATACGTACACTCATGGATTGATTAGGTTTAAGACTCAATTCTTTTGGTTCTACACTATAACATTCTTCATCTGAATCATTTAAAAAGCCAAGTCGAATTTCTGAGTCCATTTGTGATGTATTAACTAAATTGAAGTATGTAATATTTTCAGGATAACAGTTTTCTTGAATTCTAAACAACAGAGGAATAGAAGAATGATGAACAAATATAGTAGTGATTTTTGTTTGCATTTATTATCGATTAATGTTGATTGAGTACCAATGGAAACAAAGGAACAATGGACTGTCGTTTCGTCCCAGTGAAGGACTTCTCAGTAGAGTGCACGCTCGCTTTCATCTGTGTATGAAACCAATGGCCTTCATATCTTATAGCCTACGTTCACTTCCATCACTTTGTGATATAGCGTGACGATCATATGTTGCCATCGGTGATAATCGTCACACTTCTGATGTTCCAGGGAGAAGTCGTGACTGATGTAGTTCAAACCCGCTGAAAGTGAGACACTTATCACTGATAGTAATAAATGACGCTATATCACAAACTGATAGAAGTGAGGATTCTACCATTGGACATCGGTCGCCCTAATGGTACAAAGGACTAAGTGTTCGCTGTGAGACATGAAGCCTATTCGTTGCATTCCCTAGAGTAATTGCAGGCATGTAGTACAGGCGAGTCTCGTATTTCGACGAGAAAAACAATCCAGTACCTTCTGATTTCCAGTAGTACTCAACCAACACCAATCTGTCACAAACACATACTAAACTTTGTACCTATCTCCACAAAATTACTTCTATTTAGTTAAAACAAATTTTATTACCTATCTTTGGATTTTTCAATCAACAATGGTCCAAATTCAAAACAAGATGTAGACATCAGATAGACACCATGAACAATTTCACCTTGATTAGCAGTACGTTTGCGTTTTGCGTAAATTAATCTTTATAAAAAGAAATAAAGTGGTAAATACATGGAGACAAATAATTTATTACTCATTTCTGGACTTCTTATTTAGCATAGCTGGTAATACAAAACGTCTAATAAACGGGTGTATTACAATTAAATTAGATGATACAAAATATGGCTAGATTTAGTAGAGTTAAAGCTTCTTGTACGTAATGGTATGTTACAAAAAGTGCATTTCTTTAAATGTATTTTAATCAATCGCACTCGCATTAAGTAGATTTCATGATACTATAGAGACTACTGTACCCAGCTAAATACCCCCCCCTACTAACCATTGGTAAATTTATTAAAAGATATCAGGTAGCGAAAGTAAATCACTTAGTTAAGTCATAAAAGTATATGGTATTCAAGAGTAAACATATATGAGTCGTTCAGTATCACTGAGTAGTACAGTACTATTCTTAACTCGAAATCGATTCTGTTGGAATAATTGTGATCTTTTCTAATCCAGGAATTATTATTCCTCTATATTAAATAAGAAGAAAACAGAATATTACTGAATGATTATTACTCCATGCAAAGTAAATAATCAAGCACTTAATGATACTGTTCTAGTCGCCTGAGTTAAGGACATTTAGTTATACCGCATGCTTAAATCACTATTGCTTATTTCCAAGAAAACTCGAAGCACTACAAGACAGTTGTCAAGTAGTTTATGCTTTCCAGGGATTCTTAATATTCTATAGGAATTAATGTTCATACAATAAATTACAAATTCCCTTCCTAACCAAACACAAATCCACCACCCATTAACTAATTGATTTCAATAAGTCAAGAGATTCCTCATTATGTATTAAGGTTTCAGTAGAAAAAAGGAACGGCCTCCTTGATTCCATTTCTACTCGTAATCTATCTAATATCTAATGTTATTAAAAATTCTTCACTTAAACTAGAAATTTAGAAAAATCAACTTGTAGCTTATGATATTAAACAAAATACTATTGAGTGTGATCAAGATAAAGTGTGATTTTGAATTGTCAATTTAAACAAGAAGTAAATGTATGCTTTAATCCACTGTTTCTAATCAAATGTACCTAAATCACTGTCAGTGATTTGTATACATTCTTTACTGTAAGAAATCACATTCATATACACTTAACAAAGTAGTGAATTTACCTGGGTTCACGGCTTATTGTCGGTAGTGTACATATCCCACGACAGTATAATTGATATACTCTTTTAGTATTTAATAATTCAAAATTGAATAGTTGATCAAACTGACCGAGTTGATCACAACGAAAACGTATTCTTAGACGAACTTGTCCTTTAGGTGGCACGATCCATCGGAAATGATTAAGACTGTAATTTGAAAACGAGAAATTTCATCTTTAAATGATTTACGTAAAGTTAAACCATAGACTGTCACTCTATTATTGAAAGGTATGAAATGCACCCGGTATATGACCAAGTTACCTTTGAGGTATTACCAGAGCAACTGCTAACGACTGATCCTACTCTGACGAATGAGAATAAATCAGAAAGCAATGAAGGATGGAAGAGAAGTTATATTTGATCGTAAACAGAGCGTCAACGGGATAGCAACATCTAGGCTGGCAAACTAGAGAGAAATGCTTCCTACGGTGCAGAGTGACGTGATCTGGTGATGATGCATCACCAATCCCCTTCAATTATTCTCATCGGATAAAACAAACATGGTCAAAATCAATGTCGAGGACTTATGTAACTATTTATTTTGGGGATTAAATACCTCTACAGTTATCTTTTACCCTGGGTCACAGCTTTTTGAGAGTCAGAAGTAACTCAATTAGTGTAAATGAAAGAAGATATGATTGTGATTTTAGCTTGGTTTTATAAGACATATGAAAATTAGAAATCATAAAAAATATAAATCACTAATTATAACTGATTAAAGACACACTGAGTTATAGGTCATTAAGGATATAATAGACAGCAAAACGCTAAAGTCTTTGGATGTAACATTTAACACTATTACTCGAAATACTTTAGCCATCTATTCGAGAGGTCAGTGACTACGCTTTGATGTTGTTTGTAGCCATCTGGACATTTTCTCACATTTTTCTAGTACTTAGGTGCAAACCTTGACAATCATTTCACATAAGGATTGCGTACTCGCAATAGAATACAATTACAATCCGTGAAATAAAGAAAAACTATCATGATAGCAGTTTCAATATCAACGAGATTAAGGGATTTCTTGCAGTTACGTGAAAGTAAAGGAAGATATTAAGTATTTAAAGTGAAACTCAAAGTCGATAACATTCAAAACTTATTTGTCTTCGAGAGAGGAGCAGTTGTTAGGTGTTTTCAATAATCTTCTTACCTAACCACAATCCAGTATAAAGCTACCTAAATCTTTCAGTGTATCAAAATATTCAGTAAGAACACTTATCTGAGCCTAGAAGAAAGAAAGATTATGCCTTGAATTACTAAGAAGTGACAATCAAAGACTTTAAAGATGGGTTATTCGTAACTGAATACATCAGGAATTATCACTTACAACAAGAGGTAAGTTACTGTTTTTTGACAGGTGTCTTTAATACCGATAAACCTAAATAAATCCAGCTCACTTACCATCTTCTACCAACCATTTAACATTTAGCAAATAAATTAAGATCACTATGATGCAACAAAAATAACAAATATACTCATAAGATCAGAGTAACAACTAAATATGAGATAAATGCATCCAATATATCAAATTGAATGATCATAGCCCCAATGAATAATCTAGTTAAAACCTAATTTAGTTATACTATAATAAATTAAACTAGCTATAAAATTACTTACGGTTGACCAATTAATAATTGACTTGATTCAATGCTAATTAAAAAACAAAAATATAATTGTCATTAAGTAATTATTTATTTTAACAAAACGATCTCCGGTTTCATACCACATGCTTATAATTTTGCCTATTAGGCAGATATAAATGATAAAATATTGATATATATTTATTTGCCAAATTGAAACATTGGGCTGCTGTATTGTTTTCGTGCAAAATTTTTTACTGATAAGTAGCTACGACCCAACCTAGTACCTTTACGTTTCGTCCTTAATACTTATCTACTAGGCCCAGTCAAAGAATGACATGTCATATATAGACTAAAGTGGGAAGCATACCATAGGACACTGGACCATCGGTGCTAATGGTTATCTGTTTGATACGAAGCCCTAAAATCTTCGATTTGATCCCTAGTGTAGCCGAGTATGAGCATTTCAGTAAAGGTAAATACGATGACAATACAATTACTAAGTATTCCTTGCTTTTCAGTGGTACTCAACTGAAATCAATGTGTAATGAATACAAACAACGAATTCTATAGCTAAATATTCGTTAAACCATAGAGAAACAAATAATATTCGTCATACGAAGTACTCATTAGTCACCCAATAGTAGTTAAAGTTATTTAGTATTAAGCAATGACTAAAGCTTGTTTATTGATGAAGTGATTTGAAATTATAATCAGGAACTGATTGGGATTTTACATTACGAATTTTGTCTCTGACTGTTTACAAGGTAGATCACCAACATTATAGAAAATTTTCTCAGTTAAATAACATTAAAGTGTGTTACTGAAAAAGTCTAATTAGAAAGATCAATGATTCACTTTATAACATGCTACAAATGATATACTTGCGGTAACATCATTTTGGAATACCTGTAATTTTAAAAGAAGTATTGCTTACTATAAATTTTTGCTATTTAAGCTATCAACTAACAATTTCTAAGACATCAGTACTAAGATATTCTGGTTATCTACAAGTAGTAATTACTGGATAGTATCTATTGCATAAACATAATGCATAGAATGTCAAGTCACTTAGATTTGTGACCATACGCCAACAAGATTGACATAATTCTCTAATAAACAAGGACTATACAAATATGACTATAATTATTATTAAGTGATTAGTTAATGCACGTTTAACACTGATTTTCTCTAGTATTCCTTAATTTTGTCTGGAAGATATTCTAGCTCAAACAATGATGGCAAAAGTTACGTCAGTACATTTTATCTTGACTATTTCAATAAGTTTTGAACTATTATCTTCCATTTAGGCATAACTCATATAAGAACTGTGATAAGTGTAACTTTTACTCTGAAGACAGACAATGTACACATATTACTTAATGATCTACAAGAAGTCGGTCGACATGTCAAGCATGTTATCAACTGTATACAAGGTGTAATTAGAACGAACTTGTGTCTTTCCGTTGATTTCTTATCGACATTCAGCCAACGAGTCCCAAATGAGACGAGACCTGCGTCCTGGATTCCGGTTACCAGTCACAACTCAACTTAGAAACAGTCTATACAATATAGAAACATTTTGTTTCGTATCAAAAATAGACGATGAATTCAAGGTAGAACGTTCTGTAAAATAACTGTATAGACCCGTTCATTAGTAGCTTATGGGTTGATAGTTTGAGTAAAGAAGATAGTCTGAAAGGAAAATTGCATCATGTCGGAAAATACATAATTTCACCTAGTAAATACCTTGAAATCTCATCGTTCAGAGATGTTTGCTCTGAATTTTGACTTGTGATGGAACTACGTCGGGCGCCAGTAACAAAATTTGCACTACCGACAGAAACTTTTGGTTTACGACTAGTAGTTTCAGCTTGATCTAAATTTTGATGCTTTTGTCTTGGTGATTTACGTTCCTTTTTCATTGAACGGCCACCTGTTTTACGCAATGATTCTCCGACCTATTATTTAACAGAATATAAGACATAATAAAGTAATTAATTAATTTCAGTAAATTCCTTCCTCGACTTCATTCTTGGATAGAATCTGGTCTAGAATGTTAGATAGTAGGAAGCAGTAGGTAGGAAACAATGTTTGATTAAGGGCTTGTGTTAGTTATCAACTGATAGGAATAGGTAGCCGCCATCTTGTTAAAACTAATGATACGAATCTGTATCTAGAATTTCCTGCCAATTACCCCCCCTCTACCCCCCCGATGACTAAACATATTAAAATAGCAAAAGTGATATCGAATCAATTAGAATAGTGGTCACATTAATTCATGATCAATATAAATCAACGTGTACAGATTGTCTTGACAAGTATGACATCAGGTAGTATTTAGTTACCAATCTGTTGTTGATCCTAAATGCTGTTATAATTCATAGACAATCGTCTTAGCCGAAACCTTGTGACAGTTAAAGACTCCATTAATTAACTTAGTTAAAGCAACAACAAATGTTTAAATTGAAAGTGGTTAATTCATATTTTTCCACTCAACTCATGGTTCTTTCTCGAAGTGGAGTGTTATGAATAATTAATCAGTTTAACTTTTCTCAAGTTCTAGAAAATATTACTAACCAATGGCAATCGATTTGTCCAGTAACGAAATTAGCATCGATTGCATTGAATGAATTTGAGCCATTATGAATTAACCGATTGGTCTAAATGTAAAACACTTGTCCTCAAACATAAAGACTCTAGTTTCATCCCTTCTTATTATGTTGGATGCATATTTTTATAAGAACCCATACCATCAAAAAAACATCTATTAAATACAATTCATTGATAAGCTACACGTAACTAACATATTACATATTGAAGTAAATAACTTGTAATATTATTACTTTTTGTTTATTTGTATATTCTTCTGTTTCATTTTCTTCTTCAATTGAACCACTTGGTTGTATTAAATTACCTAATGGTATTATTGTCTTCATTATAGGATCACCTTGACCAGAATTTAAAAATTCATAATATTTCAAATTGGCGCTAATTGATTTTTGTTCATTTAATTTAATTAATTTATATTGTTTAATTTGTTTTTCATTATATAAATAATTACAAATTGGATTTTTTAATTTATTATTATTATTAATTAAATTTTTATTTATTGGATAATAAATAACAGAGAAATTATTTGATTTTGGAATAATTGGTCCATTAGATCCAATATCTAAATAGTTTAAGACATCATTATAATCAGGTAAATGATAATATAATCTTTGATAAAATTCATTCAATATTCTATTTTGTTCTTGTTGTTGATATTTTAAATTGTTTGTCATTAATAAATCATCATGAATTTTTATACCGATTATATTTTCAACATAAATTGTATCTGATTCAGTTAACATAATGTTAACTTCTTTTTTAATAGCTAATAGGAAAAAAAAAGAAAAGAAAATTGATAAAATAGAGAAAAAAAAACCAATTTCGTTATTCATTCCAGTGTGAACATCAACATTGGGATGCAGATACATCTAGCCGATGAGTCCCAAATTGGACGAAACGCGTGTACTGGATTCCATTTGCAAGTCACAATCCAACTTATATAATACTTGTGAAAAAATTTGCTATATTGAGGCAATCCGCTCAGTATGCACATATAGCAACAATGACTGACCAGCTTCAGTCTATAACAAATCACCGAAAATATACAAGTTTATCCCAATATGGATGTGCCCGTTGGACAAGTCTGACTGTCTGGACTCAGTAGTCTGGTGGTGAACGCGGCAGCGTTAGACACGAGAGGGACTGAGTTCGAATCCCAGTGTGAACATCAACACTGGGATGCAGGTACATCCAGCCGACCACTCCCAAATAGGACGAAACGCGCGTCCTGAATTCCACTTGCCAGTCACAATCCAACATATAATAATTGACTATAGCAGTTTAGAGTCAGTCATAGTGAGGCAGTTGTATCCACTTTTTATCCTCTATTTAAATTGTAAGCTTACAATTATTTCATAGCATTCTTTCCAAGTACTGATTCTTTCACCCTGAACTATATTCTATATGTCCACTCTTGTTTTTTTCATTTTTGTTAGCACTGAAATAATTTCTACTTCTACTAATATGGTGCTAATGTTGCTGTGCATTTGAGGTAAACCAACTAGGATCGATGCTCATATGTGCCACGCTCTATGGTGACCATAAATACTAACATACAGAGTCAGTTGTAGTTTAATTAAGACGATTATTCTTTAGAAATTAGTAATTAATTTGTTGATTGCATTTGTGACATACTGATTTCAATTAAATACCATTAAAAATCAGAAAGCACTATTTAGTTGTTTTTTCTTAGTATGAGGTACGTAGGGATGTGACGCATCATAAGTGAAACAGTTATTATCAATAGCACTGGTTGATCCTCATGCTTCATCACTCTTTGTTTGAAGTTGGGTTCTTACCATCATTCCAATGATGCTGAGGACTAGATGTGTATCTCAAAACCTAAAATTCTTGAGTCCCATGCCAAGAAGTTACTACGGATAGGAATTGATAAGGAGTCCCATACTATGATGTATTAGCTGCCCAGTATTACAAAGTTATAAACGGATTCCAACTGAGATCAATCTGTGACGATTACAAATAACAAAATAGTAAGAGTTTTTCAACGTTTGAATATTGTACCTGATTTATTTAAACCACAAAAAGCTATAGTATGATTAATAGACACTTCTACAAATGACTATCTAATGCTTCCTGAATCCACGAGGTTTTCGAGGATCCTATCAAATTGCTGTGTAAACTGTTATCAAATTCATTGACCATTAACTACTTATTTGACATTTGAATGAGTTCCTCTATATCCATTGGTTATCCGTTGACAAACAAATGTGATATAAGGTGAATTCATGAATTACTTCTGTAAATACATTTCTACCATCAAGGTTATTGTTCGTGTTGTAGTAATTCCAATGTAAACATAATTGAACTAAAACTTCAAGGATTAATTTGCATTCACCACTGCAAACAGTACAATCCTTATCACTGAAGAGAACTTTAGTCGTCGATTATGTGAAACAGCGAAAAATACCAAAGTCGAAATTTATCACACACACCCCCATTTACTGCAAGTTTTAACTAACAAGGAAAATGAAAGTTCGCTACAGTCTTTGAAATAGTTAAATGTAATTGGGAAGAAGTAAATAAGGAAAATTATAAGCTGTGTGCTGTTAAATTATATTTGTCATCGATCTAATTGACAATGGATGGTTAGTTTTAAATCAGAATAAGTACGTATTCAGTCACTTTAATAAATCGACTACTACGGTATGCACAACCAAGATATTCAAAACTGGAATTTATTTGAATCTTGCTAGTGATTTGTCATGGATTGAGGTTGATCAGTCTTTGTTGCTATGTGTGCATCCTTAGCAGATTGCTTTGATACAGTGATAGCTTACAAGTATTGTTTGAGTTGGATTGCGAATGATCAACCTCAGTCCGTAACAAATCAACAGTAAGATTCAAATAATTTTTAATTATGCTTAAATGCCCGTTGCATAAGTGTATATAGTGGTCTAGTAGTGAATGAAGTAGCGTCTGGCACGAAACGGACTGGGTTCGAGTCCCGGTTGGAACATCAACAATAGGGTACAGGTACATCCAGACGACGACTCCCAAATAGGATGAAATGCACGTTTTGGATTCTTCCTGCCAGTCACAATCTGACTCAAGATGCTCTCACTGAGAATGCAGTATACGTCACTCACTTCAGTTGGAAATCCATTGAGAACCAGAAATCAACGGACAGCTGTATGAAATTCAGTAGAAGTGTGCATCTACATTCTTACTACCAGTAACAGCAAGCCTCTTGAAGAACGTCTAATAAGATCATATCTCTCAACAACTACATCATATTAGAAAAATTATCAGGTCACTAATTTTAGGAGGAAACTCTAGGAATTCTAAAGGTTGACTAGATCATGAAGATCACATATGAAGAGATACACGGAATTCAATGGACACGTAGGATGTAACTCGATGATTTGGACTTCGCGGATGATCTAGCTCTTTTAGCCCATACACATCAGTAAATGTATATGTAGACAAACAACATAGCAGCAACTTCAACATCAGTAGGCCTAAACATACATAAAAGAAAGAGTAATATCCTCAAATATAACACAGGGAGCACCAACCCAATTCAACCTGATATAAAAACTCCGGAAGAATTGGATACTTTCACGTACCAGGAAAGTATCATCGATGAACAAGGAGGGTCCAATGCAGATGTAAAGGCGAGGATTGGCAAGGCAAGAGCAGCATTCCTACTGTTGATGAATATATGGGACTCAAAACAATTGCCAACCAATCTCAAAGTCAAACTCTTCAATTTGAACGTGAAGACAGTTCTGTTGGATGGAGCTGAAACGTGCAGAACTACTACAAACATCATCAGAAGGGTACAAGTATTAATTAACAACTGCCTACGCAAGATCCCGTTTTTTCGTTGGACGGAAACCATCAGCAACAGCTTACTATAACAGAGAGTAAACCAACTTCCAGTCGAAGAGGAAATTAGGAAAAGACGTTGGAAATGGATAGGACATAAATTGTGGAAATCATCAGACTGCATCACTGCATCACAAGTTTAAACATGGATCCTGTTGGGAAACGGAAAAGATGAAGGCCAAAGAACACACTGCGTCGAGAAATGGAAGTAGATATTAAAAGGGTGAACAGCAACTGGAAACAGCTGGAAAGGATTGCTCATGACAGATTTCAATGGAGAATACTGATGAGCGACTTATGCTCCTCTGTGAGGGGTAACAGGCGTAAGTAAGTGAGTAAGTATGGAGTAAACGAACAAAAATAAGCTTGGTTACTGAGATAAAGGACAGTGAAGTGACACCAAATACAAGTTAAAAATACATTAAAATTGGCGGAATCTTCATACAAGCAAATGCGGCCTTTGCGCCTCTGTGAGGGGAGGAGGGGATTAAATTTAAAAAATTCCTATTCTTTTTATTTTATTTGACAGTAGTCAGCCGGTTAATTAGTTGTGATTTTTCACTAATAATCTGTAATAAGGGTGCACTAATCGCTTGCAAAAATACGTTTTAATACCGGATTTGTGCTTAAAAATCTTGCATGTGATAATGTGTACGTGTGTATACCTGCACGTTACATTTATTACGAATCCTTTAAATGAATGAGTCTCTGGATTACAACTATGGATGCTGTGATCACATTGTTTATAGAACTAGAGGTGTATTTGAGTCAATCAAGCCTATTAGAATAGTGTGTTGTGGTGTATTATTGACGATTTAAGAATGCAGGCTTTTCACTGGCCGGTTACAGCTACGTTTCTGATTGATGACAGAGGAATATAGCTGACGGGCGGTTGACTCGGGGAGAGAAGTAGGAGGGTGGTACCATCGTAAAAATGATTTCTGTCGAATACATGCTACCCAACAAAACTAGTTAGAGTTATAACCACAATAGTCTGATATATGGCACCCATATCTAGGCTACTATTCAGTTGGATTCATCTCTCTTTATTCTTGTCAGTTATATCTATGTTTATACAATGGAAGATTGGTGTTAAGAGAGCCCCCCATCTCTTAACGTTTATTCAGTCTCCCTTATCATTAACTATTTACACTATCGTCTCATTGATTTTAAACACTCTCAATAAAATTTCTTTTAAAACAAAAATAACTTTAAAAATATCATAAACTATTACCTTCAATAATATTTGTTTCTTTCTTAAATGGATATTCAATAATTAAATGTGGTATACCAATAATCATTTGTGTATTATTCTCATTTAATTCTTTATCATTTTTTATTTCATTTACATAATCATTATTCAATTGAGTTTCATTTAAATCACAATAAATTGGCGGTAATAAAACATTAACATTTTCATTTATTACTTTTATATTAGTTGAATCAATTTTACTAATGGATTGTTTTATTTTGTTTAAATTTGTATTTATATTATTTGTTGAATTATATAAAGTATTTTGTCTACCACGTTTATTAATAGTAACATTAATAATAGTTGATGATGGACTATCTTCATGTGTATCTAATAAAGAAGATTGTTGTTGTAGTGTAACACGATTCCATGTACTTAATAGTTCAATTATAGATAATAAGTCATTATCAAATGATTTGAAGCTAAATAGTATAGAATGAATTAAAAATGAATGTAAGTAATAAGTTAAGATGGAAATGATGCACATTTTACATTACGTATTATTTAATTTTAAAAAAAAAAAAACAAACAATAAATTGAATTGAGATGATTATTTTAGTGGAGATTAGTACATTTTATTTATTGAATACGTTACAAATTGATGTTAGCAGGGTACTATTGAAAATCAGAGTATACTGGATAGCTGTTACGTTCTATAGTGAAACTACTCGACAGTCTACACCCCTGATCCCGCCCCAGAAGTTTCAGGTTAGCGAACAACTAATCCACTGGACCACTATGCCGGCATTCAGTGGTATAATTCTTACTTCAGATTTGTCAGGAGCATGTATACCAAGACAAGGATCTACAATAAGTGAAATATTATATCCTGAGCTATCAGCGGTTGCTACACTGGTGTGTTACCTATGACTTTGAAGGATATCAGTATGATTTATTTAAGTAAATAACTGTTGAGATATGATATATTGGGCAACTCAAGAAGGATAACTGACTTTCAAAACTTCTTTTAGAGAACTATTTCACTCATTACGGGTCGGAGTAACTCGAAGATTACTGTTTTGTTCCACATATACTACCTAATGAACTGTTGTCGTACCACTTTCCAATCACGAAATACTACTAATTAAACGTATACCTGTTCAGTACCCCTCTCCCAGTCTCCTATCATTGTTGTCCTTTTTTGCATGAATGCTATTTTCTGTATTATTCAGATGTGTTCAGGATGTGCATGTATATAAACTAATGTGTGAAACATAATTTGTGTCTGGTCATTGGCTTACTTATCATGAGCTCTACAATCCGGATCGGAGACTAGCAATATCAAGGTAGACATACGGGGATAAAACAAATAGTCTATGTATCTGATTGTGGTATCGCTTCTCATTAAGTTTTCTGTTTTTTGTATATCATAACTACCGTATTTCACGACATAACAAGATACATTTACAGTCTTCAAAACAATTTACCAACGCTATCTTATTGAATACAAGCTATCTAATTTATTCACAAGTTTGTTCTATGTTTATTACTGCTGGCGAAATGAAGTGAAAACAAAGTAGAAAATAAACACTTAAATATAAATTCAAATACCCCACAATACGTAAGCAACAGTTACTTTAAAATAATATTGATATTACCAATCTGTTAAGTATTCGTAAATAGATTACTGTACTGTATGCCATTCATATAGTCTGGGCCCATCTTACTAAACTCTATGTAGATAAGAGTATAGTATTTTTATGTCTATATTTGCCCCACTTCAATCGAATTAGTATTATGTCTTGCATTTTCTGCTGTAATCGAGCAAACGATAAAATCATCAAACTGCTTTACAAAGTTAAATTCAAAAATCTCTCTTCTACGATACATTTTTTTTAAAAGACTTACACTTGACATGTCAATTGTTCTTCATTTGTCATACATACACCAACATCTTCTTCGACTAACGCTTCGTCTTTAAAACTAGTTGCAGATTTACGATGTTTTTCATAAGATTTTGAAGTACGACGACTGAATGTGGTTTTTTAAAGAAATAAACAGTGAAAAAACAATAGTTTGTTGAATAAACATTGTTTAATTTTAATATGAGATTCCACTTTAAATGTAATGCATCGAATGCTATTTCAAATTGAAATAACGGGACACTAATAAGAAACAATAATCTAAGCTGTTGACGCTTGACATTTTCAAGACTTTTAATGTCAAACTGTATTTATCAAACATTTTTAGTTTATTAGCTGTTCGTTAACTCACTCAGTCAATCGACCAATCAATGCCTGTTACCCCAATGTGGAGCAAAGGCCGTCCAACTGGATTCTCCAACCAACTCTCTGCTGGGATTTCCTTTCCAGTGCTTCCCAAGTGCTCTTCATTTTCTTCATATCTCTCTCCAATTCCTAAAGCAATGGGTCTTTAGGTCTTCTTCCTTTCCTTAGACATCGATGATTCCAAAACTCCACCTGTAGCCCTCCTAGGGTTACTGTCGGTCCCAAGCCCGGGTAAAGGAGGAGGGTTGGGCATGGGGCTAGCACCCCCATCCCGTAAAACTCAAACTTGCTAAAAAAACGCAAGCCAGATTAAACAAGATAAACCATTTAAACTCTGCCCTGGGAGTAGAAGGATATATGACGCCTCATGATGAAAGCCGAAATTCTTCGAAAGTCATGAGGCCGATGCCTCCCCTTCTAACAACCAGAGCAAATATTTTTATAGGTACATGGAATGTTCGAACAATGTGCGAGAGCGGGAAGACAAATCAAATAGCTGCAGAATTGAAGAGATACAACTCGACAATACTCGGAATCAGCGAATCCCATTGGACTCAAGCTGGACATAAAACATTGGCTTCGGGAGAGATGCTGCTATACTCCGGCCACGAAGAGGAAAATTCTCCTCACATCCAAGGAGTTGCTCTGATGCTGTCCAAAAAAGCACTTGTGGGATGGGAATCACATGGACCCAGGATCATTAAAGCATCTTTCAAAACAATGAAGAAAGGGATTACGATGAATATTACTTAATGCTTTGCACCAACCAACGACGGCAACGACGAAGACAAAGATCAGTTTTATGATAGACTGCAATCAATTATAGCAAAGTGTCGAGGAAAGGATCTGACAATCCTGATGGGGGACCTAAACGACAAAGTCGGAATGGACAACACTGGATATGAAGAAATCATTGAACGACAAGGACTGGGAGAAAGAAATGACAATGGTGAAAGATTTATAAACCTATGTGCCTTCAACAAATTGGTTATAGGTGGTACAATATTCGCCCACAAACGCATACACAAGGCTACATGGGTCTCACCGGATCATACTACTGAGAATCAAATCGATCATATATGTATCAATAAATAATTTTGAAGATCAATGGAAGATATCTCTCAACAACAGGTTCCAAACCTTACAAGATCTGCTGAAAGAAAAAGAAACCACTATGGAGGATAACTGGAAAGAAATCAAAGAAGCACTAACGTCAACGTGTCAGGAGGTTCTGGGCCGCAAGAAGCACCATTATAAGGGATGGATCACCACTGAGACATTGAGCAAAATTCAACAAAGGAGGAACAAGAAGATAGAAATCAACAACAGCCGAACAAGAGCAGAGAAAACCAAGGCTCAGGCTGAATACTCAGAAGCAAATAAGCAGGTAAAGAAGAGCATTAGAGCCGACAAACGGAAATACATCGAAGGCCTTGCAACGACAGCGGAGAAGGCTGCAAGAGAAGGAAATATGAAACAGCTATACGACACAACGAAGAAACTGGCTGATAAATATGGTAAACCAGAGCGACCAGTAAACAGCAAAGAAGGCAAGACACTCACTGAGATTCAAGAACAAAAGAATAGGTGCGTAGAACACTCTGAGGAACTCTTAAATAGGCCAGCTCCACTGAACCCACCCACCGGACATCGAAGCAGCACCTACAGATCTCCCAATCGATGTCACTCCACCAACGATGGAAGAAATCAAGATGGCCATCAGACAAATCAAAAGTGGGAAAGCAGCAGGACCTGACAATATACCAGCTGAAGCACTCAAGTCAGATATCGACCTAACAGCAAAGATATTCCACGTTTTATTCAAAAAGATCTGGGAAGAAGAACAAGTGCCGGCTGCAGACTGGAAAGAAGAACATCTTATCAAGATACCAAAGAAAGGAGATTTGAGCAAATGTGACAACTACAGAGGGATCACGCTACTGTCGATACCAGGGAAAGTCTTTAACAGAGCATTGCTGAACAGAATGAAAGATTCAGTGGAGGCTCAACTTCGAGATAAACAAGCTGGTTTTCGTAAGGATCGGTCGTGCACAGACCAAATCGCAACACTACGGATCATCGTTAAACAATCAATTGAATGGAACTCGCCACTGTACATCAACTTCATTGATTATGAGAAGGCGTTTGATAGTGTAGATAGGAGAACACTATGGAAACTTCTTCGACACTACGGCGTACCAGAGAAACTCGTCAACATCATCCGGAACTCTTACGACGGAACACAGTGCAAAATTGTACATGGAGGACAACTGACAAATGCATTCACAGTGAGGACCGGAGTCAGACAAGGTTGCTTGCTGTCACCTTTTCTCTTCCTCCTAGTGGTCGACTGGATCATGAAGACCTCCACATCTGAGGGAATGTACGGGATTCAATGGACAAGTAGGATGCAACTCGATGATTTGGACTTCGCGGATGATCTAGCTCTCTTAGCACATACACACCAACAAATGCAAGCGAAGACAACCAGTGTAGCAGCAAACTTAGCATCAGTAGGCCTGAATATTCATAAGGGAAAGATCAAGATCCACAAATATAACACAAAGAACACCAACCCAATTCAACTTGATGGAGAAACTCTGGAAGAAGTGAATACTTTCCCATATCTGGGGAGCATCATCGATGAACAAGGAGGGTCCGATGCAGATGTAAAGACAAGGATTGGCAAAGCCAGGGTAGCATTCCTACAGTTGAAAAGCATTTGGAACTCAAAACAAATATCAACTAACCTCAAAGTCAGACTCTTCAATTAGAACGTGAAGACAGTCCTGCTTCATGGAGCTGAAACTTGGAGAATTACTGCAAACATCATCAGACGGATACAAGTATTTATAAACAACTGTCTGCGCAAGATACTGAATGTCCATTGGCCGGAAATTATCAGCAACAGCTTACTATGGGAGAGGACAAACTAACTTCCAGCCGAAGTGGAAATTAGGAAAAGACGTTGGAAATGGATAGGACATAAATTACGCAAACCATCAGAGTGCATCACGAGACAAGCATTAACATGAAATCCTGTTGGGAAACGGAAAAGAGGAAGGCCAAAGAACACGCTGCGTTGAGAATTGGAAGCAGACATTAAAAGGATGAACGGCAACTGGAAACAGCTTGAAAGGATTTCTCAGGACAGAGTTGAATGGCGAACTTTGGTGAACGGCCTATGCTCCTCAGCGAGGAGTAACGGGCATAAGTAAGTAGTGATGATTCCAAGTTTGTGTTTGTCTTGTGATACACTTTGATGATTTCCTCAGTGTGTGTCCAATCCACCTCTAGCGTCGTTTCCTAATTTCTTTCTCTGATGGAAGTTGATTAGTTCTCTGTCATAGAAGGTTGTAGGTGCTGGTATCTGGCCAACGAATCCAAAGAATCTTACACAGACAGTTGTTTATAATTACTTGAATCTTCTAAAGAATGTTTTTTCGTAGTTCTCCAAGTTTCAACTCAATACAACAGAACTGTTTTCACGTTTGTATTAAAGAATTTTGACTTTAATGTTGGCTGACAGTTGGTTTGAATTCCAGATGTTTTTCAGTTGCATAAATGCTACCATTGCCTTACCAATCCGCGTCTTCATACCTGTATCAGACCCTCCTTGTTTATTAATGATGCTGCCCAAGTATGTAAAGGTCTCTACATCTTCCATAGTTTCTCCATCAAGTGTAATTAGAATAGTGTTCGTTGTTTTGTATTAAAGAATCTTGCTTTTCCTTTTGTGTATATTTAGGCCTGCTGCTGGCTGCCAAAGCTGCAACTACACTGTCTGTCTTTAACTGCATTTTCTGTAGTGTGGGATAGAAGAGCTAGATCATCTGCAAAGTCTAAATCATCTAGTTGCATCAATATTGTCTACTGTATACAGAGCTTTCCTTGAGATATTATAGTCTTCACGATCCAGTCGATTACCAGGAAAAAGAGAAAAGGCAAGAGTATGCAGCCTTGTCTGATAACAGTCTTTACTTCGAATGAATCTGTGAGCTGACCTCCATGCACGATTTTACAATGTAGTCCGGGGTAAGAATTCCGTATGATGATGACTATCTTCTCGGGTAGGCCGTAATGTCGTAGAAGGCTCCATAATATTCTCCCATCCAAGTTATCGAATGCTTTTTCATAGTCGATGAAGTTGATGTAAAGTGGTGAATTCCATTCAATTGATTGTTCAACAATGAACCTTAGAGTCATGAATTGGTCTGTACACGATCAATCCTATGAAATACGGCTTGTTGATCTCGAAGTTGGGCATCGACTGAATCTATCATTCCGTTCAATAACACTCTGTTGAAGACTTTTCCTGGTATTGAAAGAAGAGTGATGCATCTGTAGTTCTCGCAATCGCTAAGGTCCCCTTTCTTTAGTATCTTGGTGAGGTATCTTTCTTTCCAGTCTGATGACACTCGTTCTTCCTCCCATATCTTACTGAAGAGAATGTGGAGTATCCTGGAAGTTGCTTCTATATCTGTCTTCAGTGCCTCTGCTGGTATGTCGTTTGGTTCTGCTGACATTCCACTCTTGATTTTTCGGATGGCTATTTTAATTCCTTCTACTGTTGGTGGGTCGGTGTTTATATGGAGATCCGTGGATGCTGCTTCGACGAGTGGTGAGGTAAGTAGAGCTGGTCTATTCAAGAGTTCTTCAAAGTTTCGTTGTTTATGAACTTCAGTGATTGGTTAGCCAGCCTTGTTCTTGATTGGCCGTTCTGGCTTTTTGAATTTCCCAGCTAACTTCTTCGTTGTATCGTATAGGAGCCTCATGTTCCCTTCTCTTGCAGCTTTTTTCGCCGTCGTTGCTAGGTTCTCCACATATTTCCGTTTATCCGACCTGATGCTCCTCTTCACTTGCTTGTTGGCTTCTGTGTATTCGGCCTATGCCTTGGCTTTCTCTGTACTTATCCGGATGTTATTAATTGCTATCTTATCGCTCCTCCTTTCTTGGATCTTGTCCAGAGTACCAACAAAAATTCATTCTTTATGATGATGCTCCTTGTGACCTAAAACCTCCTGACATGTTGATGTTATTGATTCCTTAATCTCTTTCCAGTTGTCCTCCATGTTTGTTTCACCTATTTCTAGTAGATCTTGAAATGTCTGGAATTTATTGTTGAGAGTTATTTTGAATTCGTTGAGTTTGTTGGTATCTCGGAGAAATGCTATGTTAAACTTGTGTAATACTGCTGTTCCAGTTGTCCAGTGCTTCCACAGCTCCAGTTTCATTTTAGCCACCACCAGATGGTGATCGGAAGCTATGCTAGCTCCTCTCCTTGTTCTTACATCTTTCATGGTCCTTCAAAACATCGTATTGATGCAGATGTGGTCGATTTGGTTCGATGTAGTGTTGTCTGGTGAAACGCATGTAGCTTCGTATATACGAATATGATGCCACCTATAATTATTTTGCTGGAAGTATATAGGTTTGAAAATCTCTTAGCATTTTTGTGCCTTTCTCCAAGTCCATATAGTCCCATGATGTCTTCATATCCGGTGTTGTCCATTTGAACCTTGGCGTTGAAATCTCTCATCAGAATGGTCAGAACAGTCGTTGACTCACTAACTGTTGTTATGTCCTATAGCTTTCAAGTTTAATTGAAATTTCGCGTTAACTCTACTATTATGTATCTGTACATTTTTGTTCAATCTTTTTTAATCTTAAGTGAGTTTTGTATTTCTTCTTACGAATCGGTCCACCACGTGAATTGATCTGCCTTATGTTCCTTACACCTAGAGGGCTTAGATCAATTATTCCTCGTGTCCATCAGCCAGCATTTGTGAAGTCAGATTATGGCTTGTGAGCATCAATCGTATTGAGTGTATAATCAAATATCATCCTGCTCTTCTCATATATAACATAATGCAACATGGTGTAAGGTGCTATAAGTCAATCTACAACAACGCCGTAGTGTCAACACTTCCTAAATAATGCTTTAAAGAAACCTATGATCAACTATCAATGGCTTCTACTCTTGAAGACTACGTTTTACATCCATATAATGAAGATAGCGATCTGCTGTGACAGACGGACATAATTCCTAAACCAAAGATGTCTTAGAGCCAAATAAAGTCTCCGAATCATTAATCGGATTTTTTAGGCATTAGGTCCATGCCTCGGTTATCTAAGTCGGTGCTGACTTTTAACGTCACTGAAAGTCACTTAGTTGTTGATCAAACATCGTATTCGATCCCATCATGAAAGTAACTTTTATATTTGACTATGTGAAACGAACTACACAATGGATGTAATTAATTAAGCGGTTATTAATTTAAATCATCTTTATCTATTTTTCTCGAACAAAATATTAATTTGCTTTTGTGGTGCCCATCATAAATGTCAACAATGAAGTCTATTTTAACTTCACAATGCATATTAGTACACATATGAACAAGGATCTCATTACTTGCCCATTCATCTTATTTGTTCTCTACCATTTAATTAGTTATATCTTTCTATACAGTAACAATCCAAAGTCAACTCATAACTGTGTTATATGACTGCATTTTTTGAACCTTTCAAGCCTCTGTTATAGAGCATAACTCTTCTTCCCACTTTATGCGCACAAGGCTTACGTAGTGCATGAAATGTTATTATCTTGAAATTTTCAAGAAACTAAATTATAGCGTTAGTTATACACCTATTTTGGTGTAGAAATTGAATTACGTAATCTTATATTCAAAAACCTCCAATATTTTAGTGTTATGATAAAAAGCAAAGTCTTAACACAAATACAAATTGAAAACTCTGTCTAGGATGTATTTGGGTCTTCTCATTGATTTGTCATGAACTAAAATTGATCAGTATCTGTTGTTATATGTTTGGCACAAAACGCATAGAGTTTGAGTCCTAGTGTGAACATCAACAGTGAAATGCAGGAACATCCAACTGACGAATCTCAAATAGGACAAGATGTGAATTCCGAATTCTGCTCCCTAGTCACAATCCATAAAAAAAGTTATATCCTCTAATTTTTTGACTAACTTACATTTCATCTAAACCTGATAATGGTGATTTCTCTTGTCCATCTAATTTCCCAATATTATTAACATCTTTTATTGGTCTTGAACTCATCCGACCAGACAATATACGATTTTCTTTTGCTGATAATTGATTTGTTGTTGTTAGTTTCATTGTTTTTTCATCTAATCTTTTACCTTTTTTCTTTACATTTCTAGTGTAAAAATAAAAAGTTAAATTGAATTAAAGTTTACAGAAGATTGTTTGTTACATTGAGTGTATATCGGTGGTATATGGTGTTAATTCTATAAACAGTAGTCATAGAGAATGAATTAAATGAAATAGATATGTTACTGAATTAACAAAATATCACAGTATTCTAGTATTTAACGTTAGTGGAAAACAAAGTTAAGTTTACATATTGATGACATGGTTTATTTACAATCAGACTTTTTAAACTGACTTTTCAGGATACTCGACGTTTGCTAGAATTGTGTTGATCAACCACTATATTGATATGCCCTACATTTATATATCCGTGTGAGATAGCTGCGTTTTACTTCTGTTACTTGAAATATAAATTTAATAGAAATTACAGTCAACTATTCAACATCAATTATTCAATAAATGAACACTTGAACGATTAGAAGTACTGGATGCATTGTTGTGGATAAATTCACTCTGATACGTTTTAAAAATGCAATCTTCAAATAGTATTTAGTGAAGCAACATGAACTATATGATGAGTTGAAAATTTTCCTTCTTCTGAAGCTGTCCTATAAGTGGATTCACTAACTTCAATTCATTATCCTACTAATCAAATGAAGGGATTTTGAATGTTTTAACATACTTTATTGCAAAACTTATTAAACTTCAGTTCATGATAATGTTTTATCCTCCTGACTAATATTGAAGGTTGTATTGCAAACTCCCCTTATTCTCAAACTCTCTCCTACTATAAATCGTTCAATTTATTACTTCTAGGATATTTTGTTGTTATCACCTATGTGATTATAGATTTTGCCAACACCCTATAAATTTATATATATTCAAACGTTAACTACAAATTACACACCAACTTACAGATGTGTTTAGGTTGTTTACAATGATATAGGTACATAGATAAGAAAGATGTCTATGGCTAATCATTTCAAATGAACTTTAAAAACTTTTAAGAAATAGATGTCATCAAAATACATAATCACCTATGTGACAGAATACTAGTTACATGATTATTACTATCGAGAGTAATTGTGCCAGTACATGATTATTCACAACGAATGGTTTAGAGATGTTAAAGTTTACATAAACAAAAAATGGTAGAAATACCTAATCAGGAAGGCGAGAGTCTGTACTAGATTGGTTGTAACAAGTTTCATTAGCAATGGGAATATGGATCCCGGTACACAAAAGATCATTCAGATCTTCCTCAATAATTTGCCTTTACTTTGTATTAACTAAGTAAACACAACACTAAATTAGTATATACATCCAAGTATGCATAACATAAGACTTGACACATGCGTACATCGGCCAAAATTGACTCACCTCATTGGTGTGGCAAGATAAATATCAAACTATTAGATACAGCAGTTACTTTAATAATAGTAACGAACGCAACAGTGAACATACAGAAAATGATACGCAACGAATGAATAAGTTCGTAAAAAAAAATGTATAAAATGATTCTGAGCCCACAATTTAATGAAGGACAGTGAGTGGACGAAACTGCACTACTATAACGAATCTTGAGCCGTGTCACCCAGTTTCCAACCATTGCTAACAGCATTCGTATGGACCACAACTAAGTAGTCTTCATCTACCAATACGATCCAGACCATCAATCAATGACTTCATGGATTATTGTCATGTTATTGGCTTGGCCTACCCCTAGATTTCTTCGATCCTTCTACTATATCAGTTAACATCAGGCACTGAAGTAGGCAGTAGTTAGGCTTGCGCAGCGCGTGTTCTAACCTCTTCATTCGATGATGATTCACAGCTAATTCATCAACTAATTTACCATCTTCCCCTCATGCTAAACTCTGTGTCTAAACTCATTATTACTTATTCAGTGATTTCAACAAATGCAAACAATCCTTCAAAAACACCGATGATTAAAAAACCAATAATTTACGAACGTCATCAGCTCTTAATGATCACGTTTCACATCCATTCTGTAAGACATAACGAACTCCTGACCAATATACTCATCCTTTCGTTGAGGAACAAATATATCGCCTACACTATAGTTAACGTAAGTTGTCAAAAGGTAAATGAGCATTGTAAATCTATGCCCAGGTTTTATTAGACACCAACTCGTTACAACTGAGTAAACTTTCAAGATAAGTAAAGTAGTTAACATGTTCATTCATGTTAGGGATTCGAAGGCCCTAGTAATACAATTGTTCATTTTACCACGTTGTATTGATTTTGTGTACGCATGATTTGTAAACTTCCATCACTTGTATGAGAGCACATTTGATAACATTTAATTGTATTATTAACAATGTTGATAATTTGATTTAATGAATAATCACTATGATTATTTTGTATATATAAGGGAATGTGTAAAATTTAATCTGAATCTGATTCCAATTCTGATTTCGATTCTGCTTGGTTGATCTATTGTCCTATTCTTCTATCTCTGGCTTGGGACTGAGTGAGCATAGGGTAGTCGGGCATTATCAACTAGGTACACCTCAATAAGCGGCCGCGTACAACCAAATTTTCTCGTGACATAACAATTCACTTCATTCATTATCTTTAATCCAAATGCTGATATAGTTATACAACATAATGTAACAATTCATCAGTAAATTAACAGTAAATTAACTTTCGTAATCAATATACAAAGTAAAACTTACCTTTCCATTTCTAAACGTTTAATTTCAGCTTCTTGTTCTTCACGTAATTGTTCTTCTTGTATACGTTTTTGTTCTAATTCAATTTGATATTTTTCACGACGTAATTTTAATTGTAATTCATCAATTAATTGACGTTCATTATTTGTTAATTCATCATATTCATAATCAGTTAATTCATTTAATTTATTATAATATTCATTATTTAATTTAATTTGTACTTGATTTAAATTAATTTGTTGTTCATTTTTACATTGTTTATATTGTTCTATATTTGTTTTAATACTTATTGTATAAATATATTGATTATGTTTAAAATATTTTAATAATATTTCTATAGTAGATAAAGAATTTCTTGTAAAATCACATTCAATTCCATTGATAATAATTCCTTTACTACTATTATTATTATTATTATTAGTAGTAGTAGTATTATTAAATTGATATTGATCATTATTATGTAAATGATCTAAATATTCATGAATTAATTGTAATATGATGTCATCTGGTAATATAGTTGTATACAATTGTTGATTATTTAATGATTTTAAAATTGATTTATCAATAGATGATTTAATTATATCATTAAATAATGAATATGTAATAAGACGTGTTTTAATAATTGGATTCACCTCTGAAGTAATTGGTAACTAATATCAATAGAATTGAAATGATAAAATAAAATAATAAGATTAATGATGTATTACTAATATTTAGTTTTAATTAAAAAAAAAAAAAAAATGTTTGCTTAATGACATTATTCTTTAATGTGATATCATGAGTTGATTGGATTAAAAAATATCAACTGTCAGGAGACGACTCAATGGTCTAATGGCAAAACGCTTTTTTGCGGTGGAGCCAGAGAATTCTGAGTTCGTTATTTAGTGGGGTCGTTTGTAGAGTCCCATAATGATAGCTTCGAAAAAATATATATCCCTCCACATTCTTTAATCAATTTCTTATGCCTTTTCTACCTAGGATTTCATTCACAAATATTTCCGACATTATTTCACTTAATCTTCCTAATATGAAAATTCAGGACATGCGTCGACTCCAGATATTTGACCATAGATATCTGCGTAACATCGCTCGTATACCATGGAATAACCGGATTAGTAATAGTGAGGTTAGACAAAAGGTTCTTGAGAAACACGGTAAATCAGTCGAAGAGGTCATTAACCTTCATCGACTGAGATGGCTGGGACATGTGTTGCGCATGCCCGACCACCGGCTACCCCGTCGCGCCATGTTAGCTAGGGCTGAAGTAGGATGGAAGAAGGTTAGGGGCGGCCAAACCAAAACATGGCATCAATCCATGAAGTCCTTGACTACTGGTCTAAGCCATGTAGGTAGATGTAGACTACCTGGTTGGGGTCCGCGTGATGATCGCAATAAATGGCTGGAAGCACTAGGCGATATGGCTCAGAATCGGTCACAATGGCGCAAGTGTATTCACTCTTTAACCTCATCTAGATCTTGAATTCTATTGTTATTTTCTGGATATCTTTACTTACTCTTCTCTCTTGTATTCTGTCTATACGTTATCTCAACAATCTCGTAGTGCTAGTGTGGTATGGCAACTTGAACCTACAGGCGTTTGTGCCCGGTTCTACGTTGCTGCTGCTGCTGATGATGATGATGATGATGATGATGATGATGATCTTCCTAATAGCATTTTAATCATTGTAACTTATATACACGAAACTAACAGTTCTTATGTTTTTTAAACGTTTCTAGCATAAGTTATATATTTAAGTTGGATTGTGACTGGCAAGTGGAATCCAGAACGTGCGTTTCGTCCTATTTGGGATTCATCGGCTGGATGTACCTGCATCCCAATGTTGATGTTCACAGTGGGATTCGAACTCAGTCCGCTTCGTGCCAAACGCCACCGCGTTCACCACTAGGATACTGTGCCCATATGTGCACATATGGAAACAGAGACTGACCAGTTTCAGTCCATTACAAACGGGAAAATACAAACTTATCCTAATTACAGTTTCTAACATAAGTTTATTCACTGCTTATATGTTCTTAATTAAAGTGTTTATAAAAATTTTATGTTAACAATAAATTCACCGAAAACAGCTCCTTTTATTGCTTGATTGGTATTTGTCTAGATAACTAAGTTCAATGGTTGAAGATGTTGAATGACCTGTCATAAAATTAGTTATAATAACGCGGATTCATTCACTTCATATTCATTTCTAGATCTTAATTTATCTTACATTATATCAAACAGCAGTTTCTTTCCTTTTTCTTAAGTCATATTCTCATTTTTATGTAATTCAGAGTAGCATAGATTAGTTTGACTTTATCAGTAAACATCTTGTTAGTTGAATAATATTGTGCTAATATTATATTAAAACTTAGGATATGTGTTGATTAGTTTCTGTTTACCAACTAAACCATTATGTCCCAGCCGATAATAAAACATCAAAGAAAAATATATGATCAATTTTGACATGGGTTTATGTTGGCATTAAGTTTAAGATTAAGCTTTAAATGACCTCCAACGAGTATTCAGAAACATAAAGTAATTTAAGTTATTTCGTCAAACCTACTTGAAGCACAGTGAATTGTCACCGTCTTTTATTTGTTCACTTTGCATAGGTAAATACCTGCTATCATTTGTTTACTATAATAAAATTAAGTGATACCTGTTTGAATGTCATTATAATTATTATACAATTAGTGAGGTGTCAATGATTTTGGAATGTGATTGCATAGGCCAATGGACAACTGTTTAAATGTAGAGGCACACGATCTATTTGTAAATATTTCTTTGTGTGTTACCTCCATAAATGTTAAAGTCTTAATACAGGAAACAAAAATCCATGGGACAAGGTAATGTGAGCTCTCTTCAACTAACCAGTTTGGAATACTAAATTAGTGTTTCAGCTAGTATAGCATGATTGGATCAACATTATACCAAAGTGAGATCGTCACACGAAGCTCCTGTTAAAATGGTAGCAAGATAATTTCATAAAGTATGGTCCGATTACCTGAAAGTCTCATTTATAAAATTGTAGTGAAGATCGACAATTAGATGTAGGTACATTTAGCTGGTGAGTTTGAAGCATGACGAAATTCTTGCCTTAAATTTCATTACTAGATATTATTCAACAATACTGAAATATAATCTTACCTAAGTTCAAATGATTTAGTATACAAAATTCACACGCTTACTGTCTCATTCACGTTTCCAGGTATATTTGATTGACGACGATTTGCCACATTTTTACTAATCGATTGACTTTGTCGACTAACTGCAAGTTTACGTTGTTGACTAGTTGTTGTTTTTAATTGTTCACCACTTGTAGACGTAATAGACAGATCAACTGTTAAAAATTGATAAGAAGCAAATTAAATAAATGATGTAAAGTAGTCAAGTTAATTTTTCTTAAGAAGTATATTCCAATGAACACTGATGATCATACAGTAAGAACCCCATTACTGCTTATCATTCAATCATATTGAGACAAATGAGTGACCAGCATACAGTAACTGATGATCTATATTAAATGTGTAACTATTACATTAAAACATATACATGGAAACGAATATGGTACTATTATAAAGTTGTTTGACTAATGTATTACTCATGATGCTGACAATAAAAACAATGTTAGGTGTTTTTTTATTTGTGATAACTTGATTGATGCATAAACTGTTCCTATCTTTGTATGTTTAGTAAGTAATGGTAGAAATCTCCCTTCCATCATTTTGTGAGTTAGTGTGACAATCACTCATTATCATTGGAAATAAATGCCTCTGAGTTTGATTCCTTGGCAGAATTAAATGCGCACACCGCAAAGGAGTCCCATGCTAGAGTTAAATAGCCGTCTGGTGCTACTTAGTTTTCACTGGTAACAAATCGACATTAATCTGTCACGACTACAAACTACTAAACTTAATACATTTCTCTACAAAACCACCTCTATTAAAATATTAATTAATTAGAAGATAGAAATAGATTACATCATAAAGATTTTCCATAACTATAAAAATCACAACTATCATTAGAAGGTTATATAATCGTCAAAATTAAAAATAAATCCGAAGCGAACTACTTGACTCTTAAACTTACATAGATTTGCGTACAAAAGTCTCAAGTACAATGATTAATTTTATTATGGCTCTAACACCTTAAACTCATCGTTTTTTTTCCTCAAGTAGACAATTAGCCCCCCCCCCCAATTTTACTGAACTGCAAATTATTTTTGTCAACTTAGAAACTTGTTATCTATTAACACAATTACGTGACCACTTTCCTGACTATTTGTGATAATTGACATCCTGGAAAACCTTAATGACGTAATCTCTTTTAATAGATTATTAATATGATTATGTCGTTTTAGTAAATGACATCATTGAGAAAAACGAGGATTCTTTGTTGAATTGTCTTGATGTTTTTTCTGCAAAGTAAATATCTGATCGCATCCTTTTTTTGTAGAAATCATGGTATTCTGGGAATTACGAAAAACAGTAATTAGCTGTTAATTATATTCATCTGCAAATGTTTACAAGATAGTCATACTTCATCTCATACATGATTTCTAAAATATATTGACAAGCTATAGTGGTATTTGTTGAATTCTTCTGTAATCCAGTTTTCAAAACTTCATGAGAGAGCGTAATTTTACTCAGTTGATATTATTCAACCTCAAATACAGCTATATAATCAAATATTTTTAACATTATATAATAATTAAAAAAACTGTCTTTTAGGACTCGTGCCAAAGAACATGAAAGCTACACTAAACGACCTCCTAATAATCCTGTTGAACTTGAAAAATTACAAATCAAATCAGCAATAGCAGTCTGAACATGCTATCTATCACAACCATAAGATCGATATTAAAAATATCCGAATCATTCAAAAAGGTTTTTCCAATTATAAGGAAAGACGAATAGCTGAGGCGCTTCATATTTTGTTAAATCCAACTGCACCCAACATGGACTTTCTATCCAACTAGCCACAATTAAAGTACATCGAATTTCATACACATGAACATACATACAATTTATTTTCACATATTTTCCTCACACATTACATTAACATATACATACATGTCTCATCTCAAACCACCTTGACCTATATGACTTGACTTCATAACACGATCAAACTCGCATTTTGATTGTACGGGTTTATTTTGTTTTTGATTTGTTCCATTGTATTATTTATTCTTGTGTTAATTAAATTCGGCTATTCATTTCTCTGAAGAAGCGACTTGCACTAAGCCGCGAAACGTCAGAAATCTTGATTTCTACTCATTGGAATTTTACAAATATATATCACTTATTTTATAAACAATCTATCTAATTCAATTTTGATAGCACGAATTGATCTGAATCAGACAACCATTGATCACCTGGAAGCACTGGACATGAGCTCACTAGTGACTAGCTCCTTGAGGTAATTCCTGGAGTTCTAGTGTGAAGACGTGACCAGTAGAGTTCAACCGTGTCGAGTGTGAGGCAGTAACTCACCAATGGCATAGAGGGGGTCGCGCAATGTATCACGAATTGGCTGAATTGGAAATATCAACCGTTGGGAGCCGACTCAGTGGTCCAATGGTAAAGCGTTCATCGCGGAGCCAGAAGGTCCTGGGTTCGATCTCCGACGGGGTTGTGGATGCGCACTGCTGAGGAGTCCCATACTAGGACGAAACAGCTGTCCAGTGCTTCCAGGTGATCAATGGTTGTCTGATTCAGATCAATTCGTGCTATCAAAATTGAATTAAACAGTTAACTATCTCTACAAACTCCCATAACTGTAATCTATCTAATGCTCAATTTATTTGAAATTATCAAAGTTAACCTTGGTAATGATATGTCTTTTAGGACGTTGAAGGATATCAGTGGCGATCCAAGTAGATTCTTATATTGACATATCTCTAAAATTTCGCTGTTTCCATCCGTTACAGAATAAATTTGGTTGGGTATCACTAAAAACCAGGCAGCACTGAATACCTCTTTCGTCCAAGTATGAACTAATCACCAATGCGCATCCTTGATTCAACAAGGGAATCTAACCTAGTGCTTTCAAATCATGAGGCCACCGTTAAACTAAGTGTTTTATTGAGCCGGTGTCCAATAGTAGAATTTTCACCTTCATCATTTTGCGTGATGATCATTCATTATCATCGGTGATTCCTGTTTCACTCATGACATACTTGAATTCATTAGTCACCACTTATTACTCAAACATCACTAAGAACATCCTTATGTTAGTCACTAGTGAGCCTTTAAAAAAGCACTGCAAACTATTCTTCACATTAAAAGCACTCTTATTTGTAATTTTATGACACAACTAAATGCAAGTACATTACGTTAAACACTAATACACTAGAGTAAATATTATGCCATTTAAAGTTTCTATGAGCAGTCGTGGTTAATCAATGAGTATAGAAAGACATAGTGAGCAACGCTTAAAAGAAATGACTACTTATAAACTGGAGAATTGTGTCTGCTGTTCAGTCGCTGCAGCTGATTTGTAGTGGTATTAATACAGCAAGCTTCTTTAGGTTAAATATAAATAGATTTAGGAAACGAAGCCATTGAAAAGAAAATTCCTGGTTGCTGAATCATTTCCATATAAGTAACTGGTTGTT
This sequence comes from Schistosoma mekongi, assembly GCA_034768735.1. Classification (NCBI taxonomy): domain Eukaryota; kingdom Metazoa; phylum Platyhelminthes; class Trematoda; order Strigeidida; family Schistosomatidae; genus Schistosoma; species Schistosoma mekongi. The sequence goes on along the minus strand of CM068308.1, from coordinate 38,190,502 downwards.
ACTCACTATTACAACAGACTATATAGATAGTCAACTCTAATAAAGGTGAGTAAAAACTGGTGAGTCCAGAAGGGCGCGCATTAGTAAACATGAACGTTATTATAATGGCGACTCGTATAAAAACATTTATTAAAAAGAAAGTGAATAACAAGAAGATCTGGAGATGTACAGAATATTATGCGGACGAATTGTACGCCATGCTGTCATACAAAATATGAAGCGATTACAGAACAACCAGTGAAGCACACTTTTTATGTAGTGAGAAGAGAATAAAATACAAGGATGACTGTTTTAATTAAAAATAATTTGTTCAAGATGGATGCCTATTGACTTATGAATGACTTAACGATCTGTAGTAAACTATACAAGTCTCAACCTAGTAGTTGGATAACCTGCAGTGTAGTAGGATGTAAATATAGACACATTGGGGATGCATATTCAACTATGGTTTCTTAATAAACTTCCAAGTATGGTATATACAATGTCAAATTACTTAGAATAGTAGTCACACCAGAATTTGATCAATAGAGCCTGATTAGATAAAGCTCAATCCAAAAAGGACACTTGTTACTACTTAATGAAAATATCACTGTTTTTGATTAAAACTTCACGGACGACATATCAGACTGTGATGATAGGCGCATATCTACAATAAAAACTTGGATCTATGCCTGTAACTTCTTATAGATTGACTTCAATCATTTCATTTCACTTTAATTAAATGCATTTATTTCTACTAATTACTAACTTACCTTCATCTTTCTGTATATCGTCTAATTGATCAACAGGAGAATCTAATTTTACATCAGATTCAGTCAATTGTAATTGTAGTTGTTGTAGGTAATTTTGTTCTTGTTCACGTAATTCTTTTTCTTTTTCAGCTAATTTTGCTTGAATTATTTGATGACCAACATTTATGCATAATTGTCTTGCATGACAAGCTGCATCAGTATTACTCGTAAGTAATGCTTCAATTATAATTTGATTAATATTTAGTATAATTGCTTCATATTTATTAGATAAACTGTTGACAATATCTGTAAAATACACCAATGTATACGGAAATAAAAAGTATACTCTATACTCTGAGGAACTATGTATACTACATAGTATACTATATGGTATACTATAGTATAGTACTATAGTATAGTATACTATACTACTTTAGTTTAGTATACTACATATATATATATATATATATATATATATATATGTCGAAGAGAAATCCCATGTCACTTCAACTTCATTGAATGCCTATTATGATGTTATAATTTAATAGGAAATTACGGTTGTAATACAGTTGATAAGAACCAATGAAATAAAAATTGAATTCATATTATTCTGAGTTAATTTTTATTTTTACTTTATTTGAATTCATGAAGAGAATTAATTGTATGATGTAAAGTTTCTGTACTAGTAAGGATGTTGATAAAATGTAAAGGATACTTAAGTCTATACTGATTATTCAATAAGTAAATGGCAATATTATACGATGGATAGTTTTACAATATCATATACAGTATTCGTTACCGTACAAGATCGAAAATAACTTTGGTGTTACCATTCAATTAACATAAATGGTGTAATTCAACATGTGGCCCGTAATAATCTAAATAGCATAGTTATACTGTCTCGGAATGACAGTCAATCTTTCAATCATGAAAGATATTGAACATGACACATGCACATAGATCCAAGTATCTATACCACATTAGCACGGCGATATCCAAGTTAATCAGATTAAAAAACATATTATCATTCTGTAAGGAATAATGAAATAAAGTAGTTCACGAAAGGATTGGAGAAAATAACATCTGGATGAACGTATAGAGTAAATACACTTGCTCCACTGTCACCGATTCTCAGTAATGTCATCTTGTATGTCCAGCCACCGATCACCATTATCATGGGGACCTCAACATCGCAGTCTTCACCTACCAACGCGGCATCGATCAACAGTCAAAGATTTCATGGACTGATGTTACGTTCCTATTAAGTCAGTCATAGCTTTTATATCCTACCTCTATGCCAGCCTGAAAATTGGATAATTTTTTAGTACACAACGAAATTTTTGTTTAAACAAAAATTTTTTCTCATCGCGCTCCTAATATTCCTGGCTTACCTCTTATCCAAAATCTTCCCAGTGAAAAGTTAACAGTACTTGGATTTAGTTTGCAGGTTTGCGGAAGATTTGTCAGCTATTCATTTCTGAGAAATATCTCTGTTCCTAATGGTTTAGAGTAATAATCGTGAAGGTAATATTATGTAATTCGGTTCACGTGTATTTGCGTCTACAGAGAACTTATTCCAAAGCAAGTAAACATTGGCTGTGTTGTAATAGTACCTACTGACACTGGTGATAAATAGACGAAACTATACTAATAGTCGAGTAAACAAAAATGTCATATTGTATGAAGACATCACAAAGTATGCATTTCGCACCTTTTGATTGGGAAAACTTTCCAGGACCGTTAATCCCCTTACATCATTTGAACCAATATAGGGTAAAATAAAAATCTTTGTATATTTTGCAGCACGTTTTAAAATGCTAATCTATATTAGTGATTACTTTACTGATAAAGAGAACAATGAACAATTCATGGTGTTTAAGATGAAATATGATCGTGGTTTATGAAGAATCGGTGCAGTTTACCCCTTTCATAAAATGTTGTAACATTTTTTATAAGTTTTCAAACAGTGAATATTGTACACTCGTAATATATCATCGTTACACTTTATGGTCAGTAAAGCTGATAATAAAAAAAAATGTTGATAGTTTATATGATCAAGTTCTTCTTGTTATCAACAGACGATATCAGACAGATAAGGAACCATACGTGAAATGACACAGTACCAGTCGCATTAATGTACACCATAAAAATAAAACTTACTTGAATTGTTATCCTATAAATCAGGTAATCAAGGTTACATGTAATGTTCTTTACTATAAGCTCTAATTAAGTTAAGCACTTAGAAACTAGTTATTAACCCTATTGGATGGTATGGTATAAGACAGTAAGAACTTTTAAAGACCAACAGGTTGATTGAAATGATAAACGTAATTAGTCGAATAAATAAATCTAAACTAAATACAAACCTAAATAAGTGTTTGTCTAAAGATTGTTATGTAATATATAGAGAAATAATTTCCACAAATCAGACAGCTAAGAAAATCCCTACCGATAAACAAAATTCATTTACGCATCAACTAAACACTAAATTTATAAAATTGATATGCTGTGTATCATCCAACATCATATAGCGAGTTAGGTGATAGTTGGCCATACTTAGTGCATTTTTCAACCACGTAAGTCGTTGAAGTTTAACAACTTCATCCAGTGATTCTCAATTCATTCCTAGTGCTCGGTGTCTAATATTAACATTACTTACTTATTCGCTCCGTGATCTACGATCAAATACTTGATGCTTATTTCCATAGTCTCTGTTTTACATCCATAAGTTAAAACACAGGAAACTTCAAAGCGATATACTCAATTTTTCGTCGAAATGAGTAACAACAATCTCTGCCCACATGTCAAACTCTTCAGATAATGTATTATGTAATCAAAAAATAACTTACCACGTCTAATGGATTCCAATGCTCCGTTGACTAGAATTATAATACCAAATCTATTTGATTTACGTGACTCATGGGTTGAATCAATACCTAAATGTCGCGACATAGCTAACGATACAGGTGTAACATCCAGTGTTTGCTTTGATATTTTACTATCTTCACGTTTCATATCATCAAGATATGATTCACATATTACGCTTCGGCTATCAAGCTTATTGCGTTCTGATCCAGTGGTTGATGCAGTATTTGATGAAGTCGTATTAGTGGTTGTCGTATTGGATTTTTTCATCTCTTTCAATGAAGTAGATGATGATGAAACTCTTAAGAACTAGAAATAATGAGTCACAAGACGAAATTACATTTAAAGAAACAAACAAACAAAATACGTTCATCATTTGTGGCGAGAATACGAATTTGAGCACTATCTAGAAATGTTTAGCAGTTGCCATTATTAAGTCAAATTCTAACCAGAATCAGAGGTTAACTCAGAATTTCATTTCCCTGATGTACTGCTGAAAAAAAGACCTGATGGTTCACTGCAAAGATCGATCTAGAAAAAACTAACATCAGATAAATACTACACTAATTTTCGTAGTTGAATCACACTGAGTAGAAGGAGAAACTTAATTCTTTCACATTCATCACCGACCAGTAAAATTTGCAGCAATGATAGCGTTTAGAAGGGACTATCTAAACCTCGACAAATATTTATTAAAAACGGTTACCCAATAAGGTTCATTGATAGCATCCTTAAATCTAAACCTCAACTTGAAATGCCCTCGACAGTAGCAAGGAAGTCTCACTTCACTAATATCGAAACTAAAGGAGATACAGCGACTGAAATTTTGCGAAACCGGATTATAAAGTCATTATTCTGCCAAGCTTTGTATTGTGCTCTTCTGCCGACACATGAAGAAAGGATATGCCAAGGATAAACTTTCGCTTTCAGCCACATCTACGAGCAGTATAATGTACATAAACCATCTACTAACAGTTGTTATAACCAAAGATATTACTGTTTCACATTTTCTTTCCTAAAAGGCGTAAAATCATCTAAAAATATACTTTTATTATGTTGATGACCGTACCATGTATGTGTCTGTTTATTCTTCTTCAATTAGCCCTGAAAATAGTGGTTTCTTACTGAATGCTGAAGGATAGTTTATTTTGAGTAGTCTTACAGTTAATACCTCCAAAGAAGGATCTGAACACTTACTAAACCCCCCAAGTTTGTATTGTTGTGGTAAAGAACACGTTGAGTGTCATTTATTTTGGCATAAGTTTCACTTTTGGTCTATCTTAGTCTTTATGTGCTTTGTCTTTATTAAAGAAATTGTTTAAATTTACTTTATCATGTGAAATGTCTACGTAGTCCTGACACTACAACCACTTATTATTACAATTTGCCAAATTTTACACATTATCTATTATTCTATACTGTCCCCCATCATTTTGCCCTAGAACATTGAAAAGAGACAACCATCTGTTGCGTTTAGTAGCGAATTCGTTTAGTACGGTTTATAGTCCAACATTCAATAGTACTGTGGATGCGATTATGCACATTTGAAATACTGAACAAACACTTGATAAGTATTATTCCGTTAAATATAAAACATCCACTTAATTAAAATCTTTCTCATTGTATGTTATCTGGCAGAACAGGACAGCCACATATGAATTTATATACACAAAGAAAAGTATAGAAGTTTCATGGTTATTTATTTAATACTTATACTATGTAAAAAAAAATCTTTAAAGCGGTGATGCTGTTAAATATTGTGGAGGTTCATATGTCTTTTATAATGTTTCTTACACATAATACATATATTTTTAGTTGGATTTTATCTGACAAATAGAATTTCATTTAAGACTCACCAACTGAATAGACCTGAATTATGATACTGATATTCATATGTGGATTCGAACTCAGATTATTGGTGTCAAGTGCCAACGCTATCATCAGTGAACTACTTTGTTTAGACAGCTACACTTGAAAGAGTTAATTTATATTCACATCTACTAGGACTAATACCTTTCAGATAAAAAAAATATTACATTACTATAAATATCAAGCAGTAATATAATCAGTAGTTTTAAAAAATAATTACTTTTAATTCTTTCATATTTTTATCATCGGTATTCTCAGTGATAATATTTTCTTCTAATTCACCACTAGATAACTTTGAACCAGAACTTTTATTTTGTTTTTCATAATGCGAAATAATCTCTGAAGGTAAAGCTTCACCTGGCTTACGTGGAGGTAAAAATAATCTCCCATATTCATCATATCCATCTAGTGATCGCAATATTTCATCTTCCTTGATTGAAAAGAAATTATCAAATATATGGAAATTGTATACTTGTTTAAGAAAGTAATTTTCATTTTTAAACAACAATATCTCATAAAGATATTCAATGATAAACTAACTAAGGATAACATGTACCATGTTGATCCATTCTGTCCTGAATTAATAATCTGCTTCTTTAAATAAAGAAGTATCAGCTTAAAGTTTTATATGATGCTATAAAAGGTTATATACATTATGAACGTGGCGTCGTTTGTAGATTAGTGATTAGTTATAGGGGAAAAAAAGATGGATTCGTTAAGCATAAACTTATTTATTCATTAACAATCTATGCAAAAGATTTCTATAGAAAGGTAAGGTCTAATAGCTTTTAGTATTGAAATAATTTATGCTACCTTGGAGAATATAGATGACTGGAACAAATATTAGTGTTGCTTCCTATCCTCTGTACATAGAAAATAACTTATTTGATGCCCTTTTGGTTCAGTAGAGCATCAACCATTTTTGTTGAATTACCATCCTATTTTTACGTATAGTGCAGATTAAACAAACGTTTCTTGTGATAAATAAACCTGGTTCTGAAATGCTTTCTCATGTTTGTTAAACGTTAAGTAAATACTATAACTTTGATTGTAGAATCATTAAGTAATTTATATAATATAAATTACAATAAAGCTTTTAAAATCTACATCATGAATTAAAGTGGGTTAAGCAACTGTTGGGTTAGATCGTCGGTTGGAACATAGGAATAAATTGCTGAGTGATTCATTACTAGGAAGAAACAGGTATTTACTGCTTACTCATTTTCGATGGTTATCTAATCCAGATCAATAATCACTGAGGCACTCAACCGACATATGGATTATACTAAAACAAAAACAATAAATTTCTCAAAACAACAGTCATATGCTTAGTAATCACTAAATTTTAAAGTTAACTTCTGGAGTTCTGTCGCAAAGACATAGCCAACCAAGGTCAAATAAATAAGGTATGAGATAACTATTACAATAACTAACAGTTGGTGGTCGTTAAATATTGTGAATTCACTATAGTTATGAACTTAAACATCTAACAGTAAACTTGGTAATTTAAAGATTAAGTACTTCCCACAAGAGCTGAAGGTTATGAATTCGGTGAAAAGTTAAATTATGATTGTACTGATGAGTTGGATACTCAAGAGAAATAAATAAACAATCTAATATGTCAGCCTACTACGTATGTTCATCTTCAAGGTTTTACGTAAACCGTAGAAAAATCAAGAATAATTGTTACTGGTAAAAATAATCCACTCTGACTTTCGACCTTTTGGCTCATGAATGTCTCAACAATATAGAGTATACTAAGCTAGTTTCAATTATACTCATGACTTAGTAATTTACAGTTATATTAAACATGTTCATCGTCTTCTCAATCTAACTAATAGGTGATTTGTGAAGTTAAGCAGTGATAATACTTTAGTTAGTAAATTAAAATTCTATTCTACTACATAGTGCTTTCTATCTATTTAACAAAGGTTAAAACATAATATAAATTATATCATTGTCATAATAATTTATTGTCACTTTTGATATCACGAATTGATCTGAATCAGACAACCATTGATCGCCTGTCAGCACTGGATAACTGTTTCGTTCTAGTATGGGACTCCTCAGTAGAGCTCACTAGTGATTAGCTCCTTGAGGTATTTCCTGGAGTTCTAGTATGAAGACGTGGCCGGCGGAGTTCAGCCGTGTCGGGTGCGAGGCAGTTACCCACCGATGACATGGGTTAGGTCGCGCAGCGTATTGCAAATTAACTGAATTGAAAATATCAACCTTTAGGTGCCGACTCGGTGTTCACCGCAGAGCCAGAGGGTCTTAAGTTCGATCTCCGATGGGATCGTAAATGCGCACTGCTGAAGAAACTTATACTAGGGCAAAACAGCTATTCAGTGCTACCAGGCGATCAATGGTTGTCTCATTCACATCAATTCTTGATATCAAAATTGACAGTTGACTATCTCCACAAATCCTCATAATTGTAAATATTAATTTATTCTAAAATAAAAAAATTCACAAAATAAATTTCTAGAATTTTTACCTCAACTATTTGTTTATCAAATTCAACTGAATAAAATTCAATTGGATAATCACATGGATTAGTTACAGTGATGTATTCTTCACTTCCAATTAATGAATATGGTAAAACTGGTTGAAATTGTAGCATAACACGATCAAAGGATAATTGTGGCTCTAAACCTTTACCTTGACATTGAATTTTTAAAATTGTATCACTGTTTTCAATATTCAGTAGAATGTTTGTTTCATATTTCTTCTCTTCGAGTGGTGTAAATCTTATCTAAACAAATAAATACAATTAAGATGAGTTTATAGAGTTAGATATTAAATTTAGCTGTTTGTGCATATCATAGACTAATGGATATGATTAAGTGATCAAAGTAAGACTAAAAGTTTCTTAGTTGGAATAACAAGCTGAGACAAATGTGGGCACTGTTAAGGAGTTCTATGTGACGACAGTATAGTTGTTTAGTTCTCCTTGGTTTTTAGTACTGCATAGCCAACATTAATCAGTGATGATCATAAATAACAAAATGAATACTCTTAAAATAATAAGTGAATTTCATAATAAGGATTTTGGTTTGTCTAGAATCTGTGAATTATTCGAGACTCTGAAACATACACTAAACATATTGATTGATTGATTAAGTTTCTATGCAACTGTCTCTAGTATGAACTCGCTTAATGTAGAGCAGAAATGACATTGGATGACAATTACAGAACATCTTCAATGTTAGGGATTTGAATAAAACATTAAATAAAAACTATATCCTAATATTTAGAATTCGTCGAGTAAATGAAACGAAACATAGCGATGAATGTTGGAAATAATTGTGTGTAATTTACAGATGGCACTTAATGAACTAAACTGATCAGATCAAGTTCTTAAATAAATGTTAAAGTTCTGTAAATAAAACCTTAACAGGTTATAATAGATTTTCGAGGCAATCAATGACTGAAAAATTGGTGGTAAACAGACATGATTCACAACATGAACGAACGCTTCTTGTTCTGCAGTTAAATATGGGCAAAATCACAGACTGAATAACATAGTTGTTATAGTATGAGATCATGAAGCATGTCGATTTTAAAGTTTCTAAACCTATATGGATCATTAGTTGTGATAGGGTTTTCGGTAAGCTGTGCTGAAGAGTGTCATCTAAATCAAAACCTACACCAAGCAAAGTTTACTGTTAACTACTTCCAACCACAACTTTAGACTAATTAGTAGTGTATACAGTGGTGGATTATTTAAACCAGTAGTCACTTTGTAACTTCATCAGTGGAATCTGATCAATAATGAATGAATAGACAGAAATGATACTAATCACTGGTAAATATTCGAATATTCATGTTGGTGAAGCTAAAGACCTCAATATAACGGTTTATATTCCTATATGTGCATCATAAGTGGATAGGTTCCATATATCACAAGTAAGATTAAAGTCAACATGCGAATAGTAAATGGAATCTAACACTAGAATGAAGGTATATCGAAATTACTGGTCGAGTCTCTCATCCTAAATTCTATCTCCTAATCATAATTCAACCTTAAAATAGTTAATAGTTTACTTCCTATTTGTTTAAAGTATGTACATGTGAGGACAAATTTCTGCACAATAAATCCTAAAATCAGGAGTACCTGTATATTAGTCTTCTTATCCGGTTCCAATATTCCTCTAGAGGGTATTATCTCAAAAATTCTGAATTGTTTCTCCTTCAATAAATTTTGATATGATTTATGATAAACTCGAATAGGATGAATACATTCTGATGTGTTTTTATTAGTCTGAATTTCAGGTACGAATCGGTACCACTTGATTGATACAGGTGATGGATTATGTAATTGTACTGTGATTACACGTGATTCACCACGCTGAACTTCACCGAAATCAACTGTATTTACATGTGATGTTAAGGTTGGTTTTACAATATTAGCTTTAAGGCGTACTGAAATCGAAGGACCATTGAGTATCTAAAATAAATGAAACATTTACATGCTGAAATAATGTGAATATTTTCAATGTATTACGAAAAATGAAGTGTTTCTTCCTATGGAATGGCATAATTTCTGACAACATTAGAAATAAAAGATCATGGAATGATCATTGATATGACTAAACGTAGTTAGATATGAAATTTCGAAGCTTTATTAGAAAGTTTTAACTAATTGTGTCAAGTCCAGCTAAAGTTATAACTGTGTGTAATTAAATTTCAACTCAATGTTCTAAAGTTCAAACAAAGTATTTAGTTTCTGGTTCTAATCCTTTTCAGAATCATAACAACTCAGTGCTGAAAAATTAAATTAATCTCAACTGACAATCAGTAAAAATTCATTGATGTTGGTAAGGTGCTATAGAAAACCAGGAAGTACTGGACAACTGTTTCGTCCTAGTATGGGACCCTAGATTTCACCCCAAAAGCTTCAGGTTGACAAACACTTAATTCTCTGTACCACTGGGCCGTTGACTGGTGGAGTTCAGACATTTCGAAAGTGTGACTGTTATCATACATGACAATGGACGATCTTTGCGCTATATCATAAATTAGTGAATGTAGAAATTCTATCATTGGATGCCAGTCTAGTAGTGTAGAGAGTTAGGCGTTCGTCAGCCTAAAGTCCATGGGGTGGAATCTAGAGTTCACACTACTGAAGAGTTCTACACTAGGACAAAACAGCTGTCCAGTGTTTCCTGGTTCCCAATGGTGCCCTATCAACATCAATCTGTAACAAATTCAGTCAATTAAGACATGTTACCAATCTTCACAAACCACCTCAATTCAATCATTACCTTACTTCTCTTACAATGTGATACTACAATGACCTATTACAACTGAATAGAAGGAACTAACTAATGGGACTTACAATACAACTATTTCACGATAGACTTGGAAAACTATGATTGACTGACACTATGTTTAGACGACTAAAGCCTATCATAAAAGCATGGACAAAGAGAACAAGCACCGATGAATGATAGCTAAGACCAAGTCGTTTATCGAGTGGAAACATTATCTTTTATTCACTGTACGCTGGATCAAGCAGCAACAGAAAACACTTGGCTATGGAAGTTATGTACAGAATATGGTATAACATAAGAAAGAAAATAGATACAACAACAATTATTAAGTTTATGAAAAGCTTACAGTCTAAGTAATATAAATAACATACTACATATTCAACAGATGCAGTATACCAGTAGCTGTCCAGATATTACAAATAATAAACTCTACAAATTATGATTTCGATTGCTTATCCTAATATAATGGATACTTAATAATTATTCTTAAAAAATTATCAAAAGTAAAAATAATAAAATATAAATAACTCACTTTAATAATTAATTCAGTTTCAATTAAACTGGAACTTAACTGACCATCAATCTGTTTTGTATCTAATGTAATTTCCATTTCTAATTCATTACATTCTGGATAACCAGGTAAATGATGTACTTTTGTTATATTTGTATTAAATCCTAACTGTTTAGCTTTTGATAATGACATTGTATCAATACGAAAACTAATCGGTTCATAACTTGTATTAATAGCGATTATATTTTGTTTAACAATTGAACCGTCAATAACAACACCAAAATCAAGAACATAAGCCGGTAGGTATAAACTAACATTTTAAATAAAATTAAAAAAAGAAAAAGTGGTATATACACGTAAATTAAAGCATAGTTTCAAAGTACAATATCAAGATATACAGTACTGTGATCTATTATTATTCTATTATGAGCATTTCATCATTACGTTCGTTAATGTAATCAGAACTCAACGAAGAAAGTTGGACATGATAATTTTAATAAAGAATAACTACTGACTACATTTAAAACTGTGATTCAAATTAACGAAGTTGTAAAGAATTGTGTAATTAGACAGACAGACAGACAGACTGTTGCAACGTAGAACTTGGTACATGCGTACGTCAGTTCAAGTTGCCATGCCTCAATAAGCAGATAGAGATTAAATTGTCGAATCAAATCCCAGAGTGGGGAAGGTAGTAACAGATTTAGTATTCATGGAAGGGAATAGAGACCGAGAAGATTTAAGAAAATATGATCCAGTAAAGAGAAAATTATGATAAGTTCACAAACTTAGGATTTGGAGGAAGACAAGGAATGGATGCACCTGCGCCATTGCCAACGATTTTGAGCCATATCACCCAAGGTCTCTAACCGTTTATTACGAGCGTCAAGCGGACCCCAACCAGGTAGTCTGCACCTATTAACATGGCTCAGCCCAATTGTTAATGACTTCATGGACTGGTGCCATGTTTTGGTTTGGCCGCCCCTAGCTTTCTTCCAGCCTACTCCTACACCAGACAGCATTGCTCGTCGAGGTAGGCGGTGGTCAGGCATACGTAACACATGTCCTAACCACCTTAGCTGATGAAGATCTACTACTTCATCAATAGGCTTACCGTATCTACCTAGTACTCTATTCCTAACCCACGTATTGCTTACTCGGTGGTCCCAGAAAACACGAGCAATGCTTCGAAGACATCTATGATCGAATACCAGGAGCCTACGAATATCCTCTGCCCTGGGAATTGGAAGGATCAATATGACGCTCCATGGTAAAAACCGAGTTCCCTCGGAAGCCATGAGGCCGATGCTTTCCCTTCTGACAACCGGAGCAACAATTAATGTACTCGACCGATCTCAAACAGCTGTCCCCTGGACACTGCGGTCACACTCTCAGGTCATCACGACCTCCTCTAATCCTCTTTCTCTTTCAGGTTCCTCAAGGATGACCCTTCCACGGTGTGGGCAACCGGGAAGTGATAACCGTCCTCATACCTCTAACAGCACAAGAGATCATTGTGTAATTAACAGTAGCTAGACTCAATCTTTCAGTTATACGAAATAAAAGAAAAAAAGAGTTACTGTTATGACTATTTGAAATGATTTCAACATTCTATTATGATGATCAATAAAGTAATTCACTTTACACCGAATATTTTGAATCATGCTGTTGTGTTTCGAACAATAGGTAGGCAGAATGAAGCCAGGCTTTTTCTTCACATAAATCCTAATGTTTGTATACAGAAGAAATTCATGCCTCGTTTGAGATTATAATCGTGAATGAATCCTTCCTATTCTTATTTTGTTTTTTCTTCGTTTTCTCCCTCCTCCTCATTTTTCTTGTTTAATGATTCTTTTTTTGACGATCTGACAAAATAACTTTGTATCTTGCATAGTTTACCCTGTTTATCATATTTATCAACCTACTTCTCATCTTTCACTATAACTCTTACGTATTCATAATAGAACCTGTAATGTTTAGTTGATTCTTATTATTTTAATATATTGTTTGTTAAGACACTCTACTCATTATCAATTCAGCAATTTAAGTTTCCTTCATACAACCCTAAACTATTACTATCAACATTGTCAACATCAAGATTGGTCAATTTAGTAATTAATATAGACTTTTGTCATTTCGTATACTGTTTGTGTATTAATTATTACATGTCACTTACATTCGATTACTTCATTACCTACCTGTATGACGTATTGCATTCATCTATACATGGAACTTGTCATTATGATTGTTATTCACTATTGAAATCAAATAACTGTTACTTGCAGTTACAATGAACATTACACTTGTAAAATGTCACTTACTTATGACTTTTTGAATGTTATTTTATGTTACTTATAAGTAGGCAGAATATCAACGATAACTTTTATTTGTATTGGGTAATACGTTAAAGACGATGAAAGCCTGTGTCACACTAAAAGTTGATTTTAACCACTGACTACCTACAGCCTTTCAATGAAAATAGTCAACAGTAAGTAAAGATTAAATTGCAATGCATTACAAAAAGGTACTAATCACTTTTACTCAATTATTTTTTGACTTCTTAAAAGGTGCATAAAACCAGTGGAGTTCAACTGTATGGGATGTGTGACAAGTTACCCATCAATGGCAATAGATGAGGTCGTGGAAATGTACATTTCGAATAGGCCGAGTTAGAAATATCAACTGTTAGAAGATAGCTCAGTGGTCTAATAGTCAAGTTAAGCCTAAACGTCCTTGAATCGATTCCTTGGTTGGGTAGTGGATTCCATTGGTGAACAGTCCCCTACTAAAGAAAAATATCTCTCTCCAACGTTTCATGGTGTGAGATGATTGTCCAACTCAGACCAATTCATGATATCAAATTAACACTCAACAATCCGTATGACAGACACTGACTTCCCATATTTGTTGAACCATTAAATCATTCAGTTGGTATTCTATTATAATTTGAAATCAATTCAAGTTTAAATAAAAGGCTATTTTCCATTCAAACAAACAATTGTCAACAGCCGAAATCCAAGAGGTATTTTTAAAACTTCATGTGATAAAATGTATTGGTCGTTGTGCTTATTCCATATTCATCACTGTCACGAGTTATGGTTACAAGAAGGAAACGAACTGAACAAATAAATGTAGTCTGTACATTAAATAAAATACCGTGATTTTATCCATCTCACACTGTGCTTTTCAACTGCCTCAATCCAAGGATTGATATCAGTATCAAAATCTCTGTAGACAAAAATCAAACTTCGATAACTTAATGACTTCTTTTAAAGATTATTTTACTTTGACCCCACTATAAATGATTTATGAAGTAGACTGCAAAAGAACTAGCTCTTTAACGTTAATGTAACCACCCTTATTATGGTAGTGAAATATATCAAAAACCACAAAAACAAAGAGAAAAAATCTGTTTGCCTTTGTTCGTCAAATATACCTGTTAGTTTCATTAAAGCAATCAATATTAAACCGTATTCTAATTTAATTTCATGCTGGCCTAAACCTGTCAATAAAGACTAAGATGACAAACGCACTACAGTTTCACAACATTTATTCGATTAGCTGCATTATTTAGGAGGAATCAATCACAACCAATAATTAAAGAAAAATGATGTTGGCTAGCACTTAGTTACAAATCCCTAAATTATTCAAAATATCATTCTCAATCTAAGTATACCAATGATCTTAAACTATAAGAATAGTAAATGATGTGTTTAACTCTTACATTGAATAATGATTCCCTAATGATTATAGGTAACTTTGAATAATAACATGTTAACTGGCATAAAAAGAAGGAGTTTTCAAGTCATATACCAATTCCAACTACTTTTAAATAACTTTACATAAAAAAAGGCTTACTTTTTTACATAACATGGTTTTATTAGCTCTTCACCTTCTGTAAACATTTTTAATTGTTTATCATAACATTGAAATATATTTTCATTATGTTCAATTATATTTAAAAGATTACAAATATGTTCACGTTCAGCATTTAATTGTAAATTTAAATCTGGTATAATTTTTAATGTTTTATCAGTAAAACTATGTGTTACGTAATAATGACTTGATAAAATTTGTTTTATTGCTATAGTTATAGGACAATTTATATCATGCATAAATATACAATCTAAATTAGTATTTTTTATTGAAGTTAACATTGTTTGTGTTATATTTGAAAAGATTGTTTGACATAAACAAATATATGAAATATTTTGTTGTTTCTCCCATAATTCAATTAAGTTAATCACTTCATGATATAAATGATTTAATAATTTTAACATAGTTAATTGATAAATAGATGAACAATTAGATTGAGTCACTTCTTCATTCATTGATAATTGATCAATATTGAATTGTTGATTGTTTGATTGAATGATATTACATTCACGTGGTAAATTTAAATTTAAATGAAGAAAATCAGTTATTCCATGTAGTTTAATAAGTTTTGGTAAGAAATGTGCAATATGAACATTGAGTTCTTGTTCAAAATAACCAGGTTGAAATGATATAAATGTAATTCGAATAGATTGTGATTGGTTACTAATTATTTGTCCTTGAGAAGGTTCAATTGTAAAATGACCATAATGTGTACTTTTTGATAAAATACCATTGTGAATATTATCACAAGATATTGGATATGAAGGAAAATGTATTGTATACTCAAAATTAACTTTTCCGATATTCATAATATTGAATTCACATGTTATCGGTTTGTCTAAACGACCATAGCCTAGATCAATTACAGTTTGATCAATTTGAAAATCAACATCTGATGCAGAACCTTTCACTTCAATTTTATACTCTGGTCCACCTTCCACTTCACATAAAGCTGTTACAGATGCTTCGATATCAGAATGTCCATAAAATGTACAACTTAAAAGCATCGTTTCACCTGGAATGATTTCTCCATAAAGTGGCACAATATCAAATAACTCTTCAATCCCTAATGGTGCAATATCGCCGTCTTCTTCAATCAAATTACGTAATATACTATTCTCAGGAGGATATAAACTAGGATTTAGGTCATCTGATACATCCTCATCACTTGGTTTACTTATCTCAGATGTTGGGACATTTTGATTCATATCACCATTTTGCACATTCATCAATGGATCATGTCCTCTTTCTTCAGGAGATGCACGAGTATCTTGTAGATTATTCTCGCTAGTTATCATCTGATCAGTACTTTGATCATCAAATTCATTGACATCTGCAGAATTCAGACGATGTGTTAATCGAGCTTCACGTTTAAATATAATGTTCGGTCGATCACCAATAAGTAGACTCCAACGAAATTTCACTGGTAAAGGACTGATATTTTTCATGATCACATGTTTTGTAATTTCTGTATGATTTAGTATATAACCGAAATCAATTTCATTGGTATCAAATTGGAGATTCGGAAAATGCACTTCACCAATCAATCGTACAGCATCCTAAATATTATAATAAAAGTAAAAGATGGGCATGATTCACAACACAGTTGTTTGATTTGCCACTGAATACATGTAAGTAGTTCGAAACCAGGAACTGCTGATGCCAATTTAGTAAATATCTTATTATGAGTAGATTGCCATCCATTAAACTTAAAAACTCTGTTTATTAATTGAAATGTTGTAGTGATGGTAAAAAGCCAATAAAAAATAAGATAACATTGGCTGGTGTATCTGTCCTCATACGTGACCAAACAGAAGTTCTTATTCACGGCACAAACAGATCAATGACTACGCCTTCAAACCGTGTATTGAAAGCTTGATAATTAAACTAATTACAATGCATCTAATGTCAACACTAATAATGATCATAAGCATATTAGTGACGAATTTTAGTTGTAACTCCGCGAGATCTGGAAAGTGACCGTCAGAAATATAGCTCACTTCTGTCGAGTGTGAAGTAGTGACCGTGACAGTGTTCTAGTGACTTGAAAAACCGAATGAAATTGAAAGTGCAAATCTATGGCTGAAGACCCAGCGGTATGAAGATTGTGATCACAACGAAGCCGAGATATTCAGGGTATGGGTTGAGAATGAAAATTTATTGCAAGACAAAAACCAAGATAAAACGGGTGTCCTACAGTTAGGTCGACAGACATTTAGGTTAGCAAATAGTATATTAAAATCTAAATGGAACGGGATACACAGAACAGTGGTAGGAAGTTGGAATGATCAAGAAATACGACAGATTCTTTATTTAATATGGTTACTTGAGAAAAATTCAATTTACTTACAGTTTGTGGGTGCTCTGCATATTTGATAAATAATAATTCATCAGCTCTTCTACTGATGAAATCATCTTTATACTTTGGATTAAATGATACTGTGATTTCTTTTGATTCAAACGGTTTCATTTGGAATGCCTACAAAATATTACATTTTAAAACACAATCATGTTATAAGCTGCTAATTTCATTATGTTGGGTGGGGAGAGAGATGCTATGTCCCTAGTATACATTTGGTAAACCGATTTTACCTTCAGTTTGTGTTTCCCACTTAGTAAAACATTAAATCTCAGTGGTCTGTTAGTTGTTTTAGTACGCTATTTGTGGTACTTTCGAGGACACTCTCTTTTTGTTTTTTGTATGTATGAATTGTATGCTTATCATTTGTCTGTCCGGGCTGCCTGTTAAATTAAAGGTTTCTGGCTGGTGTTGGACTGTTTCCCCCACCTAGCGGAGTTAAGGTGTAGAGGAATAACTTAGGTCTACCTGTGATGTGTTGTTAGCCATGCGTTTGTTCGCTGGTATTAAGGTTTTGCATCTTAGTTCACGAACACAAGCACATTACTTTAATTGTTAGTAATGAAGGAATTACAGAAGCATTTACTAAGGATGTTCATTATAAAATATTCTTCAAGAAATTCCAATAAACCATACTATTAATTAACAACTGCACCCTGACACAACTTGTGTATCTTGTAACCCACTTAACATATAAAATGATGGGAGGATAAGGTCATAATAAGTTTTTTAGATAATTTGATATATATTAATCTAATTCCCCATGCAATACTTTCTATTTGTTTCGTATACATTTACCGCTTTTCCTTTTTCTTTATCTGCGACACTTCTGGAATTTCTTTGGGCTCAAACTCTTCAGGACATTTATCTTTGCATGTTTTACCATCTTCACAGAGTTGAAGAGATTGAACAGTATTTAGGGATTATTATTGAAAAGTTGCTTCACTAACGGTCATCGGTATAGTCAATTCGTAATGAGATATTAAAAGTGGCATCACACGATCGACGGTTTCACCTGTACACTAGACTAAAGATCATCCTAACTCTGTTTCCTCCATACAGTCTCCACGGAACTTACTAAAAGTCTGACATACTTAAAAATACCTGTTTCCTTAAAAGTTTTATTCAATACAAATTGTTTTAGGCATTTATTGAACAGATCAGATGTACACATACAGTTGTGCCTAATCAAATTAATTACTTTATTACTGAACAACTACCGTATTCGTTTATGAAACTTTAATCAAGATATATATGAAATCAACTCCCAAGTACAATCTAATAGTTAATTGTCTAAAACAATAAGTTTTTATTAGCCATCTTTTACATTTCTTACTTTGACATATTTCATAGAACCATCTGTAACGTCGTAATATTCTAATGAAATGCTGGTAATATATACAAGTAATAGATGTGTACATATAAACTCATATTCTTCACTGATGAAGTTGACGAGAAAGTAGATAATCGTTTTTGAAATCAAAACTATTTCTTCAAGTTAGAAACACATTCTGCATACGAATTAGTCATCAAGTTGTAGTTTTGTTATTATGTATTTACTTTAAATCACATTCAACAGACTAATAAGCTACACGTTGGTTTATGGTTTATTCTAGTATATGACGCTAAAGTAGCTTGAAACCAATATTTTGTTTGGAATCCATCTCCTTTTTAACGTTCAAATGAATGATGTTAAAGCAAGAGATAATTACTCAACCAATAGAAACAGACTATACATCTATGTAACGTATGATAATGATATAGAAGATTTATAGCACTGATGATTGGCTTTATTTTAAAGGATTCATTCTCAGTAAGAATAACGTCATTGGTGGTTACTTCACGTAGAAATAACAATTTTAATTATTCCATGAGGATTAAATCAATTTCTCTTGACAACCTTGTTCAAAATAGATTTTCTTTAAGAACTCACTTAGCCTTATTTGTTCAAGCACTCCAACTGACCGTAGTCAATTTTCTCGTATGGATTGATATATCAAATTTATGTAGATATGCCTGTTAATTTCTGACTGATCTGATTGTCATGCATTTAGAGATTCTTTGGTAATCTCAGAATTTACTTAGTGAGAATCTGATTGTTGTTTCTATTGAATTTATTTTCAAATAAGATAGTTAACATGAATAAATCCGTAAATGAGGACAGTTGAACCAACAATGATAACCAATTATGAACATAGTTACCAAGATGAAATAATTTGATGAAATGATGTCAAAAGTTTATACTATTCTTACCATTGTAGATGTGTAAGTTTCATTAACAAACAAATTAAATGGATTACAAACTTCCAACGAACATGTTAACATTAAGTCTATATTATTCGTCATAGTGAAATGATTGAACTGTATAGATAATTCATCAGATGGTGCCTAAAATATATAAAACCATTTTAAAAAATATTTGTTTTAAAAGTATTTTATAGATAGGCACTAATATTAAACGTATATATATGGGAGTTTACAAACTATTGTAGAATTCTGGTAATATCTCAACGCAAAGAAAGAGGTCAATATGTGGACTGAATATCATTCTTTTCAAATAGAGACTAAAACCATTTATCTAGAAGATCTACTTTCTTGTTTCGTCACTGAAAACACAGAAATCATCATCCATTTAGGCTTTAGCCATCCTATAAATTATAACGTCCCATCCTACCATAGGTAATCATTTACAGTAATTTAACGACACATACGTAGAGGGAAAAGTAGTTGAACGCCTACTGCATATTTTCTAACTTAGCATAGAAACCTCAGGAAGCCAGATGATAGACAACTATACTTCTTCATAGTAAAGGACATAATTGAAACAAGTCAATTAACTAAAATCAAATAGGAAGCGACTTGATGAATAGGACTTTGCGGATGATCTAGCTCTTTTAGCTCGTACACTTCAACAAATGCAAGTAGAGACAACCAACATAGTAGCAACCTCAGAACCAGTAGGCTTGAACATGCATAAGCGAAAGAGCAAGATCCTCAAATATAACACAAGGAGCACCAACCCAATTCAGCTTGATGGAGAAGCCCTGACAGAAGTGGATACTTTCACATACCTGAGAAGCATCATCTATGAACAAGGAGGGTCCGATGCAATGGCAGCATTCCTACTTTTGATGAATATATGAGACTCAAAACAACTGCCAACCAACCTATAAATCAGATTCTTCAATTCGAACGTCAAAACAGTTCTGCTGTATGGAGCTGAAACTTGGAGAATTACTGCAAGCATCATCAGAAGGGTACAAGTATTTATAAACAACTGTCTGCTCAAGATACTGAATGTCCATTGGCCGGAAATCATCAGCAACAGCTTACTATGAAAGTGGACAAATCAACTTCCAGCCGAAGAGGAAATTAGAAAAAGACGTTGGAAATGGATAGGACATACATTACGGAAACCATCAGACTGTAACACGAGACAAGCAGTAACGTGGAATACTGTTGGGAAATGGAAAAGAGGAAGGCCAAAGAACACGCTGTGTCGAGAATTGGAAGCAGACATTAAAAGGATGAACAGCAACTGGAAACAGCTGGGAAGGATTGCTCAGGACAGAGTTAAATGGAGAATCCTAGTGAGCGGCCTATTATCCTCTGTGAGGGGTAACGGGAGTAAGTAAGTAAGTAAGTAAGTGACTAGGATGAATAAAAACAGGAGAGGACAAATGAATAATGATTTCCCTATTAATATAGAATAAAATGGATATTGCTTCACACTAATCGATTACCATAGAAGATGTCTTAATCTGCTTTTATGATGGTATCTATTTGTCACTAACTCAATGAACTAAAGTAATGCAATTCATAACATAAACAAAGGCTATTGATTTCAATTGTTAAAAAGATACAAGATAAACATTCATGAAGAACTTTATGATAGAACTCAACTATTATCTAGTCTGTAATGGATGTTTAACTGAAATAGATTCATAATATAAATTCTGTACTGAACAAGTTTCATATATCATTAGATTATACTTTACTTAATCTATTTACATACCTTTTCTATTCGATAAAATAATTCACTAGTTGATAATACAATAATTGGTATAATGAAATCAATGGTAACATCTACTGTTTTAATTAAATATTTAGCACTTCGTCCAATAATTGTATGACATAAAATTCTTTCATGAACTGTTTTAGCACTGAAAATAGACAATTATGATGAATAGGTTAAATGTATAGTTAATAATTTCATTAAAACTTTAATTTTTATTGAACACACGAACGAAACAGCTGTCCAGTGCTCCTTTGTTGTCATTGGTACCCTGCCAACATCAATCTGTGATATATTCAATCAAATCAAACGTATAAATTGATTCTTGATTATGGAATGCTTATGTTAGTATGAAATTCATTATGTATGTTAGTATTTGTTAACAATTCAAGAATCGACAAAGACGACTGTATTCTCTAAGCGAAACTGAAGAGAACAGACAAATCAATATAACGTAGAAATAAACAATTATTTAGTTAAGATGGCTATTTTTATGGAGAATGATTATTTATTTGATTGAATATGTCACAGATTGATGTTGGTAGGATACCATTGAAAATCAGGGAGCACTGGACAGCTGTTTCGTTTTAGTATGGAATTCCTCAACAGTGCGCACTTCAGATTCCGCACCAAGGCCTTTAGGTTGACGGAGAACGCCTAACCATCTGCACCACTAGGTCGGCATCCGATGGTACACTGCCACCATCAATCTGTGACATATCCAATCAAATAATTTAATTCACGCACAAATAAGCATAAATACATCCGTTAAGAGTTAGGCTACATTTTCAAGATAACATAAAATAAATCTACTAAAGATTTCATAGGTTAATGACTATCAATTCAAGAATTACAACTAACGAATAAATGACTATTACTTCATAAGAAAGAAATTTGTTGACCTTTAGAATGTCTTTCATTAATATAGATTAGTATTAAACTGGATTCAGATTCCCCTGATTATCAGTATCTGCACTAATCGTACAAACCAGACAAAAGTAATGCCATTACTAATAACTGTTCAGAAGATGCTGTTTATTTTAAAATTATGGTGTAAGAATGACACTATATGGGAGATTCTGGTAAACTGACTGAAAAATACATTGTACAATATTTCGGATCAAATGCCTAGAACGTGTTATTTTATAATCTTCCAATAGTCTCTATCGCAAACAGAGATAGACCGTCAGCATTCTTAATAATTTTGCATTTGCCAGTTCAGTTGCCCCTTTGAAGTTAATAACATACGACACACCATATTTCGTCACATCTGTGCAACTTAAATCAAAACTAAATTTTAGCACAACTCCGCTTGTAGCTCTACTAGGGTTACTGGCGGTCACAAACCCTAGTAAAGGAGATGAGCCGGGCATATGGCTAGCATTCCAATGCAGTAAAACCCAAGACATTGATTTTCACACACCGGACCTTCCTATTAAACAGCGATTTATACAATCGCTTTCTTTACTTTAATCATTTTTATGGTTATTATCTTCGATCTCATTTAACTGTTTTCTAAAAATTGTAAGTCTGTTGTGCTAACTAAATTTGCCATTTAAGGTATTCATTTATTCAGTTATACCTAACTGTTAGTATCGATTGGCTATTTATCATATCTTACAAATGTCACATCCTACATGTTACGTAATCTACTAACGATTGATCTATTTATTTAAACCAGAACCTTCAGGTTTCATGGTTAAAAGCCTAACTGTTACATCATTAAACCAGCCAACATTCAAAAGCTGTTATTTCTAAGATCAGTCAATTCGCAATACATTTGAACGAACTAGTAACATAGTTTCATTCTTATTTTTACTACTCATATTATTTCAGTTTTATATAAATATACTTCATTTTACTAAGAACTCACCTATCACATTGAACTTGTAAACAAATTTCTGTAGATGTCCCTGGATTAAGATCAAAACGATGTGGGGTAATTGACCATCTGGATTCTGATTTGTGTAATAACTAAAATGAAATAATTTAAAAAAATCATACGGCGACATTTCTCATTAAACTTTGCTATTGATTGTAATAAGGTCATATGGTTGCTCTTTACGTTTTGCCTACTAACTCAGTTATTGATGATACTGCCCTGTAATGGATTACAATTAACTAAATGATATCCTATCACTTAGTTTATGTTCTTATGAAAACTGCTGATCTGAGCTGTGTTGACACCGGTAGACTACTTAGTTGGAGTCAGAACGGTCGTCTTAACAAGTGATAGAAGATTCCGGGTATCATGGTTCACAATAAATCACAGATTCCTAGGTCCATTCACTATCAAATTATGAGCTTAAAATTATTTTATACCTTTCTAGCTGTGAAATAAGGCTTCCTCCCTGTACCATATTCTATGAGTTCACATATTTTTCTTACCACTATTGATACAACTTCTATTTCTACAAATTTGGTGTTTATCTTCTTGCAACTTGAACCAATGCATATTTATTTTACCTTCTACGTTGTGTGCATACATTTTTGCATAACTGTACAAAGACGCTAGACTATATGCTACATCTGTAGCACTAACTGTTGAAATCACCTTAATGGTATGAATGTTATGAATGTTGTAGATCACTAATTTGACAACCATTTTCTTCAAATAAAGAAGTTAGTTAAGAAATCCGATCAAACAATTCATGGAATTAAGTTTAGAAGTAATCACTAGAATGGTATTCTTAGATAATGGAAGTTTACGACTCTCCGCTCTAGGGAGTTGAACCCAGGATCTTCAGGTTGGGCCGCGAACACCTAACAATTAAACCATTTAGCCAGCTTCCAACTGCTGACATTTCTAACTCAGTTTGCGGAATATTTGTGCGGTTTTATTCGTTGCTATTGATGAGCAAACTAACTCACACCCGTCATGACTGAAATCCACTGGTCATGTCTTCTCCCTAGAGCTTCAGCAATTACCTCAAGATGTTGGTCATTTGTGAGATTACAATAATTGCGATCGGTTGTTGCTGGACCTAAGGATACTAGGCTCGATTTCGTAGTGTGGCCATAGATGCCCACTGTTGAAGAGTTCCAAATTAGAATGAAAGAGCTGTCCAACAACTCCTGATTTTTAATGTTTGTCTAACTCAGACCAATTCGTGTTCGTAAATTAAAGAATCCAACAATCTCTACAACACTTAATTCAAGTATGATTTTGTTGAAACAGATCAGAATATTTTGAAATGAACTAAATCGGTGATTGGTATTACTCAAAAGTTTCTAAAACATCAATTAATCATTACCAACAGAGGGCCTAACCTGAATTTGGATTAGGGTTTGTCTTCAATAGAAATGCTGACAGTTTTTAATACAGTTTTAAAGGAACAAATGTCCATCAGCTTACACCGTTTTACCCTATCTGAATGGGGTGAGTTAGATGAATAGCAAGAGAGTTGATA
The DNA here is from genome assembly GCA_034768735.1 of Schistosoma mekongi. Lineage (NCBI taxonomy): Eukaryota > Metazoa > Platyhelminthes > Trematoda > Strigeidida > Schistosomatidae > Schistosoma > Schistosoma mekongi. Next base: position 38,165,590 of record CM068308.1, on the reverse strand, counting down.
CAGTCGTAGTATGTATAGTGATAAAAAAGAATAAATACTGAGAATATAGTTCAAGAAAACAATGTAATATGATATATATAGATGAATTGAAGTTCTTGAAGAATATAAAGTATGAACACATGTGTGACAGTGTGATATCAACTAAACCATCCAACTTAGATCCTTTAACTACTGCCCATAATAATCGTGTGGACACCAACTAGGTATTTTAAGCCAACTAAATAAACTTATACCTACAGTCAATGGTTCCATGAATTGATCGTATGTCCTTGTTTGATTGCTCCTAGCTTTATTTTAAATTGCTCTCATGCTAGCCAACACTGCATTTCAAAAACTAGTTGATGGAGATTCTGGGACATATTCTACCTACTTCAGTCGATAAACATCCATAGTCCCACTAACTAACTTTCAATCTTGGTCTAATATTCTATGGCTTGACTCAATCTTTATTAAATAAATGTATTTAGAAATAATAAAAAGAACATGAGAACTAACTTGAGCATCTGTTTCATTGGATTTACGTGTTGATTGTCCTTCTATAGACCAAATCACCTGTTGTGGCCTTCGACCTTTATTTATAACTTTGAATTGTTTTCTCATTGGATTTACACTAAACTGAGAGCCTAAATTTAATACAGAACCCATTGATGGTTGTGTTATAATTGTACCACCTTGACCAGTTGCGGTTAATTCAATTTTCAATGGTTTCAAAGTATTTTCAACGTATATTTCCAATTGATCTTTAAATAGTATAATGTCATTTAAATTTGCAGTAATATTTAAATCAACATGACCATAACCTGGAATAGTACCTGAAGATGGTTCCACCTCATAGACAGTATCATTTCTCAGCTATTGAAATATATAATGAAAAGGAAGTAAAGTTTATTAAATACGATAAAATGTTGAACAGTATTAAGACACTTAGAAATGACTATTAAAAAATTAGCCACCTTGTTAGAACAAATTAATTCTATAAGTATAATTGTAAACAAGGTAGTGAATATTTCATAGGAATTCTCATCTATAGAAGAATGAAAAGATTCACAAAACTTGGGCGCCGACGGTATGTAAGGCATATGAATAGAATATATTTGTAAATAATCTCATCGAATGAAATTAAAGAAAATTCTGACGTTTCCCTCAGCAAGTCGATCTGATCTTCTTCAGAGAAATAAGCAAATAAGTTTTCTACTATTACAATCATCATTTTTCTATTGCAGTATTGTACTTAGACACTTTTATACACGTTTATTCATAATAACATGCTAATAAACTATATAAGTAGCTATGTATTTTCCTTTATTTATCATCGACAGTTGAAATAAACAGTATTCCTTTGATTTGGTTTTGTTAGTTCTAACAAATTAGGGTTTGAGTCAAATGCTATTATCAGCATGATGCAAGCTTGCTCGAACGGTATCTTTGTTACAAGCGGTATCGTGTTAATATTTTGATTTATGTAGTCCCAGGAGGATTATAATATGATTTACAGGGTAACTTATTTACCAGGTGTAAATTAATGAGAATGAGTTTGAGTTACACTAGTTATCAGGATAAATGTTGTTCTACCTACATCAAAGTAATATAGTTTTATTAGCTAGTATCTTTGATTATGAAGTCAGTCTACTCATTTTTGAATTAACAAACATTCGTATTTATCAACCAAGATTCAATGGTTCCCTGGTTTTTTTTAAATATTGTTTACAGTCTTCAGAAACATATCAAGGTACCCATATAAAAGCAATGTTATTAGTCCAATATTACAAATACATTAGATTGCCTTGTATATAGTAAGATCTTCGTATACATAAAGTCTGTTTCATCATCATCATCATCAGCAGCAGCAACGTAGAACCGGGCACAAACGCCTGTAGGTTAGAGTTGCCATACCACAATAGCACTACGAGAATATTGAGGTAACGTATAGACAGAATACAAGAGAGAAGAGTAAGTAAAGATGTCCAGAAAATAACAATAGAATTTAAGATCTAGATGAGGTTAAAGAGTGAATACACTTGCGCCACTGTGACCGGTTCTGAGCCATATCACCTAGTGTCTCCAGCCATTTGTTGCGATCATCATGCGGACCCCAACCAGGTAGTCTACATCTACCTACATGGGTTAGACCAGTAGTCAAGGACTTCATGGACTGATGCTATGTTTTGGTTTGGCCGCCCCTAACCTTCTTCCATCCTACTTCGGCCCTAGCTAACATGGCGCGACGGGGTAGACGGTGGTCGGGTATACGCAATACATGTCCTAGCCATCTCAGTCGATGAAGGTTAATGACCTCTTCGACTGATTTACCGTGTTTCCCAAGAACCTTTTGTCTAATCTCACTATTACTAGTCCCGTTATTCCATGGTATACGAGCGATGTTACGAAGATTTCTATGGTCAAATATCTGGAGTCGACGCATATCTTGAGTTTTCATGGCCCACGTTTCGCAGCCAAATGTTAAGATTGCGCGGATTGCTGCGCAGTACACCCGGCCTTTCGTTGAGACACGGATATCTCGTCTGCGCCACATGTGCCGTAGATTGGCAAATGCCAATCGAGCTTTCTGGATCCGCCCTGAGATTTCATCAGACATCGACCCACCAGGGGTAATGAAACTTCCGAGATAAGTGAAGCGATCAATGCATTTAATTACTTCACTCCCTATAACTAATTTAGGAGAAGAAGCAGGCCAGTCCTGGAGTAACATTTTGCATTTGGGAGGGGAGAAGCGCATCCCAAATATACCTGCATTGTTGCTCAAGGTGTTCAAGAGACCTTGAATGCTGTGTGCATCTTCGCCAAATATGACTATATCATCTGCTTATTCTAAGTCGACAAGAGAGCCTCCTGGAAGGAGACTAATCCCAGAGGACTTAAAAGAAGTGAGAGAGATTTATAACAGTACGTCTATGATGAAGTTAGATAAAAATGGGGATAAGAGGCAACCCTGACGGACTCCACTTGAGGATGAAGTTTCTCGTGACAATTCGCCATATGCTCTGACTCGACCAGTGGTGACCGAGTAGAGAGCCTTTATAAGGTTAATGTACTTTTGAGTTCAATTTGAAATTCCAGTGGATGGCATCTAAGAGACCGTATTAACTGATGATATTTTAGTGTTTGAGATATTAGATGAAACTCTGAACAAATCAAATTACTTTCAAGAGAAAAAGCCTGATTGTATGGTTGCCTGAAGTTTCATTTATATTTTATAAGACAGTATTCGCTTTCCAACTATACTGAATAACCTAACTGTTTACTCTGTTCATTTAGATTGGCTCAGTGATTTTTAGTCAGTCATTAGTAACTTAACTTCATTTTCTACTGGATGAATACAGAAATCTCTACTTATAGTCACATCTTGAATGTATTAGTTAATCTTATACTTTTATTTATCTTAATAGTCAATTCAATAAAATGACATGATTAGTAATACTTACCATTTGAGCTGTGTAATTTGCATCAATGCATGATTCATTTGTAATTCTTAATATTTTAATAGTTGGTTGTAATACAGATATTGTTCCCCATTCTAATTTTGTTACATCAACATGAAGCACTGGACCTTCACCCATACATTTTATAGGTATTCTCTGTTTATATTAAAGACGAAAGAAAAATGAAATTATGTAATTGGTTGATCTTTTAAGATAAGTTCAACTGGATGATAGTTTCCATTACTAACTAACTGACAGATCTTAGCCATATTTATAAGAATGCAGTTATCATTAATACTACTCTCAAGTAATGTAGGATATCAGTGCAATATTTAATTACAGCACTAGTTAACTTTAATCTCAAATAATATATATATAATTGTTAATGTATGAGGGTCTACAGAGTATTATCTGTCATCTACTGATTATGTTTTTTGATGATCAACCTTGAGAGGTCTTTCTCATGAATTTTAGTAAGAAGTCTTCATCAGTATAATTAATTCAGAAAACATGCATAGTATTAGTAATAATATTCATAAAATCGTATTGATTAACTTTCGTAACACTTACCAATGGATTCTCATTAATACCACAAATCTTTATACATAATTCACTTGTAATTAGTCCTAATGCTTTGGCTTTCAATGTTACAGAGAGTTTAACTGAACTTGACTTGTTGATAAATCCCTGTAGAAAAATGGGTTAAATAAGAATTTCCTGTGTGTATGCATGCATATAATCTAATTGTCAATAAAGAAAGCGTCAATCTATATCAAGCCATAAAATCAAAGAAAATGAAGACATTCAAACTAACAGGTATTTAGTAATTCATAAACAATGTAAAACCTGGCACATAAGTGCATCTGCCCAAGTTACTACAAACATTAGCAGATGAAGTAACATCAACAATCATAACAAATTAGACATAAAAAACATGATCAGTGGAGAAGAAATTCGTTTGTTGAAAAATAAGTGTAAAATACTATTTTTAAGCTCACAATAAATGGAAACACAAAGCGAATGCACCTGCCTGACTGTGATCGACTCTAAGAAGTGTGATTGAATGCCTCCAGCAAGTAGTAACGATAATTACTCTGACGCCAACCACTTCGTATGATTACTTAAGATATGGAATATCGCTTTGTTGAAAATTACAGAAGATCTGGTATGTAACTAGTCACAATAATACTATGAGTTGTTACATTTTCTTTCTTTTCTTGCTCATGTTTCGACAACACTCTTTGAACAATACATACAATCGAACAATATTGTTTTTTCCAATAAATCGTCATCGGATTCTACTCTAATATACACAGTAATATTTATATGTTAAGCCAATCAAGGTAATCTACGAGACGTTGGTGATAATGAAGTAAATGAACTACATAAATTGTCATGATCATTATAAAGTGGAAATTGATAGTTGTAGGATTGATATATTAGTAGTAGTGATAGAAACAATAAAAACAACTTGAATAAATATGTCAATACAGAAAGCAGATTAAAAATTGATCAAATCAAACTTATTTAGATAAACCTATTAAATTAATAATCACCAGAAGATAATTATTTAATATGGAGTGAATCGACATAAGCATCAGGGGTGAGGGAAAAACAAAGATGAATACAAGTCACAAAATCATTGGTTAAGAATGGCCTGGCTGCAGAAGAGTTAGGGGTGAAATATATATTACTCCGAACAAATTAACATTAGATGTTGGTTCGAATCTACATAGCTTTTAATATGTGTAGTAATCGAATTCGAACCCGGTTAAGAAATTATGATGGTATACGGTATATTATTTTAAATGATAAATTTCGCAACTACATCGCCGCTATCTATTAGATCAGCTATGATGCAGCCGTGGATACAGTACGTTTAGCCTACTCCAAACCATGCTGGAAGGTGTTCATCTATTCGTTGCCTGGTTGTGCGTCCTAGGTAGCTTGCACCACAAGTGCAGCAGAATTGATGTAAGCACATGGAATAGGCGGATTACAATAACGTATCTTCAGTTTGAATAAACCTTGTGACATGTCTGGAAGAAGACATGTGATTGGCTAATATTGTGTGTCAGACATACGACATTGGTCAGGTCTTATGTATATGTATCTTGTGTATTATTGGTTATAATATATTCGTGGGAGTAACAAGTGGCCTTCTTGATAATCGGTCGGATCTTGTGTCTGTGCAATAGACTAAGGCAAGGATGAGTGTTAGCAATAGGCAATAGCTCAGCGGATAATAGAATCGATAATATCGGCCACCCGTGCTTCAGATATAACACCTTGATGGTCGAGTAGTAAGAGATAGACAAAGCAAATGTTGCATAAAATGTCCACTTAACCCTCTTCACTATTTTACCATAAAGCACATCACAACAACATCATCTCTGAATTGTAAATTCAAGAATCGAGATTTCTCGCTAGTAAACCATATGAATAGTACATCTCACTATTTGGGTAAAATATACTAATGAAAGAAATTAGAATTCGAATGCAAAACATATTACTAAGCTAGACACTCATTATCTTATCTCAAAGTTTTGTGAAAAAATAGATTTTTATATTGTTCTTCCAAAAACAGAAACCAAGAAGTTCTGTTTAATTTGGAACCCTACAGGTAAGCTCCAACCATCGAATTCAAACTGATTGTTTTAAATGCCAAAGTGATCAGTGACAAATAATCTCAAATATCTTGAATTTATCACAAAGTATGACAAAATTAAAACAATATGTTAATAAGCGGTCTATAAAGAAAATTTTACAAGTATTTTCACTGAATAACTCCATCAAGTTATATCCGCCAGTAGCAGTAATATGTCTTAGTAGAGTGACATCCTCTTTGATGTATAGTTCCGTTGTCTGGCTATTATCATCTTACTAGACTTCATTATCAGTAGCGAAATTCTGACAGTAGTTAGTTCTGAGAGGTTTGTTCTGATTAAGCCATCTAATAAGATGATGAAATCTCTACCATTAAATTACCCTGCTCAAAGAGTGAAATTTCACTAATATCATCCTCCTGATATATAAATCTTCTCAATTATCTCACCTTAATATGAAATCTTAACGAAAACAAAATACATGATAAAATGTCGGGATATTCTACCTCTGGATTATTTGTCCAATATTGCAACTTGTTTTCATTGGTACTTATTGTTGAGGTCGTCGTTGCTTCTTTGAGCGCTAATGATTGTTCAACAAATTGATAACTAGCTGGTTCTGCCGATTGATTAGTTAGTGTAAGCTCAATAGTATATGGATAATTAATAAAGCATCTTGTTAAGTTTATGAATTCAGGTGTTACAACTACATCTGGACGGATGGCTCTAAAGTAAAAAAATAATTAAATAATTCTTATTGTACATGATTATATTATTCCCTATTCGAATAATATATATATATATATATTTTTGAAAATCATTTATCTCATTTAGTGATTCCAGTTAACTCTGCAAGCAGCACTCCTAGGGTTGCTGCCGGTCCGAAGTCCGGGTATAGGAGGAGGGTTGGATATGGGTCTAGCATTCCCATCCCGTAAAACCCAAGCTTGCTAAAAAAAAGTAAATCAGATTAACCACCTCCATAATGATTTCAGTTAGACTACCACTGAAAATCAGGTAGTACTGAGTATTATATGACCACTTGTTAATGTCTAACAATGACCTAGTACAAGAAAACATTCAGGAACTTCAGACTGTAAGATACAGAGTTATCTTTAGACCTAATAGTCCACATTACGAACTCCAGTCAATTTCTGATATTGAGTAAGCATTGTCTATTGATATTCAATCATCATCAAACTTAATAGACACAACCAGCTTACTATTTTACTATACAAAAGTACTGCATGGGACAAAAATGGAATATTTTATATTAATTTGCAATAAGGAATGGTCATCCAATATAGTGAGTTAACTGAATTTGGAAATATTAACTATAAAATGTCAAATCAGTAGTCTGGAGGTTATCTGATTGCTATGAAACCTTATGGTCATAAGTATGATTCTTGGTTGAGTTATGGATACATTCAAATAAAGAATCCTTCACTAAGACTAAACTGTTGTTCGGTACTTCATGGTCTTCAGTGGTAGTCTTGCTCAAATCAGTTGACGATTTGAAACTGTAAATTTAAACATTTCGTTAAGAAACAATGTCTTCGATTAGAAACAAGTAACATTAATGATTTATCTCGTAATTTTGTACTCCTTGGTTGCCATAATGTAGATTATTATGTCTACAACTAATGACAAAACGACATAATAGCAACGTCTGGTTGTTTTCACAGTAAAATTAACTTTTTACTTGTTTGTATTCGTTATAGATTAATGTTGATTGGACACCACAGAAAACCAGGGAGCATTGGATAGTTATGTCATCCCAGTACGGGGTACCTTAGCATTACGCACCCTTGATTTCTCCGGGAAATCAAACCCAGGGCTGTCAGGTTGACGAATGCTTAGACTTTTGCGCCACTTATCAGATGTTCAATCATATAATTCTTACCTCCATCAGTTTATGATATAGCTGTCCAGTGCTCCCTGATTTTCAGTGGTATGCAACCAATATTAATGTATGATGAATACAAATAACCAACTACGTAAAAATGCTTTAAAACATACCAATATCATCGGTATAACTTACTCAACACATATTGGTAACCATTGTGCATTTTTACCAACATTTACGACATCAACAACTAATTTATACTTCTTTAAACCTAAATATTTTGGACTAAATCGTATAGATATATTTACTGAACTCAATGGAAGTAAATTTCCATATTCAGGAATAATTTGAAACAATTCATTGTCATGTGATACATTCAATGATGAATTATAAGTTGTAATTAAATTCAATTGTTCATCCAGCTTGTTACCATCATTATTATTATTGTGGTCATTATTGTCATCATCATTGGTTATACGAAGAATATAATCCATAGGTATAAATGAAGTATTATGTAATGTAATAAACGTTTCTTTTGAAAATCCTATTAGTATAGTAATATAAGAAACAATAGAATGTAAATCATATGTTTTTTTTTTCTACTTTGTAGAAAACTAGATCAAACTTACGAATAGAATGATAATAAAATAGTGTACATGATATATACTGTTAATTGATACTAGTAAACACTGAAAGTATAAATATTTTCCATAGTAATATGATTCGTCAATTCATTGTTGGTTATAATGTTAAGCTATGAATTAAAGTTAATAATACATAATGAATGAGTTATAAATTACAAAATTAGATGAAGCATCGGCAGCAGCGGGCAATAGTAGGACACAAATATTAAGAAATCAGCGGTTAGTGAAATTATCTGGGAAAAAGATGGGTCTAAGATTCACTGTCAGTCTAGAAGATTAGAACGATGGACAGAACACTTTCAGAAACATTTCAACTGGACCACAGCTACTCATAGCTTACTCACTATTCCCAAGCTACCTGAATGGAAAACTGATATATGTCCCCACCCCAACTCTCAATGAGGTTAAAAAGGCCATAAGTAAATTAAAATAATATGTTGACTACCGACATCTTTAAGTATGGTGATCCAGTCTTAGCTATTGGGTTGACTGTAATATTAGCCAAAATCTGGGAACTGAACATCATCCCATCTGACTGGTCTCGTTCACTGATCATTCCAATTTACAAAAAGTAACAGAAATCCTCTTGTGATAACCACAGAGGAATCAGTTTGACTAACATAGTATCTAAAATATTAGTCTCTATAATCATTCGACACTTATCCAACATTAAAGAATAGGAGATTCGAGAAAACCAGGCTGGTTTCAGACCTACACGTTGTTGTATTGACCAAATATTCACCCTCCGCTAGATCTTTGAACATAGACATATGTACCAACGTCCAACTATAATCGTATTTCTTGACTTGAAAGCAGCTTTCGACTCTGTAGATCGTGAAGTCTTGTGACAGTGTTTGTCATCAAAAGGCGTACCTCAAAAGTACCTCAACCTTATAAAGGCTCTGTACTCGGTCACTACCGGTCGAGTTAGAGCATATGGCGAACTGTCACGAGAAATTTTATCCTCAAATGGATTCTGTCAGGGTTGCCCCTTATCCCCTTTTTTATTTAATTTCACCATAGATGAACTTTTAGGAATCTCACTCACTTCCTTTAACTCTTCAGGAATTACCCTCCTTCCAAGAGGCCCTCTCGTCGACTTAGAATATGAAGACGATATAGTGAAGACGAGAACAATATTCAGAATCTCTTGAACATCTTGAGTGACAATCCAAGCATACTTGGGATACGCTTCTTTCCTTCTAAATTCAAAATGTTACACCAGAAATGGCCAGCTTTTCCTCCTAAATTAGTTATATGGACTGAAGTAATTGAATGTGTTGATCGCTTCACTTATATCGTAAGTATCATCACCCCTGATAGGTCGGTGTCTGACGAAATCTCAGCGCGAATTTAGAAATCCTGATTGGCATTCGCCAGTTTACGCCACTTATGGCGCAGGCAAGATATCTGCGTCTCAACAGAAGGCCGGGTGTACTGCACAGCAGTCAGCGCTTTCTTAACATATGGCTGCGAAACTTGGAACATGAAAACCCAAGATATGCATCGACTTCAGGTATTTAACCATAGAAATCTTCTTAGCAACGCTCGTATGTTATGGAACAGTCAAATAAGTAATATTGAGGTTAAACAAAAGGTTCTTAGGAAATATGGTAAATCAGTCAAAGAGGTCATTAACCTTCATCGGCTAAGATGGTTGGGGCATGTATGGCGCATGCCCGACTACCGTCTACTTCGTCGCGCGATGGTGGGTAGAGTTGAAGTAGGATGGAAGAAGAGTAGGGGTGGCCAAACCAAAACATAGCATCAGTCCACGAAGTGCTTGATTATTGGTCTAAACCATGTAGATATATGTATATTACTTGGTTGGGGTCCACGTGATATTCGCGATAAATGGCTGGAGACACTGGGCGATTTGGCTCAGAATCGGTCACAGTGGTGCAAGTGTATTCACTGTTTAACTTCATCCTGATCTTGAATTCTATTATGATTTTCTGCACACCTTTACCTTACTCTCCGATCTTGTATTCTGTTATTACGTTAGTTCTTTTGTCTCATAATGCTAATGTGATATGGCAACTTGAACCTACGGGCATATGTGCCCGGTCCTACGTTGCTGCTGCTGATGATGATGATGACGATGAAATGAATAGAAAGCTATTCGATAGATAAAATTGTAATTGTTGGTGGGTATCTCACTACTAAATGAATTAGATCCTAACTACTGGGCTTCATTGACCGGTGTTAGACAAGGCTGCTTACTCTCGCCCTTCCTCTTCCTACTGGTCATCGACTGGATCATGAAGACTGCAACATCTGAAGGCACTCTCGGAATACAATGGACAACATCGACGAAACTAGATGACTTGGACTTTGCAGATGACCTAGCTCTTCTTTCTCACACACATCATCAAATGCAGAAGAAGACCAACAATATAGCAGCAGCCTCAGCAGCAGTAGGCCTCAACATACACAAAGGGAAAAGCAAGATCCTCCGATACAAAACAACAAACTCTAACCCAATTACACTTGACGGAGAAATTCTGGAAGACGTTGAAACCTTTACATATTTGGGCAGCATCATCGACAAACACGGAGGGTCTGATTCGGATGTGAAGGCGCGGATTGGTAAGGCACGGGCAGCATTTTTACAGCTGAAAAACATCTGGAACTCAAACCAACTGTCAGTCAATATTAAAGTCAAAATTTTCAACACAAATGTGAAGACAGTCCTGTTGTATGGAGCTGAAACTTGGAGAACTACAAAAAGTACCCTACAGAAGTTACAAGTATTTATAAACAACTGCCTGCGTAGGATTCTTCGGATCTGTTGGCCAGATACCATCAACAACAACCTGTTGTGGCAGAGAACTTCCAGTTGAGGAAGAAATTAGGAAAAGACGCTGGAGATGGATTGGACACACACTGAGGAAACCATCAAATTGTGTCACAAGACAAGCACTGACTTGGAATCCTAAAGGCCACAGAAACAGAGGAAGGCCCAAGAACACATTGCGTCGGGAATTGGAAACAGACATGAAGAGAATGAACAGCACTTGGGAAGAGCTAGAACGGAAAGCCCAGGACAGAGTTGGCTGGAGAATGCTGGTGGGCGGTCTATGCTCCACTTGGAGTAACAGGCATTGATTGATTGATTGATTACTGGGCTTCATTCCTGTCCGCTATATCCTCGTAACCCAAATACAATATGATGTTCATTATTTCAATTTAACATTTTTTTTAAAAAAAAGACACAACTTATAAAACCTACTGTATAACAATGAGAATAGGGAACAGTTAAAATTCACTCTCAAAGCGTCATTTAGAATAAATCATTGTTGATCATTAAGTAATTAGTTGATATAATCTCAGATATAATTTAACAAAATACTTCCTAATCGTTATAAACATGGACAACATCACTATGCCACATTGTTTCATTGTATATTATCAGTTATTCTGCATCATTCATTCATGTATAACGTAGAAGCCTACGCATGCGTACATGGATCCAAGTTATCAAACCCTATTAGCGCAATGAGATTATAGCACAAACAATGCTAGTCACACCACAGTCAACCTACACTTAGTATTCATTAGTTCAACAATCTCAAAATGTTTTTGACCATAAATCTTAATCCATAATAAGAACAACCATAAACCAAATAATATTAGACAGTCATTATGATTTCATTCAAAACTTATCAGTATCATACTTATCTACGATATTAAATTGTATCGGACTCAGATTGCTTATATTCCAAGGTTACTTAGTGTATTCTATTATATTACAAGGTTTGAACTCCATTTATTCTGAACTTACGATATATCGGTTTTTACTGAACACGTTTAATCTTTCCATTTACAAGTGGCTTCCACCATTTCTATCCTTTATATGACTATTAACGGACTATTACATTCCCTCTTCAGTTTTTATTAATCTATTCCTTTTCCTTATCCAAATCTTTCCTATACTGCATTTTGAAATTAGTTCCTGGTTGTTGCTAAACACCATCTTTCAGTAACGTGCACTTTGTAGTGATTGATTTTATGAGTGAAAATTGATTAAGATTATTGAAATAGTCACTTATTTTTCGATGTTTGTTTCATTGTTGTTATCATCTTCATAACAACTACTATGCTTGTTGTTACATTATTGCGAATTTTAATTTTTTGATTAGTAATAATAATGGTGGGGTATTATGGACATTGAAGAACTTAATATGATGACTTGACTTTCATTAGGAAATCATTGAAAATCATAAAGCAATAGACAACTATTTCTTGACTAATTTATAAAGTGATTGATTGTAAGTCAATGCAGACTACTTGATTGCTGTCAATGTGGTTACCTTTACCAATGGTCATTGTCATTTTGTGATATAGTTTAAAATCAACATATCAGGTGTATCAATGCACTGTGTACTCCTAGATCATGAGTCTAGGGAACATACGTTAATATTTATTTCATGAATTGGTTCTTACTAGTATAAGCATATACTACAAATAGTAGTATAAGTCGATGGTATTAAAAATTACCAAATGAATATAAACAAATATAAAACTTTGTTGTTTATTATTTACCATATGAAATTTGATTAAATTCCACTGATGAAACATCGAAATGAAATGTTGGTCCAACAACAGTACCACTAAAAGTTAATTGAAGAATTTATTTTATGGTTACACAATACAAATATTGAGAATAAAAATGTATTAAGATTATGAAGAAGAGATAACAAGGTTTAATGAGAGTTATCTAATTCAATGAAACATTGGTTGTTGATGATGGAGCTTGGAAAACCTAGATGTAAGGGTTCATAGAGTATTGACTTTAAAAAGTAGCCAAAATAGAGGATTTTATTAAATAGTACACATCATTCGTATACGAAACGTTCTCAGACACTAGATATTCATTGTATTCAAATTCATCATGTAGCTTTGTATATTCAGGTAGTCTATTTCTAATTAAAACTTTATATTGTAAGCATTCATATAAGAAATAGATTTAAAAAATATCTTTAATAAAAGCCATCTGTAGTATTATAACACAGACTGACAGTTAAACAATCTTTATGAAACTAAGAGTCATCAAGTGGCTATTTCAACTAAATATATAGCTCCTCATTAGCATTCGCCTACATCTCCAGAAACAAATTCCAGGATATTCAGGCTCCGTGATGAGTGTTTAATCATTACTCCTATGATATCACTTAATATCGTGAAATCTTTTCGCTAAAAATGTTAACTAATGATTGTCAGCTCAGTAGATCGGGAAAAGGAGGAGGCAAGGACTAGGAATTTGATACAAAGACGAATAAGTTGTCTAGTTCCTTCTAATTTTTAGCAAACTGTTTAACTGGTATCAATTCATGATAAGAAATTCCCAATTTAACAGTCTCTAAAACATAAAGTAATACAAAATGTATTTGATTTTCAAAGGTAACTAAAACGATAGTAATTCTTGCCACTGTTTCTTTATTTTGAACATTATCATCTTGAAGAAATGGTTTGTACTAAGTTAGTAACTAACTGTGCTCATCAGCTTGGACACTCGTTGGACACTAAGAATTTTTCTAAGCAGTCAGGATGATCTCTTGTACTGTTAGAGGTACAAGAGATCATCCTGACTGCTTGGATGATAAATTTGTAGTGTCCAACGCAAAAAAGGATTGAATTTTAGAATAATTGTAAGCCTTAATATCAGAGTTCCGAATTGGTAAGAAACGTACACCTTCAATTTTACTGCTATCTAAAACGAAAACTTTACTTAAATATGTTTATTTTGCCTAAATTAATAACTTTAATTCTAATATCAGTCTATGTAACAGATTTGCAACAATTTGTTCGTGATGTTCTAGTTCATTTCACTTAGAAATATAATAATCTTTCAGAAAATCTACATCTCATAGTTTTGTGTAAATGGCGTGTAAATAATTTCTCAGCGTACTTTACCATAACTAATATAATTCACATGTTCAAGTTAATTAGGATTTTGTTAAATTATTCTAATGGATTTAGTTTAGAAGGTATCTGTTAAATTAAGAGTAGGGGCGGGGAGCAAAGTTTCCGAAATCATAATCTTCATGCTTCTGAGACCCTTACAGCTACGACAAATTTGGTTAAACATTCAATAACTACGATATTCGTATTGTTTAAGTAGTATGCTTTACATACTCGCCTTATATGTTTCCTTTCCCTAATTATTGTAGTATGAGTATAATTTTATTATCCTAAATTCTGTAAACAACTCTCTTAATTTGGCTTTTATTGCATCTTTTAGTCCAATATTTGATATATAAAAGCCATTATTGTTACCCAATAAATTACTTTAACCTTAACTCTCATCCACCGGTATTTACTTTCTCTATTTATATTTCTTGGGAAGGCTGTAGTCACTCAGGCATCGTGACAACCAATCACCCGTTTTCAAGTCTATTAGGTAGCAGCTGTAGCACAAGTCCGATTATCTCATTTTACCTCGGCAACTTTAAAATCACTTCAGTATCTAAAATCTAATTAAAATGAATTAGAATTATATACTTGAATTACATAATATGTAATAAGATGTATTCTTACCTAAATGTAATCTCTTCATAATTAGATGATCCATCAAAAAGAAACTGAAATATTTCATTAAAATCACCAAGTAAATCATTACAATTAAATTCAATTTGTATAACTTGATAACCACCAGGACATATTAATCCTTCATCAGGTATAAGATGAAAATATTTACCAAATTTACTTATACATTGATTTGTATCATCTTCAATAATATTATTACTATTATCATTTTTATGATTATTATCAATATAATTTTGATTTTTACATTGAACTGTAAACATTGTATCAATCAAACTTGTATTTGATATCACTAATTCATATTGATGCTTTGAACCAATAAAAATTTTTCCCATATTTAAATATTTATATGAAAATTTAATTTTTGGTCCTAAACTTTTACTAGTTATTGATAATTTTAAAGAATTTTGTAAACCATCAATATCACAATAAAATGTATCATAATAAATATGTGCTTTTTCTGGATTAAAATGTATAATAAACTCATATGTTGTATACGGTTGAATACGTCCTTCAATTGGTTCAATATTAAATGGTGAACATTCAATTGTTTGAATATTTGTTGGATATGGCTTTAATAAATTTAATAAAATAAAAAAATATTAATTAAATTAATTTTAATAAATAATAAGACTTAGTTAAGCTTCAATAAAATGTATACAAGTTAAAAGTTGTTTAAATAACTCTTTATGATTATTTGTAATATTTAAAATAATTCTGAAAATCTCTTTCTATTCAATGTCAGTAAAAGAGAAGAATGAAGTAGAGGTATTATTGAATGGATAAATTATGACTAGTTGTAGAATTTAGAGCTTATTATGAGTCCTGATAAGGTTTCGTCAATTACATATAGCTTTATCTTTCATTCGATGGTCATAGCTTAGCACATTTCGTTTTAACGCCGGACGCTTTAAATACTGAGCTAATGGGTCCAGATTGTGAATAACTTGTTCAATGAGTAAGATGAATGTAATGCTACATATATATTGAATTATATATGTTTTGACTTAAAGGAGATTGAGACCGAAAGCTGATTTGTGAGTTCCCGCCCCCCTGTTAGTCTATTTGACATGATCTTAGTGACCGTAATATGTACTACTGATAGTATATCTAGGTATTTATAGCCTACTGTCAGTCTGCTAAGCTTCACAGCTTCAAGTTGCTGAAAAAAGAACGCTTGTACGAAGAGCTAGCAATATGGAAATAACTTTTATTTTAGAAAATTCATTTATATATCAATTTAATTACAGTGATTACTGATTGAAGTGAAATTACCAACTAAATATATTAAGTGTACAAAATGCGACAGTTTATTAATACAATTAAATATCATAAAAATGTTCTTTTGGAAGACCCATATGGAAACAGATTAATGTAATGCAAGTTTACAAGCTAAACAAACATGAATCAATACAAGTTTTATGTTTGATTTGTAACCAATTTTATTCACGAGAAATTAAACCTCCCAATATTATATTAATACATATATCACATATATTACATTATATTATTACATAAATATTAAAGCGGTTTAGTAAGTTATTGATTACCAAATCCCATTAGTTTAGTGGACAACGTGTTAATTGTTCAAAGCGAAAGGTAGTGTATTCAAGTCAAGGTGTGAATACCATCGACTGGATGCAAATTCAACCAGCTGACGAGTACTAAGCTAAAATGCACATCCTGAACTCTACTGTTAACCATGACCTATCTATTTGAAACTATTTCGTCAGAAGCAGCTACCTGTTTAGAATACGTATTTCGTGAATCTTAGTCCTAAATTTTAGAAACCCTCACCAATGTCAAAATTTAAGTCTACAGTTGTAGTTTCAGCAAAGACAACATAAAGGTACAGAAGTTAGTAAGGAAATACATTAGTGAATTCAATAATGACTCTAACTACAATTCATTAAATATTCCCATTAAGTCATTAAGAATACAAATAAATCAAATACATTTATTTTCAATTAAAAATTCATCAAAGCCCAACACTAACATTGAGATGCAAATCAATACCTAACATCTGATGATGAGTGAATTATCAATAATTAATTAACCACCGATATACGGGTATCGATTTCTTATTCCAATGTAAAACTATATATATATATATACATTAGTGTTGAACCCTGATGTGAAACTGATTGGAAAAAGATTCCGATACACTAATTGTGTTCTTAATTACAATTGTTAATATTTCTATTGGCAGGTATTAAGTTGAATACATATCCTGATATATGCTGACTTGATTCCATTGTAAGTACTGAATGTTCTGAGAACATTGTCTTATTTTAACAAGTAGCCTTCATCAAAAACTGTTAATTCTCAACATACAGAATGTAAATATTATTAGAGGGCTAAAGTCAAAATTTTGGCGTTTATATCACCATAGCTATTTTAAGTTTGTCACATCTAATATTATGCATATTCTTCTTAAAGTAACAGGTTTATTTAAGATTAAGAAATAGCAGATTTTTATAAGCATTATCTCATTGCATTTCCGTTAGTCAGTTCGAATAGTAAGTCTGTGTTTAGTGACAGTAGCTGTATTATGTTCCTCAAAACTGTCATTAAGAAGGAAATGTATGTAGGAGATGCGCAAAGGCAATCTACTATTGCTCAAACGAGCAATTTTAGTATTGTTGCACAACCATTTAATGAGTAATTCTACTTAGACATTCAAAAATTAAAAAATCAAAATGTTAAACTATGAGATATTAGTTGTCATCTTTTCCAAATCATTCTTACTGGACTTCAAGCATTACCGCATGATTGCAGTCAAGTTCTGTAGATATTGTTGAATCCACAATTTTATGGTGAATATAAATCCCAATTCGTACACGCTTTAAGTATATTATTAATTTCTGCATCAATGGGTAATTGTAAATAAGATGATAACATACTTATAGTTTCGAATTCCTGTTTCAGTTGTTGTTTGAATGTGAATTTCATCGCCCTGTTGACATTTCCTACTATAATTAGATTGCTTAAATCTGATCTAAGTTAGGCAATCACTAAAAATCAAAAGGCACTGGATACACGACCTGTGTAGTGTCAAATAAATGTTAAATTAAATTATATTAATACATGAACTACGTGTACTGCATTAATAATAACTCACTGTTTGTTGATCAGAAAATTTTCTGATCCATGTAATCAACTTTCGTTTCAGCTCAGGTTCGAAATTCCATGTTTTGTTAAAAGTTCCAATTAATAAGTCGTTTACAATAGACTCTTCCTCACTATTTTCGAAAGGACTCCACTTGAAATTAATGAAATCAGGTGAATCATTAACAATAAAAGCTTTTGCTTGTGAATGCATTCCTATATAGGTTTCATCTATTTTTAGGTGACTATCTTTCAGGTACACTAACGACTCTTTTCCTTGACCATGAAGGTTAATTTGAAGTTTTTCCCCTTTAAGTATGTATGAGAAGTAGCAAATGTCCTGACTTACCAGTGTCATAAATAATGAGCATTTTACCGGAAACTTCTGTAGTGTTTTCAGGAACAAACAAAATCTTCACTTCTCTAAGAGCACCAGGTTCGATTTTCAAAGATAACGGCTCAACAAAGAAAGGTCTGGAGTTAAAAAAACATGACTCACTTCATTGTATCAAATTTAACCGTGGCTAAAAAATCCCCTATATTCCTTACACCTAGTACCTTTTCCTTCATTACTTTCACTGGGACTTCTCCAAAATATACATCGTCAGGCAAATCAAGAATTGCTCTTGGTCCAATACAAAATATAGGTACGGAGAATAGCTCTCTATCAGTTACACACATAAGATCATGTCGGTAGTCGTGGTTAGCACCAGGGGTAAAGACAATCGAAAACGAAAGTGACAAACCAGCTGCCACCTTTGACCCTTGTGTGTTCAAACGTTTAATCTTAAAGTAGGGAGTTTCATTTTGAATCAGATGAGCTGTTCGTGATACCTAAAAACTATTCTGTCACGGTATTCTAACAAACTGTGTCTAGATTTCGAAGTGTCAGTGGTAATTCGTATGACTTCCCAGATTCGTAACGTTGAAAAACAAGCTCAGAGGGAAATGGCTGAAACAATGGACGGTTAACAGGAAAAGAGGTCATCTAAAGTGAACAATTTCGATGTATTTCAATGATACTTTTTGATCTCCTATTAAAGACATGTCATGTAGAGCCAAAGTTTCTGGAATATGACTGTAAACCAACTGTTTGTACAGTTCTTCTGAAGTCAATGACATCTTTTGAATAAACAGAGACGGTGCAAGCTGGAAAAATACAAGTAAATAAATTTCTCAGGATCCTACGGGTATGTTGTCATTGTGATTTCTCTGGAGAACAGCTCCAGTAACACTTCTTTTATTCCCATATTTGTGTCCTAGACTTTCTTTTGTTGGGCAAATATCATGGAAACTGTAGATGGGTGATTCAGTTGAAAACATTACGTGAATTTCAAAAAGTTACAGTTTGTCGTTATGACACTCGCCCGGAAAGGTCATCTGCTTAATGTACAAAACACCACACTTTTGCTGGAGATCTGAATGTTCTTAGATATAAATGTCTCAATGGTTTAAGCATGTTCTTGACAAATTGATAGCATTCAAAACATTGGTAATCAAACAGGTGATGACTCCCGACGTAACTCTAAAGCTTGACCTCCTCAGTCAGTAATAAGGTTTGTAGGGTTAGTGACGTATATCCTTGTAGTGATTTTTCCTGTTTAAATCCAGCTTCTCCTTAACATTGTTCACAAAGGAAGCTGACTCTACCCATTCAGATAGTGCATTCCAGCCGGTGACTACTCGATATGAAAAACACGATTCCCATACTATGTCCGACCTCCTAACTAGAAACCATTTTGTGATGGCCACTGAGATGATCCGTTTTAGATGGAGCAAACAAATAAGACGCATTACCACCTAAATTACCGTCCAAGATATTCAATACGAATATTAAGTCACCTTGTATTCTGCGACAAGATAAAGAGTAAAGATCCAAGCGAGTCAGGCGCTTATAGTACGGGGGGAGGTTGAAAGGCATTTTACTGACTGAGTGCCTAGTCGTTGACATACCTGACATCTTTAATAAGACAGGGACTTGCTGCCTGGATACAGTATTCAAGATGGGGTTGTACGTACTTTGGAAACGAAATCCGAAACTCATCGTTCTTAAAAACGAATGGTCTTAGGAGTGAAGAAAACACTCGGCATCTTTTAACTGCTGCTTAGGTGCAGTATGCATTGGTTTTCCAAAATTTCTGAATTTTTCCTTATTGAAGAAGTAGTGCATTATCTGATATGTACTGGTGGTCGTTACTTCAACTGATGTGAATCAGTGTATTCATACCTCAATTTGACTCCAATTTCCAACTTAGGGACCGTCAAGCAGATTCATTTAGGATCAAAGATAAGACTGGTCAGTATCACTGCAAACTGTTTTCAAAAACTTTACGTCATCAGTAAATTAAAGAGTCTATGATTTCAGCTGACGTGATAACTACTTAACGTAAAGTAGGAATGAGAGGGTCCAAGAGTGTACCTAAGAGGACCCTGCTTAGTGCAGGCTTCCTTTGAAAGGATGCTGCACTAACTCGGACCTGCTGTCTTTGCTTGCATAGAAATTTTTTTATTCGATCTTGAATTAACACTATTTCCCGACTTCGTTTCCTGGCTCTGTTGAATACCATGTTGAAGTCAACTTATATTGCGTTCACAGATAGTCATTCTACCAAGTCCTCATTCACAATTAATAAGTTAGTAAGGCTGGAAAGGCACTCACAAAGACTATATTTCTTTGGAGTCAGCAAGTTGTGTGATTCTGTGTGAATTAATAGTTCATCACGCATTATTTTACGTACAATACTAATTAGATGCCAGTTTTCCATAACTACCCTTAGAAACGAGGCTGATTATAACATCTTCCAAAACTTTTGGAAGTAGATCATGCAAAGAACGCATCCTGAACAACTCTGATGGTGGTTCTGAAATTATGCCTGCGAGAAACGCTAACAGTCTGGAGTGTAGCTCATCAGGACCCGGCGATTTCCTTGGTTTATGTTGTTGAACCTCTATAATGCCTCTCCTGTAGTAACAAGGACCGATTCCATCTCGACTATCTTAGTTGTATTTACTAAATACGTGTAAACATTAGTGTTCACAGAGTGAACTCTATTGGAATATTCTGACAGTTTTTGGCAGTGCTCAAATCAGAGTCAGCTAACACAATTGGTCTCAATTTATAGGTAGTGACAGGATCCCATCAGTTCTTTGCTTCGTTTCTTAATATTCTAAAACGACCTATTGTAGTAAGTAGGACTATCCTGTGTTATATGTCTTTCATAAGTCTACGAGACTCATCAGTAGTTTATTTACAAAGGTTTCTAACCTTACCGTGCCCATGCTTAAAAATTTCACAACCCTTCTTGATGCGCGTGTCCCAAAGACGTTATCAGCGTCGCAGTAGTCTTCGAACGTTTCATTGATCTTTGAGGAATGATATAATGATTTAGGTGAGACTGAACGTGATAAATATAGCAGTCACTTTCCGAAATGTTTCTATAAACGCACAGCATTATTCTTTGATTGAATGGTTATTAACGATAGACCAGTCAGCTGAGACAGTCGGGTCCTTGACCTCCGTAATATCTGCTCGTCATATATTTGTCTTGTTGGAACAGTTTTGTATTCAATATTACAAGTCCTAAATCAAGAGAACAGGACAATGTGGTGTAAATACAATGTCTAGGAAAGGCAGTTCGTGATCTGGGCCGAAGTCCATAGGTCTTGAGACTAGTCATCAACAAATTTCTCTCGAAGGTTGGAGATGTGATTTCCGTCCAGTTGATGTGAGGTGTGTTGAAGTCCCCAACAGGTTGTTTTCCTCCCCCCCTTCACACTTAAGGATAGTGACTGTACCATACCTAATGTAGATGTACTGTGTAGTGTTCGGTGTAGGATCTATACCAGTTATTAATCACGTTTACATGAGAGCAATTACCTCAGGTGCAATTTATCCCACTAAGGTACGGAATTAAGATACTTTGTTCTTTAGGTACCGGATGTTCGTATGGAGTAATACTAATTATAATTTCCTGAAACAGGAACATACTGGTTTTACAGGCGTGATCAATTTGATACATCTCATACATAAAATTATTATGAGTGACATACAGGTTGAAGTTATAAGATCATCGAGTATTATGTTTGGTACATAGTGGAATAAGTGTACACATGGTGTACATTGATGACTGAATATTCAGTAGTTCAGGAGGTGGGATTAAACGAAAACAATTGTGGAATTTTTAGGTGAAGGCATCGGTCTATGTTAATTCCGTTGCTTGTATTCACAATCAGCATCTGAATTTATTTACACCTTCTAACTTTGTAAGCATATGCCACAGACATCATACATATAACGAGAACTCGGTAACAACGACTTAGGTAGGGATGTATTTGGAATCTGTTAGAATACACAAGCATCGAAAACCGAAAAGCTACTGAAGTTCAGTTATCATCATTTTCACACTAAAAATGCATACCAACATGTAAATACAAAGTATGAAAGCCGTTATGCTCAGAGGCCATTACTACTTTAACAAACTCACTATAAGATACTAAATAATTTATCAGTTAACTAAGCAGTTGAATCATTAGCAGTTGGTATGCCAATGCTTAGCACCACACGGCGAATAGCAAGACCAGACAGAAAAACGTAGAAATGAAGCAAGTCGGAATAGGCTCGTCCTAATAGGGTGATGGCAGGAATAATATTTAAGATTAAGGCTGTGTTCTTTGACAAGATAATATTTTTGGAGTGTGAGTTACTCTTTTAAATTGATTTCACACATTCATTACTATCATTGTAATTGAAAATATACGACTCTAAGCATGCATATATTTACTAGTCACTTCAGAAAAGTATTACCAAATTAGAGTCATGTACAATCCATGGAGATGCTACTAAAAAATAGTACAATACATAACCTCGACTTGATGCTTCGTCTATAATTAAATTGAGTTGATACAGAATGTTCTGTCTTACAAACACAAGTACTTCGAAGTTATGACTTGTTACTACTGGCCTGAGTAATAGGTTAAATTGGACATTTTTATTTACCATATCCGACCACTTTAAATCCGTTGCTATAATTTACTACCTTGAATGGACGAGGAATTCTGGCTATTGCTGGATGTCTCATTCAGAGAAATATTTTGAAGCAATTTCCTAACTACTTACAATTTCAATTCAATATCAAGAAGTAGTCTGAGTTAGACACCAGGAAGCGCTAGACAGTTGGTTAATATTTAAGCGTTCTTTGTAAAGACTGGGGGTCCTTGGCTCGATACACGAAGGGATAGTAGATGCATACAACCAAAGGGTTCTATTCTATACCAGAACAGCTGCCCAGTGCTTCAGCGTTCTCTAACTCAGGCCATCCGTTATATCAAATTAACATTCAACAATCCCCACAACACCCTATTACTGTGTGTATAAACATCGGCTGGCTGTTAGAACTGCTATGTACTTAATGTTTATTACATATTGTCGATGTAGTAAAGAAGCGTATTAAGCAGTACACCCCCGACTCTAAATTGGCATGACCACAGTGTGCTCACTGAATACCATATTTAAATAAAATAACTCATCAAACTGGGTATGGGTAGTTTTTGTACAGACTTATAATTTTTGAGATTAACTTGCTCTGGACTCGTTTGAAAATATATCATAGGGCTGCAATTGTAGTTCACAAGTTAGGTCAGTTTGTAAAGAGTATCGATTATCGGAGTGAATTAAGCTGAACGAACAAGATCCCGTTGTCATTGGAATTTAATATTTCGATGCAGATGTAAAAGTGAAACCAAGGACCCCTTGTGTTAATTCCAATGAAGTGGCATTATAAATGAGCGACTGAGAATAAACGTCAGTAAGTTTGACCTTTTCTTTGCTACCAGTAGCAGTTAATACTACCCAGGCTAATTGCAGTTACACGAAAACAAAAACAGATATCATTTAATTTATAAGCATCCAGAACGATCTACATACAACACTAAAACAAAGCTGCTAACCGAAAACTGCAAAATATAATCCTGCAGAAGAAACTACAGCGAAACACTTGATAGCGCGTGCATCTATCGCAATGATTAGAGTTCATATATCTCATAAATGTAGTAACATTGGTAACCAGATAAGATATAAACAGAAGTTTGAGGGCTCAGGATTTAAAATAATCGACATTTCAGTAATGAAGTGAAATTTAATCTAGGCTTATAAGTGAAAAATCTTTAGAAGTCGAAATACTGACAAACCACAATTTAAAAATGTGTCAACTTCACAGCCAAAAAACCGCCACAACAAAATAAAGCATAGATCTAAAGGAGCTAGATAAAATGCAAATTCTTTATAGCAGTTGAAGCGGAAAGTTTGTAGAGAATCACAACCCATAAGTGCCTGAAGACTATCATGCGGACTAACCGTGGGACTTATTCCAACTTCATAATCCTCAGTTCCAACTTTCACAATGAAACTATCACCCAACGAACAATTTGATCTCTAGACAAGAAACGAACATGTATGTTTCCCTGAAACCCATATCGTGCAGAATTCATAGTACATTGGATATGACAGGTAAACCCGGTATGGATTGTAAAGACATTGAAATTTCATTCATATTTTAGTGTAGACTGTACCTAGAAATCCAATTTTCCAATATGGTAATGCAATATTTGTCTAATCTCATGTATCTCAGAGTACAGAATTCTTACCAAGGGTCATTGAATGCTATTGTCTACTTAGAAAAGAGATGCTTCAGAACGCAACAAACAACGTAATCGTCATACTTCATAATCATAATCTCTCACTGGAAAACGGATTTCCGTTCATAATATTAGGAAGGTCACACAGATCCTTAAGGATTTTTGTCCAAGACAACTAGCAAAAATAAATCGTCGCATCTCGGTGTTTGGTAGAGGTGCAAGGTTTTCAGCGACTCTTCATTCGACCCACATCTATAAATGAAACAAGTTATAGCATCTCCATCTAATTATATGAAAATACGCAATTCACTGACTACTACTGCGAAACCTAAGCAACCCCAGAGAACTCAGTCTACATGGATCATGAAAACTAGCATGCTTTGAGACGAGTTCTATTTTAAATGTATTTATGAGCAAAAAGCAGAGAGAAGGAACCCACATGTAGTGAGTTGTTATTAAAAAGTAGCTAAGACAGTTGCGATGTTATTCCTGTTAGAATCAAGATAAGATTGTAGATAAAATTAACAGCAATATGATGAACCTATATCGATACAACTTTTATAAACAAAATGAATCAGTAGATATATGCACCCCAGTAAGACGGGTCATCATTTAGCGAAAGTGAAAAAGTGCATAAATATAAGTAGCATGATTTTGAAAGTTAACAAATTTGCAAATGTCAAATAAAATTACATTGGTTACATAAATAGGTATATGTATGTGTATATATAAGGCTAATTGTGAAAACAGACTAATATAAATAACAAAAAAAACAACTGTAAAGATCCATATTGAAAAATGTGAATCTAAGTAATAACAATCAAGGAAATCCATAAATGAACTAATATACAAATGAGGAAGATCACCAATTAATGCAACAAGCTAATACACATATACTTATGTGTACGTATGTTTAAGTTCATATAAACAATTTAAGAAGGCCACTGAATAATACGTTTTTACACTGAAATTATTAAGAGGTGTTACTACATATCGAAATTCATTGAAAGTTTGTTAATGGTAGTTACCCAACAACATTCTCTTGAGGGTTGAAAAACACATATAGGAATTATTTCTAAGCATAATATGTGTATGTACTGAATGCTATGTACCCTACAGTGAGGCAAGATTGAATGAGATTTTTTATGATATGGATAGTGGTTATTTCTAAAGGGAAATTTTTGAGGTTGTGTAAAGATTGTTGTTGTTATGGGTGACAAAAATGTGTTGAAACGCCTAAATTAGGAAGAAATATGCTATAGCTTTCAGTACAACCTTCAATCAAAATCAAACCACTTGAATATTATTATGAATGTGTCTGCGCATACAAAATGGATTAAAAACATAAAGCAAACAGTGAAATTACTTAATTGAGATGACCATAAAATGAAATGTACACAAAGAGTGAATAAATTGAGTTAGTATTCTCAAAGACAATGTAACGAAACAGAATGATATTATAGATAGTGGACAACTCCCCATCAGATAATCCTGGAGTCATAATCAAACTCACATACATAAGCGAAGGCACGTATATCTAACAATAGTTGGATTAATGAATAAAGGCAACAATCAAGGAAAGCATTTTAAATGATATCACATTACATATTTATATGTACATAAACTCTATCTATTCACAGAGGAATCACGAGACTGACGTATACTACTACCAGCAGATGGAGCTAGACTACCCGGAGCGACAGAGCCACGATTGTATTTATCCACAACTCGTTGTAATCGAGCATTCTCTGCTTTTAGGTCTTCTAATTTAGACTGTACGTCTCGTAGCTAAAAGTGAGGAAATATACACAAAAATAGTAAAGTTAATCAGATTTAAAAGTATGTTACTTAGGAAATACAGTATTTGTCGACTATGTATACACTTACTTCATCAGTATAGTTAATAACCTAAAGAATAATATCATTGTGTATAATTTTAAGAAGATTTAAAATAAAATATCATATTAATTAATAAGTTAAATACACATTATCAATAAACGTAGCAAATATATGATGATGTATGTAAACAATTTTGTGAATTTATGACTGATTCCTAATCATTAATAAACGCTAAGTGCCGTGAATTAAGCAAGGCCAAATGCCAACTGTAAGAAAACAAAAGAAATTGGATGTTATTTTGTACTACTTATAAATAACCAATAGTACGGATGAGTAGTTATCGGCAAATTAAGGCAAAAAACGGTAATGAGAACTTTTGTCAGATTTTACAATTCTGAATTATTACTAACTATTTGTTTTGGGAGACTATAAATAGCTGTTTATAAATAGAAATCAAATAATTTACACAACCTTCTATCGCCTTTCTGAAATGTGAAAAAGTAAGCATATTCAACTATGCATACTAATAAGTACTACAAAAATACACTCGTTTTACCTACAGTTGTGTGCAGTTGACAAGAGACAAATTTGAACGATTCTTAAACCGTACGATGAGAATAATTATTACAGACAATTGCAAACCACTTACTGTAATGCGTACACGGAAACTAATTTTCGACATCAGAGTAAAAATTGGAGCGCTTACAATATTAAACACTAGGTTCTTTCTATGCATATAATACTGAAAATTAAAATCAACCTCATTCCTAAGCTAACTATGAGTCAAACTTCATCCTAACCCTGATAATTTAACTAAAAACACTTTACGGACACAAAAGAGACTACCTACGTCTCTATAACACGTGTTAGAATATGGATATTACGTATACTATTATGTAAGGCCGGTAAGATATTATTTGTATGCTTTTTGGACAGAAAACCCTATAACAGATTACAGTGATTACATTAATCGTCAAAAATCTGCATGCCCTTCTTTTTTCAAACAACATGACCTCTTAGTGAATTTGAGCAATGTAAGAACAGGATTTGAAGATTACAATCGAAAAGTTACATTTTGCGGCTTATTATGAGCTGAAAACGACCTTAAATTACAACTAGTATTACTAATATTACTATAAACGTTATACATACCTTAATCAATCAGTAACATTGGGTTCAAAACAGAAAGCAACATCATGAAGACAGGAAGAAAACATCGAATATTTAACACAAACTAGTAGGAACTCGGTGTTTACAAGTCCACCATGAAGTCAAATAAAGAAAGCGTGACGTAACAATTATAAATAAACGGGAATAACAATAATTAACAGTTTGGTGATTATATAACAAAGTTGGCAAAAAAAAAATTAAATGATGTCAAAATAATTGTTGACAGTTACCTTATAGGTTTGGACAAAAGAAATACAAGATTTGCAAAGTAGAACAAACTCATTATGCAAAGCCAGATTGTTATACTCAGGTGACAAAAGTGATCAGGAGTAAACAAAAGTTGAAAACAACTTTATAGATAGTGGATACCTGGAGATAATTACTAAGAAATATGGAAGAAAGTATCCTAAAAATCGTAAATATCTGACTGTTAGTAAAAATCCTGTGCACATCTTGAATTCAACGTAAATGAAATCACAAGAAAACTTTATGGGAAGATTGGAATGACACTAGAAAGAACTTATCTTGAACCGCAACCTGTTTTCTTATACGACGCGAGATACTCGTCAAACCCTTTAAAGGTGGATTAATACACTCCTGATGTCACCATCAGTTGTGTTTATGAGTTCATATGCATATGTTGTAGGACGATTACAGAAAGGAGTGACGCAAGAACTTTTACTAAGTTTTCTGATTATGCTACAAAGAACATATGCCTAGAAGGCATTAAGACTTTATAAGTGTAATCACTAGACAACTTTTCGACAGAGAACATACTGCAAATATGTTCAAAGCATATAACACTTCTACTGAAACGTTTCGTATAGGTAATTGTCATCAAACACATCAGACCCGACCTATATGTACAGAAGGATAGTTTTAAAAACTTTCTCGCTATGCTGAATATAAAAATTTTCTCACTTACGACTTTTTGACGTTGTAAGCGAAATCAACTTTTATTTCAAATTGTATCAAGTAATTATATAAATTCTTTTTCTTAATTTTATTATGATTATGTAATTTCCATCTTTGTATTAACAATAACTCCACTCTCTCACTACATGTCATTTACAAAGTATAAATACACATCAATCGTAACCATGTTTATTATAATATTTTGTATTCTGTTTTACATATTATGAACAATGATCTGAAACTTAACAAATACGGCATGTTAAACATTTATCAGTAATTACATGAGGTCTGGGAGTTCTTTTCTCATCTTGCTCTTTAAATGGCTGAAAGTGAGTCTCGAAAATTGGTGTTGATTAATCACACAGATTAATTCGTCGCCTATATTTTAAGAATGTTATCATTCAACCCATATTTACATATATATGAAGTAAACTACATATAACGTATACATTTTATGGGAAAAAAGAGATAGCAAGAAATAGAAAAATGAGCTGAACTAGACTGTCATATTGTATGTATGAATGAATGAAAATCCTTAGTGAAACTCACTTCACGTTGACATTTTCTTCTATCTTGTTTTAGAATTTCTTCTTGTTCTTCACATGCATCAGCAATTGCTTTATATCGTTTTGTCTGACCTTCCAAACGTACAATCTATACATTAAAAGTGTATATTATGCATTCACAAAGAATATTATTGTGCAAGGATATTTTAAAGGAAACATCGGAAAAATCGTCGATATGACACTAGTATACTTTGAAGGAATCCAAATAATTAATAAATATAAATGGGAAGATAACAAAAGAGAACCGTAGAATGCAGACGACAATAATTCGTTATTAGCAGAACCTGAAATTTACATCAGGTTACTTAGCGATGAGGTAACATGTTCAATCCCTGTTGCAACTACTAATTTTGAACAATTCGATTACAAAAACATAAGACATCTTAACATAACAACTAAAACAAAGACGTAACCCGTATTCCGCCACATAAATCTTGAAGTACACAAACTTTTGAACTGAAATAAGTAAGACTCTGTTAGAATATACAAAAGGATATATGGACTTCAAAATTAAAGCTATGAAGTGAGCAATACATTAAGGTATTGAATGCAATTGTAACAAAGTTAAAAAAATATTTTGTCATGAAATACATACATATATGCTTTACGAAAAGAAAGAGATAAGAATATATCGACCAACAAAATAACACAACATACATAATAATTGGAACTACTGAGTAAGCAGTGGTGAGGTCAAATACAGAACTCCACCGACTAAGGCGGCTGGGATATGTATTACGTATGCTCAATTACCACTTACCTCTACACGTGGTTGTGACCGGTGCAGGAGTAGGATGGAAGAAAGCTAGGACGAGAGATAAACTAAAACGTGCCATCAGTCTATAAGGTCTATCAATATTGGTGTAAATCGTGTCGGTAAATGCAGAATAACTAAATGGCTTCCGCGAGGCTGCCGTAACCAATTATTAGATGCTCTGGATAACATGGCTAAAAATCGGTCACAATGTTAAAAATCTATTCACTTTATATATTCCCTTAATTCTTAAGCTTTAAGACTCATCCATATCTTTCTTTACACAAATCAATTGCTTCTCGAATTAAATTCGCTATCTCCAATCATTTTATACTGCGGCAAATGTTACTACTACTTTGGTATCCAACTTGCGGTGCTGATATAATATAGTAACTCGGACATTATCTACATATGTCCGAGAGTATGACAAAAAAGGGTAATGAGGCCGATACTAAGTAAAAGCCTGTTGAGTAATCTGGTCACACTTCCAGGTCAACAAGACCCTGACTAATCCTGTTTGGTTTAGAGAGACCTCAAGGAGATTCAGTTTTCATAATGTTAGCAAATACATACTCGGGTGAACAGTTTTTTTCGATAACTTCGTCAACAAGACCATACAGTTTTAAATCCATGAAAATGTCATTACAGAGGCCAAAATAAGGGATAAATAAACACAAATGTTAAATGAATTGCCTAGACAATCATGCATGTCAAAATGGTGAACTTTTACATCGAATTTGCAGGCTGTGAATTTGAAAGGTCATTTAAAAGGAGAAAGGATTGAAGAAAAATAATTGTTATATAAGGTGCTGAGTCACTTTCAATAATACAATAAAACAAACTAGGTCATGTGAATGCGATGAAAATAAGCGAGATAGTATGCCCGGTTGATTGTGATAACGAAAATAAAATAATGAAGATATGTTGATGCAATATAGGAAGTGTTATCAGGGTAATTATGCAAATAACGATGGAAAATTCACATTAATTGAGAAAGATTATAACTGCCAACTACACATTTTTCATTACAGATGAGTTATGTATAAAACCAGTTACTAAGAACACTAATACTTTAAAATGTAATCTTACAGGTATCATGTTTTCCTACTGTTGATACATACCCCTTACAAGCAAAAAAGAAATCTATTAATCATTGTTAGTCACTTAACGTAAAACGCATACGTAGGTTCAAGATGCCACACCAAACAAGCTCGGCAAGATAAAACTATTAAAATAAGTGTACTAAAGTAGTATTAATGAAAATAATAAAACAGTGACTAGACATAAAGAACAGAGTTCGAGAAGAAAGAATTAGTTCGCTGGAAAATTACAATACATAAACTAAGGACTTAAGGGTAAACAAATGCACCTACGTCACTGTGACTAATTCTAAAGAAAGCAACCAACACCAACTACTGGTGTTCATTGTCTGGATCCCAACCAAGTAAATCTGCCAGTATCAACAAGACTAAGTTCAGAAGTCAGAAATTTAGTTTGACTGCCAAGATGTTAATTATACATAATCCTACTCGAGCCATCATTGCACGTTATGACGTAGACGATGGTTTGTTATATGCAATACATGTTTCAACTACTTCAATCAATGAAGGTTCATCACTTTAAATGATTTATCACGATTGCCTAGAATTTTATATGAACCTCATCACTGTTTCATTCAGTTGTTCCCAGCATACGCTAGAAATGCTCGAAAAACTATACATTAAAAGCTAAATACTTAGTTTAAACTGACACATTCACATTTCAAGGCAATAAAATACAGTGAAATACAGAGCAAAGCATGAATTGTCGACATTATAAATGATTAAATGTGAAACCACTTTGCATAAATTATATATATATATATATATTATATATATATATTATATATATATATATATATACCACTACATATTTCTTTCAATTGAATAGCACTTTTCTACTGCATTGATTGCATTGTTGTGATTAAATACAATTCAGAATGGAAATAGAACACTAATACTTTAAAATGTAATCTTACAGGTATCATGTTTTCCTACTGTTGATACATACCCCTTACAAGCAAAAAAGAAATCTATTAATCATTGTTAGTCACTTAACGTAAAACGCATACGTAGGTTCAAGATGCCACACCAAACAAGCTCGGCAAGATAAAACTATTAAAATAAGTGTACTAAAGTAGTATTAATGAAAATAATAAAACAGTGACTAGACATAAAGAACAGAGTTCGAGAAGAAAGAATTAGTTCGCTGGAAAATTACAATACATAAACTAAGGACTTAAGGGTAAACAAATGCACCTACGTCACTGTGACTAATTCTAAAGAAAGCAACCAACACCAACTACTGGTGTTCATTGTCTGGATCCCAACCAAGTAAATCTGCCAGTATCAACAAGACTAAGTTCAGAAGTCAGAAATTTAGTTTGACTGCCAAGATGTTAATTATACATAATCCTACTCGAGCCATCATTGCACGTTATGACGTAGACGATGGTTTGTTATATGCAATACATGTTTCAACTACTTCAATCAATGAAGGTTCATCACTTTAAATGATTTATCACGATTGCCTAGAATTTTATATGAACCTCATCACTGTTTCATTCAGTTGTTCCCAGCA
The DNA here is from genome assembly GCA_034768735.1 of Schistosoma mekongi. Classification (NCBI taxonomy): domain Eukaryota; kingdom Metazoa; phylum Platyhelminthes; class Trematoda; order Strigeidida; family Schistosomatidae; genus Schistosoma; species Schistosoma mekongi. Next base: position 38,132,904 of record CM068308.1, on the reverse strand, counting down.
TACGCTAGAAATGCTCGAAAAACTATACATTAAAAGCTAAATACTTAGTTTAAACTGACACATTCACATTTCAAGGCAATAAAATACAGTGAAATACAGAGCAAAGCATGAATTGTCGACATTATAAATGATTAAATGTGAAACCACTTTGCATAAATTATATATATATATATATATATATATATATATATATATATATATATACCACTACATATTTCTTTCAATTGAATAGCACTTTTCTACTGCATTGATTGCATTGTTGTGATTAAATACAATTCAGAATGGAAATAGAACACTAAATTGTTAATATAACTATTATTATCATTATCAGTACTGAAGTGCAACCACACAGTGTAATGCATAAATATAAAGGTAAATACATTGACAGAGAGAGTGGTAAATATGCACAGTTTACAAAAAAAGCCAAAACATTTGTAAAGAGATGAATTTTATTTATCATATTGTATGCTTAATCAATATTTAGATTTAGTGAAGGTACGTAGAAATAGTGTTCAAAAAAAAAACACTAAACAACTTAGACGCACACAAATAGACGGTGGTTAGTAAGCACGTGACACATTTCATCCGTGAAAATTATGATGGGTTTTTTATATAGTTTTTTTATAATTTGCTGTCTGAATTAATCATAGATTGATCCCAGTTGGATACTAATCCAGTTCAGGGAGAACTGAACAGATGTTTCATCGTCGTATTAGACTCGTCGGAAGTATGTACCCTGATATGTTGGCCACCGATATCTTTAAGGATAGTGGTCTAGTTTTAGCGTACAGGTTGACTGATATACTAGCCAAAGTCTGGGAACCAAACACCATCCCATCGGACTGGTCTCGATCGCTGATCGTTCCAGTTTACAAAAAGGGACAGAAATCCTCTTGTGATAACCACAGAGGAATCAGTTTGACTAATATAGTATCTAAAATATTAGCCACTATAATCATCCGACGTTTAACCAACACTAGGGAACAACAGACTCGAGAAAACCAGGCTGGTTTCAGACCTGGCCGAGGTTGCATTGATCACATATTCACCCTGCGCCAGGTCCTCGAACACAGACATATGTACCAACTCCCAACTATAGTTGTATTTCTTGACTTAAAAGCAGCGTTCGACTCTGTTGACCGTGAAGTCTTGTGGCAATGTTTGTCATTAAAAGGCGTACCTCAAAAGTACATTAACCTTGTAAAGGCTCTCTACTCGGTCACCACTGGTCGAGTCAGAGCATATGGCGAATTGTCACGAGAAACTTCATCCTCAAGTGGAGTCCGTCAGGGTTGCCCCTTATCCCCATTTTTATTTAATTTCATCATAGACGTACTGTTAGATATCTCTCTCACTTCTTTTAAGTCCTCTGGGATTAGTCTCCTTCCAGGAGGCTCTCTTGTCGACTTAGAATATGCAGATGATATAGTCATATTTGGTGAAGACGCTCACAGCATTCAAGGTCTCTTGAACACCTTGAGCAACAATGCAGGTATATTTGGGATGCGCTTCTCCCCTCCCAAATGCAAAATGTTACTCCAGGACTGGCCTGCTTCTTCCTCCAAATTATTTATAGGGAGTGAAGTAATTGAATGCGTTGATCGCTTCACTTATCTCGGAAGTCTCATCACCCCTGGTGGGTCGGTGTCTGACGAAATCTCAGGGCGGATTCAGAAAGCCTGATTGACATCCGCCAATTTACGGCACTTGTGGCGCAGACGAGATATCCGTGTCTCAACGAAAGGCCGGGTGTACTGCGCAACAATCCGCGCCATCTTAACATATGGCTGCGAAACATTGGCCATGAAAACTCAAGATATGCGTCGTCTGCAGATATTTGACCATAGGAATCTTCGGAACATCGCTCGTATACCATGGAATAACCGGATTAGTAATAGTGAGGTTAGACAAAAGGTTCTTGAGAAACACGGTAAATCAGTCGAAGAGGTCATTAACCTTCATCGACTGAGATGGCTAAGACATGTATTGCGCATGCCCGACCACTGTCTACCCCGTCGCGCCATGTTAGCTAGGGCTGAAGTAGGATGGAAGAAGGTTAGGGGCGGCCAAACCAAAACATGGCATCAGTCCATGAAGTCCTTGGCTACTGGTCTAACCCATGTAGGTAGATGTAGACTACCTGGTTGGGGTCCGCGTGATTATCGCAATAAATGGCTGGAAGCACTAGGCGATATGGCTCAGAATCGATCACAATGGCGCAAGTGTATTCACTCTTTAACCACATCTAAATCTTAAATTCTATTGTTATTTTCTAGGCATCTTTACTTTACTCTTCCCTCTTGTATTCTGTCTATACGTTACCTCAATATTCTCGTAGTGCTAGTGTGGTATGGCAACTTGAACCTACAGGCGTTTGTGCCCGGTTCTACATTGCTGCTGCTGCTGCTGATGATGATGATGTACCTATGATTCTGTCAGAGATTGAACCCAGGATCTTGAGGTTTCGCGAAGAACGCCTATTCCTCAATATCTAAAAAATTCCATCTAGTTTTCACTCTTGGAGGAGCTCACCATGAAGACCTAACTGTACCCCTAAGGGAAGTAATTCTTCTAATGGAATTCTTACCTGAATCATCCAGCTTTAGTCAATCATGTAACAAGTTAATTCCTGGAGTTATGACTGATCTCCTGTAAAACTAAGATATTTACAATGACTGATCACGCGAAATCGAGTTACTGAGATCAGTGTTCAGAGTGCAATTTAATCAATGGATTCCAATTACCTCTAAGGATTGAATAAACATGGCATTGGTCAATACACAACAAAATTTCGAAAAATGGGGTAAAAAATTATGCGAGTTACAAATCCCCATCACAAGTAATAATTTATGCAATCCATACAGAATGGAAACTCAGAAAAGAGACTGACTTACAGTATGCATACATGTAACAACATAGAGTCAGCAATCGATCAATAACTTACGTCACTTTCCAGAGCAGATATCTTCTGAGAGGATTCATGATATTTAAGTTTATATTCTTGAGCCTGATTGCGAATTTCTGTTAAAAGCAAAAAAACAATCATTTCATGGGTAGATTAACTTTTCCCTTGTTGAGAATTTGTGAAAGAAAATGAGCAGGTCGATTAAAAAAGGTAGGACTTCATCAATTTTATGTGGATATTCGAGTTATTGGTTAAGCGATAATGAAAACGTAATAATAACGTTAGTAAGAAAAATAATAATAACACATTCACGAAGTACAGGTTTACGCATTAAGCTTATGTCGCGGTCTAGTTGTGTGGAGATCATTTGTACCACTAAACTGACTCTCTGAATAGTGCTAGGTAAAAACTAAATTTTAACTAAAGAATTAATGGCTGAAACCCGAGTGTATTAACCACTAAAATAAACACTTCGCAAACTCAACTACAAGTATCAATACTGATTTGGAGAAATTAGATATTCTGATACTTTCTGTGTTTTATTAATTTAGTCAAACTTTACAACGTAAAATGAGGTGTCAATTCGATTTCACTGCAAACTCACAAATAATGAAATCAAACTGATATAAAAAGAAATCATAGGACGAGCTTACATCTTTATCTGAAAACAGAAAGTATTTTTCTTAGATCTGATAGAAAAATATCTCTATTGAGAATTAATTTATCATCGTGACATCAAAATGATAGACAGAAACGTTATGTTACATTCTTGCAAACGCTTGATTTACTTCTCGTTAATGTCTGAATAAGCACGATAAACTTGATACATTTAGTCGTGTAATACAAAACAATGTAAAAATGTTGAACACCGTACTGAGATATAAAGAGTAAGAATAAAGTCTGAGAATCACTAATGAATTTCATTAGCGACTGAGTGACTCACAAAATAATTTACGCATCTGAGTTACTCGCAACGCATTTAATGTTGTAGTTAGCATTTTCAGTCATTTACTTTAGTGAGTGCTATATATCATCTTCCTCAAAGGTCTCATTAGAAGAACCAACTTTTACTACTTTTTGTTTTTCGCCTGGCAGATCTGGCTGAGGTACATTAACATATTCATGACGGACAGTGATGATAACTTCACACATTTGAAACGAATTAAAAGGTGTGTATGAAGTAACACTGTACCTGGATAACAGAAAGTGAAAGAAACTGCATCACTGTGATCGATTTCTGGGCATATCATTCAATGCATATGATTATTCATTGTTGTTATTTTGCGGATTTCAATGAAGTAGCTTACGCCTACCAACACGGCTCAGACCGATAGTTCACGATTTCATGAACAGATGTTAGACGTGACTTGGGCACTTTTGGCTTTCTTCCAAACCATTACTAATCTAGCCATCATTGCTCGTCAGTGTAAGAAGTTGTTGGGCATACAAAACATGTTAACGACGCCTCAGTCGTTAAAGATTCAGACTTATCAACCGATTTTTCACTTCTGCCTAATACACTATGCCTAACCTCAGTAATTTTCATTCGGCCATTCAATAATACGCTAGAAACGCTTCGGACACACCTACGACTAGCCTGTTTTCTATTCTCATAAACCATATATTGCGGTTATAAATTGATACAGCTGATGTTATTTATTAATGATATTGAAGAAATTATTGTCAGTATCACCAAGGCTAAGTAATGCTCTACTGTATTGTTCTATAAGAAGCGAACACACAAATACTACCTGTGACGTATTTATACAAAATGAGAAGAGCGAACCGACACCTATGAATGACGCAATAGTTGTGTTATTAATACATTCCAAATGAATACGAAGTCCAGCCTTTTTAAACATCTTACATCATCAATTAACAATCATCTTTGTTTTGATTAATTAATCAATCTAATTAATATTAAACTAAAAAAGAATAAATCAGTATTCTCCTATATTAATACAGATATTGATCTCCAATCGATACAATAGGAGAGGACAGCATAAATCAACAATAGAGCGCAAATATGCGCTCATAATAAAACAATTCCGAAATTAAAATAAACACTTAGATGGACTTACTCAGAAAGTACAAATACATGCTAATACACACACACACGCACACACACACACGTAAACGTGCCAAGTAATGCAAACATCTGCTTACTGATGTAGTTGATAATAAACCTATTATTCGGCAGGACTACACAGATCAATTGATAATTTAAGTCCTAATGATGATGAGATTGGCGATTACAACGTTTTATTAACACCAATCACCATATCAGTAGGCTGATATCATATAGTTAGAGTTTCTGAACTAACCGTAATAAATAAATAAAAACCTGGATGACATGCCTCAGAATCCATCATAATGGGGGGGAAATGATTTCACTCTTTTTCCTTCTGTAGATCTTCAAGATACAGTGTTCCTTCAGGCACACCTTTTCGCTCTTTCTTGTCGAACTACAAAACTCAATGCTTAATCTTTTGGATCATCGATACTACAATAATTATTGCGTTAACTTCAACTCATCGTCAATCAATCAATGCCTGTTACCCCATGTGGAGCAACGACCACCCACTAGCATTCTCTGTCATGAACTTTCCTTTCCAGCTCTTCCCAAGTGCTCTCCATTCTCTTCATGTCTGTCTCCGATTTCCGACGCAATGTGTTTCTGGGTCTTCCTCTTTTTCTTTGGCATTTAGGATTCCAAGTTAGTGCTTGTCATGTGATACAGTTCGATGGTTTCCTCAATGTGTCCTATCCACCTCCAATATCTTTTCCTAACTTCCTCCTAAGCTAGGAAGTTGATTAGTTCTCTACCACAATAGGTTGTTGTTGATGGTATCTGGCCAACGAATCCGAAGTATCTTACGCAAACAGTTGCTTATAAATACTTCTATCTTCTGAAGAATGCTTTTCGTAGTTCTCCAATTTTCAGCTCCATACAACAGAACTGTCTTCACATTTGTATTGAAAATTTTGGCTTTAATGTTGACTGACAGTTGATTTGAGTTCCAGATGTTTTTTAGTTGTAGAAATGCTGCCATTGCTTTTCATTACCAATCCGCGCCTTCCCATCTGCATCAAACCCTCCTTGTTTGTCGATGATGCTCCCCAAGTATGTAAACGTCTCTGCGCCGTCAATCCTTTCCAATTGTGTCCAGTCTGGTGGTTTTTGCGTAATGTATGCGTTGAAACATATGGGACGTGAAGACAGTTCTGCTGTACTGGCCGGAAACGTCTCTGCATCTTCAAGAATTTCTCCGTCAAGTGTAACTGGGTTAGTGTTCGTTGTTTTGTATTGAAGGGTCTTGCTTTTCCCTTTGTGTATGTTAAGGCCTACTGCTGGCTGCCAAAGCTGCTGCTATATAGTTCGTCTTCATCTGCATTTGATGTTGTGTGTGGGATAGAAGAGCTAGGTCATCTGCAAAGTTCAAGTCATCTATTTGCATTCATGTTGTCCACTGTATCCTAGATTGCCTTGAGATGTTGCAGTCTTAATGATCCACTCAACCACCAACAGAAAAAGGAAAGGTGAGAGTAAGCAGCCTTGTCTGACAACGGTTTTCACTTCGAATGAATCTGTGAGTTGACCTCCATGCACGATTTTACAATGTAGTCTGTCGTAAAAATTCCGTATGATGTTGACTATCTTTTCGAGTATGCCATAATGTCATAGAAGGCTCAATACTATTCTCCCATCCACGCTGTCAAATGCGTTGTCGTAGTCGAGGAAGCTGATGTAAAGTGGTGAATTCCATCCAATTAATTGTTCAACAATGAACCGTAGGATAGAGATTTGGTCGGTACACGATCGGTCCTTATGGAATCCGGCCTGTTGATCTCGAAGTTGGGCGTCGACTGGATCTATCATTCTGTTCAATAACACTCTGTTGAAGACTTTTCCTGGTATTGAAAGAGTGATGCATCTGTAGTTGTCGCAATTGCTAAGGTCTCCTTTCTTTGGTACCTTGATGAGGTACTCTTCTTTCCGGTCTGCTGGTACTTGTTCTTCCTCTCAAATCTTCATGAAGAGAATGTGGAGTATCCTTGAAGTTGTTTCTATATCTGTCTTCAGTGCCTCCGCTGGTATGTTGTCTGGTCCTGCTGACTTACCGTTCTTGATCTGTCTGATGGCCATTTCGATTTCTTCGACTGTTGGTGGGTCTGTGCTTATAGGGAGATCCGTGGCTGCTGCTTCGATGACTGGTGGGTTCAGTGGGGCTGGTCTATTCAAGAGTTCTTGGAAGTGTTCTACCCATCTGTTCTGTTGTTCATGTACTTCAGTGATTGGTTTGCCAGCCTTGTTCTTGATTGGTTGTTCTGGATTACTGAATTTTCCAGCCAGCTTCTTTGTTGTATCGTATAGGTGCCTCATCTTTCCTTCTCTAGCGGCTTTTTCCGCCGTCATTACTAGGTCCTCAACATATTTCCGTTCATCCGACCTGATGCTTCTCTTCACAACTAATCGTACGAATGTTATAAAAGAAACTTCGGGTAACACAAATTTCTGGCCGACTCCAATCTCCTGATTAGTATTTAGACAAGGGAAAACTACTTGCAACTGTTTGAATGTAACCAATCAAACAAAACCAGGCTACAAAAATTTAGCCTGTATTCGTAAATTAGTAATGAGTAAAAAAGGAGCTACTATTGGATGTTACGGAAGTGACCTTAACCACACAATCACTGAAAATGAGGAAGCCTTGGACAAGTATGGGACGTTACAGCAAAGCTCATTCCCAACCTCCCCCAAGGGTCACTCAGAAAGCCACTAGGTCACATAATGAAAACTTAACTTTCAGACCGGGTGAAGTGGTATCCAGTGCTATACATTTCTAGCTTGAATCGGTTTGCAATATATTACGTGACCATAAACAATATCATTCATGAGTTAGTGCCTCACACTAATCATGGTCATATTCCATGCGTCACATCGTGTTACTAGGAGCTATAAGTAATGATTACAATTATTACTGGATATTTTAAAGATTGTTGAATTTGAAGCTTCATATAACAAATACATAAAGATAAAAAGTCAATAACAACTTAAATCAAATATGGAAAGTATAATAAAACAAAAATCAAAAAAATAAGGTTAAAAATAAATCGAGAAGAAATTGAAGGAAATTTTAATTTTGGTAACGAAGTAAACACGTGAAGATGCATACACGGACAAACACAAACAATAAAGGTTTATTTTCTTTAGGTAAACACTGAGTACACTGATTGTCAATAAATAGATAGACTGAAAAGTTTAAAGCACACATTATGGTATATAGAAAGCGTACTGCCCAAAAATACAATCAATGGTGTGCATTTATATATATATATATATATATATATATATATATATATATAAAGGGATAATACCTTTTTATCCTTATTTAATCAAGTAATTAAAAGTAAAAACACAACCGTATTCCGAAAAAAAATAAACGAACAAGGTCAATTAAAATTTGTTAAGTAAACGGATACAGAGAACTTAAAAAGTAGGAAAAATACTCGCACAGAACACGCTAGCTGCCTCTTTGATGAGGTGATTGAATTTATCACTTTTGAATCAATAGAACTATATTAATTGGAACATTCTTCCCGAATATATAATGTATACAGTAATCAACTGTCTTATCAAAACAGATGTTAAATTATGTTACGTACCATTATAGAGAGTATAATACACTACCTACATATCAACGAGCATACTAGACAAACTTAAAACATTATTACATAAGTTGGATTGTGACTGGCAAGTGGAATCCAGGACGCGCGTTACGTCCTATTTGGGACTCATCGGCTGGATGTACCTGCATCCCAATGTTGATGTTCACAGTGGGGTTCGAACTCAGTCCGTTTCGTGTAGAACGCCACCGCGTTCACCACTAGACTACTGAGTCCAGACAGTCACACTTGTGCAACGGGAACATTGGTATTAGGATGAACTTGTATATTCCCGTTGATTTGTTATAGACTGAAGGTGGTCAGTCATTGTTGCTATTAAAACATTATACACATAGTTTATCTATAACCTTGCAATATTTCGTTTAAGGAACAACATTTTCACTACACACAAAATCGATAGACTTAAATCAATTAAAGATCACAGAAAAGAAATAAGATGGGATCCAAATTTGTATCTATATTTGATTTCATTGTATAAATAATAATTAAACTAGTAAAACATGATTTATATTTAATGAAGATGTAATTACAATATGTATCTATATGTCACAATCAGAAATGATATTACATTTTACTTCGAATAAATTAAAAAGGAACACATGATTTTAGTAAAGAACTAAATCAGGCAATATTTAATTAATCGATATCAGTATTATTAAACATTTAAACATAATTGGAAAGTTACTGAAGATTGAAACAAAATAATCAAACGAGCATTTGGAATTCGCTACGAATTCAAAATGTTCGTTTGGATTTCGCCAACTTGCGTCACCTATGGTGTGAGATATTCGCCTCTCGACGAAAGGAAGAGTATACTGTGCAGCAGTTCACTGTTTTACTGTATGGATAAGAAACGTGGCAAATAAAAGTAGACAACACTCGTAGGTTATTAGTAATTAATCATCGATGTCTTCGAAACATAGCCCGATTTAACCAGAATCACCGAGCAGACAATAACGAGGTTAGACGACGAGTATTAAGGAATGGTAGTAAATCAGTAGATGAGGTTGTGAATCTTCATCGACTGAGGTGGTTGGGACATGTGTTACGTTTGCCTAACCACCGTCTACTTCGACGCGCGATGATGACTGATATAGAAGTGGAATGGAAGAGAATAAGAAGTGGTCAAACCAAAATATGGCATTAATACGTGAAGTCACTGAGTGCTAGCTTGAGTCACGTCGGTAAATGCAGACTATCTGGTTGAGGTCCGCGCAAATGCTGTAACTAGTGGCTGGAAACTTTGGGTGACACAGTTCAGGATTGGTCACTGTGGCGCAGGTGTATCCACTTTTTATCCATCCTTAAATCGTGAGCTTACAATTATTTAACAACTTTCTTCCGACGCACCATTTCTTTCTCCTTGAACCATATTCTATATGTTCACTCTTCTCTGTTTCCGTTATTACTATCACTGAAATAACTTCTATTAATATGCTGTTAATCTTGCTGTGCTTTTGAGGTATAGTAACTTGGACCAATGCACACATGTGCCGGGTTCCATGCTGACTATATAAACAATCATCACTGTTGACTTGATGGTCCAGACAAACGCAGTGTTATGAAGATACTTATGGTCAAATACTAATAATCCACGAATATCATTTTCTCTTAAAGGATACGTTTTATATTCATATAGTAAAACACAGAGAACGGTTGCACCAGGACTAGTATACTATACTGGTCCTTTGATTGACAGACGGACGTATCGCATGAGCTACAAATAAAACAAGTCGGCAAAAGTTAAACAAGCTTCCACCAGACACCGATACATCAAGGATGACCAGACATTAAAGATAAGTGACGTAGTTGTCGCGTTCAACTACCTAGCTTTCAATTTATAGTTCGTGTGTTGAAACAAACTAGATATGAAGTAAAACTTTAAATCTAAAAGGGAAAATACGTACCCAAAATTGCGCAATTGTGGCTTAATGCAATCAAAAGACTGCATATTGACAGAGTCATAGAAAACAGGATTATGTTATCTACATATTTTAAGTCAAAAACTGGGTCGCTGGACGATCGATCTCTGAAAATTCAGACGAGGATAGCATTAATTTTAGTCGCAAGTCTGTAATTAAATGAAGCCTAATAAATATACTCATCTTGAATTCGAAACCTGCTCGAGCTAGATTTCGTGTTTGTTGGCACTCTTCGTCAAGGCGTATCTCCATTCTAGAGGGAATCTAAACTCCCTGTGGAAATCGAGCTCGTGCTACTTAATTTCAACCTGAAGTAATACCACTAACATATTCGGGCAATAATTGATTTCCCATAGGAGTGAGATATTTAAATTGATCGTTCTCTGGGCAGTGACCAAAGTAACGTTTCCCTAGGTCCTTCTGATGTAACGGGAAGTCAAGACGGATGACTAACTTAAAGAAATATTTTTTAGAAGATTTGATGGTACATGCAACAAACATCTTGCCTTTATTGTTTTTATATTACCCTCACCCTGACATCCTGTTTGACGTATCAATTGTTATTGCATCGATTTCCATTTATACACAAGAATCAATAATTTGTGCACCTATTACTCGATATCGAATCATTTAAACTAGTGACTACATTGTGACTTTATCCATAGGATATCATCATCACTGAAGACTAAATAAGTATGGCATTCGTCACTACTAGCTAATCAATCAATTTAAATATTCGAATACCTCTGAAATTATAAACAGATCACCGATTTTAAGAAAATAGATGAGTTATTGCATCCGAATAATTAACAGCGATATCTAATGCTATCCATTTTATTGTTCACTCTCACGATACTTACTACATCTCAAGCTTTAGATAGAAAATACGGCTGAAGAACAGATGTACTAAACCGCGGTTAAAATGGTCTTCATGAACACTTCGATTAAAAGGCTACAAAGACTAACTACCAATCAAATGTAAACATCTACGACAAAACTATTAATAGTGTTGTCATCTCGTCTTATTACAATAACTGATTAATGCGCTTTGATAAAAACCTAAAATTAATGATTACAAATAAATATCTAAATCTGAAGCAAATACATTTTGATGAATGACTCGTAATTGTAGGATTTGAAGAGAATTTATCAAAAAGAATGTTCTTCATTCAAACATCTATAAATTAATAAATATAGAGATATCTAAGCAATCGAAAAGCTAAGACTTAAGAATGTCATTGATTCTCGTGCTTCGGCTCACAGCGCTTAAGGCGTTCAACTTTCAGACAGTAAGTCAATAAATACGAATGCCGCCACAGTTACTACATTTTCAGCGACTTTCGGGTATCACAATCTTGAAGTGAAGTAGAAGACCTTTGCCTGGTGACTTACATAAATAAACAAATGATTCATACGTGGATTAAGAAATAACAAAAAAATTGGTATATTAAATAGAGAAAGTATCAACTTCTAACAAACTCACGTTGTAATTCATGTTTAATATCCTCAGTATGTGATGTATTTGTACGATTTCTTGAATCATAACGTGTAGTTGGAGCTTCAGAACGTTTACGCTCTTCTCTTAGCTGGGATTCCAGTTCTTCAACCCGTGCATCTAATTCTGAACGTATACTAAATAACTGTCGAATTTGTTTATCTGTAAAAAGAAGTTAATAACATCTAGAATTAATCTGAAGTGGAATATATTTTAACATATTTTGCTTGAGACGTTTTGTTATCAATAGCTTAATTTGGAGATTGCATTTCTCGTGGACTGACATTTACATGGATACCACAGAGAAACATGGTAGTATGAAATCTCTCAACCATATGTACCTACAACGTCACCGAAGAGTAAAACCAGGACTTTCAGAAATGGCAAGTGTTATCATTTAGATCAATAAATTGATATCCAATAGTACACATCGCCATTTCACGACTATTATTCATTATCACCAGTGACATTTGTCTTAAATTCGACACAGTTGAGGTTTACGTGCAATAAAAACTCGGGAATTATTGAAGAAGTTAGCCATTGGTGATAAAATATGAAACACTGAAAGCAAACTCAACAGTATAAAAAGTAATGCGCTCAGTGAGACCTGAAGATTCTGAAACTGGTCATTGACTGAAGTAGCAAGTTTGTACTGTTGACGAGCCTCATACCAGGATGAAATAGTTCAGCACAGGGTAAATACTATTGATCATATAGCTAAGGTTAATTTGTCATGTACTCCGTTTTCACTAAATTATTGTTATGGATGACTGTCACTCGAAACTATTTAATGTTTGATTTCTATGGCTGAATATTTTTTGCATCTGTGCATTTTTCACTAACAAACATTCAATTCTTTACTGGCAAACAGCTTTCAGTAATGACAAAAAAATATTTGCACACTGTCTGTATTTTGGTCTGCAATAACAACTAAGAAAATTATAATATAAGTACGACATAAGCAATTAATCACCAAACGAAAGACGAGTACATATACCAGCATTCTTTGCTTAGCATTCAGAATTGTAGAAATAAGTAGTAAAATGTGGAAAAAAGTTCATTTCTATGACAAGATATAAGTAGTCGTAAGAAACATAGAAATTGTATTTAAGTATCGAGCTTGCTGACACAAGTCACTAACTAGAGATTAATCACCTTAAGTATCTCAGTTCAACAGGTGAGTCGACGTTCAAATGGATTAGAAACAAATAACACTGAAACTGGGTGATATATTATTGCTCAATCTAATTAAAAGACTCTGAATATTCTCAGTATCTTCACGAAACATAACTATATCGTCTGCGGCTTGATACGATATATTTATTGAACATTAAACATTTTACGCATAACATGAGCCCTTCATGTCTCTTACATAACAGTAAAAAAATGCATCTATCACAATATCAGAGTATGTGTTTTCAATGTCCAGAAAAGTAGTACCTTTGACATCTGTACAAACGTATCCGCTTGCTTGTTTGTTAAATTAAACATTAATAAATAAGAGGAAGAAATTCAATTACATCCAATAAATCGTGGCTATTATAAGGGTCAAATTACATTCACTTCATGCAGACATACAAGAATATACAGACATGTTAATACACCATACGATTCAGCAACCAGCATCCGAATCAAAAGAAGAAAAAGTATGTCAAATCAACCAACGACTTATTAATGACGATGGTGCTGGTGGGGGTAGCTTTAACCGATACAGTACAAGTACTTACATTGTAAAATAAGTAAATACCTTCATTTACAAGAAACACAATTTAAGAAAAACAATTCCAATCAGCTTCTGTACTCTTTCTCGATCAGTTGAACGATAATAATAATAATAATAATAATAATAATAATAATAATAATAATAATAATAGTAATAATAAATAAATAAATAAATAAATAAAGTTTTTATTCTCAAGTATCATTGTGTACATGAGAGCATGCCAGTTTACAAAATATTTTATGTCAACATCACCACTGTAGCATTATATAATGCACCAAAAATGACATTTAGTTAAAAAAAATTTGGTAAACATAGTTAAATGTTGGGTGCATAAACTAATAGTTCCCAAATATGCTGTACACCGTCTTTTTGTTCTAAGATGAACAAAACAAATGCGTACACATGGAAACATACAAAATATGCATACTTGTATATACATACAAAGATTATGGCTTAAATTAGTGATAAGATCTGAACTAGAAAATGTATTAAGAAATTACGAAAAAGTAGCATCTTGTAAACGAGTGGTCTACCAATAAGAGAACCCGACTTCTAACTATTAAGTCAAAGGTTCGAACGCTACCCCATGTGATACAGTTTCAGAAGTCGGATAATTTCACTAGTGTCCACATAAAATGTTTGGCGTAAAATTAGAGCACTAAACTGCTAAATAAAGGCTGAAGCTATCCTAAATGTCTAAAATTATCACTAAGTATGTCATGTACTCAACTTTTTATCAGTTTTCCTTATATTTATACAGAAAGTGCTGAAAATTCGGTTGTGATTGTCACTGCAGATGACAGTTCATGCTCTAAGTGTTATTATCGTCTGGAACGTTGGACTGATCTACAGCAACATTTCCTCCCAGATAGTTTCTGGATATCTTCGGTCGTAAGTAAATCTTTAACAAGTCCTGAGAAAAAATGATAACAGATAACTAAATATAGAACTAAAACATAGTTCAGCAAAATAAAATGTAGTTATCTTCGATACATTACCTAGTACAAAGGATGGGGTAATACATAAGACCTGTATAAAAAAGGGTGAATGAGTGAAGATAATAGGTAATTGGCATATTAGTAGATGAAGACTACCTGTTTAACATATGCACAGTTGCAACCAGCTAATGTCCACATTGGGTGACATGGCTTAGAATCCGCCACAATGACAAAGGTACATTCACTTTTTTATGTTCCATTAGATCCTGAGCTTAGAAATTTTTTTATACCCTTTGCTACACAAATCAACTTCTTCCCGAATTATATTCTCTATTTTTATCACTGCTTTTATTACTACTACTTCTGCCGCCACTTTAGTATTCATCGTGCTGTACTGGTGTACCGTAGTACTCTGAACCGGAGCCAGGTCCTACGTTGTACAGGAACTACTGACTTCTAACAACATTAAGTGTGAGGGACTTTGATACCAACCAGTTACTCAGACAAAAGTAGCTAGAACAAGGTTCAAATTTACAACTTCGTAGTTGGAAATTAAACACTCAAACCACTGCGTTAATGGTCCCGAACTCAGTACAGGTTCACGAATTAAACTTTGGGCAACACATCTATTGAGAGTGAGAGTAAATCAATATGTAGTAAAATTCAAATATATGATTAATTAATCCAAAACCTAATGGTTAATTAAGCAAATTAGTCGCACGTTGTGTAATTACACCAAATAACTGAAGGACAACAACTCAGAGAACATATAGCAACAGCTCAAACTGTCACACTTCAATAACCACCACACAGAATATCGCATAGAACTAAAACAAATGCTGTAGGATTAAAGTAAACATAGAGATTGAATTTATCAACAAATTTTACTCAAAGATAAGCATTTAAAACTCATGAGTCCATTAAAGTAACCAACTTCATTCAAATTAGTTGTCTGATTTTGACAAAAGTAAGTCATAATCAACGTAGAGTCCAGTACAAATATGTGTCAGCTCAAGTTAACACAACCACCTAACATAATCCGATAAAATTAAGAAAAATAGTAAGTGAGTCGAAATAAATCTAGTAGTAATAATAATGAAAGACCAAACAATGAGAATATGGTTCCAGAAGAGGAAGTGAAAAAGTACGTCTGAGGGAATATTAGAACTAAAATCTCAGATGACCTAGGATTCTTAGCCCTTACAAAGGCTGAAAAATGACAAAGTATTTTATATAGATCACTTTGCAGAACAAATACATAACATATGTAAGCATATACAAAACTTACCTAACGTTGTCTCCGACAACGTATTTAAAAGTTCAGCTGTGGATTTTGTTATTAAAACCATTTCAGGTAAGCGGATTGGTTTATCACCATTCTGTTGTACTAATGAATTTGATTTTGAATGATCATTATTACAGGATAAGCCATTCATCATTACTAAATCATTTGTATTATTATTATTAATGGATTTCTCTTTATTCAGATGTGCATTTGTTGCTGCTGCCACTGTTACTTCATCCAAATTATTATCAGTATTCGCATCACCACCGATTAGCACTAAACCATGTTCAACAATCAGCTGATCACGTGCTTCCACTTGGTGACGTGCATAATTCAACCGATGTGTCAATTCAACAATCTGCATTTTTTGATAAGCCAGGTCCTACAAAAAGAATTAAGTATGTGAGGTATAAATAGAGACGTAAAGCTATATAAACTAACAGTGGAAGAAAAATAATCAGATATGGATCTGATTTAAACAAAGTATATACTGATAATCTTATTTACTAGGTACAGATTCTTAATACTTGCATGGAACTAGACTCAAGTGGTGTGAGAACTGTGTAGGCGGTTGTCAATTTCCGATTGTCTTTTTGAGGGACCTAGGAAGAAAAAAGGGTTAAAGGTAGTCTTGTCGACATGAAAGCGTGACTGCGAGCTAAAGTAACAACTGATTGAGGCTAGTCGACAACCACCATTCCGTAAGCAGATTTTAAATCCTTATCTCCGGACACGGAAATCTGTAAATTAAAATAAGGTGCGCATATTGGGAGCTAACTTATTCTAAACCCTCCTTCGAAAGTAAATAATCGTTATCCCCCGTCGTGTAAAAGCGCGATGAAAATATCTTTCTACAGTTCTGAGAATGATTGGAATTATTATTAAAAGTTCTACATAAATGAGATTATGCAGAGATATTTTAACAAAATCGAGAAGGGAAAACTAGTAATAAACTAAGGAAAATTAATGAAACTACACCGCTTTCGAGGTTGTTAAGAGATACTTTGGACTTGCGCGGATGGTTCAATAGCTGTCCGGCTTCAAAATCAAAAGGTCATATTGAGAATTTCTGCCGCATTGTGGTTACATAACAAGTTTCATCAAGATTGGGTTGTGGTTAAGCACAGTAGCTTAGTGAATAATGCGATGGAGCAAAAGGCAAAGAGAAAGAGTAAACATCAGTGCTGGGGCGTAGACACGCAGTTAATGAATCCCGAAATGGGACGAAACGCGTATCCTGAGTTCTGCTGATAACTACAGTCTAAATTAAGCAAAATATATTTTTCTGATTTGATTTGTAAAAAAACAGCCATCCAAGCTGGAGAGGTTGTATTGCCCCAACCGACCCCAATAGATAGACAGTAACTTAATACATTAGTGCTTTAAATTGGTCTAACTACTTCAGGTTTAATACCTAACTATTTTTACTCATAGTAGGAATGTAGAAGCATGCACTAAACAAACGACAGGCTAAAAATTTCGATTTACACTATAGATGACTAGTTTGTCTCCGTTGCGCTAAAAACTGAACGTAAAGTGAATATGCCGACTTATATATTATAATGAACTTAAGTTGTACTTTCAAATCACTAAGTAACTGATATCTCACTTTTTGACAGTAACAGCCTAGAGCAAAGAGAGGATTATTTATCAACAAAATTGCATTTTGGTAGGTACTCTAATAAATCGTCTAGTTCAATAAATCACAAAGGATCTATCGGTGATTAACCTCCAGTTTTATTAGACACCAGCGCATCAAGTTTACTGCAAACAGTCAGCTAATTAGCTTTCCATATTTGAAATATATGTTCAGTCTAGTAACGCTTCATCCCTTTTAACAAGCATGAAACTCAGTTAGTTATCTTCAGAAGGCCCTTTTTCTTGGTAGTATCTTCCTAAACAGATTGAAGTAATTTAACTGTTTCGCTAATAATGTGCCAAGTTGTCTCAACGGAGACGATTTAATACACTGCTGAACCAACTGTATTTCACCCTTCATGGTGGAAAGGAATGATGATACACGCAATCAATGTTATTGTTTGGTTAAAGATGAAAATTTTGCCGTCAAATGGGATAAGAAAATGTGTAAACCAGTAATCCATAAGGTAAATGTTTTCAGTATAGATGTATGCGGCGATTAATCGGTGAGCTGATTTCTAAACTTTTTAGTACGTAGAGTAATACTCTTGTAAAAATAAATACACTTATTCCCAATTTACTTTACAGAATTTTGTAGAAACTCGAAAAAATATTCCTCAATTGCAAAAGCATTACTAGTGATCGTTAAAAAAACAGAGTTCCATGGCTTCTGACTTCTTTCAACCAACTAAAATAAAAGCAAACACTTCGAATAGGAAGCATACACTTTGGTCAGTTTGTATTATGATGCTTCCAACAATGCAATCCGTTTGATTATACAAAGCAGGCTGTAACGTAAGAGTCTAATCCCAGAACTAAACTTTCCAAACTTTATCAAACACACCAACGGTGTGAATAGTAGATAAATCCACAGAGTACTATAAAATATATTAAAAGGTATCTAAATAAAACTAACCCGTTTATTTTCTAGGAATGTTTTATTCAAAGAAGCATAAGCATCCGTAAGATCTTCTAATTTGTCTTTCAACAAATCAACTTCATACCTTGATAAAATGAAAAAGAAAGTATGAGGAAAATTTCTCGCTGAAGCAGTGGGAAAGTGAGCAAATTCTGGTCGTCTTACCTCTGTTTTTACTAGTTTACTTAAATGTGGGGTCAGGACGAATGAGCAGCCCACTAAGTGAGTGCGGGTTCGAATATCACTCCTGATATCAAACAGCCGTGGAGTAATGGCTTAGTGATCAAGGCATTTGACTCTAAGCCATTAGAAATCAGGCTCTTATTTCATCCAACCTAATTATGTTTGAGCAACTAGGTCGTAGATTGTACCCAAATATATTGTGGCTTTAAGATGAATAGGCAAATCTGTGATGGTTAATAAGTTGCATGGCCACAACATTTTGTTTCCAGTTTGCTATTCTAATATATTCATCCTATAAACAATCAACTGTAATTAACTACTCTAATTATTCTTGCAAGTTTATTTCTGTTTAGTAATCTGTATCATATACAAACATGATAAAGTATGTACATAAGCTATTTATTGATACTTAACACTAATGTAATTAGCTTGTAAGAAGTTTATGAGAATCATCGAAATAAATGTGCACAAATTGTTCTGCTACATATAAAAACAAATAATTTGAAATATTTGCAGTTGAATGAAATAAGGTTAAATAAGTAAATCCATGTCTGTGCTCACTGAGCCGTAAAAGAAGCAACATCAATCACGATTATTTAGTTACATGGCGTCGAATAATTCACTTATTTAAACAGTACTCTGGTGATTTTGATAGTGAGAGAACTTTCATGACAAACATTAAAACATCGGCTGACATTTACCTTCTTTGTTAATGATCGAGAATAGTGTGTAAAGATATTTAATTGTAATATATGACCAGACAGATCGGACACCAGTAACCCCATGTTAGATAGAAGTAACTGTTTAAACGATATACTCCTCTTTTCTTCAGTGACCAGTATTCGATACGCAATATCTAATAACGCAAATTTAAATGCATAGTGCCGCTTTGTTTTGAAGCGACACTAAGATAATATTAAAACATATACACTTACGATGACCTAGATATATGCAGTCTCGAATAGAACGGGAAGCATATCCCTAATCTAACTAATATCCAGAAAAATACCACTAAACCATTACCTAGGTAACAGTCTATACATTAACCTATATATATATATATAAAGCTAACTGAGTTCGTAAGTACCAAGAGTTGGATGTGAGAAATAGTTGGGTCGAAAGTTACATCCTAGATAGCAACATTTAAATACGATTTACAATACCTACTTTAAAAGTTGTTTCTCATTGTCCAGCTGCACATTGGATAGCATTGCTCCTTTAACTTTTTCTTCCAACTGTATCAATTGGGACCTTAGTTCACGTGCATCCAAATTCCTTGAGCTGACTGATGATGCTAAATCAGCTGAAGAACGCTGGCTACTTAGGCGCGAAGTACCCCCAGAATTAACCTGTATGCGTGATGAACAGTAAATAGGTTCATTTAAGAAAAGAGTTGTGTTGATGAGTAATTGGCGTTTGTTTATAGAGAATAAAAAGGAATAATTAATATGTAACAATATAAACTTATTTTAGTAAAAATTTCAACAAAGTACAATGACGAAACAAAAAGGATTGTTACCCAACTATATGTTCCTTATTAGCAATTACGTCAAGTTCGGTTTAATTTTACCTCTAAGTGTGAGTCCTAAAAAGTTTAGTCCTGACTATACATATGTATACAGATTGCTTTTGTAAAATCTAGCAACGAAAGTTAAACAAGAACTTCGAATCAAGGCATAACTTTCAACCCTTGAAATTCAGAACAGAAAGTATGAAATATCAAATACGAATTTATGGTAAATACAGTAGGGACTTACCCTAATAATAACATCAGGACGCTCACTACTACTATCGTCCTTACTCTCCTCCTAAAAATGAACTTATTTTGATATGTGGAACAAACTTCGCGTCTCATTTTTTCAAGTTCCTTGTGTTTAATTATTCTGCCCTCTTCAATGAGCTGTTGATTGGCGGCACGCTGCATTTCTGTCTATAAAAGGTTGAGAACGTGAATCTAGCTGACACAAACCTCCTGTGCTGCGCGTCCCATATCTGATATATCTGTGTATGGAACATGCCGCGAAGCCATAATTCATCTGTAAATCTAAATAAAACATGAAATAACTTTCTATCAAGAATATACCGGTCAATGGATTGTATTGCACACATTTTGCACAATAAAAGTGACTAATGTGCACAATTTAGTGGCATCAGAGAAAATGCCATTGCATTAACCTATTTTTTAAATATAGAACATAAAAGTGGTTGCAGGTGCTGAGTTACAATTATGCTAGGATGTAGGCTAGTTTCTACTGTGTGTACTACAATAGGAATGCTCGAATTGCTTGAGGATAACACTTATTAACCAATACCGTAAGTTGCTATTACTGTTGGTTGGGTCATTATTGTTATGGTACGCACGATCGTATGTTAACCTTCGCGTCGGTAATAAACGACGTAAAACTTGGCATAATTGTGTACCAGTCCAAAGTGACTTACTATGTTGATATATTTAAATGAAATTAACAAGATGGATGAAAATGAACCATAAGATGATTATGCCTAACATTCGACCAACCTACCAGAACTGATAAGATTTCCTAAACAAATAGTGACCAATATACTCAGCTACTTTACTTCAAATGAGCGATCTATCTGATGATACAGACCAATTCATAAGATACAGTTTACAGTTAAAAGAGAAAATGTTTTCGAAACATGATTGTATTCTTAATTAACGTATCCACGATACATTCAACTCTTAGCGGGGTTGAAAAGGCTATGAGTAATTTGAAGCAAGATAAAGCCCCAAGACCTGATAGGTTAAGTCTAGATATCTTTAATAATATTGGTCCAGTCTTAGTAGATAGGTTGACAGATATGTTAGCCAAAGTCTTAGGACTGAATGTCATCCCATCTGACTAGTCTCGATCTCTGATTGTTCCAGTTTACAAAGAGACAGAAATCTTCTTGTGATAATCAGAAGAATTAGTTTGACTAACATATTGTTTAAACTATTAACCGATGTAATCATTCGACGTTTATCTGACTCTATGGAACTACAACTAGGGAAAAGCAGGTTGGTTTCAGATTTGGGAGAGAATGCGCTGACCAAATATTTGTTCGTCGTCCGATTCTAGAACATGTTTATCAACATCCGACAATAGTGGTATTCCATGACTTGATGGCAGTTTAGATTTCGTAGATAGAGAAGTTCTGTGGCACTGTTTGCTATCAAAAGGCATACCACAACAGTATATAAATTTCATAAAGACTCTTTACTCGAATACGACTGGTCGATTTAGAACTTATGAAAGCTGTCACGAGAATTGTCAACCTAAAGTGGGATTTGTCAGGGTTACCCATCTCATATATCCTCTACAACTTAATTTCGTCATAGATGTTTTCACAGAAATCTCACTTTCACTTAACTCTTCACGAATTAATCTTCTTCCAGGAAACCCTCTCGTCGATTTAAAATACACAGACGATATAGTCCTACTAGGTGGAGTCGTTGACAATATGCAGTCTCTTGAACACTAAGTAACAATCCAAGTATATTCGGGAAACGTTCCTCTTCATACAAATGCAAAACTTGGCTCCAGGACTGATCGCATGGATTGGTCATAGGGAATGAAGTAGTTGAGCGCGTTGACCACCACTTACCTCGAAGGTTTCAGCACCCCCCCTCTTCACTTGGTGGATCGTTGTCTAATGAAATATCGGCACGGATTGATAGTTTGCTTGACTTTCACCAACTTACATCACTTATGGTATAAACGAGATATTTGTCTTTCTAAGGCTGAGTATACTGAGCAACAGTCCGCTGTTTTAACTTGTAGGTGCAAAACACGGGCCGTGAAAATGGAAGACTAACTTGGGCTTCAGAAATCTTTACAGTATCACTCGTATATCGTGGAATGACAGAATAAATACTACTTATGTTAGACACAAAGTACTAGGAAGACATGGTAAATGTGTCGAAGAGGTTGTACACAATTACCGACTCAGGTGGTTGAGTACTGTGATACGTATCCCTGACCACCGCCTACCTGCGTGAGGTATGAGTAGAATGGAAGAATAGAGGCGGACAAACCAAAACATGGAATCAGTTCATGAAGTCTTCGACTGTTGGTCTCAACCATATTGGTAGATGAAGACCATCTAGTTGGGTTCCCACTGATAACAACAATTAAAAGATGGAGACAGTGAGTGACGAGGCTCAGAATCGGTCAGATTGGTGCAAGTGCATTCACTCTTTATCCTCATTTAGATACTAAGTTCTATGATTTTTTCATACACACATATACTTTATTATCTCCTGTTGTCGCGTTTTCCTCGGAAATTCGATACTGTCGTGGTAATGTGGTATGGTAACTCGAACATATAAGCACATATGTCAGGTTCTACGTTGTTAATGACTGACTGGAAACTGCACTGTTAGCGTCTTCATTCAACAGTGCTGTTATTTGTGCGCTTCATATTGATGAGCGAATTTCGAGTAAAACAAACCTCTGAGAAATTAAGTAGAATAGGCAATTCTTAAATAATTTATGAATATTACATTTGGTAGACGTGGGTGTGATGAACTGTCAGATCAGATTAGACTGATGGATAGGATACTTTAGGAACAGCTCAATAAGTCTCCATGTATGTATGTATGTATGTACAATCAATATAAAACCTGGCACAAGTGTGCATCGGTTCAAGTTGCCATACCACCATGGCACCGCAAGATTAACACCACCACCATTAGTAGAAGTTACTTCAATAAAATAAAATAATAATAGTAACAAGGAGTGCGAACATATAGGATATAGTTCAGGAAGCGTTGAAAGAAAGTTATGGAATAATTTAAAGCTCATGATTTAAGGGAGGAAAATGAGTGGATGCATCTGCGCCATTGTGACTGATTCTGGGCCATCTCACTCAGTGTTTCTAGCCACTGGTTACGGTAATCTTAGGGAGAATGGTTCAGTTTGGGCTAAATACACAGTGGATGTAATCCTATTTGATTGATCTTGACCAGTAATCAACTGTTTACAAGGACTGAAATTCTCCTAAAATAACCACGAAGAAATTAGTTTGAGTACTATCTCCAACAGTCACTTAACGCCTGTTTTGAGCTTATAAACAGAAAAATCAAGGAAATTAGGATGGTTTCTGATCTAGACTTGACTGTACTGACCAAATATTTAACCTTCGTTAGATTTCGACGCATAGGCATACATACCGATGCTAAATTGTAGCTGTACTTGTTGACCCTAAAGTAATAAGCGACTTCGCTGAACAGGATACTTTGCGATAGTCTCGGACCAAAAGATGTACTGAAAAAGTAAGCTATGTAAACCGTTCCTACTGGAACTCTATTAGTTGCGCCAGACCTTATGAAGAAAAGTTATAAGAACGTCGAGTGGCATTTCTCGGAGCTGTACACTGTTCCCAACCTTGGAATTAACTCGTTGACATAACAATAAACCAAGAAAAATATCCTAGAAGCCAAGATCGTCAGCAGCAGTTAAAAACTGAGAAGGGTTGGTAACAAATATTAGTTACTCAAAGAAAAAATAAAACTAATAGTGAGGTCTAATGTGAATATGTGCGGGCAAATGACACAATTTGAATGAATGAACTTTAGAATGATTTAATTTTCATAAACTCATGAAAAACTGCATCAGATATTGTCTACTTCGAAGTTTGACTGCAGAGCCCGTAATTGTGACCCTCGTGGGATAGGTCTAACAATTTCTAGCTGCATCATATGCTCAAACTCCTTTGCAACCGCAAGCTTATATAAGGGTAATCAAATAAAAGCATCTGAACTAATCTTCGTTTTGAATCAAGTTACCATCGTTGTGAATTAATAATTAATCCCTTTGTTACAATTATCGAACGAAGTGCATTAACGCCTTATCGTCGCAGGAATTTGGACTTGATGTGGTTGCTTACTTTGTTTCATAGTACTGGTTTTTAAGGATAGAAAAACTACTGAACATATTTGGAAAATTGAATCCCAAAATAATCTAGGTAAACCATATTACCACTAACCCATTCTTCCTCACTCATTGAAACTATGGTTACTGTTAATGTATTCTTTACATTATGATTACTGACTGTTATTCATAATTTACCAGTTTAATTAGATCGGCAACCAAAAAAAACAAAGGCGTGATAGTTTCCATCAAACAACTCTCGTAAAAAGGACCTGCTACTTATGGTAAAGTCAGGTTATCAGCAACAGTCTCGGAAAAATTGCATGTAAATGTCTCAAAAATAAACGGTACCAAGCAAGTTCAGAAATTCGCAAACTAAATGACTAATTACACTCGGCTTAATAAAAAAACAATATTTATGACTCGTATGTTCTGGCTACAAAGTTTCACACTTATAAAAGCTATATTATCAGAAATATAGAGCAAATATCACAAGAACTGCAAAGAACAACAAACCAACTAGATTATTTCAAAAACAGCTCCAGGTTGGTCAAACGTCCAAAAATCAATGTCCAAGGTCAACAAAAGACATATATCAACACTGTTTCGTGCTAAAAGCAGTACGTCAGTAAACGCTAATAATCCTTGTAAATTGTAGTCCCGTGAAAACTTCACCAGACTCTAAACGCACTAATAGAAAGTTATAACACATATCATTAAATAACAAAAGTAAACTGTTGGAAAAAAAACATGATGTGGCAAATAAGTGGCAAAATCAATAGATCTACGGGCCCTCGTCATTGATGCTGCCAATGCCTATTTTAATGAACACGACTAGCTGAAGACACTGGGTCAAATATCATGACACTACACCATGTGGGATGCGGTTCCTTCTCTAATCAGCTAGCATAGATGTTACTACTTCGTTCGTGCCCTACTCACGACCAAATGTATCTTCTTTGTCCATCAGTACCTTCTGATTTCTTCTTTTTTGTACGTGTGGGTTTAATCGTTAGAAGCAATTCTGATTATACGGCAAGCGTAACATGATCATACACATGGTGCATTATACCCTTAATGTACACATTAACAGTTAGTGCAGTGTTCCTATTTGCTTTATGACTGTGTTATTTCAGGTTTTCCACCTCGCACAAAACCTGTATGCTAAGGGTATTCTTCTTGTTGAACTAGCTTTATGCTAACTCTGAGATGTTCTTGTCTAGTTCGAAGTAAAGGTGACGGACCAGGTCTAAATTAACTTCTTAGCATTTATGCATTAAGATTAAACCACCTTTTAATCTCCAGTAAAAGAGTGCAGAAGTTTAACTGTACACATTGTCGTATGTTATGTCACACAACTCCGAAATTGAAGTGGTGGCGTTATTTTTAACTTGTTTCAGGAGGTCAGATTATTATACCTGACTCCTCTGTGGTTGATAGCGTTACCTTTAAAGTATGATTGACCTTGCAACCTTATGGGATCTAGCTATGACGTAGCACGGTAAAGCTCATACATACCCTAATTTCTGTTTTCGATGAGCAGCTTGGACGCTATAAACTCAAGAAAGCCTGAACCATGAGCAAACCCAGTTCTATTGTCTTATCGTGGTGACTGTCGGTTTTCGATAGGTGGCTGACTTATCCAAATTATCGAACTTAGTAACGCCTGGGATTCTTCTGTTTAAGGTCTCACCTCCCTTGTTTATTTGGTAGGTAGTCGCTTATGATTTTTCTGTTTTTTGTTAATCCTTCTGGAGATCACTTCAACTCATTAGATGACTACGCCGAGTTAAAGGTAATTAGCTGAGAACCATTCTGCACATAGATAGAATCGAACCCACAACGCCACTATCATGCGGAATCAGAGATATGACATTCACTATAGAAAATATCACTAAGGCTATCACTACGCTAAAACACTCATGTACCCTAGACCCTGATGATATACCAGCTAATGTACTTAAAAGTGGTGGTACTGACTTCCACTTGGCACTGCTTAAGCTGTTTAGAATATTACTCTCTACTGCATTCTACTCTACCCTATGGAAAACTACATATGTCATTCCTAAGTTTAACTATAGACCTGTAAGGAATATAGAGAACTACCGTCCTACCAACCTAACCTCTGCTGCATTGAGAGTAATCGAAAAAATAATTAGGGAGGAATTACTCCAATACTTGCTTAAAAACGAACTGCCCTCCCCTTCCCAACACGGTTTCTTAAAGACTAGGTCGTGTGAAACATGCTTGTTAGACTATCTAGATGACATAACAACACAACGAGACAAAGGGCTCCTAGTGTCCGGTTTATTTCTCAACTTTAGTAAGGCTTTTGACAAAGCCTTATATAAGCAACTGCTCATTAAACCAAAGCCATACGGGGTCAAAGACCCACTTCACTCATGGTTCGCATCTTTCTTGGAAGGGAGACAGCAAACACTAAGGTTTACTAGCAGTCTATCATCACCTAAACCAATTACCAGAGGCGTTATACAGGAAAATGTACTGGGTCCCTTATTGTTCATCATTTACATAGACGACATAAATAACGTTATAAAACATGGCCAACTGTATTTATGTGAGGACTATCTGAAGGTATTATATAGCTGTAAACCGGGTGCTTTAGAAGAATGTATGACTCTAGTTCAAGGGGACCTTGACAACCCAACTGCCTGGAGCCAAAAATGGCAACTACCACTTGACTACAGTAAATGTGGAATCATGCACTTCGGCAACCATAAGCCGCAGTTGACGTTCTATCTAAATAAGTAAAAGATCCAATTACTCTAATCAACAAGCGAATCGGGTATTAAATATCCTGGTAACTTAAAGTTCACGGAACACGCCTCTTCTACAATCTCCATAGCTAGGGGATTAACAGGCTTCCTTCTTAAGAGCTTCCATACAACGGAGGCTCAGCTTACTTCGTTCAAGATATGTGCATGACCCACGCTCGAGTACTGCTTATTTATCTTTCAGAGCATGAATAGCATAGATAGGATACGTGTAGAGAGTGTACAAAGAAGTTTCACATGTCGAATTCTGGGAACTAACAGTAACATGGACTACACGACTACATGTAAAACACTCTCTTTAGAACCCCTGTGTCGTCGCCAACTGCGACATAACTCAATATTCCCCCATAAAATAATTAACGGAATATCATTCTCGGCTTTGTCTCACCCCCCTCCCACGCAGCCAAACGCCCAGATACGATCTTCGTAACTACGAGGAAACATTACTTATCATTTAGTAACAAGCACAATATCTCTGTAAGTTCTTTATCGTTTTCCACAGCAAACTCTGGAATAAACTACTACAACATATTCGCACTACTAATTCTATCCTAGGACTCAAATGACTGATCGCTCTATATCTAGAATCTAAATATTTGTACCAAATCCTCGACGACTTACCATTTAATGTAGAATCAATCAGCAAAGGCTTATTAGGGTTCGAAAACTGTAAACACTTAAATCGGCACGAGTTATTCATAATCCGAATTCGATTTCCCGCGATATGACATTTTTGTAACCCGTTTAAATCCATGTCGGCAGTGTCGCATTTACAGCGTAGCGGACTGGTCGTTACTTATTGACTCTCAGAAATGTCAACAACATTCATATTTGCGGGGAATTATAGTGAGTCTTCAGTTTAGATTTTTATTATATATTATATTATTATTATTATATTAATCTACTCGTTAAATAATTGTTGTTTGGCCTGTTTCTTACCAGAAATAACTGTTGATTTGAAAGTAGCCTTTGAAAATATGGTGTTTGGCCGACAATTTTTTAGTTGGAAGGATTTAGAGCAAGCAATTGAAGAGTTTCAGTCTGTAAGTAAATAAATTTAATGCAGTCATAGATCACCTTCATTTACTGAGTTCATTCGTAAAGTCGAAGACCCTCATTTTCGTCTTTTAAATACATGTACGTCGTTTTTAAGTTTGCATTTGGTATTAAAAGAAAATCTCATGAGATTGGTCAGAGAAACAAACTGTAGCATGAACCACAATTTTTGCATGTTTAGTTTGAAATTAATGGATTGCAAATCTATGTTTCGTACTGTGCTGAATCTTAAAAAGTATATCGTTCGTCCCAACATCATGACACACAACCATGCCTGCACGAAGTCTTTTATGAGATGCGATCCATTGCTTAGACGTTTACCAGAAGAGAAAAAGGAGAATATTAGTCCATTTCTCCAACAATAAACATCATCTGATGCAACTATGGAATATGTGAGAGATTTGTATCACAAATAGGTAATATTTAGTAATACACGGAATACGAAGTCGAAATTTACCGTAAATGGGTGTGTAGTAATATAATTGTAGCCTTCTGTTCATTTGGTCAAGTGATTGATCATATCCGTAAACAAGGACAGCTACGTGAGCATTATTATGTTGAGGGAAATGTTAGACGATCGATTAGAGTGTGCGTTGACGGAAGATCGAATTCGTTTGTTTCGCTTGTACCTGGAATTTATAGGCATTAATTCGACTTATAACACTATTAGAGCGAAGTAGGAAAGCAACTTTATTTATCATTAGTTGTAGGTTTTCGATGTTTCAGTTGGTAACAACTGATAACAAGTGCCATGGACGTCCGGTAATGTTCGCCTGGACAAAAAATTTACAGCAGACGTCAAATGGATTTTATATATGTTTAAGGATATCATGGGCGATACCGTCTCTATGGAAACTTCCGTAATAGATCCATAGCATGCAGAAACAGCAGCTGTAAGCGTAACTCACAGATACGCTAATATTTAACTTTGTTCGTTCCATGTATGTCGCGCTATATGCAGAAGGGTGAATTAATCTTAGATAACATTATATTATTTTTATTAGACTCATGATCGTCATTCCGAGGCTTATCTGTGCCACCTAGTTAGCAGTTATTTCAGAATGGCAACAGAGTTGGCACCTAACTTCATGAAATGTCTTTAAAGATACTGGATGCTCAAAAAATATATGTGGGCCGCTGGTCATACGGATCAGACAGTAACCTTAGTGAAAAATACGAATAACAGAGTGGAGTCTCTACACAGACACGCTAAGCGATATCTTCAATACAGAGATTCTTTGCACAATTGTATTTTCAAAGCTTATAATTGGAACTTAAGAGCATCGTAACGATTAAACATTTAGGATGAAATTTTTACTACCAGACGTTATGCTTACAGTGTATCTGCTAGTTTGTGGCATCTCTTAAGACATCTGACGAAATTTGTTACAACAGAAGTTCTATACCAACTTCAAACTGTAAACGACATGTTTGCCAGCTTGGCCACTCAGAACTACGTGTTCGTAAGCGATGGATCCTCATCATAAGAAGTGGATCTGATTTCCAGTGAGCGCAGTTGTTGAACGTTTACTAAGTGCCCTTAACCCTGTAGCCACATGTTGCAAGCATATTTAAGGGGTAGTACTTTTACTAGTAAGTGTTGTCTTTGTTGCGATTTATTAAGTCGACAGTCTAAATTATTCTAGAACACAATAGACGTTGGATGCACAGTTCCAACGCAAGTGTCTCAACGGACTGCGCTACTCCGTTTCACAAGCCGCCTAGACAACAACTTCAAAAGATGGTCAGTACACAAAGGAATGCAAAGCTGATTTTTCAAAGGTTTGGTGAAAGCTTTGCAATGCGGGTGTTTACGAAGAAAAAAATCATACGTAAAGGATTCTTAGGAGATAGGCAGAAAATAAGTTTGGGTATTTTCTCATAATCTAGTGTATTTTTTGTCTTCTAAAAGTTCCCTAACCACCTCATTTTACTGAAGATCCCTGTTTGTATTTTAGCGGTAAATAATTCCCAAAATAAATAGTTACATAAGTCCTCGACATTGATGCTGACCATGTTAGTTTTAGCGGACAACTATCTACAGACGCTCGGTCACGCATCATCTCCAAATCACGTCACGCCGCACTGTTGGAAGCATCTCTCTAGTTTGCCAGCCTAGACGTTGCTATCCCATTGACGCTCAAATATAACTTCTTTTTCATCCTTCATTGCCTTCTGACTTATCCTCGTTCGTCAGAGTGGGTTCAGTCGTTAGAAGTTGCTCTGGCAATACCGCAAACGTAACTTGGTCATATACCGGATACACTTCAGTATCATCCAATATTAACGAATCGACTATAATAAACAATTAATGCTTAACAATTGCCTTTTGCATTTTTACATATGCAGTAATACTGAATGGCACATGTTAGATTTCATAGTGTACGCACACTACATGTGTCATATGATGGGAGTTGACTTCAAACTTCCCTTGTCTGTAGGGCGGAACCTGTTTTATGTTTACGGCTATGTAATACTATTCTAACATGAGCAAGTATTCAGTAGTGATGTTTGAAATACTTTAATATGTGCTATTCGAACTCACGCATATAATGTTTAACTGGCACTACCTATCTATCAGGACTTCCTAATGTAAAAAACGCCAGACGTCTACGCTACAGACTATGATGCCAACACCTAGTAAATTAAGATATACCATCAAATAGCTTCACGATGACAGTAGTTAACACAAAGTGGGTTATATAAACTTCAGTTTTGCAATGTTAAACTTCCTTGGAACATTTTCATTACTTGTTGGTAACCTTCAGGAGCCCTCTAAACCGTTCCACAGATGTTTTATAGGTATTTTCGTCCATCAAAGAGCGAAAATATTTACAAAACTTGGGCGCCGAGTGTATGTAAGACATACGAATAGAATGTATTTGTAAATAATCTCAGCGGATGAAATTAAAGAAAAATTCCAACGTTTTGCTTGGCAATTTGGTCCGAGCTTCTTCTGAGTAAACAGTTTCATCGTGCTACTACTTTGCGAATATACACCCAACCTTTGTCTCGTAATTGTCATTACATTGATTTACTTCTACCATGATTTAACAGCAAGCCTTACTCCAGATTGTCTACTCCATCCGTGAACATAACTCATAGCAGTATATGTGTGCATATGATTGAACCATGAAAAACTACACACAAAGTGCACACCTCCCTCCATCCACAACAATTTTAACATTATTTCACTTACAATGTCTCATATAACATGTTCATACCCTGTATACGATTGGATGTTCATAATTTAAATTTGACCTCTTATTTACATTTATATTCGATAACTTTGATCTTGATTATTTCCCTGAAGAAGCTCGGACCAGATTGCCGAGCAAAACGTTGGAATTTTTCTTTAATTTCATCCGCTGAGATTATTTACAAATACATTCTATTCATACGTTCCACAGATGGTTTAGAATTCTAACCATATTCTCACCCACTCTCCTCTTATAAGTCTGTGTTAAACAGAAAGTCCATAAGTTTGGATACCATAATTAAAACAAAATCAGGTCACCACATCTGCGAATGCAGACTGAAAACGTAAATTGGAATTATACGGTTATTTCATGAAAAATATAAACATATTGCACCCGTGGTTCATAGTTTGGTCACTGCGAAGTAAGAACAATATAAACCGTCAAGGAAAATTCGCAGTCATGTCAACCTGACTCAGATTAACTAAGTGGGAATATATGACGTAATTACACTATGGTTCGTTCTTAACGATAACAAAATGTATTCATTACGCATTATACAACTTAAAGCAACATTTTAGAACAAGAAAACCATACAAAAATTGTATTCCCAAAAGAAATATGACTCATAAATCTGTGGCAGCTACACGATTTAGTGCAGTCACTAATCACGTAGAATAATTTTAGTGTGTGAACAGTTAAAGTATCAAGCTTAGATAGTGTGCATTCTGACAAGGAATCATCTCTTTATTATCAGTTTTGTTCAACCATAACGTACATGACTTTAGTGTTTGCAGTTTTCGAACCCTAATAAGCCTTTGCTGATTGATTCTACATTAAATGGTAAGTCGTCGAGGATTTGGTACAAATATTTAGATTCTAGATATAGAGCGATCAGTCATTTGAGTCCTAGGATAGAATTAGTAGTGCGAATATGTTGTAGTAGTTTATTCCAGAGTTTGCTGTGGAAAACGATAAAGAACTTACAGAGATATTGTGCTTGTTACTAAATGATAAGTAATGTTTCCTCGTAGTTACGAAGATCGTATCTGGGCGTTTGGCTGCGTGGGAGGGGGGTGAGACAAAGCCGAGAATGATATTCCGTTAATTATTTTATGGGGGAATATTGAGTTATGTCGCAGTTGGCGACGACACAGGGGTTCTAAAGAGAGTGTTTTACATGTAGTCGTGTAGTCCATGTTACTGTTAGTTCCCAGAATTCGACATGTGAAACTTCTTTGTACACTCTCTACACGTATCCTATCTATGCTATTCATGCTCTGAAAGATAAATAAGCAGTACTCGAGCGTGGGTCATGCACATATCTTGAACGAAGTAAGCTGAGCCTCCGTTGTATGGAAGCTCTTAAGAAGGAAGCCTGTTAATCCCCTAGCTATGGAGATTGTAGAAGAGGCGTGTTCCGTGAACTTTAAGTTACCAGGATATTTAATACCCGATTCGCTTGTTGATTAGAGTAATTGGATCTTTTACTTATTTAGATAGAACGTCAACTGCGGCTTATGGTTGCCGAAGTGCATGATTCCACATTTACTGTAGTCAAGTGGTAGTTGCCATTTTTGGCTCCAGGCAGTTGGGTTGTCAAGGTCCCCTTGAACTAGAGTCATACATTCTTCTAAAGCACCCGGTTTACAGCTATATAATACCTTCAGATAGTCCTCACATAAATACAGTTGGCCATGTTTTATAACGTTATTTATGTCGTCTATGTAAATGATGAACAATAAGGGACCCAGTACATTTTCCTGTATAACGCCTCTGGTAATTGGTTTAGGTGATGATAGACTGCTAGTAAACCTTAGTGTTTGCTGTCTTCCTTCCAAGAAAGATGCGAACCATGAGTGAAGTGGGTCTTTGACCCCGTATGGCTTTGGTTTAATGAGCAGTTGCTTATATAAGGCTTTGTCAAAAGCCTTACTAAAGTTGAGAAATAAACCGGACACTAGGAGCCCTTTGTCTCGTTGTGTTGTTATGTCATCTAGATAGTCTAACAAGCATGTTTCACACGACCTAGTCTTTAAGAAACCGTGTTGGGAAGGGGAGGGCAGTTCGTTTTTAAGCAAGTATTGGAGTAATTCCTCCCTAATTATTTTTTCGATTACTCTCAATGCAGCAGAGGTTAGGTTGGTAGGACGGTAGTTCTCTATATTCCTTACAGGTCTATAGTTAAACTTAGGAATGACATATGTAGTTTTCCATAGGGTAGAGTAGAATGCAGTAGAGAGTAATATTCTAAACAGCTTAAGCAGTGCCAAGTGGAAGTCAGTACCACCACTTTTAAGTACATTAGCTGGTATATCATCAGGGTCTAGGGTACATGAGTGTTTTAGCGTAGTGATAGCCTTAGTGATATTTTCTATAGTGAATGTCATATCTCTGATTCCGCATGATAGTGGCGTTGTGGGTTCGATTCTATCTATGTGCAGAATGGTTCTCAGCTAATTACCTTTAACTCGGCGTAGTCATCTAATGAGTTGA
This sequence comes from Schistosoma mekongi, assembly GCA_034768735.1. NCBI lineage: Eukaryota > Metazoa > Platyhelminthes > Trematoda > Strigeidida > Schistosomatidae > Schistosoma > Schistosoma mekongi. The sequence continues at coordinate 38,098,791 of CM068308.1, read as the reverse complement.
AGTGATCTCCAGAAGGATTAACAAAAAACAGAAAAATCATAAGCGACTACCTACCAAATAAACAAGGGAGGTGAGACCTTAAACAGAAGAATCCCAGGCGTTACTAAGTTCGATAATTTGGATAAGTCAGCCACCTATCGAAAACCGACAGTCACCACGATAAGACAATAGAACTGGGTTTGCTCATGGTTCAGGCTTTCTTGAGTTTATAGCGTCCAAGCTGCTCATCGAAAACAGAAATTAGGGTATGTATGAGCTTTACCGTGCTACGTCATAGCTAGATCCCATAAGGTTGCAAGGTCAATCATACTTTAAAGGTAACGCTATCAACCACAGAGGAGTCAGGTATAATAATCTGACCTCCTGAAACAAGTTAAAAATAACGCCACCACTTCAATTTCGGAGTTGTGTGACATAACATACGACAATGTGTACAGTTAAACTTCTGCACTCTTTTACTGGAGATTAAAAGGTGGTTTAATCTTAATGCATAAATGCTAAGAAGTTAATTTAGACCTGGTCCGTCACCTTTACTTCGAACTAGACAAGAACATCTCAGAGTTAGCATAAAGCTAGTTCAACAAGAAGAATACCCTTAGCATACAGGTTTTGTGCGAGGTGGAAAACCTGAAATAACACAGTCATAAAGCAAATAGGAACACTGCACTAACTGTTAATGTGTACATTAAGGGTATAATGCACCATGTGTATGATCATGTTACGCTTGCCGTATAATCAGAATTGCTTCTAACGATTAAACCCACACGTACAAAAAAGAAGAAATCAGAAGGTACTGATGGACAAAGAAGATACATTTGGTCGTGAGTAGGGCACGAACGAAGTAGTAACATCTATGCTAGCTGATTAGAGAAGGAACCGCATCCCACATGGTGTAGTGTCATGATATTTGACCCAGTGTCTTCAGCTAGTCGTGTTCATTAAAATAGGCATTGGCAGCATCTGTGACGAAAACCTATCGGACTTTTTGTTTAAGTAATTTGTCGCTGGTATATTACTAACTGATGCCTTCAGTAATTACGTTTACTTTCACAGGATGAAAACAGGATGAAAAAGAAAATTAAGAATATCCTCTTGCCAATTTGACCACTATATACATTTCACGTTGGTTTGGAAACCCTATATAATTAATGAGACGAACGAAGGACTATGGCTTTAGAAATTGAAAACACAACAACTCTAATGGCATAGAATCATTCTGTTGATGGGACTATGATAGGAGCTAAATTACCGGTGCTCGACGTCTCTGAAAGTGTCTTGACGCAGAGATGTTTGTATTTCATTTCTTCAGTGGAAAAAGTACAGAACGCTTGGAAAAATACAATGGGTACAACAGTGTTTACAATACGATAAAACAATATCGACACCAAATTCATCACAAGTTTGTCCATTGAAATTCCACGATATGAGTAGCAGTAATGAGCTTTCGAAATAAGTATCGTTTCTACGCAAGTTATCTTATAGAGTAGCCAACTAGTGGAATCAACTACTAAGAGTGATATGTCTCTCTTAAATAACTTGGACACTCGAAGAAGATTATTAGAATAGTACTAACACAAACCATTGACCTTGTTCTGGTCAAAATATAAATCTGACCTCTGAATGTCACACCTGTATTCGATACCCATTCTTCAAAAATAATGTCACTTACTTTCAGAAGGGCGTGAATTATAAGAAACATTTCATATTTGCTCTATATCTAATTTTATATCTAAAAAATAATTATCAACTCTATTTATGGATAGTTTGTTATTGAACGTCGTCTGTTTTACCGAACTCTTTGTTTGGATTTCAAAGAGTCTAGTCAGCTGATCGGTTCGAAGTATGATGCTTCACTTTTCTTGTGGACTAGTCATTATCTGATTGAAATGCGGTTGTCTGTTTTCTGATCGTTTTCCCAATAAGTTTCATAATGGGGTTCTCGTTTTGTGTGGTCTGGTAGATATTTGAGCTATCCAAAATGGAAAACTTTCCTAACTATTTTCATGCAAATGGTTCAGTCGTGGCCAATGGAAAGGTAATATTATCCATATACATAATCGTCCCTTAGACTAACTCACACTCTAAAAACGATATCTGCATTAATGACAGTTTGCCTAAAGAGCTGATAATCAGGTAAGCATTATAATTCGTTTTCTAAATCTTAATCCAGAGTTTTTTCCTATCTAGATATCACTACACTCTGCAAATGTTCTCAAGTTTGTAAAGTAAATGATATTTCTTTGTAATTTTTTTTTCCTAGTTTTGGTACGAATGTGCTTTTGATGGAAGCAACTGGAAGAGTATTAATTTATTTGACTTTCAACGGTATGTGCAGGTAATTTACATTACTCAGCTAAGTTACTATTATTAGCCAAAAGTAGTAGAAAAAATAGCTCAAAGAAGTCGTGGTTTTCTCCGGGAATTGAGGCTGAAAGGTTGTCGAAATGTAACTGACGAAGCTCTAAAGTAAGTCCTTCAACAGCTTTCCTCATTGCTTGAAAATTGTACTCCTTGTATGTTAAATATTGCACCTCATTCCATCATTAGCATCTTTATGGACTGTTTCTTTAAAATAGCTGATTTAGTAGTTGTAAGAGTATCTGAATGATTAGTCTGCTACTATTACTAGTAGTAAAATATTAGTAAAAAACTACTAGAAGTTTATTTGTATTTCATTTGGCTAGACAATATTTCACGTGTTTGTAACGGGTATGAATTGCATCCATTTTTGAAACAAATCTTGTTTTTAGACGTTATTTGCGACTACTAGATTTTGGTTACTTAGAAGGTCAACATCTCACTTATCACCAGAAATATATCATCTTGAAATGGTGCGTTTAGTATTATGATGAAGTGACCAAGGTAATTTACATGGAGAGCGGTATATGTTACTAGTTTCTCAGATTGAGCACAAATGGTTTGGTAAGTAGTCCTATAATTGACAAAACATCGAAGAGAGGAGGTGACCGGTTTGTGCTCATGGGTTGGTATCTAGTGTCTAGAAAACAAGTACTGCAAAACTCGGACAAAAATAATGCAGTCTTTTTGCCTGGTGTTTTTTTGTATTCCCCCTCCTTAAAATATGTTTGTTGAGGAAGTGATTTTTTAGTGTTTGACATTAGTACGCTATGTTATGCTTGCTTTTCCTTAAACTGTAATCGAATTGATTAAAAATGCACTGCAAACTAGCCAGTTTATTTTGTTTACATTACATTTATCGCATCACGTCCTTCCAATTGTCAGTCAGTAAAATAAGTAACCACTTTCGTTGTTAAAATTAAGTGTATGCTTATCCGTTTAGTCGTCAACCAACTTTTCTTGTGAAGTGATTTTGACGTTTATTAGTCTTTACTGTTACTCATTTCAATTTGTCATATAATTCTCTATCAGGCTATAATTTGAATACAATATAGTTTTTAACATCTTTGTTGGTGTATATATATATATATATATATATATATATGTAGGTTTCGTTTTTCTTAGCTGAGTAAGAGTTCGTACACTTTCCCATTGCGTCTCGAAGGTAAATTTTATATGCCGCATTCTTCTAGCATCTTTTTATCCAATGGTATAGTGACCAGTCTGTTTGTCTCCTTATTACAGATGTTTTACTGAACTTTGTCATATGATTGAAAGTTTGGACTTATCAGGGTGTCAAAACCTGACAAATGGAACCTGCGATTATTTGGGAAAAAACTGTTCTCTTCTAACGACTTTGTCTTTGGAAAGTTGTTCTCGTGTCGATGATGCTGGATTAGAAATGCTAAGGTATGCGTATTACCAGTTTTACGACTGGTCATCAGATATACACTTCCGTCTCACATTTACTATTTTTCCGTGTAGTTTATGGAATTATGTTGTTTACATCATAGTCTGTCGTATCACATCAGGTTTCTTCACATTTAATATCATGTTAGGCTTGTATTTAAAATTGCTCACTTATTTGCCTATAACTTCGTCGTTTCATCAATTCGTTTTTGTTTTCAACTGTATGGTGTTCTCAACTTCTAGTCATTTTGTTTTGTTCACTCGGATGACCTACTGCTTGCAGGTGTTGTTTACAACCGAATACATAATCATTTTTAGACTTACAAAGTTGGTTTGTTTTCAAAAGTTATCACTTTTTTATTCGGCACTTATGTTAAGTGTATATTTTAGGGGAGGAAAGTATTTATTTCAGTTGACCTTAGACGTTACGTATTTTGAACCACTCCTTCTTGATATGTGATACTAACTTACTTGAAATTACATGTCATATCTAGTAGTTTGATGAAATAAGCAAATGGTGGATAGTGGACATCCTAGATGGACACCAGTCAAGGTCACAAGTTCATAGAGCATTCAGTCGATAGCTCTGACTTAGCTGGTAATTTTCGATTAGTCCTCGAAAGGTTCATATAATTCAGAGGTATGCCTTGGAATGATTATAAAGCATGTGTATACGCAGCAGCGCTATCAGTATCTAACCCCAATCCAATGGTTATGAAAGACCATTGGATCTCTAGAACTTCTAGGGAACTGATGGAGGCTCGAAAACTCATTCCAGCAGGCTCGGAGTATGATGAAGAGCGACGACAACAAACGTAGACTGACAAAGAGTTTGCGTAAGGATCGTGAACAGTGGTGGGCAACAAAAGCAAAAGCGATAGAAGCATCAGCAGCGGCAGGCAATAGTAGACAGCTGTTCAGACTTATTAAGGACACCGGTATCAAAAAATCGGCAGTTAGTGAAATCATCTCTGAAAAAGATAGGACGTTGATCTACTCTCAATCTAGAAGATTAGAATGATGGGCAGAACACTTTCAGGAACAGTTTAACTGGCCCCCATCCACGCTTAGCTTACCCACAATCTCCAAGCTACCCGAATGGAAAACTGACACAGGTCCCCAAACTCTCATCATCATCATCAGCAGCAGCAGCAACGTAGAACCGGGCACAAACGCCTGTAGGTTCAAGTTGCCATACCACAATAGCACTACGAGAATATTGAGGTAACGTATAAACAGAATACAAGAGAGAAGAGTAAGTAAAGATGTCCAGAAAATAACAATAGAATTTAAGATCTAGATGAGGTTAAAGAGTGAATACACTTGCGCCACTGTGACCGGTTCTGAGCCATATCACCTAGTGTCTCCAGCCATTTGTTGCGATCATCACGCGAACCCCAACCAGGTAGTCTACATCTACCTACATGGCTTAGGCCAGTAGTCAAGGACTTCATGGACTGATGCCATGTTTTGGTTTGGCCGCCCCTAACCTTCTTCCATCCTACTTCAGCCCTAGCTAACATGGCGCGACGGGGTAGACAGTGGTCGGGCATGCGCAATACATGTCCTAGCCATCTCAGTCGATGAAGGTTAATGACCTCTTCGACTGATTTACCGTGTTTCCCAAGAACCTTTTGTCTAACCTCACAACTACTAGTCCGGTTATTCCATGGTATACGAGCGATGTTCCGAAGATTCCTATGGTCAAATATCTGCAGACGACGCATATCTTGAGTTTTCATGGCCCACGTTTCGCAGCCATATGTTAAGATGGCGCGGATTGTTGCGCAGTACACCCGGCCTTTCGTTGAGACACGGATATCTCGTCTGCGCCACAAGTGCCGTAGATTGGCAAATGCCAATCGGGCTTTCTGGATCCGCGCTGAGATTTCATCAGACACCGACCCACCAGGAGTAATGAGACTTCCGAGATAAGTGAAGCGATCAACGCATTCAATTACTTCACGCCCTATAAATAATTTGGGGGAAGAAGCAGACCAGTCCTGGAGTAACATTTTGCATTTGGGAGGGGAGAAGCGCATCCCAAATATGCCTGCATTGTTACTCAACGTGTTCAAGAGACCTTGAATGCTGTGTGCATCTTCACCAAATATGACTATATCATCTGCATATTCTAAGTCGATAAGAGAGCCTCCTGGAAGGAGACTAATCCCAGAGGACTTAAAAGAAGTGAGAGAGATATCTAACAGTACGTCTATGATGAAATTAAATAAAAATGGGGATAAGGGGCAACCCTGACGGACTCCACTTGAGGATGAAGTTTCTCGTGACAATTCGCCATATGCTCTGACTCGACCAGTGGTGACCGAGTAGAGAGCCTTTATAAGGTTAATGTACTTTTGAGGTACGCCTTTTAATGACAAACATTGCCACAAGACTTCACGGTCAACAGAGTCGAACGCTGCTTTTAAGTCAAGAAATACAACTATAGTTGGGCGTTGGTACATATGTCTGTGTTCGAGGACCTGGCGCAGGGTGAATATGTGATCAATGCAACCTCGGCCAGGTCTGAAACCAGCCTGGTTTTCTCGAGTCTGTTGTTCCCTAGTGTTGGTTAAACGTCGGATGATTATAGTGGCTAATATTTTAGATACTATATTAGTCAAACTGATTCCTCTGTGGTTATCACAAGAGGATTTCTGTCCCTTTTTGTAGACTGGAACAATCAGCGATCGAGACCAGTCAGATGGGATGGAGTTTAGTTTCCAGACTTTGGCTAATATATCAGTCAACCTGCACGTTAAAACTATACCACCATCCTTGAAGATATCGGTAGACAACATATCAGGCCCTGCTGCCTTCCCTCGTTTCAATTTACTTATGACGTTTTCAACTTCACTAAGAGTTGGGGGACCTGTGTCAGTTTTCCATTCGGGTAGCTTGGAGATTGTGGATAAGCTAAGCGTGGCTGGGGGCCAGTTAAACTGTTCCTGAAAGTGTTCTGCCCATCGTTCTAATCTTCTAGATTGAGAGTAGATCAACGACCCATCTTTTTCAGAGATGATCTCACTAACTGCCGATTTTTTGATACCGGTGTCCTTAATAAGTCGGAACAGCTGTCTACTATTGCCTGCCGCTGCTGATGCTTCTATCGCTTTTGCTTTTGTTGCCCACCACTGTTCACGATCCTTACGCAAACTCTTTGTCAGTCTACGTTTGTTGTCGTCGCTCTTCATCATACTCCGAGCCTGCTGGAATGAGTTTTCGAGCCTCCATCAGTTCCCTAGAAGTTCTAGAGATCCAATGGTCTTTCATAACCATTGGATTGGGGTTAGATGCTGATAGCGCTGCTGCGTATACACCTGCTTTAAAATCATTTCAAGCTACTTCGAGGGAAACCTGTTGGTCATGGGCGAATAAATGCTTAGCCAAACCATTCCTAAAAGCAGTCTTAGCGTTCTCAGACTCAAAGTGATATCTAAAGGGTTTGCCCGATGTAACCTTTCTGCGACCAGTAAAACGCATAGAGATACGTGCTCTCACTAGGGCATGGTCAGAGTCTAGGCAAGTGCCCCAGAAAGAGCGGCAGTCCTCTATACAACCTCTCCATCGATAGCTGATGCCGATGTGATCAATTTGTGTCCATCGTTGCGTAGATGTTGGAGGTCGCCAGGTTAAACAGTGTCTCGCCTTATGCTTAAAGTTTGTGCTAGCTAAGAATAAACGGTAGTCTGAACATAACTGCAACAGACGATCTCCGTTGTCTGTTCTCTGGGCTGGGATGCCGAGTAACCCACCTAGGTGCTTTTCAGCCTGATTTAGTCTACCTACTTGGGCATTAAAATCTCCTGCAATAATTACTATGTCTGAGTGCTTAGCTCTCTGAAGGAGGCTAGTGAACTTCATATAGAAGTCGTCTTTCACTTCATCTGTGCTGCAATCAGTGGGGTCTTAAGCAGAGACGACAAAAAGGCATCGGCGTGTGTCCCTATCTTTCCGAGTTCGTACTGTGCCATTTAGACGGACAGCACATAGACGACTGTCTACAGGAATCCACTCGAGAAGAGCCTGTTCTGCACGTAAGCTTAGTGCTATACCTACACCAGCAAGGCCAAGTGAGTTAGCTGTAGGGTCTCCAGATAAACGAAGAGTGAAGTGTGCAGTTCCATTGCATTGACTAGGTGAGGTCAAACGGATGATCATGCTGGGATCCTGTATGCGTGTTTCGGAGACACAGCATACATCAATTGCAAGAGATTCTAATGTTTTAGCTAAGGCAGCCTGTTGACCGATTTGACACAGCGTACGCACATTAAAAGCTCCAACTTGAAGTTTACAGCGTGGCTTCAGGAGACCTGGTATGACATTTCCGGAACTCGAATAACCAGTACAAGTGGCACGCATACAAAATGTGGTAGAAGTGTTACAAGTGGGGACCAGAGAGGGAGAACGTGTTTGATCATGAACAAGGTGAACTCGAGTGCTATTGGAGGTATGAGGGCGGTTATCACTTCCCGGTTGCCCACACCGTGGAAGGGTCATTCTTGAGGAACCTGAAAGAGAAAGAGGATTAGAAGAGGTCGTGATGACCTGAGAGTGTGACCGCAGTGTCCAGGGGACAGCTGTTTGAGGTCGGTCGAGTACATCAATTGTTGCTCCGGTTGTCGGAAGGGGGGGCATCGGCCTCATGGCTTCCGAAGGAACTCGGCTATCACCATGAAGCGTCATATTAGTCCTTCCAACTTCCACGGCAGAGTTAGAATGGCTGTAAAGATTTTTATTCGTAAGCTGTTTTTTAGCATGGTAGTTGTTTTACGGGATGGGGTTGCTAACCCCATGCCCAACCCTCCTCCTTTATCCGGGCTTGGGACCGGCAGAAACCTTGTGGGGGCTCCAGGCGGAGTTCCCCCAATTCTCAGTGAAGTTGAAAACGTCATAAGTAAATTGAAACGAGGGAAGGCAGCAGGGCCTGATATGTTGTCTACCGATATCTTCAAGGATGGTGGTATAGTTTTAACGTGCAGGTTGACTGATATATTAGCCAAAGTCTGGAAACTAAACTCCATCCCATCTGACTGGTCTCGATCGCTGATTGTTCCAGTCTACAAAAAGGGACAGAAATCCTCTTGTGATAACCACAGAGGAATCAGTTTGACTAATATAGTATCTAAAATATTAGCCACTATAATCATCCGACGTTTAACCAACACTAGGGAACAACAGACTCGAGAAAACCAGGCTGGTTTCAGACCTGGCCGAGGTTGCATTGATCACATATTCACCCTGCGCCAGGTCCTCGAACACAGACATATGTACCAACGCCCAACTATAGTTGTATTTCTTGACTTAAAAGCAGCGTTCGACTCTGTTGACCGTGAAGTCTTGTGGCAATGTTTGTCATTAAAAGGCGTACCTCAAAAGTACATTAACCTTATAAAGGCTCTCTACTCGGTCACCACTGGTCGAGTCAGAGCATATGGCGAATTGTCACGAGAAACTTCATCCTCAAGTGGAGTCCGTCAGGGTTGCCCCTTATCCCCATTTTTATTTAATTTCATCATAGACGTACTGTTAGATATCTCTCTCACTTCTTTTAAGTCCTCTGGGATTAGTCTCCTTCCAGGAGGCTCTCTTATCGACTTAGAATATGCAGATGATATAGTCATATTTGGTGAAGATGCACACAGCATTCAAGGTCTCTTGAACACGTTGAGTAACAATGCAGGCATATTTGGGATGCGCTTCTCCCCTCCCAAATGCAAAATGTTACTCCAGGACTGGTCTGCTTCTTCCCCCAAATTATTTATAGGGCGTGAAGTAATTGAATGCGTTGATCGCTTCACTTATCTCGGAAGTCTCATTACTCCTGGTGGGTCGGTGTCTGATGAAATCTCAGCGCGGATCCAGAAAGCCCGATTGGCATTTGCCAATCTACGGCACTTGTGGCGCAGACGAGATATCCGTGTCTCAACGAAAGGCCGGGTGTACTGCGCAACAATCCGCGCCATCTTAACATATGGCTGCGAAACGTGGGCCATGAAAACTCAAGATATGCGTCGTCTGCAGATATTTGACCATAGGAATCTTCGGAACATCGCTCGTATACCATGGAATAACCGGACTAGTAATTGTGAGGTTAGACAAAAGGTTCTTGGGAAACACGGTAAATCAGTCGAAGAGGTCATTAACCTTCATCGACTGAGATGGCTAGGACATGTATTGCGCATGCCCGACCACTGTCTACCCCGTCGCGCCATGTTAGCTAGGGCTGAAGTAGGATGGAAGAAGGTTAGGGGCGGCCAAACCAAAACATGGCATCAGTCCATGAAGTCCTTGACTACTGGCCTAAGCCATGTAGGTAGATGTAGACTACCTGGTTGGGGTCCGCGTGATGATCGCAACAAATGGCTGGAGACACTAGGTGATATGGCTCAGAACCGGTCACAGTGGCGCAAGTGTATTCACTCTTTAACCTCATCTAGATCTTAAATTCTATTGTTATTTTCTGGACATCTTTACTTACTCTTCTCTCTTGTATTCTGTTTATACGTTACCTCAATATTCTCGTAGTGCTATTGTGGTATGGCAACTTGAACCTACAGGCGTTTGTGCCCGGTTCTGCGTTGCTGATGATGATGATGAGAGGCATGCCTTTTGAGTGGCACACTGCCATGGTACCTCGGTCTACGGAGCCAAGAAAGCCTATCATTATCGGACACTAGCAAGCACGTCTATGTTCTGAAACCTAGTGAATAGTAAATACTTGGTTGATTCAAGCCACAATTAAATCAGAAACTAACCTAGTTTCTTAGCATTTGCAATTCATGAGTCTATACGGTGTCTGGTAATTATTTAAGCTAGTATTTTAGACACTTAATCAAGCTAATTTCCCTATGGTCTTTACCAGTCTCTTTTAACCCCTTATATACTCGAACGACCAGTGATCGACTTCGCTCAGATGGGATTTCATCTATGTTCCAGACTTTAGCCAAAGTGTTGGTCAACCCAATTGTCAAATCTGGAATACCTTTCTTAAAACACTGGAGTAACCCATCTGAACCGGTTGATCTTTCTCGTTCCAGATTAGCTATAGCTTTTCAACTTCGACAAGAGTCGGTGTCGTCTGTGTCGATTTTTCACTCAAGTTGTTTGGAAATAGTGATTTGTTGTGAAATAGTTGAATGTCGACTGAATTGCTCTTTACACTCTTTTTTTCAAATATCTAAGGTGAGAGAGATGAAAGTTCCGTCTTTTTCAGATATTGCTTCATTAACACGACTCTTTAACCTAGGTTTACTCGAATAGTCTGAAGAGCTGTCTAGTGATGCAAGCTCGACCGCCACATGAAGTTAGTAGCAACGGTCGAGATTCAGCTACAATTTCATCCTTGTGATTACTTTATTGTCTTCAAATATCCCACATATTACGAAGTCATTTAGATGCAATTATAACTTAACTGAATTAAAATCTTTGCCTTGATGCAGCTGAGTAGCCTAGAGCCCCTCAGTTCAATCTAACACATTTCACTTATTGTTTATTAAACTTTATTTTGAGTTTATTGTGATTCAGTCTCAGTGCATTAAATTTTTTCCACACTAGTTGGTGTTCAAACTTGACATGTTTGGATGTGTCATGGTGTAGCGTTGGAGATCGTGGGCTAACTGCTGTTGCCAAGGGATGCAAAAACTTACAGAGGTTTCGTGCTATAGGCTGTCAAGAGATAACAAGTCGTGGTGTTGAACAACTAGCACGTCATTGTCATAGTTTATTATTGTTAAATTTGAACTATTGTGGACAGGTATGTATTTTTTAAAATTCTTTAACATGATCAATATGTATATATCAAGTTATCACGTTGCTCACTAATACGATTCTTTTAAGAAAGCATCTGTTAACTAGAATCGATAGTTTTACGAGTATTATTAGTGATGGGAGAGCATTACATTAATAGTCAACCACTTATACTCATCGTTACATAGTTTATTCCGTTGGTATTTCGAAGTATATTTACTTTTACAATCCAATTCCATTCTCTTCTTACCCTTTTGTCTGTGCAAAAGGTGTTCCCGTAATACTATTATTTCAGAGTGGTTATGCATTGTATTTAATCATTTAAGCACACTTCATAGTCTAAAGGAGATTTAATTACTCTCTTGTGGATATATTTTGGTGATAAGCGTATGTTATATTAACTTTCAATTTGTAAATATGCTCATATTGCTTTGGTATTATCATTTATGCAGGGCGTCACAGATGAAGCGATGGTCCATCTCTCTATTGGCTGTCCTGATCTACGTGTACTAGCTGTATCCCACTGTTCAATAACTGACCAAGGTCTACGTGCAATTGCTGGTACATTATCACCAGGCGCGGCTGCAGCTATTGTTGGACAAGCTACATCTAACAGTCAACAAAATGGTATTCCTTTAATTCTTCCAGTAGTAACAAGTAATGGAAATGCTAATCATCAAGATGCTTCATCTGCAAACGGTATTTCTGATAACAATAATTATGGAGATTTATCCGCAAATAGTCGACTTCAAAAGGTTAATGATTCTAATAAGACACTATTAGTTCCAGTTGGGTGCGTTAGTTTAACAACATTAGAAGTCGCTCGTTGTTCAGCCATCACAGATATTGGACTATCAGCTATCGCGCGAGTGTGTAATAAAGTAAGTTATCAGTGACTGGTAATTGTACTTGTCGAGAGTGTAACAATTATCAGTAATATTGAATGGTCGTCTTGCTTTATCACAAATTTGCTAAAGCTTGATTTTTACCATTGGACACCAATCCAGTGGTCTTAGTTGCTAAGCTTTATCAGTGAGACCTGAGGATCTCGGACTCAAGCCCTTGTGGGGTGTGGGTACCTATTTTTGAAGAGTTCCATGACGGGGCTAAAGTTTGGAAGATACAGTTTCATAGTAGCCAGTGATAAAAATAGGTTCACACGCCATTCGTTTCGTCAGAATTATGGTGCTTGTGTACCCCATCGATTTGGAATTAGGATTTTTCTTCTGCTTCCACATATTCACCCGTTGTTTTTAAAGTACAGAGTCGAGTAACTTCATCACCCAAGAAGGCTACAAACGTTGCATTTGAAGAATACATAACATTAGATAAGTTCTTATTCAAAATTACTGAAAATAAAGAAACAGCCCGAATTTTCATCGAAATCTTATTTCTTAACTTATCATCACACTAGGTAACAATTTCGACCGAATCATTTCATCTCACTGTTGTGTTTAGTTAACGTACATAACTTTTAATCCTTGGCTATTTCATAGATTAGAGCCCCGATTTATAAGGTGGCCTTCTCAAACTTTTAACCCACTGTCTTCTCATGTATACATTTATTTCTATGAATTATCCTTTAGTTGACTAATTATATTTGCTAGTAATGTGTACTTACGAACTGTTAGAAAGTCTTCACAACATATCAAGAATCTAATTACTAGGAAGATCAAAACATATCTCCAGGATGGTTAGTATATTCTACTGTCTATATTTTAAAAGGATGAGGGCTGATTACTATGGAATTCTTTATATGAAATTTATTATGTGTTGAAAACAGACGTCATTGATCCTAAAAATTGAGAATAAATATAAATGCCAGCTAAACATTAGTTTTGTTAAAGTTGCGTTATGTTTGGGAGGTGTGGCCTAGGGCCCCTGTTTTGTCCTCTTTAGGATTTAACAGATATATGCAGCGGCGTCGCAGTGTTGTTAGTGTTTACTTTGAGGCAATCCGACTTTAGTACTACTTATGATATAACTCTATATTGGGGCAATCCTCTGAGAACGCAAATATATCAACAGTCACTTAATGATCACAGTCAACATCAACAACTAGAAAATAATGTTCTATGTATGCTGAGCTAATCGTTGTTTAGAGGCTGTTTTCTGCATATTTTTTTATAATATTCCACACTTTGTACTGGACTTTTTTGCTATAATCATGGTAGTAAATAAATCATGTGTTATTATTGTACTTCGGTTTTGGCCGAGAGATAGTATCATTGACTTCTTTTAGAGTGCTACTTTCCTATACCACATAATTTATCGAGTTTTTGATTACCTCTGCTTTTCGCCACGCGTCATGATTGGCGTGAAGTGGGATGGGAAACATAGCATCAGTCCACGAAATCGTTGAGTGTTGGTTAGTGTGCACTGCCTGGTGAGTGTCTGAACGATTTTCGTAACTGATAGTTGAAGATATTTGTAGACTTGACAAAGGTGCATTCATTGTCTCCTTGTGTTGCATTAATTCTCGGGCAACTGGAAATTTTTCAGAAATCTAATTTATATTTCCGATTTGTTTTAAATAATAATGTCTGTTGACAGCATAATTTACTTACACACTTATGCAAAAAGCTTACAAATCATGATGTTATATACTGAAATACTCATTCAGATATAAGTCAGTAGTTGGTGTGTATCATGTAGTTAACACATTAGAAGTCACATGTGTAAGGTGTAATATATTTATTCAATATATATATATATATATATATATATATATATATATATATATATATATATATATATATATATTGTTCAAGAGGTATTTACCGGTACAGAATCAACCGATAAGCAGTATATTCACATAATTGAATATCTCATTCTCGCGATAGCTGATGTAAGTGAACTCTAAGCCTAATGAACCTTTCGTTTCATAACGCTATAGCGAAGGAACCTCGTAAACTAACTTAAGTATTGTCGTTTTTAAGTACTGACAACTTTTCTCATTAGAAGGGGAGAATCCATTCAAAGCACGTTAAAATTGACGTATACCAACGAGGCTGTTAAGAACGGGCAGGCGAAATCAATATCACAGCACATATACCAACAGATATTTACAGTCGACCATACTTTGCGTAATCTTAACCTTAACAATTCTGCAGTTGCTACTATTTTTATCATTATTGTTTTTTTTTCGGATAGCTTGAAAAATTAGATCTAGAAGACTGCGCTTTGGTAACGGATTCCACGTTAGCCCAACTGGCTGTACACTGTCCACGTTTAAATACCCTAGTCTTATCGCATTGTGATCAAGTGACTGATGAAGGTATTGCCCGATTAGCTGAAGGTCTTTGTGGTACAGATCAGCTGCAAACATTAGCCATGGATAATTGTCCATTGTTAACGGATGCTGCTTTAGAACATCTTGGGAGTAATTGTCGTAAACTGCGTCAACTTGATTTATACGATTGTCAACTGATAACAAAACAAGGAATCAACAGTCTAGAGGTAAAAAACTGTTTGTGACCAGTTTTAATGTTATATGTGTACATATAACCCAGGCCATCGGGAATGTTCTTAATATTTACTGTATGCATTTTACTGTCCATTTTCGGTTATTTAGTCAGCTGGTACTACATATTCACTTGTGACCTTCATTGAAGATTCCTTTTCAACCTCCAGCGTTCAGTGTCTTGTTTTTCCTCTAAGGGATTTTAAACTGAGGTTCACTGACATTCATGTAGTCAAGTAAGGATAAATTCAAACATTCTGAACAAATACTAAGTGTAAGTCGCATTTTAATATTCAGTATTCATTCGCCAAATTTACGGGAAAATGAAGCAGTGCTAAACACTCGTGTGCGCATCCCTGTGGTTAGACAAAATACAAGAGAAGGATTGTTAGTTAATTCATCGGGTTATGTGTCTTCACGGATCGTGGTTGGGATGTGTACTACTTATCCTCAGTCACCGCCTAACTCTTCACTAGATAATGACTGACGTAGAAGTAAGATGGGAGACAGTTAGTGGGGGGGGGTGTTAAACCGAAATGTGGTATCACTCCGTAATGTCTCTGCCCTACCGTAGCTGCTACCTTCACGTAGTGGTCGGACTTGCCTATCATGATAACTCAGTCGACCTATATTGGCTGGAACGCATGTTCCTCTAGGTCCTACCATGCCAAGCAGGTTTGTTGGAGAGCGATAAAACTAAAGGCAGCAACCTAAGATATGAGGGCGAAGTCGTACTACTGACTGCAGCGAGGTGTAACAGCAGTAAGGTGTTTCCCTCGTATAACCAGCATCTGCAGCGATGCTGCCTTCTCACAAAGGAAGGAAGGGGTTAGAAAAGGTCGACCCTAAAAATGTTACCTCACCTTACTCCACGGATTTTTGTCTCCGGCAGTAAGGCCTTCTAAAGAACGGAGCTAACACTTCGGAAATTTCCCATAACAGGGTTGTGCGTGGTCGGCCTCAAGCAGTTGTCTCTTGAGTTTTGCAGTCATTATGACCAACCCTTATTCAATTTGCTTTTCAGGTACATCAAGAAGTAATATCCTTCCATGGTGTGGACAGCCAGGAAGTGACAACCGCCCTCGTGATCCCTGCATCACACGAGGTCATCTTGTTCGGGGTCAAATCCCACCATCAACTCTTAATAACTCTCTTATATGCACGGTTAATCCTTCTGGCATAACTTTATCACCTCACGCCTCTAATGCTAATGGTTTGAGTTTAGGAAACGTTATTCCTAGTCTCCTGAAACTTCGCCTAATGCTATATATCAGAAATTTAACGTTCGAACTTTATGCTAAATAGGATAACAAGCCTCTTTAATTATGACTCTAGGTTCCCGCTTCATCGATGTCTACTGCATCTCTGAAACGCGTATACAGGATCCAAGTAAAGTCATCGCTTGACCTCATTTTGTCAAAATAAAGAACCCTTCGTGTTTCCGGGGACCCCACCGCTACCACTCGAAGCCTTGGTGGTGTAGGTATAATACTAAGTTCAAAAGTTGAACAGGCTCTCGTTGACTGGATTCCCGTAGACATTAGCTTATGCGCTGTCCGTCTAAACGGGACTGTAAGAACTTAGAAAGATAGGGATGTACACCGTTGCCTCTTTGTTGTCTCTGCCTACGCTCCCACTGATTGCAGATCGGATGAAGTAAAAGGTGAATTTTACAAATAGCTTTCCGACCTCCTTCGAAAAGTTAAGCGCACTGATGTAGTGATAGTGGCTGGTGATTTTAATGCCCAAGTAGGTAGATTAGGCGAAACCAAAAGGCACCTAGGTGGATCCTATGGTGTTGAGGCTCAACGAACAGATAATGGCGATCGTTTATTACAACTGTGCTCAGATAACCGTCTGTTTCTCGCAAGCACCAACTTCAAACATAAGGAAACACATCACTTGACATGGCGACCTCCACAATTAACTCAACGCTGGACTCAAATAGACCACATTGCTATCAGCCACCGTTGGAGAGGTTCGATAGAAGACTGCCGCTCATTTAGGAGTACATGTTTAGACTCAGACCACGCTTTAGTACGAGCGCGTATTAGTCTGCGTCTCATTCGACGTAAAAGATCCACGGCAAGGATTCCCCTCAGAGTTCAACTTAATGATGAAGAAGTCAAGAATACATTTCAGGAACGACTTAAAAACCAATTAGTCAACTGTATATAAACGATACCCACCCTGAGTCAGCTTAGAATGATATCTAAAAAGCTGTTGAAACAGCAGTAATATCTACTAGTAAACTGAAGCAAAAAGTTAGGAAAACTCAGTGGATTTCAGCTGCATCTACTGAATTGATGGATGCTGGACAACACATCCCGTTCGGTTCTGGACGCGATGGGGAGAGAAGGCAACTTAAACAAGCTGGTTAGAAGCTTGCATAATGATCGTGAGCAGTTGTGGGTAGCGAAAGCCAAATAGATGGAAAAGGCAACGACAGACAGTTACAACGTAGAACATGGTACAGGAGTGTATCAGTTTGGAGGAAGACAAGGAGTGTATCGAAAACCCGACTGTGAGTGAAATTATCTCAGATAAAGATGGGAGCATTATTCACTGTCAATCCAGAAGGTTGGACCGATGAGTAGAACACTTTAGGGAACAGTTCAACTAGTCCTCAGCCTCATCACAGTTGCCCACCATTCCCAAACAATCTGAATGGCAAATTAATATTGGTCCCCCAAGTCTTAGTGAGGTTGAGAAGGCTATAGGGAAGCTAGAGCGAGGGAGAACAACAGGACCTGATAAATCAACCCCTGACATATTTAAGGAAGGTGGTCCAGTTTTAGCAGCGAGATTAACCGGGATCCTGTCTAGAATCTGGGATTTGGGCGTAATCTCATCTGATTGGTCTCAAACACTAATCCTCCCAATCTATAAGAAAGGACAGAAGTCCTCTTGTGACAATTACCGAGGAATCAGCTTAACGAATATCAATCAATCAATCAATGCCTGTTACCCCAAGTGGAGCATAGGCCGCCTACCAACATTCTCCAACCAACTCTGTCCTGGGCTTTCCTTGCCAGCTCTTCCCAAGTGCTGTTCATTTTCTTCATGTCTGTTTCCAATTCCCGACGCAATCTGTCCCTGGGTCTTCCTCTGTTTCTTTGGCCTTTAGGATTCCAAGTCAGTGCTTGTCTTGTAACACAGTTTGATGGGTTCCTCAATGTGTGTCTAATCCACCTCCAGCGTCTTTTCCTAATTTCTTCCTCTGTTGGAATGAAGGTTGTTGTTGATGGTATCTGGCCAACGAATCCGAAGAATCTTGCGCAGACAGTTGTATCTTCTGAAGGATACTTTTCATAGTTCTCCAAGTTTCAGCTCCATACAACAGAACTGACTGTCTTCACATTTGTATTGAAAATTTTGACTTTAATATTGACTGAAAAATGGTTTGAGTTCCAGATGTTTTTTGGTCATAGAAATGCTGCCCTTGCCTTACCAATCCGTGCCTTCACATCCGAACTAAACCCTCCTTGTTTGTAGATTATGCTGCCCAAATATGTAAAGGTTTCAACGTCTTCAAGAATTTCTCTGTCAAGTGTTATTAGGTTAGTGTTTGTTGTTTCTTATCTAAGGATCTTGCTTTTCCCTTTGTGTATGTTAAGGCCTACTGCTGCCGAGGCTGCTGCTATATTGTTCGTCTTCATTTGCATTTGATGTTGTGTGTGGGATAGAAGAGCTAGGTCATCTGCAAAGTTCAAGTCATCTAGTTGCGTCGATGTTGTCCATTGTGTTCCGAGAGTGTCTTCAGATGTTGCAGTCATCATGATCCAGTCGATGACCAGTAGGAAGAGGAAGGGCGAGAGTAAGCAGCCTTGTCTGACACCGGTCTTTACTTCGAATGAATCTGTGAGCTAACCTCCAGATTCATTAACGAATATAGTGTCTAAAATATTAACTTCAATAATACTTCGACGTATAACTAAAGTTCGTGAAGAGCAAACTCGAGAAAACCAAGGTGGTGGACGTGATTGTATAGACCAAATATTCACACTTCGACAGGTTCTGGAACATAGGCACTTTTTTAGTCGCCTAACATTAGTTGTTTTCCTTGACCTTAAGGCGACATTTGACTCTATCGATCGTAAGGTTATGTGGCAATGTCTGTCATTGAAAGTCGTACCACAGAAGTACATTAACCTTATACAAGCTCTCTACTCGAACACCACATGTCGAGTGAGAGCTTATGGCGGATTTTCGTCTGAACTGATTACCTCAAGTGGTGTTCGTCAAGGTTATCTTCTTTCCTCACTTTTATTTAATTTTATGATTGACATACTCTTAGGGTTAACATTTTCATCGTCTGACTTTTGCGGGGTTGGCCTCCTTCTAGGAGATAAACTTTCTGACTTAGAATATGCAGATGATACAGTTCTCTTAGATGAAGATGCTGATAAAATGCAGAGTCTCTTGATTACCTTAAACATGAATGTAAGGATGTTTGGTATGCTATTCTCCCCATCGAAATGCAAAATGTTACTTCAGGATTGGCTTGATTCGACGCCGACGTTGGTGATAAGGAGCGAAGCAGTTGAATGTGTTAACTTATCTCGGGAGCCTCATAAGTCCTGACGGTCTGGTGTCTGCCGAAATCTCTGCTCGTATACATAAGGCCCGACTAGCTTTTGAGAATTTGCGTCACCTGTTCCGTAGGCGAGACATCCGACTACTGACCAAGCATGCGTTTACTGCGCAGTAATTCGATCCGTTCTACTTTATTAATGTGAGACATAGCCATTAAGGATAAAGGATATTCGTAGGCTCCTAGTATTCGATCACAGATGTCCTCGAAGCATTGCTTGTGTTTACTGGGACCACCGATTAAGCAATACGTGGGTTAGGAATAGAGTACTAGGTAAATACGGTAAGTCTATTGATGAAGTAGTAGATCTTCAGCTGAGGTAGTTAGGACATGTGTTACTTATGTCTGACCACCGCCTACCTCGACGAGCAATGCTGTCTGGTGTAGGAGTAGGCTGGAAGAAAGCTAGGGGCGACCAAACCAAAACATGGCACCAGTCCATGAAGTCATTGACAATTGGGCTGAGCCATGTTGATAGGTGCAGACTACCTGGTTGGGGTCCGCTTGACGCTCGTAATAAATGGTTAGAGACCTTGGGTGATATGGCTCAAAATCGTTGGCAGTGGCGCAGGTGCATCCACTCCTTGTCTTCCTCCAAATCCTAAGTTTCTGGACTTATCATAATTTTCTCTTTACTGAATCATATTTTCTTAAATCTTATTTCCGATATCTATTCCTTTCCATTAATACTAACTCTGTTACTACCTCCTCTACTCTGAGATTTGATCCGACAATTTAATCTTTATCTACTAATCGAGGCATGGCATTTTGAACTGACGTACGCATGTACCTAGTTCTACCTTGTAACTGACTGACTGTAATGTCGTTGGATACTGGTATGAGAAATGTTGGTAGGTGCAGTCTACTTGCTCAGAGTCTGCGGGATTGTCATATCCAGTGGTTGGCGAAATTAGGAGAAATGCCTCAGAATCGGTCACGATGGTACAAGTGCATTCATTCTTTATACTTCCTTAGATCATGAGATTTCAATTTTTTCTATACTTTTCTTAACACAAATTAATTCTTTGTTCTCGAATTATATTTTCCGTCAATGATATTATTACGACTCTAACTACTTTAATATTCATCTTACTATGCTGGTGTTGTGTTATGACAACTTCGTCTAATTCACATATTTGCCGCGTTATTGACTATTCATGCTAAATTACATTTTGTGGGAACGTTGAAAACGTTGCAGATAACCTGGATTTACATACTTCATGTCATTTACATCAAATGATTTATATACATCGTTCTATTGTGAACTTTATAATGTTTTTTTCCAAATAATGATTAATAGTTAATAATGTGTAGTAGCTCATTGTATAGAATAATTGATTTAGTGTAACTTCTAAACCTAGTGAGTCCTAGAGAATTAGTGACTTATTCAAGTTATCACAAATCTCATTTGTACTACGAATAAATCTAATCATATATCATGCTATTATCAATTTTATTCAGGTCAAAGGACACTATTTTTATGTTTATAATGTTTTACATGGCGGTGCGAGTAAATGTTATTGTTGTGGCCTGATCTTAAACAAGTTAAATATGATTATAAACAGTCAACTTTACATGGATAGTTAGATCTTACTACTGAGCGCCATTGAGTCAATCAATATCTGAATTACTTTAACTATTCGTCTTTCTCTATAATTAAGTCAGATTATCCACGGCATGTAACCAGCATTGTCGTTAATTTATTAGATAGGTTTTGAATATTAGAGTATAATTGTTAAAGATTGCATCTCAAGCATTTGCATTTATCCTTGGCTGTATTCCATATGCATGTTACTGTAGCGCTGTTCAATATGCAACACACTAAACAATTAAACAATTGTAGATAATCTCAGCCTTATATTTGAAAGAAGTCATTAAATTACTTGAATATTTTAATGTTGATCAAATGATTTCTGAATATAATATGCATTTATATTGGTGATTTAATTTTTACTTCTTCAAATACAACTGTAATAATGGGTCTTCCGCAGAATTTGTTTTTTTAGTACACATAGGGATTTCACGAAATATACCAAAATGCATCACATTTGACACAGTTCAGTTTGAAGTTAGATTTTAGCTGGCAAGCAGAATCCACGACCTGCATTTCGTCTTATTCAGGACTTGTCATATGAGTGTACTTGCAACTGAATGTTGTTGTTCATATCGGAACTCAAACTCAATACATTTATATCGGACGTGATCGCATTATTCACTGACCTACTGGGTATAAACAGTCACACTTGTGCAACTAGGATATATTTATAATTTGAATTTGTTTGTATCTTCTCGTGGCTGGAATTTTTTTAACCGTTGTTTTTCATTTGACCACATTTATTAAACTCATTTACTAAGTACGGATTTGTGTATCTAGCTTTGATCTACAAATTAGTTACCTAAGGAGTAATTATGATGCCCAAGCATCTATGCCTGAGTAGGCGATTTGGAGTTCCAACCTGTTGAATACTTATTGAAGACCATCGGAAGCTTACTAGCAACCTATTTCCAGGGTTTTCTGCCGGTTACATCCTACCATCTCATATTACCACCCTCTTGTACTCCTGAACTATTGTACATAAATGGTAACCTATTTCTGAAATGCAGATTTGTTCACTAAACAGAAGTAGTTGGAATGGGATTTGGACTTAGGACTTGCTATCTAAAAGTTGAGCCACAATGAAATCACTCCACTGTAAATATGTATGCTTACTTTTTCAGTTTTGACTAATCGTTTACTTCATTTTTGTATTTCACTTTACTAGATACATTATCCTCAGCTTCAAATTCATGCCTATTTCGCACCTGGTACTCCTCCTGCATTAACATTTGCAAGACGACGTCGTTATTGTCGGTGTTGTCGCATAATATAACTTTTTTTATTTATGTTTACTTTCTCACATTCTGTTGACCAAGTTGCCACTTTGTTACTTTGTCTTTTAGTTTAATTTTTCTTCTCCAATTTTTTTTATTGCTCAGGTTATTTAACATGCTAATTAAACTAAAAGAGCGCAGATGAGAGAGAGAATGAAAAATTGGTCTGAATATTAAATGCTCATCAAATTTTGTGACTTCTTATCATTATCTTACTTTTGACCTTAAAGTATTGTCGTTTTTTTTTAAACCAGTATACGAAATATAGGTTATAAGAGTGTACAGAGTGCTATGTGATTACAATCAGCTATCTCAAGAAAAATTAGTCTTTCTGTTACTTTAATCCCTGATTTTATTAAGTGTTTTGATTATAATTGCTATACTGACATTGTAATTTTCTTTAACTGTAACCCCTACTATGCATCTGTCCGCGTTCCTCCTGACGCCACTATTGTCATTTTTCTGCTTAAAATCCCGGTCGTTGACTTATACTGCGTTTATCTTATTCATACATTGTGGGTTCTATCGATTGATTCCCTTTGATTTTTCTCGCAATTTCTTTATTATGACTTCTCTCACGTAGGTGTATTACACGTAGTTCCTTATACATACGTGCATACATAGTAAACAACACTAAACCCCGTGAATGCAGTTCCAATCATTACCTTCCAACATCAACAACGATGTATTTCTGAATAAAACCAAATACTTCCACAATCGGATCGTAAATCTTGTAGAAGGAGGAGGGGGCTACTATATTATGCATTAGTTTGGAATATTGTTGTAGTTGTCCTTTCTCTTTCTGTAATCACCGAGACTCCAATAAAGACAGTGGCAATTTCCTAAAAAATTTTATGGATATTAATCCGTACTAACACGAAGTTAATGTTTTTTTCTACATTACTCCATTCATTTCTGTTTTTTTCATTTAATCAAAAAAAAAACAAATCATATTTATCTCTGTCTGCTTATACGCTATCCCGCCAAGAATATTGTCAACTTGGTCAGCCAGCGTTTTCCATCTGTATGCATCTAATAAAATAGTACTACCTTGTTTTGTACAATGTTTTCCGTCCAGTTTATGCCTTCGTAGGTGCGTGCGTGTATTCACGCTTTATCTCTACGCTTACACGTTTGTTTATGTCTGTGAATTCAGGTTTTATCCTAGTGTTTTCAAATGAATTCCCTTTGTCTGTGTGTGATTGTCCTCTTCTATTTGTATCTTGTTGTTTAGAGTTTTGTTTACCTATGTAATTTGTTTAGTCACGTGTTTACTGGAATGATCATAATAATCAACACGCCAATTATTGATTGCTGATCCTCAATCATGGACAAATGAAACACATATGAATAAAAGGAAAGCATATCTTATACGTATATACTTGCGGGAATGTCTGTTGTGTTTCGCTTCAGTGCATCCACCATAATATGTAATATTATGTCTTCGTATCCTCTTACATACGTAATATACATTTATATTTATAGGTTGAATAAAAACTACTCATTTATAATCTTGTACATTGTTCCTATTAATTATTATTCTTAAGACATTACTGTTTCACTTATGCTTCATTTAAAATGAAATATAAAGATAACTAACCTACTTCTGTTGTAATGTTTTGCTCAAATGTTACTGAATATGGAGACTTCACTTGTGATCTGTACTATTCTGTTTGGTAATGTACTAGACAGTGAAGGTGGTAAATGACTTAAATAACTTCATGTTACCAAATAAATTGATTTGTGTATATTGAATTAGTGATGGTAACGTTAGAGGAAGTAATGGAATGGTAACAAATTGATTAAGATTATAAAACTTCGTTGATCGAGGCATCTGTTATGTTTGTCCAAACATTGCCTTCATTCACAGGCTATGCTAGTGCAAAAACTAGGTTAGGAAAGGCACTAAGTACAGCCAAGCTAAAATTGACATCCATCTGTAGAGTCGTTGATTGTTGACCTTAGTCATATTGGTAATTTCTGTCTATCTGGTTGGAGTTTGCTTAATTATGGAGATTGAAGACATTGATGTGATTCAAAATTTGTCTCATTGGTTCTAACTTTTATTCACCTTATTGAATCGATTCATATATGTCGCGGTTTCTACACTACCTTTCATTAAATAGTGGTTTCCTAGCTGAAGACAGTCTGATGGGCGCATACTTAAATTAGTGCCAACTCTCCACATGCATACTAGAACGTCAATCTAATTTCTTGATGACTAAAAATCCTTATAGTTTACTGACTATTTCCTCTTACAAATACCTCGACGAGCAATGCTGTCTGGTGTAGGAGTAGGCTGGAAGAAAGCTAGGGGCGACCAAACCAAAACATGGCACCAGTCCATGAAGTCATTGACAATTGGGCTGAGCCATGTTGATAGGTGCAGACTACCTGGTTGGGGTCCGCTTGACGCTCGTAATAAATGGTTAGAGACCTTGGGTGATATGGCTCAAAATCGTTGGCAGTAGCGCAGGTGCATCCACTCCTTGTCTTCCTCCAAATCCTAAGTTTCTGGACTTATCATAATTTTCTCTTTACTGAATCATATTTTCTTAAATCTTATTTCCGATATCTATTCCTTTCGATTAATACTAACTCTGTTACTACCTCCTCTACTCTGAGATTTGATCCGACAATTTAATCTTTATCTACTAATCGAGGCATGGCATTTTGAACTGACGTACGCATGTACCAAGTTCTACGTTGTAACTGTCTGTCTGTCTTACAAATACATCTACATTAATTCGCGTTTTTTTTTCTATTGGTTATATGGATTCTCTTTGATTGTTACCTAAATGTTTACTGATGTTTTAAATTATGCTTTGTTGTAGACAGTTCACATGATTTGACAATTATTGTTGTTTCTATGTAGTGTTTATTTGTTGGAATGTTTTTATTTTGTTATTATTGTCGAATTACTCTCAACCAAAATAATTTGATGTTCTAATATTCTTCATACTGCTCTGTGTAGAAAAAAAAAGTACTAGTTAAATTTAGCAAAAGTACATAGCCTAGAATATTATTGTGTATTACTACTATATATGAATGTAAACTAGAATTTTTATCATTAAGTCCTAATCATATATTCTACAATTACATAATCCATGTTAATTGTCGTAATGTATAGTCAAGTCTGTTGTCTTTCATAATCACCATAATCGAATACAGTTGTACATCAGTTTTAATTATCATAGCATATTAGTGATAATCAAAAATGATTACATATAAAGGATATAATTAAAGGCAAATGAATAAATTAAAGATATAGAATGTGATGGATGGTAAAGAGGTTAGATATGGGCTGATTCTAAATCATGTGTATAAGCATCGGTCATGAAAATCACTCAAAGCCAAAATAAGCTACCTGCATGTATATACATTTGTTAAGTATCATAACATTTCTTGTATCTTATTTAATATTTATGAGGTCATAGCTTTTGTTTGATTTCATTTTGAATATAGAAAATACACCTAAGCTGTTTTTACTACTTTGTTAGCTGTTTGATGTTACCTTCGTTACAATCGTCATGATTTTCTGTTCTGTTTTAAACTCAATATCATTGATCGATTAGTGTATGCTAAACGTAATCTATAATAATAGTAGTAATCCGTATTGTAGAGTTGGGCAGTGTTATATCTCCCACTTGATATTTTAACTAGCCCCAAACAACTTTGACATTTGAACCCTCATAGTCGCAAATTCAGAAGATGAGAAGACAGGAAAACTTTATTCCAGTAAAATGGAGAGTCAGTTCTGTACAAAATAATCATATATTTATAATTTTTGAAACAACAAAATCAGTATTATAATCCATCCAATCCGAACTAAGAAGTTTCAACTCTTATCTAATCAGGATGCGCCACGTTGAGATTCTGGAAGGTTCTACCTATCAGTGATTAGATGGAATGTCTACGGTTTTTTCAAGGGTTTTGGGAGCCGTCCCAACAGGCAGTTTGCAGTTGATGAGAAACCAGTAAATATATTGAATTCATTTTATTCTGTAAATCCTGTCGTATCATTTCAATGTATAAAGAAATCATGTATAAATTCAGTAAGTGAGATGTATCCAGCATTATTGGTAATTTACTACTCATTTAGTAGAAGGATGTAGTGTATTAGAATATGATTTTTATAAAAGATTTCATTTCAAGCATCCGGAGTTATCAATATGTCTGCCGTGAACGCACACTGGCCGAAGCAGTAAGATGTACTAGATGAAAATTGCAAAAGTGGTGAAAGTTAGAGCTTGAAATATTTAGTGAAAATGCGCACCACTAACTCGTTGAATGAATAGAAAAACTGCCAACAGTCCTGGATACATCATATTTAGTGATTATTGCAGAAACAGCTTGAATTTATTTTTAGAATACAGTTAGGGATTGATACCTTGTAAATTCTCAGTGCCTCGATTCGTAATATCAATTCCTACGGAATACTAGACACACCCCTCTATAAAGAAAATGTGGTCGCCTAAAGCTTATGAAATTATTAAGCTTTCCAAGTGTACATATTGGATGTAACTTGATGGACACAATTAACTAAATGGTCTAACTACATAGTCACACAAAAGTTCATGACCGCAGTAAATTCAGTATACTTACACAAAATGTTATTACAATCAACAAAGAATTTCGACGAGTTTTTATCATAGCTAAAACTAATCCACTCTGAATGAAAAACTGTTGGAAGGATTGAACAATTTCAACCATATAATCGGTGTTAGTAACTGGTAGAATTAAGAGATTTGGTGTCAATCTGACATTAGGTAATGTAATAACACCATTAGTTAATTTTATTAGAGTGCTTTATACGGATGGTGTTCTATTGCCATTACCCAAAAACCGTCTTTTGCGAAGTAAAACGAACAGCATGACTTTTATTTTGAACTTATTAAGGATAATTAGGCTACCTCGAATGGGAATCTACAAACATAATGAATATATTATACCCTGCAAATATTGTTTTTTTACATAGTTCATGCTTACTAAGTATTTAAAAACTAAGCGTATATTTTAGATCGAAATTCTGTCTTCACTATTAAATTTCAAAGATAATGCAAGACTGTACTGCATAGCTTAGTATCAGAGTAAAACAAATTATCTTTGTCTTCTTACATCTTCCAGCTTATATGTAAAAATGCATAATAAAAGTTGCTGTGTCACCAAATTGTTATGACGGGGACCTATGGCCAGTTGTTTAGTATGACCTTGTCCACCAAGTTTCAGCGACCAGTGACAAATACGACGGTCCGAAGTTTGCCGGACGCCTACTCAGTCCCAGGCCGGAATAGGTAGAACACAAGCCAATGAATCAACCAGACAAGTCGTATTTTAAGCAGTTCATAATATATACATAAGACCTGACCACGCAGTCAATCAATTAGGAATTAACATTAATGCAAAATACGTGAGACAGTGGTAGTGGACCGGAGTAGGCATACATAATTAGGTACCTATTTATGTTGGATTGTGACTGGCAAGTGGAATCAAGGAAGCGCGTTTCGTCCTACTTGGGGCTCATCGGCTGGATGTACATGTAGCAACAGAGACTAGCCAGTTTCAGTCCATAACAAATCACTGGGACGATATAATTTCATCCTAATAATTAAGTAACTAGTTCACAAATGGGAGATGACATAGAGTCAACAGGTTAGACAGGAGGACAGGGCGATAGAAACGTAATAATCGTAGAAACAAAGTATTTACTTAACACAATTAAAGTAATTGAAACGTTCAATATGACAAGTGTTACCATAATTTCAGGATTATGTAATTGTCCATTTCCACGTAGAAAAATGCCATTTTACCAGAATACACTACTGAGTAATATTAGTAGTTTGTATGAATATTTGTCAAGATTTGACCGAATACATTGGCATAAATTAGGTTCTGAGCAAATAGCAGTCATAAGAAGTGTAAATTTTGTTTTAAAATGTTTCAGCGACTGACATTTAAAGTTTCCAACGTTCGGCGCACAACCTGGTCAGGGCGTCTTCATGGCAAACTAATCAAAATCAGTGTTATGTATAATTTCATCCAATCAATCTCCCATTTTGTTAAATTTCACAAGTTGAGCAATGTGAATTTGTTGATTTACCTTATATTAAACTTTGATAAATTTACTCTGAAGTGGCTCAGATCGGGTTCGAGGGTAAACGTCGGAATCTTAATATTTCAGTCGCTGAGATTATTTCAATAAAATGTATACGTCTTATGATTATCAGTAATAGTTAGACTCTAATTCAATAGATTAATAAATTTCTGGATGTTATTAAAACAGAGTGATGTTAGAAAGTGATTTTCTATCCACACAAACTACAGTAACGTCACAAATCCTACAACGTCTATTTCACGACATACATAACACTTGAGAGGCCATTTACCATACGAGACAAACTCACTAATTGTATCTATTTCGAGTCTGTTAGTTAACTTATCTCAATGTCCATTCACTAAAAAAAGATTTTACTTTCTACTTGGATGAATGAATGTTAAAATGTAATAGATACGAATCAATAAATCGTTCAATTCGAACAAAACTTAGCCAGTTACCATTTTGTTTTCATTCAGTGGATAAGTGAGACAAATGAATATCAATTTCATCCCAAGCGTCTAGAGTTATCGATATTTGTCTGCTACGGACATCTTTGGGATATTGTGATTTAAAACTCTGGATGGAATACGTCAACATAACGAGAATGAAGTCTTGAATTTAACTCCTGATTGAAAATCACATTTTGAAAGAAACGAATGACCGGAAATGCCGGGAGCAACACGATGCGCATTTAGAACCTTTAGAATGACCTTAACTAAACAGGTATGTCTAACATATAACCTTCTGTGTGAGTTCAACAGTAGAACAACCGTAAATTTCTAGAAAAGGCAATTCATTTCACAAAAGATAAGGCTTTGACGTTTTATGTTCACTCATTTATTTCAAGTTAAAACTCATTAGTTATGTTTTTAAAGTATTCCAGACAAATTGTTTATATTAATTAATTCACATGAATGCTTCTACTGAAATGTTTTCTTACAAAAATGATATTAGTTATCTAATGCAAATCTAACTGAGTCACAAAAGTCTAGTTGTGAGTTGCACTACTGAGGTGTTCTATATGAAGACAAAACAGTCTTTAAATTTTCTATGCTTATCAATAATTATCTAATAACAACCAATCAGAGGTGTGAATGATACGAATATTAGTTTACTGGCCGTTATCAATTTTTCATCCTAATAGGTTATCAGGACTATTATTATGAAGATATGACCTGAAGATTCTAATGCAATCGTAAATCAGGATGAGTAGGAACCAGAGTCTGATTGCCGGTTTAAGTCGTGTCGGTAGCTGCAGAATACCTGGATGGGGTCCTCGCAATTACCGTAACCAGTGGCTAGAAACACTGAGTAACATGGCCCAGAATCGGTCACAATGGCTCAGATGTATTCACTCATTTTCCTCCCTTAAATCATGAGCTTTAAATTATTCCATAGCTTTCTTTCTACGCTTCCTGAACCATATTCTATATGTTCACACTCCTTGTTACTATTATTATTTTATTTTATTGAAGTAACTTCTACTGATGGTGGTGCTGTTAATCTTGCAGTGCCATGGTGGTATGGCAACTTGAACCGATGCACACATGTGCCAGGTTCTATGTTGATTGTACATACATACATACAGGAACCAGAGTAGTTTTAAATTACTAAACTTGAACATATGGACCATTGAATTCTATATATTCACTGTTTGATACTATGGTTCTAACTTTGGTTATAGCAAATTCACACATTATAATATCCGATTTCTTATTGTATCATAGATGTTTACTACTGAAACCTTTCTAACCAGAGCGTAACAACCATTCAGCACTTCTTTTGTTTTTAATCGTAATCCAGTTGACATTAGTTCATGATGACAACTGTTTTTCAATTGTAAAAAAAATATTTTAGCAAACTCATTTCAGTACATAGACTATTGTTATGCTCCAAAGACAAGACGATATTTTGACGAATTACTCGAGTGGTAATTTACCTTAGATTCAATCATTTCATTTGTTTATTTTCTTTCCTTTTAAGAATTAAGTGAAATGGAATTTTTAATCATACTGATTTGATTGTCTTTTCACTGGGGATTTTTTATTCTTGTAGTCATAACTAAATGTCATTATCAATTAATTTACTAAGTAGATAATACCATTTACATGTAAGCAGTGATTTATCACTTAGTAACAATTTTCCTTTTTTTTCTTAATTTTAATGATAGTCAAATTTTATAAAAACGCAACGTAGACACGCAACGTGATATCGAATGAACTATGTTTTGATGTTAATTTGTTTAACGCAATCAACAACAAAGTTTTGATATAGCTAACTCTCATTAACAAGATATATCTTCAATAATGATGGAAATGATATTATTGTTATGTCCTGAACTCTTATCAGTACGAATGACTGAATGATGACTTTGTCTATAGCCAATGAAGTGACCGATTACACAAGACAGCTATTCTGTCACTGTATATGTGCCCTGATACTGCTAGTCATGAAGTTGGATTGTTGAAAAAGAAGACTGATAAGCCAAAAGTCCCAAATATGTATAAGTCCTCTATTTCAACCTTTTATCTTTATATATTCATCCAGATTCAGACAACTCATCGGACTAATTAGAACAATTACATCGTAGTTAAACAGAGGCATTAATGATAACAAAATAGGCAACAAATAATTAACTAGTCATTTCATGAGTGAAAAAAGATATACTGACTGTTAGTAGACCGAAAACGATATACTGATTAGGGGAATATAGAGATAATAGAAACAAAATGTTCATTACGCAAGCAACTAAAATATTCACAATAAATTTTGGAAGAAAGGTGTCTGAAGATTAACCACCCACTAAAACTCGTCATTTGCACTAACTCCATGTAGAAATTCGAATCAGAGTCATCTAGTTCGATGGACGAAGCTGCTATTTTTATGTTACTCCTGCACCAAATAATATCCAGTTACATACTGTTTAATCAGTGTAAGCAACTTAGCTGAATACGATTTTAATGCGCAACACGGGATTGGACCTCGTAAAAAGGATAGGCTCTTGCGAAAGCAAAGATATATCCTATAATTAGGATGTATTTAGATCTTTCCGTTGATTTGTTATGGACTGTAACTGGTCAGTCCCTGTTGCTATATGTATCTCCTTGGCGGATTTCCTCGATCCAGCGATATATCACAAGTAGTGACTAAGTTGGACTGTGACTAGTAGGTGGCATCTAGGATGCGCGTTTCGCCTGATTTGGGACTCGTCGGCTGGATGTACTTGCATCCCAGTGTTGAGTGTTCACACAGAGACGTTTCACACGAAACTGGGTTCGGGTCCAAGTGTGAATATTCAACACTTGGATACAAGTATATCCGGCTGACAAGTCGCAAATTGAACGAAACGAGCGTTCTAGATTCCACCTACCAGTCATAATCTAACTTAAACAGAGGATGTCATATCTTGGTGTGTGACATCTAGTATGCAATCCACGCCATGGGTTTCCTGTTGATTGGTTTCAACTACCAAGCCTACATAATTATTATAGTCAATTTATTTATCCACAATATCGTGTAATTTCCTTCAAGTTTTGTTGTTTTTACTAACCACAACACCCTATTCGAATAACCCTCCACCCCCCCCCAATAATCTCAGTAATTAATTCGGTCTTCAATAATTACTCTGAAGACAATTCCAGGAATGTATGTAGGAAGTAGTAGTTTTCGAAGTAATTCATTATAAAAATAACAACATTCATCATCACTGAGGGTTCTCAATGATGGTTACTAACGTGTTTGTATGTACAAAAGTTCAAATTAATCGCAGGTTTTGTGTTTACTTCCAACATGCTTTTAATCATAATGAAATAATTCAGTATTACTTTTCACTTTATAAGTAGTTTATTACTTCAGATGAAGAAATTCCGCTAAACTGGTCTTGAGTTATCTGTAGAGAAAATCTAACCACAGAAGAAAATTTTCCAGTAAACTGCCTACTATCTGACTTGATCCATGTGTCCGCACAAAGTATCCTAGAAACTTTTCATTATAATCCCTATTTCTTACTTTTAACCAATATATTGTTTTTGTATTTATAAGTCATTAAAACTGATCTTAATTCATTTAATTCTTAAATTTTTGACTGATGATTATTCATTCTGATATCCAATACATGACCTCCCTACTCGTGAGATACAATCATGCTCGTTTGGTTTAGTGATTTCTAATTGTAATGTACTTTTTGAATTATGTTAATAAATTATGGCTGGATCAAACTCCACTGGTCTCGTCATTTTAAATCTCAGGGAATCACTCCACGAAATTAAGCACAATACTAGATGCTTCATAGACTGCTGAATATAAAGTTTTGCGTTAGAGACTGGTCTTAGTTAAACAATAAAAATTTGGAAAAGTATACTACTAGACAGCGACTCAATATCGAAAGATTAAGTGCTCGTCATGAAACCTGTGTAACATTCATTTTACTTGTTTGAAAATCCCTCAATTTTATTGTATTAACCAATTCCCTCCAACTTGTGTTTGGTGTCACTTTATTGTACTCTATCTGTATAACAAATCTTGTCTCTTCGTTTTTTTTCTTTATCGTAAGAGTTATTGGATTCTTGTTTACAACCACTTCCTTATACATGTTTTTGTTGGCATATGTTACGTACCATTGATGTCTTCAGTTTTGTTTTAGTGGGTTTCAAGATTTCGTTGCAAGCCATATTTGGTTGATATTTTACCTGTCTATACCTGAGTGATTTGACTCAGTTGGTTGGTTGCAGACGTAATTTGATTCGTTTATTTGTTATGAACACTTCTCCATGGACAAGTAGCTAAATTGATATCTATTTACTACCCATTTGTCGTATTACAGATTAATTGTACAAATTACCTAAATCCCTTTGACTGTATAGAGAAAGGGAACTATTGAGGTTTGTGTAATAAATTTGTGTTTATTGTTAAATATAGTACCATGTTTGCACCAACAGATTGTATTATTGGATATCCTATTGTGGATTTATGCGTAACTCAAGAACCCCTCAACTTTATACAGAAAGAACGTTGATTTCTGAACATTTACGGGATTTCTGGTCTTTACAACCTGAAGTTCCTGAGTCAGGACCTTGGAGAGTTTGTGATTGCACATCTTGAATGATTTTCGCTTAGTTATTGTCAGTTCTTAGTGTGAAGTACCAAATTTAATGGTCTTCAGAACACATGATAGTAAGATTCAATATGATCCGTACTCTATCCATAGACGTACATAAGTACTAACCTTTATTAAAAATATTTTTCATGTACAGTTGGAATGTACTGTCCCCCAGGACAGTAATTCAATGAATTTTGTATGAAATCGATCAAAACCGCAAGATGTTTAATAAACTTGATATAAAATTTGGAACTATCGCTACTAAAATTATTATTTTATTATCCCACTAGTAGATAATCGTATCAATAGTATCTCATAAAATTAGCTTCGAACAACTGTTCAGTGTACAATGAATTCCAGTGATGATTTTAGTGTTAGTTAGCGATTAGAACCAATTACTGGAAAGACTTATTGTAAACCTACTTATTGTGTTAATTCTTGCACTACCGACTGATATTTTCTTAATCAGCAATAAGAATCTGCGAAACATTTGACAATTACTTTGTCTTAGTATATGACTTTTCAGCACGACTACAAAATGAACTAAACTCATGATTTTAAGGCCTAACAACAAGCGTTTAACGCATAAACCATTGAGTTGATATCTAATTAATTATATTTCTAATTTTACTTAACTCATGATGTTTCACGACCATCACCTATTGGCAT
This sequence comes from Schistosoma mekongi, assembly GCA_034768735.1. Lineage (NCBI taxonomy): Eukaryota > Metazoa > Platyhelminthes > Trematoda > Strigeidida > Schistosomatidae > Schistosoma > Schistosoma mekongi. The sequence goes on along the minus strand of CM068308.1, from coordinate 38,064,479 downwards.
TAATGATATTTATCTTACATCTGATATATCCAAACTGATAACATTTTTGAGAAAAGTACTATCACTAACATAAGATCCCGTTTTAACTTCTTTACAATAGCATTAGTAGTTTATATAAGTAACCAAAGATTTAAGAGACTAACACTGGTGTTATTCTGACATGTGGACAAATTTTGACAGGTTATTTTACTTACATTATTTATGACATAATCTGTCATTATTGTTACTTTTTCATGAAATATGCCTAATACATTTATTGACTACTGATTGACTTAAATAACAAGTTTTGAAAAAAGGATTATTTATTAGCATTTGTTGAAAATAAAAAACAAGTTGTTAGCATAGATTATCAATTAACCAGGATTTTATTATGATTTCATATGAATTCAAAAAAGTTTCCTATTTGTTGTGAATTGGAAAAGTAGGACTCTATTTTGAATGGATAAAATAGTAAAAAGTTTATCACATTGAATTATGGTTACTGTTTATGTAAAGAAGAAACATTACAGTAATTTATATTATTACATATTCCTCTGAATAGCATAAAAGATTATTTTCAACATGTATTTTCAGTTCCTATTCTCGACAACCTTAACGCCGATTGATTGTCAGTCACTTTTTGGTTCGTTTAGAAATTTAGTATAATTATTTAAGAAGCGCTATTACACGTTCTTTATAACATACTTTAGCTTTGACTTATACGGATATATTAATGTAGTACAGTCCAATATACAGAATGAAAATGTGAAAATTAAGGTTGGAAAAGAATTATTTGATAAAAATTACTTTATAATGTTAACGACTCATTCATTAGATGAATGAAAGTGCTTATCACAGTATTGAAGACATTTCAAATAATCGCAATCGACATAACTAATACAATAGATTGGGGCTATTATGTAAGAGATAGAATTGAATTATAATAAAGTTTAAAGAATAATAGTCTCATTACACATTCATATGTATCTACAGGAGAGAATATGTACTTATGCATATATTCAGCAGTAGATACTAACGGATTAACTAAAGGTTCTATTGTAAACAGAACAAATTGTTTTGCATCTTATTTATAGATATTGTTATTAATAGCAAACAAGAATTAGTATTAGAATGTATTTGAATCTTTCCATTGATTAATCATGAACTGAAATTGATCAGTCTCTTGCCATATGCGCATCCTGAGCTGATTGCCTCACAAGTATTGTTTGGGATGAATTGTGACTAGTAAGCGGAATCCAGGATAAGCGTTTCGTCCTATTTAGGACGAGAAAAAAAAGAACCTTTCACAAATGTATTGAGCAGTAGAGCCGAAGATGGGAGAGGTAGTGATTAACGGTTTATCATAGATAAAAATAGCAGTTGGGAGAAAAAAAATTCCTAATTTGTTTTTCATTAGGGCTGTACACTAATATACATGCATATGATGTAACAAGTACCATAATTGTAAATCAATAACAAAATGCAACTCCAACACAGTGACTACTAATCAAAGGAGATAAATCACAGAAGAATGGGCAAAGAAATGTCAATACTAAATTAACTGATTGCGTAAAGCGAGATAGGAGAACAGACAGTGTTTTGTTAAAGGATCGTACATTACCACTGTAAGCATAATGGAAATGAATTGCAGACACCAAAATGTTAGAAACAATGTCAGAAGAGGGGGGAGTTGATGATTCATATATAAATTGACAATGAAGTGAGAAAAACATGTTAATAATAGTTAGGTAAGGACAAACGAACAACTATTAAGACGATGTAATCACACAACGATTAAAAATTTGAAAACTCCAAAGAGTTTTTTCATCAAATTTCTGTTTAATCTCGCTTTGGTATGGCCTATATTGATAGTCAAGGTGAAGCGGAGGACTCTTTCTCGACACACAGATCAGGTCTGTGGATTTGGTTGGCAATCCCTTCTGCCGTATGTAAAAGGAAGACTTTTAAGCCACATGAATTGGCTGACTAGATTTGATGAATAACTCAAAAAGTGAAATTCCGTTGAAGTTGCTATGGAAAACGAGCAAATGGGACTTCTTCTATGACTACTATCTGATTGACCTGAAAACAATGATTGGTTAGAACGATGTCCGTGTAACTAAAACGTACTCCAGAGGTATAGGTAGAAAGAACAAACCCAAATAAATGAGTGGTAAGACCAAGTTATTAAGTAAAACATTAACTTTTATATATATCATATACTGGACCAATTGGTAACAGGAAATACGAAAAGGCTGAATTAGATTTGTACACAGGGTTGGGATAACAGGATCATAATAAGGTTATAATGATTCGAGGAAAATACATATGATGATCATTAATGAATCTTTGGAAAACTTGTAATTTGAGCAATAAGAATTTCAGTTACTGAATACTTAACTAAATGCAAGTTAATCGTAAGAGTCCCGATAGCACAAAGAATAGGCTTGATAGATTGTGATTTCCGATTCCCTGTCCCATTATAACAGAAAGGCGCATTAAGATAGACTTGAAGTTCTGTGTCAATCTAGTAGGTAAAATATAAATTTTAATTTGTTTAACTTCTCTTTTCCTTAGCCAGGATGGAAGTTATTATGTGACATGGTAATGGAGCTGTCGGCTTATGTGCCCTATACAACTAGCTCCACAGGATCTATTGAATTGATAAATATACATAGAGGTGGAGAATCTGGACAGTCTGTTGTTCGTTGTAATATGAATCAAAAGTCTATTGGGAAATATCACGTTTGGTTTGAAAGTATAGAAAGTTTTTGTAGTATTTTTCTTCAATCTCTGAGTTCGTAAGCCGCTGGTGACTTTGTGGATGGAACATCAACTAAATCCACTTAAGATGCACCATTACATGTGCTCCTTGTGTTGCATTGTTGTTTTGTTAAGGTTAGCTAAACGTAAATGTTATTTACAAATAATTCTTGTATATCAATAGACTTCACACAACTGCACTTGACTGGCTACACGTAAAGTGAGAAATCGATACTAAGAATTATGTAAGAATATATTTAACACCAAAGCAATCCAATGGGCAAAGTAGTTCAAACAGACCAATAGAGAGAAAAAGTCCGACCACAACTTAAACATGTATACATAAAGGAATGTACATTTTAAAAATCGACCTGTTCAGGAAATTATTTAGGCCTATACAACGTCATTTCTAAACTATAATTGTAAAAGATGTCTTCTTCGGGGCAGACACTAACGTCCGGTTGAAGTTCATCTAGTTTGTGTGATTAGTAATGTAGATAGATAACTGTTACTACTAAGTAAATTACGAATGTTTATTAATCCTTCTTTAACTGCGTCATCAGGGCAAATTAACTGAGTTCAATGTGTTAAGATCTTAACTAAGTTTCTTTTATACTTAAGTGGTAAGAAGCTGTAAAAATGAGTGTATTATCCACTTGACTGTTTTTAATGTATATCTCTCCATCCTATCTTCTAGTAAATAGAATATCTACAAATGAGACATTATTATTGTGTATCTCGTCTAAGGTGAAACCAATTAATGGCTGGACGTTAGTAAATATACTGCGTACAATATCCTTTTCCTCTTCGTTATTTAATATTACGAAATTATCATCTACATAACTACGGTAAAATGTACTTGGTTGACTACATTTTTAAAAGGATCATTCTTTAATTCTACAAGGAAAAAGTCAGCAAGAAGTGGTCATACTGGTGATTATATAGTAATCGCATCTAATAGGTAGTATTTTGAACAATAAATGACTGACGTAATACTAAGTCTATTCTTATGACGTGTATATTTTTAAATCCATTTTGCATAAATTCTATTTATATTGGCCTGCTGTATGGAGCTGAAACGTGGAGAATTACTGCAAACATCATCAGACGGATACAAGTATTTATAAACAACTGCCTACGCAAGATACTGAATGTCTGTTGGCCGGAAACCACCAGCAGCAGCTTACTATGGGAGAAGACAAACCAACTTCCAGCCGAAGAGGAAATTAGGAAAAGACGATGGAAATGGATAGGACATACATTACGCAAACAATCAGACTGTTTTACGAGACAAGCATTAACATGGAATCCAGTTGGGAAACGGAAAAGAGGAAGGCCAAAGAACTCGCTGTGTCGAGAATTGGAAGCAGACATTAAGAGGATGAACGGCAACTGGAAACAGCTGGAAAGGATTTCTCAGGACAGAGTTAAATGGAGAATCCTGGTGAGCGGCCTATGCTCCTCAACGAGGAGTAACGGGCATAAGTAAGTAAGTAAGTAAGTAAACACAAGAATTGTATTATTAACTTCTGTAACACTAAATCTTGCCATTTATAGTTATTTATTTACCAATTTATGGTGCATTTATTAATGTTTTCATAATATTGATGTCATCATTATCAATAATAATGTTAATAAACTGTTACTTGATACTTTAATTGATTAATTTATAAGTATATGACTAATTACTATTGATTAAGTAACAAGTACGCATATATTTCCTATAGAATAAAGTGATTTAATCATTTCAAGAAATGTCAATATATGTATACATGTTCTTATGCTCTTTCCTCATATTAAATGATTGACATTGAATTGAACAGATTATAAGCACTTAGCATAATCGATAATTACTAAGAAATACAGTAAGCTAGTAAATTGAAGAAGTTATTTTTAATGAGAACTTATTATATCATATTGTTGATATTCAGGATTTCAGTTGATTAGTCTATGTTGACATATGTACATCCTGAACAGATTAACTCGATATAACGTTTTAAAAGAGTTTTACTTTTATTAGCATGTTGTCTCTAGTTAGCTAAGTGTACTTAAGGATATATTACCGTAATTTGCTTTGAATGCACATTCAGAAACACAAATTGATCAAATATACTCCTTATTATCAACAATCAGAAATAACAAACTCCTATTAATGGATTCATACCAATTGAATAAGTTAATAACTATTAGGACTCAGTATCTCAGTGGGTAGAAGAAGTCGGCATTTAGCTCAACTGTCTTTATGAATATCAACACAGGGATGTATCAGGTATATCCGGTAGCTTAATACTAAACAAGCCGAAACAAACATTCGGAAATCAATTGCTAACCAAATACCAAGTATGCGACATCACAGGAATCTATTCAGAATGAACTGATAATAAAAAGGGCTAATCACCTAAAGCTGTGAATATCAACAACGAGGATTTAGAAACGCTTACTAAAATAGATTATCGGCAAGACTACCTACATCTCCAGTTTTTATTTCTTACCTAACATTTATATTTATAATGATAAACATATACTAATATGTAACTTACTTTTTGATATAGTGTGAGGCAGTTACACACCTATGGCAATGGATGAGGCCACCCAAATGTATTACAATTTAATTTTGAAATCTCAGCCGTTTGAATCCAGCTAAATTGCATAATGGTTAGGTAATCGCCATGAAGCCTGAAGGTCCGGGGCCTGTATAATCATACTTATAATCCTAACTTTTGCTTAGATAGTAGTATAAGTCCTAAATAAGTATCACACAGCGGTTAGTTTACTGAAGAGACAACATTCTCACTTCCGAATTCTCACAGCGCTAACCGTTTAACAGAGTCGACGAAATGGTAAATGTCTTTTCTTCAAACAGGGTCAGTTTGAGAGAGCACAATGAATTTTTAGTAAATTCGTTATTTAGCTGTGTAGTTATGACTATTCAAATGCATTAGTTAAACAGCGTGTTTCTAGGTTATTTAGATGTATTGTGTCAAGAGTATCTGTATTCTAGTTCAAATGAATTCTCATTATTTTTATTACTTGACAATACATTATAGACAAAGCCAATTTGTGATGCGTTGTAAAACAGGTTTATACAGGCATATTGTACTCATTTGAACTATATGTAAAGATAAATTATAATGTAAGTCTTAGTAATACTATTCCAATACTTCTAGTTATTTACACTCAGTTAGATGACTAACTCTGACCCTCTGTGTACATTAGTGTCTTTATCTGAGCATAATTGTAGAAGCAATTCTAACTCTTTATTATTGAAGTGTGATTAAGAATACGAATTCACTACTAGAACATTATAATTTGTAATTACAATAACGCAGACTATTAAAGCACTAATAGCATTAATAGCTTTCAAATTTTGCGTCATTTATTCAACTCAATCTGTACTCAGATGATAAATCATAAAGAAATTACCAATGTTGATTTTGTAGAACTAAATGAATAAACCATATTCATAGAGATTTGTCTTTAAGTGCTTGAGAATGCCTATCTGTTATGTATTGTGAAAATACACAGTACCTTTGATAATTGCCAATCAGTATACGAACACGTCTGCCCCACGACTACCAGTCCCCAAAGTCGGAATAGATAAAACAACGACTGATGAGACAACTAGACAGAATTTAATCCAATTGTGTTGTATTTCAATCATGCCTTTATATATACACAAAATGAGACCACACAGAGAACCAATTAGGGATTTCACACTAATCCGAAGCAGAAGAGTTTGTGGCAGTGAATGGGGGGGGGTAACCTGTACACAACTAATTAACTGTAATCCATAATAAGAGACAATATAATAACAGCAAATATACTAAACGGGAGAATAGGGTAGGAGGAATGTAACAATAACAGAAATGTAATGTTTACATTACTCACGACCAGAATAAATGAATTAGTCCTCTAAGACACAGTTCTGGGAGTTTTTCACTCTTCCTTCGTGGTCCGACATAACAGTATCTGCTTAGTTAGAAAATATTGTTACTAAAACTTAGTAATATCAACATCGTTTCTTATTTACCAGACTGTAAGATAGAAGTGATTCAAGTTATTTATCAAGATCTTAAGAACTCTTCAGAGTTCAGAGTTTTACATCTACGTTAGAGAGATTCATCGGGATCAATTCAGCATATATTCGTTTTGGTTGTTAAGCTAAACAGAATGCCAATCGTTGCATGATATATAGTGGTCTACTGATAACTATTCGCGAGAATTGATTTATGATATAAGCAACCTACTTCCTAAAATGAGACTTTGGCAGCAATACAGCTTGCCAACAAATAATTTCTCTCTAATAAAGTCACATAATATGTAGGTACAAAGTATTACAACAAAAAGTAGATATATTTCAGTATCACTTAAAACATGGATATAGGTTTTGAAAGTTACTTTCGTCAATGAAAATATAATCTGTCTATTGTATGCAGTGTATGTGTAAGACTTTCACAATTCAGTAGGAAGTTATTTCAAATTTTCTGAATGATCTGATTGGGATTTTGCTTATGGTTGTTTTATTCCAACTAAATATATAGTTGGTTTGATAATGTAGTGACGCTGAATAGCTCTTATCTGAAGCTACTTCAAGTAAATAGAGGGCTTGTTTCATAAAGTATATAAATAGGGAACTATGCATCGTTGTACATAATTGAATTACGTACTTATCCAAATCTAGCACAATAAGAAACATTCACTTACAGTTCATACATTTTTACCTAAATATTTATAGTTCACCTTACGGTTTATTTCTGCCCACTACTCTGAGGTTTACTTTTAAGGTCGAATATACGTCTTAATACTACGAACAGGGATATGAATAGCGGGTTTAACATACATTTTGCTATGCACGTGTACATAGTGCGTGTACGTAATCCATGATCGTAATAACTGTGATTTTCTTACACATCGGAAGTATTTAACAACTTGCGCATGGCATTCTCAACAGAGACTGTTGTCAAAGGGTTACACCTTCAGAAGCTGTTTCTAAATTCATGGATACTTTTGTGAAGTACAGGCCACAACTATTAGTGTGTATAGGTTAATAAAACCCAGATATTCATTCACTAGTCACTATACTTTGTTCTAAAATCTAGTGATAAGACGACTGGGCAGATTCTGTCATTGATGGGTGACTTAAATGACCAATAAGGTACACAAATTTGAACGTACTCGAAATCAATGAGGACGAAGAAAAATATCCATGCTTCGCATACAAAATAACCACCACCAATCTAGACTTTCAAAATCATGGAAAACTCCGAAGACTAAAATTCGGTTGCGGTTAGTACAAATGTGTCCCGAATAAGACGCTTAAAGAGCAGGGAGGGCGTTGTCTGATGAATAAAGGCATTTACTGTTTCGTAAACTGCCATTACAGAATTAACAAAAAAATCTAATTGCTCACATTTCCACTACAAACATTCTATGTACCTCAATTGAGATTATACTAAACTCGACGATGATCCTCCATACATTTAGATGAGACAGTATTTTACTGCACTGTGGTGACCCTAACGCACAACTAGTTAGTTCTATAACTTCACATATCTGTATACTATTAGTTATAATTCAGGCGAAGTATAAGCAAAACTCAGAAATTAATAGTCGAATCTCTAAGAAATAAGTTGTCAAAGTAAACGTCGGCTCAACTAACCAGTGTCCCTTAGTTCGCATCTAGTAGGGGTTTTGAGAACTAAGTCAAAAATACTTTTATTCTTGTCAAAACTATTGTGACGACGATCAACAGTTGTGTTTTATGCACACCTAATTGTCATGTTTTCTTGAGTGTATCAATTAAGGTGAAGAAGCACTAAAGACAGACCATTCAAATCGATCAGTTACAATTATTCTAATTGACTTTATCATAATTTGAAATGTATCTATTTGTTACTAAGCCTTATGAATAAAAAAATGCATGAGTGATTGTGGTCGGTCAGTAAGAAACAAACCGAAATGTCATGTTAGGCTCTTTACTGTCTACATAAATCAATGAATTACCTGATAAAGACTATTAACAAAGATTATATAATTAACCAGAATGAGTGAAATATTAGTAGTGATAGTAAGAAGATAGGTGAAATGGAAAAGCAGTAATAAAGAGAATCCAAAACAAATATATCAATGCAGGAAATAGATCAAAAGTATTGAAAATAATAATCATTAGAATTGTTAATTATAGTAGGGAAAAAACAGAGTAGAAAAAACTGGTATATATCATTTACTAGATAAATTGGAAAATCAATTAGTAAGGACCACTAAAAGTGATAGTGTTTGACTAAATCAAACAATTTCAAGTGATTTACAACATAATCTTAACGACTTTATAAACAGAAGCCCATCGCATCTATAACAGCAGAAGCTATCAGTAAGCAACCTTACTGAGAAGATTTGTATCTCAAGAGGATGATTTCACTTATATTGCTTCCACTTAGATGGATGATTTATAAACACAGCTTTCATTATCACTCATGACAATTTAATCGGCACAAGCCTCTGGTAGAAGTGTGCTATGAAATCTTCTCCACAAGTGACTAACAAAATGTTCTGTCAACCTTGAATTTCATTAATTGTTGATACCTGTCCTGTCATTCTTTGTATATCTAATCTGATCCCCTTCCCTCTTTACTTGACTCGAAGTACCGTAGTCATTTATTTTTCTAATTGGTTGACAAATTATCTTTATTTCAATATGTTTATTGATTGTCAGTTGACCCAAACTCCGAAAAATTCACTGGTCTATGTGTTTCCGCTATCCAAAACCACGTTTTCTCAGTCAAACGTGCATCCATAGATGTCAGCACATATCGTTATAAGAGAAGATATGTCGTGGGATTTGACAACTAATTGATGTTCGTGTAGGAGAAAATGAAGAGGGCGGCCCCTTCGTCCGGTGGATTGTGTATCTGTTGAGTTAAGTTGTCCCTATTGACCTGATAATATTATATATTAATCCCGTCTAGTATTCTCCGGTTTGACAACAACTTGATCCCAAATCAGAACAAGAGTAGAGCAGTATTATAACTTCTTGCTTATAACGACCCAGCTACTCCTATTACTTAGTATTCTTAGACACATAACACTCGATAAGACCCCAAATCAAAACACGTTCGTACAGGAACGAGATTTGTTCCAAATAACAAGGGTACATAGAGGTAGGAATTCACAGTTAGAGAAACGTTAATATATTTATAGTACTTACATTAGAAGCTTTTAGAGTCTTCTTCAATAACCCGCTAGAGCTGATTGGTTTAGAAATAGCCGGTCAGCGTGTGCCATCATGATCATACACAGAAAATGCTTTAATCCGGTCTATATCCCATTAACAAGCATGTAGCAAACCGTACGGAGAAAATATCAGTAGAAGGCAAATCAAATAATTACGCTAGAGTTTATATAAACATCAGTGTAAGAATATTCTAGAAACTTCCTGATTGTTCGTTGGCCCCGATTGGTTAAGAATGGGCCAACGATAACACAGCTTCGCGAGCATGTTTGAGTATGCTTTAGTCAGGATCGTTTCATGCTAACACCACCCATTTGAACAAATCCGTAGGATTTGTTATTATGCATGTACAATCAACATAGAACCTGGCACATGTGTGCATCGGTTCAAGTTGCCATACCACCATGGCACCGCAAGATTAACACCACCACCACTAGTAGAAATCACTTCAATAAAATAAAATAATAATAGTAACAAGGAGTGTGAACATATAGAATATGGTTCAGGAAGCGTTGAAAGAAAGTAATGGAATAATTTAAAGCTCATGATTTAAGGGAGGACAATAAGTGAATACATCTGCGCCATTGTGACCGATTCTGGGCCATCTCACTCAGTGTTTCTAGCCACTGGTTACGGTAATCGCGAGGACCCCATCCAGATAGTCTGCAGCTACCGAAACGACTTAAACCGGCAGTCAGTGACTTCATGGACTGATGCCATGTTTTAGTTTGGCCGCCTCTAACTCTCTTCCATCCTATTCATATATCAGCCAGCATTGCGCGTCGAGGAAGACGGTGGTTCGGCATACGCAACACATGTCCCAACCACCTCAGTCGATGAAGATTCACAACCTCATCGACTGATTTACTACATTTGCCTAACACACGTTGTCTAACCTCGTTATTACTTACTCGGTGATCCCAGCTGACGCGAGCGATGTTTCGTAGACATCGATAGTCAAAAACTAATAACCTTCGAGTGTCATCTACCCTTAATGGCCACGTCTCACACCCATACAGTAAGACAGAGCGAACTGTTGCGCAGTACACTCTTCCTTTCGTTGAGAGACGAATATCTCGTCTACGCCATAGGTGACGTAAGTTGGCAAAAGCTAAACGAGCTTTTTGAATTCGTACTGAGATTTCGTCAGAGACTAACCTAGTAGGGCTAATCAGACTTCCAAGATAAGTGAAGTGGTCGACGTGCTCAACTACTTCACTCCCTATCTTTAGTTCAGGTGTTGACGAAAACCAGTCCTGGAGCAATAGTTTGCATTTAGAGGGGGAGAAACGCATTCCGAAAATGCTTGCATTCAAGCTTATTGATGTTAACAGCTTCTGTGTCGTATCAGCGTCTTCGCCAAACAGGACTATATCGTCAGCATATTCTAAGTCAATAAGCGGATCTCCTGGTAGGAGATCAATTCCTGAAAAGTCAGGCGATGAAAGTGTAATTTTCAACAGTATGTCAACTATGAAATTAAACAAAAATGGGGAAAGTGGGCAGCCTTGACGGACACCACTTGAGGTTACAAGTTCAGATGACAGTTCGCCACATGCTCTGACACGACTAATAGTGTTTGAGTAAAGAGCCTTAACAAGTTTTATGTACTTTTGGGGACACGCCTTTCAATGAAAGACACTGCCATAGAACTTCACGGTCTACAGAGTCAAATACCGGTTTCAAGTCAAGGAAAACCACTATTGTCGGCCGCCGAAAAGTATGTCTGTGTTCTAAGATCTGACGAACGGTGAATATCTGGTCTATACAACCGCGACCAGGTCTGAAACCAGCCTGATTTTCTCGTATTTGGAGATCACGAGTTGTGGTTAAGCGTCTGATAATTATAGAAACTAGTATTTTAGACACTATATTAGTCAAACTAATTCCTCTATGGTTATTACAGGACGATTTTGACCCTTTCTCATACACTAGGACGATTAACGATCGACACCAGTCAGACGGAATTATGTCAAGTTCCCAAACCTTAGTCAAAATATCAGTCAGCCTGGTTGTCAATGTGGGACCACCATCCTTAAACACCTCTAGGGATAATCCATCTGGACCGGCTGCTTTGCCTCGCCTTAAATTGGCTATAGCTTTTTCGACTTCGATAAGAGTCGGGGGACTTAAGTCGACTTTCCATTCTGGCTGTCTCGAAATAGTGGGAAGTTTTAGAGTAGCTTAAGGCCAACTAAACTGCTGCTTGAAGTGTTCAGCCCATCGTTCTAAACGTCTAGACTGAGAGCTAATAAGCGTTCCATCTTTTTCGGAAATCGTCTCACTAACGCTGGATTTTTTAACCCCGGTTTCTTTTATCAACTTGAAAAGTTGTCTAGTGTTACCTAACGTCGCTGCACCATTACGTAATCACTAAATCCTTTGCTATAACTTTATTTACTGTTTTGGAGCCTATTTTTGCACCTTACATATATTTGAAACATATTATTAAACCTTTTAACTTTATTTAGACATTTATGTTGAAATATTCTGAATGATGACCAATTTATCTCCAAAAGTATGGTGGACTATATAAATTTTTAATTTTGAAATATTACAAGCTGTATGCAGTAGTTAATGTGAGCCAATCGAAGTAAAATGAATTTATTTTAATCTGAACAACTCGTTGTTCTTGCTCATTTTAGGTAAATAAAAGGAACTATAAATATGAAACAGAAAATTGTTTTAATAGAAATAAGCTTAACAAAGACTGGAATCCAAATAAACGTATCATGAATTTACTTTCAGAGAGCCATGAATGATTCACTGAGTTATGGGCACAGTGATGATGACCACTGCACTTTGCAGTTAAGTAGTCGAAGGTAGTTAACGTGAAACTATGACTGACCGGAGTTTCATTCTTGTTGATACTTATTAGATATCTGTGTATGAAATTCCAAGGACAAATGCTTTCATTGAGATTAAAATTTGCACCACCCAGTTTTGCAAACTGCTACTACTGAGCTAACCAGACCGCGACTTATATACTTTAGAACTAAAATATTTGAACTAATTGATTGCCAACTATCAGAAGTCATGCCATGTTATAATTTTCGGAAAAGTGTATAGGTATTTTATTGGCAAGCAGTTCCTTGTAACTTAGCTTTCATATTTATTTGCAGTTATCGCAGCACATGATAGTCAGAACCCTGAAGTTGAGGTCAAGTCGAAACATGTGTCTGAATTAGTCAAGGATAATCCTATCACATCAGGTAGGGTAATAAAGTCCGTATTTGGTAAATCGATCATAGTTGCTCGTTCTGAGGGTTGTGGCTTTAATAGTGTATCAAACTAAGTACTTTCGATCATTTTTCTGTTCCCTTAGTGAGTGAATGCTGAATATTAGGGTGAAAATTGTGTCATTTAATCGTTTAGTCTAAAGGATTATGAGATATTTGCAACATACTTCTATGAATATACTAGTACAGTGCAATCCAACGTCAGACGAAAAACACAAATACACAGCAAAAGCTATAACATGAAATGAAATCTATAGTGAAAATCATACCCTAAGAAGAAACACATGCCCATTAAATGGGCGAGTGATGTATGCAAAACAATTAGCTGGAAGTGAAAACATTGCCAACAACCAATAACGTTCTTAAAGTGATAGACTAGAGTCATAGATCGACTGGTCACTTCTGTCTATTGAAAAAAAAGAAATGATCAAAGAAAACGATCTTATTCACAATTTATGTTGTGGTAAAACAAAGTAACAAACCAATGGACAAAACAAAATAAACTAAAATTGCACACGACCTATGAAAGTAAGGCGGTAATCATAACAGAAACGAAAGGGTTTAAGCACCAACACGCATACAGATGGTGCAAAGACTGAGGGAGGAATAAGGGAACCTGACAATCATGTATACTTTTAGTTTTCAGCTTATAAGAAACTGTTATCCAATCCAGGAGTAAGAAGTTGGAGATCAATCAGTGGGAGATCTTATGTCAAAGGTTTTAGAAATTCTACTCGAAGGTGAGTGAGGAGAATGTTTTTACCCTTTTGAAGTGTCTGGTAATGTCTTAGGGATTTATGCAAGCTATCCAAAAAAAGGTGCATGCCAAAGTGAAATTAAATTGATATAATTGTTATATCGGGAGACTAAAGAAGAGTAACGAACTAACAGAACTGTTTTAGAATATTATTTCAATTCTAACTATAGATAATGTAGACATTTAATTTCTATAATTGTTACGTTCCTCTTACCCTATCCTTCAGTTTAGTGTATTTACTGTTAGTACATTGTCCCTTATTATGAACTACAGTTAATCAGTTGTGTACAAGTTACCCCTATTTACTGTCACAATCTCTTCGTTTTGTATTAATGTAAAATTCCTAATTCGTTCGATGTGTGGTCTGATTTTGTGTATATATAAAGAAGTGTATGAAATACAATGCGGCTCTGACTCTGATTTCTGTTTGGTTGGCTCATTCATTTTGTGTTCTTCATTCAGACTTGGGGACTGGTAGTTACAGGGCAGACGTATACGGGCATTGATTAGTAGTAAACACACGCCATAATTTACCATACGACTAACTGGCCCGAATATACTTTAAATATAACAATTGGCGACAGGGCAGACTATAATCAAAATATAACAGTTATAATAATGCAACTATCAGAATAAGTTGGGAAGGGAGAGTATACAGATAATCCACATATGTGCTACAACAGACGATCATAAGTTATAAAGTAAATTAGCCAAAAAATACAGAATTCTATGAAAGACATTCGTAAGAAGAAAAAGAATAGGACAAAATACCTAGTCTAACTAAGCATAAAAATTATTAACTTGTTGATCTATCTATTAAAATTTTGTAAACTAGATGAACGTTTACGTATTCTATTGGAATTTCGCGAACGAGAACATAGAGATCCTTCCTTAGTGCCACTATTAATTTTTGATGATGCAAATAATGAATTGTCATGTTTCATTCTAACTGTTTGTGTGATGAAACGACCAATTACTGTAAAAATCATTAGGGTGCTTAAACATAATACACTTGTACTATGTACGCAGGAATAACGCCAAAATAAGGCTTGATGATGTAACATTGCAATTAAGGCAGGCATTAATAATTGTCCGAAATAATAAGCTAATTGAATATCATAAAAATTGTAGAAAAATAAATTTGTAGTGAAATGCATAGTCATTAAAGTACCAATGTAAGCAGACGATAAACCAATACCAATGCCAAAACAAAAACTTCCAATTAACCATATTAAATATGGGTGAGATAATGAACTGGTACTTGATGATGATGACAGTGTCGTTATTGAACATCTTCCAGTGGACATCGATAGATGCGTCAAAGCAATAGCACTAGTAGCACAGACAAAACACCCACATAATTGTATGATTGTGATAATTATTGATGATTTTGCATTCCTAGAAAGGATTTTTAAATAAAAAAGTTAACAAATGATTACATGTTAACTAAATTTTGGAATATCAGAGAAACCCTGTTTATTACTTTATGAATGTGAAACATAGGTTATAAAAGCAGAAGACAAGGCCAAGTTGTAGGTTTTTGATTACAGATTCCGTTGAAGAGTAATTTAATGTGGTCTGCGAGTCCGACTTCGAAAATAAAAACAATAACGTTACCTATTGACATGAACCACTTGTTATGTGGAGTGGATAACTGAGATACAAATAAGAAATTTATTAGCAGACCAAAACTGTTACACAAATGAAACTTATTCATAATTCGGTGCTGTAGAGAATATTGATATTCTCCTGAATTAAACAACCATTAAAAACCAGGAAGCGGTGGACGGTTGTTTAGTCAAAATACGGGACTCCACAGCAGTGCGCGTCACGTGCCCTCCTCACTAGCGATCCAAAGCAGGACCCAGAGAACAATCAACCTTTAGACTGTTAAGCCGATATTTCATTACATTCATAAATCACTATCTGCATGCTGTCGAATCATTTCTGATTAAATAGGCTGCAGCTTCAGATAATTTTTACCAATAACAATTAACCATGTGTCTCTCTTACCGCTTAACCTTTAACACAACCCATGACCAGTGAATTGACCAGTCTATTAGCATTCTCCAATAAAGGCGAGAATCAATAAAGGTGACTCACGTAAAAATGTACTAGAAAGTTCGATGTTACGATGCAACGAAATTAATTCCACTAGTTCATTAAATGGTTACAAAAGCCAAGGCCGATTTTATAATCAAATGAACCTATTTTGGCATTGCTAAAGTATTATGGAATGATGGAGTGAGCACTGTTGAAGTTTGGTAGACATGAAGAATCGGTTAAGATCGAGAGTATCATTTAAATGAGGTGGCTGTGATGAGTGCCTAACCAGCGCCTACTTCGATGGGCGATATTGACTGAAAGAAAGCTAGGGAGACCAAACCAAAATTTGTCAACCGTCAATGAAGTCACTGATAGTTGATAGGAGTAAGCGCGATGACGGTGATTAGTGTACCTTCCATTCTACTAATTTATTTTTTCTCGAGACTATTTCTTACTAACACCGATATTATTTCTAATTTGGTATTTATTTTGATAATTACATCTACCTGTAAAAAATGGGGTGTGGAAAATTGGATAGGTGTATACATACATATGGTGGTATGGCAACTTGAACCGATGCACACATGTGCCAGGTTCTATGTTAATTGTACATACATACATACAGGTTCTACGTTGATTATCACTAAATGACTGACCGGATTCGAGTGATCAGATTTCAAAAAAACTGAACCGTATCACCATGAGTTTGATAGGGACAAATAAAACGATAGCAAACACAACTTACTTCGGATAACTTCGACGAGGTCTTCTACGCTTTAATAGTGACTGGTTGTTTGCATTGCCCGGTAAAATATCACGTAAATCAGACCATTTTGTATTGATTATGAGTAAACGAATTAAAAATCCAATAAGGTTACCAAGCCAAAATAAGCTGGTCACAATTATTGCTAATGTCTTGTTGTAAATAGTAAAAAAACACAATATCGGATTAAGTATACTGGTACATGGTCACTGAGGAGTAACGAAAGTCACCTTTATCAAGTTTTTAGAGATGATAGAATCCTATCGATAAAGTTGGTCACTAGTTGGTCACTATGTTTCGATGTGATGTGGTTGGCCTTAGCTAACCGAAAACCGTATTTAAACTAGGCTTGGTGCCGATTGGCATTCATGAGAAAAGCTTAATGCAGTAATGAGGGAATTGGTACTCGTCTTGGGATTTGCACCCACATTACCCAGTTTTACAGTCGGAAGCGTTATTACTGAGTTATTCTAGCAGCAACTGGCTTCCTATAGGACTAAGGTTTAGATGTTGGTTGTATACTGAGCACTGATTAATGTCATGTATGTCTAATCCTAAGCACAGAAATTGAAACATCATATTTTACTGCATAAAAGCTTCTGATTAACAGCAACAACGAGAAAATCGAAATTATATTACGACCGTGCACGTTCATCCCTAGGCTTAGCTGATTAATTTGACAGGCTACCAACATAATATGACACTATAAGACAGCAGTTAATGAGTTTGCTTGGGACGACACTAAGTGATAGGGATACGATCTAATAAGCAAATAATAAAGGCGCATATAAGTCTTTGAATGATATCTGCTACAACAAAGAGTTGGAAAGTATTTGCGTATTTATATCACATACCGAAGGCCAAACCGGTAGTAAAATGGATTTTGATAATGGCTCTGATACAACCAATGATGGTAAGTCTGCTTCCCTTCTTAAAATGCTCTTGTGTGACCATGAGTTTACAATTATTACCAAGAAAGTTTAGCTTACAACCTTAAAATGAGTGTGTTTTTATGATACTGAAGAAATGAAAAAGAGACACTAAGTGTCTAAAAATTCTTGGTAAATACTAGGGAAGTTTGGAGAACACTAATTCCAAGGTAAGTGGAGTGTAATGGTCACAGGATCTTGCTAGGATGAATGATATATGGATCGGCCTTGGTCACCGACTATCGTAAAACTGCATCCGTCGGGGTTGTTCCACTACCTTATAGATTAGACCATTAAGTTTAAGACTCGAGTGACTGGTAACCCCAGAAAACTTACTTACTTCAGCTTAGAGGTTGGGAAGGGGGGGTGGTAGTATCCAAACTCAAGCAAAACGTAATAAGTTACTAATTCGAAATATGAATGTTAAAAGTAGCTAAATGCAATTAAACGAGCAATTCAATAATAGTATTATATACAAAACTAGAAAGTTAAATAGAAAAACAATAACTTAAATAAAGATACGTACTTACTGGAGACCAAAGTAGATAGCGTATAGTCAGGCTAGCAACAAAGCCACTATATGTCGTTTCCAGACCACTATTTATAAATACAGATAACAATAACCAAAAATTTGACGGCCATTGGATTCTGGGCCAATGTGTCTCAAACACAGAATGATCAATCATATATGTAGTATTAGAGATATTGTTGCTGTCACCACTATCCGGATTTAAAGGTGTAGTTGATTTAGATAAAGACTGGTCAGTCATACTCTTTGTCAACAGAGATGGCTTATTTAACAAATTTTTCGAAATAATAACACGATCACCGTCATTAGATTCGGAATCCGAATAACAAACTATTGCTTCATTGATCTTATCACCAAAATAACGCTTAGTCATCCATAGCTCATCTGAATCAGACTCACTGTCACTTTTATCTTAGGTTGAAAATAAAAAAAGTCAAAGTATGCAGTAACAGCTATTGTTAGGACAATTGTAGACACACATTTTATTGGGAGAATGCCAAAAATTCTGAACTGAGGGGATTCCAATAATATCAGAGAATTTATAGAAGTATACCAATTAGATCAATCAGTAAACCATAAATGTATCAACATAGATGCAATCTATCAATCCATATAGAAGAGGCCAACCAATCTTAAAGTTAAAAGTCAACTGAACAATCAGAAGGAAAAAGAAGAGATACGTAGATAATAAGATCCATGAGGATAACCAGTCGATGACATGATCATCAGAACGAGGACTAACCACATATTTGAAAAGTAATTCTGGGAAGCTTTCTACTTCAAGTAGGCCGTGATGTCATCCAGAACGACAACACCAAATACACCTTCAGGCTTAGATAACTTAATACTGATGACAAAGGATGATGTGTTCCACCACAGTAACATCAAAAAATGTAATATTTTATGAGAAACGAATTTTGATTTAAGTATAATATTACAATGACTAATCACTACCAATTTAAACTTTTTTATAACGAAATTCAGAAAGCAGTACGAATGTTGACATTTACTTTTTGATTAACTTTTTGGATGACGTAATGTCTGTGTGGCAGGTCCGAGCGTAGCTTCACCACCTACTTCAGTTTGAGGCCTCACTCTTAGAGTATGGTTTGAGAACTAGCACATGAATTTGCATTTAGTGAGTTAATAATGATAATTATTATTATTTGTATGTGAGAGTTGAGTTGTCATCACTGAGCCCGAACACACATAATCGAACCGCAGCATTACTAATATATTTTCATAGGATGCCGGTAAATCTTCGAGGACAGCGACAATAGAACACAAAGAGAGGTAGAACATCTTCAGACTGGAAAAACCAGGTTTCATAAGCATACAGCAGAAATGCTTTCACTAAAGAGTTGTAAGCCTGACTTTAGCGAAATACAACTTTTTGTCTGTCAAAAACAGCTTTTCTCTTACTTAGATAATTAGTTTTATGTCCAATATGAATTTATTTATTGCAGTATAAATTTGACTGTACAGGTTCTTTGCAACATCTTGTTGGCTGTATACAGTAGAGTCAATATTGTTGCAATATTTTGTATATTTTATATCTATAATGAAGTAGTACTATAAACGAGCAGCCAAACAAATTATTTTGTTATTTATTGATGAGATTTCACGTAAACTCAAATCACCTCAATACACTAAAGAAACGGTGGAGACTCTTAGTTGAAATCCTATTCAATATTAAGCGTGCTTATACCGGAGACCTTAGAATTTTAGTTGCTATGATTGATGACGTTCGAAAAACTGACTGTGGCATTGCACAGTAAAAATAACATGACGAATGAAAAAAATTACATAAAAGGCTTATTTCTGATGCAGATTTTATTGTAACCGCAATTTACAAAAGATACGTTCCACTTTTTTTCAAACTCTCAACTAATAAAGTCATTTTTAATGACCGATTGAATAAGCAATGTTGTTAAGCATAGTGCTAGGAATTCAAATTTTTTATAGTATGCCCTATGGAATATCTCTTAAAAATAAGTTCCAGGTGTTTCACGATCTACTAGAAGAAAAGGAAACTACTAAGGAGAACAACTGGAAAGAGATTGAGGAATCAATAACTTCAATTGTCAGTATTACATAAGTTGGATTGTGACTGGTAAGTGGAATCCAGGACGCGCGTTTCGTCCTAGATGGGACTCATCGGCTGGATGTACCTGCATCCTAATGTTGATGTTCATACTGGGATTCGAACTCAGTCCATTTCGTGTCGAACGCCACTGCGTTCACCACTAGACTACTGAGACTACTGACTGTCTGGACTCAGTAGTCTAGTGGTGAAAGCGGTGACGTTCTACACGAAATGGACTGAGTTCGAATCCCAGTGTGAACATCAACATTGGGATGCAGGTACATCCAACCGATGAGTCCCAAATAGGACGAAACGCGCGTCCTGGATTCCACTTGCCAGTCACAATCCAACTTATATAATACTTGTGAAAAATTCGCTATATCGAGGCAATCCGCTCAGGATGCACGCATAACAACAATGACTGACCAGCTTCAATTGTCAGGTTTCCAGAAGCAAGAAACACCACCAAAAGGAATGGATCACTATTGATACTCTGGATAAGATTCAAGAAAGGAGGAACAAGAAGATAGCGATCAATAACAGCCGAACAAGAACAGAGAAATCCAAGGCACGGGTCGAATACACAGTGTTATGTTTCTAAGGTATAACGACCCAAATACTTCTATTGCTTAGTATTCTTAGACACCGAACACTCGGCAAGATCCCAAATCAGAACACGTTTGAACAGGAACAAATTATATTCCAAATAACAAGGGTAGACAGAAGTAGGAATCGTTAGTTAGACAAACGTTAATGTATTTATAGTATTTACATAAGAAGCTTCCAGAATCTTCTGCAACAGTCCACTAGAGCTGATTGGTTTAGAAGTAGCCAATCAGCGTGCGCCATCACGATCATGAACTGAGCATGCTTTAATCCGGTCTATATCCCACTAACACCTCCCCCTTGAGCAGATTCGTAGGATCTGGTGTTAGGATTCACCTGCAGCCGTTGTACTGGTTTGTGCTTACGATTTGTCCACCTTCTAGGTAACAAGGAAGTGGTATCATCCTTCGTTTGCACAGCGACTGTCCTGTCTGTTTCAGGTATGTTGATCTCAAAGGTGTCTAGCAGAACATCGAGAGGTAGTCTATACCGCGTCTCGTTGTTGGCGATGCAGGTTGGTTTCAGTTGGTTCGCATGACGCACCCAGACTTCTGAGCCAACAGACACCTCGTACACCACATTTCCTTTCTTTTGTACGATCCGACCAGCCGTCCAGGTAGGATGTTTGCCTCGATAGTCCATAGCAAGTACCCTTTGACCCACAGTGAACAATCGTCTTTGTGCCCCATGCCGACGATTGAACTGTTTTTCCATCTTTACGTTTCGTTGAGGCTCAAGAGCTGGCGTTGGACGGATGCTATCGAAATGTGTCCGTATTTTTCTGTCCAATAATGCTTCCGCTGGAAAGACCCCGTTAGTTGTCCGAGGGTTCGGTGTGGAACGGTAGATAAGCAAGAACCTCTCTAAGATCTCTTCGGTAGTCCCCTCCCCTCTTGATTTTTTTCAGAGCATCTGGTTTCACGGGCAAATGAACTTTCATTTTGGTGCAGTGACCAAGGGTATTCTGAAAAACAGGAGCGAATTTTCTCTTCGGCTTTTCTGGTAACTTTTCACCTGTCTGTTTTGCACGTATAGGGGTGTCTAATGATGGACACGACACGCTGCAAACACTGTTGATGAGTACATCCATTATTCCAAGTTTTTCTAGCATATCAAGACCAAGGAGATCAAGGTATGGTCGTTCTGTAAGATAGCATATTCCTCTACAGCTATTTCCGTTGAAGGAAAATTCACACTGTAATTCGCCAACCAGTTGCAGAACTCCTCCTGAAGCGTTTTTAGCAATTTTCTTAGATGGCTTTATTGGCGGTTTCCCAAGCAGCTTATATGTTTCTCTAGACACTATGGTGATATCGGATGCTGTGTCGATTTGAAGACGAGCTGGTATGCCGTTAATCTGGATAGTAACATACTTTCTCTGAATGTCATAGTCTGTTTGAAAGGCTGCTACCAGAGAAAGTGATTGAGATTCGGCTGACTTCACCATGTGTTGAGGACGTCTATGTTTCTTCTTGGGCTGAGACGTACGATTCGGTGGGCAATGATTTTCTTTATGACCACATTTATTGCACTTCTGACATTTATGCTTCTTAAATGGGCAGAATCGTACATAGTGCCAATCATCACATAACCAACATGCAGTCGTTGGTTTGTTACCACTTGTTCTCGGTTTTTGAGCTTTTAACCTAGTAATAGCGTTGACACTACTGCAGGTTAAATTAGGATTTACCTGTTCAATTAACTGATTGTCGTGTCTGATGTTTTGTAGCCGCTTACACTCATCTGTCAATGTTCTGAGTGTGATGTTTGGATCTTGATCCAGTCGAGTTAAGAGTCTAGTTCTAATCTCAGCATCTTGAGGTGATTGAAGAGCTTTGATGAATATAAGGCATTTAAATTGGTCTTCTGTCAACGAGCGTAACTTGAACCGTTCACACTCTCTGTTGACGATGTCTGCTAGAGCACCATATTCATCAGTTTCGCGTTTCACCAAATTAAGACACTGATAACGAATACTAAACAATGAAGATGATTCGCCGAATATCTCTGATAATTGAGCTACCGTCTCATCGAAGCTGAGCTCTCGAGGTAACTTTGGTAAAATATGATCAGCATAGCGTGCATGTTCATTACTTCCCAGCTTACGCATCAGCAATCGAGTTTTCCATGCATCATCTTGTTTACAGAATTCTATCCTGAATGTGTCTTCCCAACGTTTAAACCACATGAGGAAGGTATTTCCACTATCGGGGTCATAATAGAATTCTGGTATGCTGCTGGCAACTGTATCACAAGAAGTACTTGAAAAAGCATGTGAACTTGAACAATGGATGTTCAACTGTTGCTTAAGGGTTTCTAACAACCGCATTTGTGCATCAAGTTGTGCTTGCTGTTGTTGTAGTATTCGATTGAGCTGGTCATCTGATATCGGGATTTTGAATGTGGTTTCCTTTTTCTCCGTCGCCACTGTTATGTTTCTAAGGTATAACGACCCAAATACTTCTATTGCTTAGTATTCTTAGACACCGAACACTCGACAAGATCCCAAATCAGAACACGTTTGAACAGGAACAAATTATATTCCAAATAACAAGGGTAGACACACAGAGACCAACCAGTAAGTGAAGAGGAGGATTAGGTCAGATAAATGGAAATATGTTGAAAGCCTAGCAATGACATTGGGAAAAACTGCAAGAGAAGATAACATGAGACACCTATATGATACAAAGAAAAAGCTAGCTGCAAAATACAGTCAGCCTGAACGACCAATCAAGAACAAGGGTTGCAAACTAATCATTGAGGAAAGGTGTCAGATAGGGCTGCATACTCTCACCCTTTCTCTTTTTGTTGGCGTTTAACCGGATTATGAAAACTGCAACATCTAAAGGTAAACACGGAATATAGTGAACAACTTGGATCCAACTAGACGACTTGAACTTTGCGGATAACCTAGCTCTTCCACTCCACACACAACAACAAACGCAGGTGAGGATGGACAATGTAGCATCAGCCTGTGCATTAATGTGCCTCAACAAAAAGCGACAAGCACCAACCTGATTACACTTGACGGAGAATCTCTGGAAGGAGTGGAAACTTCTACATACCTGGACAGCATCATCGATAAACAAGGAGGATCTGATGCAGATGTGAAGGTACAGATTGGAAAAAAGAGCAACATTTCTACAATTAAAAAACATTTGCAACTCAAAACAGCTGTCAGGCACCACCAAAGTCAGAATTTTTAATATAAACGTAAAATCAGTTCTATTGTATGGAGCCGAAACTTAGAGAACCATGAAGAGAATCATTCAAAAAATGAAAATATTTGTAAACAGCTATTTGCGGAAGATAATTCGGATCCATTGGCCAGATACCAGCAACAACCTTCTGTGGGAGAGAACAAACCAACCAGGTCTCAGCAGAGAAAGAAAGTAAGAAAAGACGCTGGAGGTGGATAGGACACACATTGAGGAAGTCACCAAACTGCGTCACAAGACAAGCACTAACTTAGAATCCTCAAGGCTAAAGAACACATTGGGCCAGAAATTAGGGGCGGACATGAAAAGAACGAACTGCACGCGGGAAAAACTGGAAAGAAGAGCACAGGACAGTGTTGGTTGGAGAATGCTAGTTGGCGGCCTATACTTCATATGGCGTAACAGGCATTCAATCATTGATCGAGTGACTACAGAGTATGCATAAATATTTTAACAATTATGAAGAATCCAAGTACAAAAGTATTTAAAATTCATTAAAACACTCGGAAATATATTGATCTACGCGGAAGTAAGTGAGTATGGAGCGGTGGCTCAGCGTTTCAGGTATATAACTTTGAGCATTGTATGTTTGGACCTTGCTGTACCTGATATGACATGGGTAACTAGGTAGAATTATTAACACTTACATTTACAGTGTATCTCAAAGCCAAGTACACTAATCCATGGCTGATAAATGAGTTGAATATTTGAAGTCATAGGACAAGTGTTATGTGCTTATTTACAACTACGAAATTCATTCTGTTTTCAGATTACACACTTTGTTTGTCCTTAGCATCAGATACAGCACCACCAAATATTAGTGAGAATTAACATACAAAAAGAGATTGGCATATATAATTTGACACCTATTTTATACATCTAAGTGTATTTCAACCTACCTGATCGATCAAGCAGTCTTGATTTGAGACCTTCATCAGAATTATTTCGGTTGCCAACAGAATCTGATTGCTGCATACTTGGCAATGAATGATGCTTGGTGGCGGAAATAGAAATAAGCTCGAAATTATTACTATTGCCACTATCATCCATAAACTGAAGACCAAAGAAACGAGTAAATATCGATTCACACCAACTTGTTAATGGAACTGTCAATAACCAAAGTATCATTGCTATAACACTTAGTAGTAAGTAAACCTTCTGAATTGATTCCATTGGATGCTGAAAAGGTAATATTAAAATATGATGAGTTCTGTTCACAGAGTGCTCAGCGATACGACGATGATGATGAGAATGATGAGAAAAAGGAGGGAGTAGAGGGTGATATTCCTTATTTGTTGAATTGACGACCACTGTTACAACATTATCAGTTGACTGTAATACAGGTGAGAATTTGTTGAATACTAAGTGAGTAGACGAATTATTACCTATTAATAACTCAACTTCATCTGTAATATTGTAGACGCCAAATATAACTTTAGTGACAGGTTCAGATGCATTTGAGGTATTAGTATCATTTGATAAATTTACATGGTTACGAATAAGAGTTTCATCAGATATTTGGTCTTTATCACCAACTGTAGTGCTAGAGTTATGTAGAAATTCTGTTGAAATATTGTACAGCTGGAATGAAAAATGGCTGGAGAGGGAGTCTGAAACATTTTCAGTGATATTATTATTCGTATTCGCAAAATTGAGGTTGGAAATATTCAGCAATACAGTTGTATTTGATTGGTTCAGAAAGGCAGATTTCTGAAGTTTATTGGGATCAATAACAGGTGTTGTTTGGTGAGATAGGTCGTTGACTAATTTTTCAATTTGACGTTCTTCTGTAAGTTTCTTCATTTTGGACGCTGTTTGACTACCGTCTGCCGATGAACTATCTTGATTCAGATGCTTAGCATCATTAACTGATGGTTTTTTCTTGATTGAAGGTTTTATAGTAGTAGTAATCGAGGAGTTTGTTATATTATTAAGGGATGTCTCATTTTTCATAGTGATTTCATTTGATAACGTTAAATTAGATAAGACTACGCTTAAATTATGCAACTGATCATGGTAATTAAAGTTTACAGTAACTTTAGGTGTTTTTTGAAGACTGGAAGTAGATTTATTTGATAGAAGTGAATTGACATCAGAAATATGTCGTGGGAAACGAATAAATTTCGAGATTTTACTGTTATTACTATTACTGTCGTTAATACTACTCTCAACAAATTCAACTGAATGCATGTCGGGTATACTTGAAACAAAGTCATGAATGAGTGGATACTGCATTTCACTTAATGTAATGCTAGGATGAATGCCTCCTCCCTCTAACGGTGTGATGGAATTTAAATTAGGTTCAATAAACATAATAAGATACGGAGTAAATACACACCCCAATAAAAAAACAGTTGTTAAATATTGTGGTATTGTGTGTAGTTGATTTCGCATATTTGCATGATCATAAACACATCCTGAAAGGAATTATTGAACGGAGTGATGCATTATTAAATGTTGCATAGATTGTTGAATTTAAAGTTCCACGCTAATTTACCAAAGTCAAAAATAAAAAATTATCTGACGCCAGCTCAGTGCTTTAAAGGTGGGGGTCCTGGGTTCGATACACGATGGCGTTGTAGGTGTGATCTGTTGAATACTTCCCTACAAAAGTGAAACAACTGTTCACTACTTTACGGTCTCCAAAAGTTGCTTAACTAAAATCAACAGGTGGTGCAAAACGTCGAATACTTTGAAGTAATTTTAAGAAACTATTCTATATTTCTGAGTAATTACTTCAATCGGATTTTTGTAGGGGTTCTTTTATTCAATACCACGTTTAGCTAACACCCAATCATAAAGCACCATTACCTAGCTACATCATGTTTCTTAGCCACTTGTTTCAATAGTCAGTGAATTATCAAGTTCTACGTTGTAACTGTCTGTCTGAATTATCTTCCACACTGACAATCCAAACGACATCTTGAGTTGGTTTCTTATTAATAACAAATTTCAAGCTACAAAGATCAAAATCAAAGTAGAATTTTTATCGATCAATAATAAAATATGGAAACAATACTGCTGATAACTCGTTGTTCACAAGTATAAATTTACCAGCAAGTCCTCGACGAAGCAATAATAATTGTATACACAAGCATAGAACAAGGAAAATATTTGAAACTACACAACATTCAGTTGATGAACTTGAAATAATATTCTAAGGTCGTTGAGTAATCAACCAATTCTCGACACGAGTTCAAAAAGCTCGTTTGGCTTTTGTCAACTTACGTCGCCTATGGAGTAGGCGAGATATTTGTCTCTCACCGAAAGGAAGAGTACATTGAGCAGCAGCTCGCTCTCTCTTACTGTATGAATATGAGACGTGGCTAATAAGAGTAGACGACACTCGTAGGTTATTGGTATTTTATATTCAATGTTTTCGAAGCATAGCTCGATTTAACTAGGATCGTCGAGCAGGTAATAACAAGGTTAGACGACGGGTATTAGGGAATGGTGGTAAATCAGTCAATGAGGTTGCGAATTTTCATCCCCTGAGGTTGTTGGGACATGTGTTACGTTTGCATAATCACCGTCTACTTCGACGCGCGATGATAGCTAATATAGGAGTAGAATGGAAAAGAGTTAGGGGCAGCCAAACCAAAACATGGCAACAGAACATGAAGTTGCCGACTGCTAGCTTGAGTCCAGTCGGTAGATGCAGACTACCAGGTTGTGGTCAGTGCAAATACCGTAACCAGTGGCTAGAAACGCTGGGTGATGTGGCTCAGAATCGGTCACAATGGCTCAGATGTATCCACTCATTGTGCTTCCTTAAATCGTGGACATAAAATTATTTCATAAATCCCCATGTCCCATCTCTCTCCCTGTACCATATTCTATGTATTTACTCTCCTCTGTTTTTATTATTATTATTATTTATTATTATTATCATTATTATTATTTATTATTATTATCATTGAAGTGACTTATACTTTTACTAATGTGATGTCAATCTTCCCGTGCTTTAGAGGTATGGCGAGTTGGACCGATGCACACATATGCAGGTTCTATGTTGATCAAACATACGCATACAGTTCATGACTTAGGAAATCGGTTAGGCCACTTTTCGGTATAGCGAATTTTTTCACTAAATCCAGGGATACTACATACTAGTCAGTCAGTCAGTCATATGCGGTGTAAAATCCGGCACAAATTTCTGTTAGCCTAGGTTGCCACATTACATAAAAAAAAAGGCGAGTAGAACAAGGAACTGAGGTAACCGTAATAGTAATGATACAAAAACCAAATTTTAAGAATATATTTGAATATGTCTGAGTGAAACGGTATGTATGAAGTGATGAGACTCAAGAACTGAAGAACCGCTAATTCAGTTTTTCTTACTCAACTTTTGTTTCTGGATTCCCCGAGTAATAAGACTTATTTCCATGGGTAAATTACGGCAGTCGAAGACACCCAATGTTACCCAATCTCAACACTATTTAGCTGTCTTCGCATCACGAGTTGCGAATGGCAACTCGTATTTAAACAACACGATAATTCGTTAAACTATTATAGGTATATGCACTAGACATGGAGTTATATAATTAGGTGGAAAGACTAATAACCCTACTTTGCTATTCAAACTGAGATAAGCGTAGCCAGGTTTGAAACTACTCGCTAGTGGTTGAAATTTGGGTTTTGGTAACAATCACCAAAGTACAAGGATACATATAAATCTTGGAAAATGACTAACTGCAAGTTCCCGTAAGTAGGCTGTCCCACTTTTGGACTTACTTCCAAATGCTACACAATGACTTCCTATTAAACATTGGAAGAACCAAAGAGTAAACCATATTGGTGCAGCAAACTAAGTCTATCGAGTTAAAATGAGAATTGTAATACAAGCTTATTTTAAGTTCAAATCCCAGAAATAGTTCACTTCTAAAAACTTTGGAAAACATTTGGTCAATCAGGTTACTGCTACACAAAAAAATCACTACCGACTGTTTTCTAGTAATTTCTACTACTTAGAAATATTTTAAATTTCCTAAATATATCTTTTATTTCATTTGCAGATAGAATCTATAAAATAAAATAAGCGTAGCAATTTTTAAACCACAACAATAATTTGAACAAAACGAAATTTGGAACAATACTTTCTCGTTACCTTGTAAGGAAATTGTTACAAATAAACCTTGGAGAAAGAACACTGCCAACATCCACCAAAGATGCGTAACGAAAATGATAAGACCGTTGGATATTACTAAGCCAAAAAGCCCAATATTCAGTAAATCACTTGGCTTAGTAGAACCTTCTGAATCTAGTAACAAACAGCTAATTATCCATCCACCAATACACCCAACAGCTCTCGATGTAAAAACAAGGGCCGTTTCATCCTCTCGAGAGCCAGATAACTTTTCCAAATAGAGAATACTAGGTCCTATGAGTCCTGTTGAAAGACCCTGAGAAAATCGTGAAAAAGTAATACTTACGACTAACAAGAAAGCGAAGATGAATACTGTTTTCCTTAGGCACACAACGATAACGCATCTGTTATGTTTAGAATTTCCCCCCATCCTAACTCTCCTTGAGGACGGCATTAATCGCAGGTAACAAGGCCTATAAAGAATATTCTTAAAGAGGCTCTGATTGACAAGAATTAGTGGGACTCAATAGGCAGGATGATAGTTACGTAAAATAGTTTGAAGAAAATGGAGTTACTAGTTCCACCAGGTCTTGTTAGTGATCTAGAAAAACGAACAAAATCGAAGAAATATGAATTATTGTTTTATTTTAGGAAGCCTATTACATTAACTTAGTTTTATTGTTTCCAAGTTTTAGTGTAAGTTACGTTTCTTACTTGAGGGATATCTACGAAATTATCCGTCACATGGAGATGCAAACACGATTTCGACACTCAGATGTAAATAAAATGAAATGCAGTGACTGAATCAGTTACTGATACAAATTTACTAACTTCTGCGTAAAGTAGGAGTTTTATCATTGTGGGTCGGGATATTACCATAAACGCTAACAAAAATACTCATCTATGTATGATCATTGGATACATGGTTCAACTTATAAATATATGATGGACGGAATCTTAGTTTCGTTGCTTATAACTAGTTTCAGTTTGATAAGGAAGTTAATATTAATAATATTTGCTCACTTCAATTAAAATGAATGGCACTGAGTTGCTCGGGATATGAATTCTTGGTTGTGGAACAAATAGAATTACAAGATAGACTTTCAGAATCTAATAAATAAGCTACAAAATTTGCTAGTGACATGGAAAGCCCTAAATTACAAGCTATATGATATGACCTTGAAATCGACTGTTCACATGTGATTGGCTGTCCTGCAAGCCATGTTGGCTCAGAAATCTGATTAGCTTGATATATATGAGTCCATGTCTATAACAGCTAAGAAGCAAGACAAACACAAACTACCTTGGACATTTTGTTAGAGATTCTCGGGTTGTTTGGACTTCCACCTTCATAGCACTACACTGGTTTGACGGAATTTTAAATAATCGCGCCGATGTGACCCTCCCCTTCAAATCTCTTGGCTATTGGCTGAATAATTGCGACAATTTTGGACTTATTTATCAGTATGTCATGTAATGTTTTCTTTATTTCATTTGCAAATTAAACGTATTTCCAACTCAAAACCGTTTCTAACATATCTAAAGCTCTAAGCTTCAGGTTTCAACTTTCCTGGACGAAACTAGTGAACAATTGTTTCTTCAGAACCGAGTAGGCTGTAGACAAATTCTAAGTTGTGTGATTGTCATCATGTAAATATAAGTCGCTACATCTGACAGATTTTGTTACCTTGGTGGTTAGATATGAAATATGAAAAATCAGTGCAATAAATAATCCCCAAAATAAACAGTTAAATAGTCTGTCGACATTAATGCTGACCCTGTTTGTTTTAGCAGACACGCCTAGTTGAAGGCGCCTGGTCAAGCACCATCACCAGACTACAGCACGACACAACGTGGGAAGCATCACTCTCCCTAGTTAACCAGCCTAGACATTGCTATCACATTAACGCTCCATTTAAGATTGTGGCGGTAAATAATCTCCAAAATAAATAGTTACATAAGTCCTCGACATTAATGCTGACCATGTTTGTTTACGCGGACACTAATTACTAGGAAGATCAAAACATATCTCCAGGATGGTTAGTATATTCTACTGTCTATATTTTAAAAGGATGAGGGCTGATTACTATGGAATTCCTCACATGAAATTTATTATGTGTTGAAAACAGACGTCATTGATCCTAAAAATTGAGAATAAATATAAATGCCAGCTAAACATTAGTTTTGTTAAAGTTGCGTTATGTTTGGGAGGTGTGGCCTAGGGCCCCTGTTTTGTCCTCTTTAGGATTTAACAGATATATGCAGCGGCGTCGCAGTGTTGTTAGTGTTTACTTTGAGGCAATCCGACTTTAGTACTACTTATGATATAACTCTATATTGGGGCAATCCTCTGAGAACGCAAATATATCAACAGTCACTTAATGATCACAGTCAACATCAACAACTAGAAAATAATGTTCTATGTATGCTGAGCTAAT
Source organism: Schistosoma mekongi (assembly GCA_034768735.1). Taxonomy (NCBI): domain Eukaryota; kingdom Metazoa; phylum Platyhelminthes; class Trematoda; order Strigeidida; family Schistosomatidae; genus Schistosoma; species Schistosoma mekongi. The sequence continues at coordinate 38,032,812 of CM068308.1, read as the reverse complement.
CGTTGTTTAGAGGCTGTTTTCTGCATATTTTTTTATAATATTCCACACTTTGTACTGGACTTTTTTGCTATAATCATGGTAGTAAATAAATCATGTGTTATTATTGTACTTCGGTTTTGGCCGAGAGATAGTATCATTGACTTCTTTTAGAGTGCTACTTTCCTATACCACATAATTTATCGAGTTTTTGATTACCTCTGCTTTTCGCCACGCGTCATGATTGGCGTGAAGTGGGATGGGAAACATAGCATCAGTCCACGAAATCGTTGAGTGTTGGTTAGTGTGCACTGCCTGGTGAGTGTCTGAACGATTTTCGTAACTGATAGTTGAAGATATTTGTAGACTTGACAAAGGTGCATTCATTGTCTCCTTGTGTTGCATTAATTCTCGGGCAACTGGAAATTTTTCAGAAATCTAATTTATATTTCCGATTTGTTTTAAATAATAATGTCTGGTGTGACAGCATAATTTACTTACACACTTATGCAAAAAGCTTACAAAATCATGATGTTTATTACTGAATACTCATTCAGATATAAGTCAGTAGTTGGTGTGTATCATGTAGTTACACATTAGAAGTCACATGTGTAAGGTGTAATATATTTATTCAATATAGAATCATTGTCTCCTGTGTTTGCATTAATTCTCGGGCAACTGGAAATTTTTCAGAAATCTAATTTATATTTCCGATTTTGTTTAAATAATAATGTCTGTTGACAGCATAATTTACTTACCACTTATGCAAAAAGCTTACAAATTATATATATATATATATTGTTCAAGAGGTATTTACCGGTACAGAATCAACCGATAAGCAGTATATTCACATAATTGAATATCTCATTCTCGCGATAGCTGATGTAAGTGAACTCTAAGCCTAATGAACCTTTCGTTTCATAACGCTATAGCGAAGGAACCTCGTAAACTAACTTAAGTATTGTCGTTTTTAAGTACTGACAACTTTTCTCATTAGAAGGGGAGAATCCATTCAAAGCACGTTAAAATTGACGTATACCAACGAGGCTGTTAAGAACGGGCAGGCGAAATCAATATCACAGCACATATACCAACAGATATTTACAGTCGACCATACTTTGCGTAATCTTAACCTTAACAATTCTGCAGTTGCTACTATTTTTATCATTATTGTTTTTTTTTTCGGATAGCTTGAAAAATTAGATCTAGAAGACTGCGCTTTGGTAACGGATTCCACGTTAGCCCAACTAGCTGTACACTGTCCACGTTTAAATACCCTAGTCTTATCGCATTGTGATCAAGTGACTGATGAAGGCATTGCCCGATTAGCTGAAGGTCTTTGTGGTACAGATCAGCTGCAAACATTAGCCATGGATAACTGTCCATTGTTAACGGATGCTGCTTTAGAACATCTTGGGAGTAATTGTCGTAAACTTTGTCAACTTGATTTGTACGATTGTCAACTGATAACAAAACAAGGAATCAACAGTCTAGAGGTAAAAAACTGTTTGTGGCCAGCTTTAAAGTTATATGTGTACATATAACCCAGGCCATCGGGAATGTTCTTAATATTTACTGTGTGCATTTTACTGTCCATTTTCGGTTATTTAGTCAGCTGGTACTACATATTCACTTGTGACCTTCATTGAAGATTCCTTTTCAACCTCCAGCGTTCACTGTCTTGTTTTTCCTCTAAGGGATTTTAAACTGAGGTTCACTGACATTCATGTAGTCAAGTAAGGATAAATTCAAACATTCTGAACAAATACTAAGTGTAAGTCGCATTTTAATATTCAGTATTCATTCGCCAAATGGACGGGAAAATGAAGCAGTGCTAAACACTCGTGTGCGCATCCCTGTGGTTAGACAAAATACAAGAGAAGGATTGTTAGTTAATTCATCGGGTTATGTGTCTTCACGGATCGTGGTTGGGATGTGTATTACTTATCCTCAGTCACCGCCTAACTCTTCACTAGATAATGACTGACGTAGAAGTAAGATGGGAGACAGTTAGTGGGGGGGGGTGTTAAACCGAAATGTGGTATCACTCCGTAATGTCTCTGCCCTACCGTAGCTGCTACCTTCACGTAGTGGTCGGACTTGCCTATCATGATAACTCAGTCGACCTATATTGGCTGGAACGCATGTTCCTCTAGGTCCTACCATGCCAAGCAGGTTTGTTGGAGAGCGATAAAACTAAAGGCAGCAACCTAAGATATGAGGGCGAAGTCGTACTACTGACTGCAGCGAGGTGCAACAGCAGTAAGGTGATTCCCTCGCATAGAACTGGTCTTTGTCGTCTTCGTAGCTGTCATTGGTGGGTGCGTAGCACTGGATGACATTTATTGTAATGCCTTCCTTCTTCGTCTTGAACGATGCTGTAATAATCCTAGGTCCATGAGGCTCCCATCTTATAAGAGACTTCCATGCATGTTGGGACAACACTAATGCTACTCATTGTGTGTGTGTGTGGGGGGGGCGTTTTCTTCCTCGTGGCCGGAGTATGAAAGCACATTTCCCGAGGATAACCGCTGCTGTCCAGCTTGCAACCAATGCGTTTCGCTTATACCAAGTATCTTCAGGTTGTATCTTCTCATTTCTTCAGCTATTTGCATAGTTCTCCCTGTCTCCCATATCGTGCGGACATTCCATGTACCTATATTAATTGTTGCTCTGGTTGTCAGAAGAGACATCGGCCTCGTGGCTTCCGAAGAAACTCGGCTTTCACCATGAGGCGTCATAACATACCTTCCAACTCCCAGGGCAGAGTAAAAATGGTAATAAAGGTTTTTACTGGTTGGCGTTTTTTTAGCACGTTTGCTGTTTTACGGGATGGGGTTGCTAACCTCATGCCCAACCCTCCTCCTTTATAAGGGCTTGGTTCCGACAGCAACCCTAGTGGGTTACAGTCAGAGCATTGCCACTCTAGTCACGATCAAATATGACTTTTCTCCGATTCTTAATTGCCTTCTGATTTATTCTTATTCGTAAGAGTGGGTTCAATCGTTAGAAGTTGCTCTGCTAATACTGCAAACGTAACTTGGTCTTATACAGGGTGCACTTTTTTGGTGAGCACCACGTAATCTGGCCACGTTCATAACTGTGAATTCGTTCCTGTTTATAGTTTTTAACACCATTTTTGTTGGGATTCTCTTTTTGCACCTTTTCACTGCATTTATTTTTGTATTTGCATATATTGGTACCTTGGTGATGACTGATTAGACTCCTAAGCCCATTAAAATTAAAACTCCCACACCTCCAAACTTTCAGCTCCTTCCTTTTTGGACAGAAAACATTGAAGCTTGTTTCTGCTACTCAGAAGCCAAATTTCGAGACCGCGGCCTGACAGACCCAAGCGTTCAATTTCTTGCTGTCGTAAGGTCACTTCTGCGTGAATTGAACAGGTAAGTCACCCCCTTCCTTTTCAGCCCTGACTACCTAGAACCTTATGACCAGCTCACAAGATCAATTCTCAAACGCGGAGACTTATCCGACAGACAGCATCTTGATGAGTTATTTCACACCATCGAGGTAAGTAGAGGTTCAGCGACGGAAATGTTGTCACGCATGCGAGAGGTAATTGGTCAATGCACTTTCGACGAAGGTTCTTTCCGTGAACTCTTCTTATCAAAACTGCCACAACAAGTGAAAGCAGTTCTGGTAACGTTTCACAACAACCCAGTAGATGAACTGGCTTCATCTGCTGATCGAATTCTGGAGATCACCAGATGTCGAAACAATGAGGTTTTTCATTACTGAAAAACCTGATGTCGCCGAAAACGACGTGACGAAATTGTGTAATGCTCTTTCTCGTTTTCTTGACTTGAAAGAAAGACACCGACAGAACAATTCTCGTCGATGAAGTACATCACGGAGAAGATCGTCGTCTCGACTTACATTGGTGTTGGTACCACAATATCTACGGCAATGATTCCAAGAAGTGTAGAGACCCCTGTTGTTTTCCAAGACATACACTCACTGTCGACGCATCTGGAAACTGTCCCGCCGGCACGCGTTAGCGGCAAGCGTAGCCGGTGGAAACAGACGCCTGTTATTTATCACTGACGTGATGATGAAGGTTCGCTACTTCGTCGACACTGGCGCAGAAGTTAGCGTCCTTCCTTCAGCTCCATCTGATCGCCAACATGAAGCTGCATTCGATCTACAGGCAGCCGATGAAAAACACATAGCTACGTATGGTAAACGATACGTCTACTTAAACGTGGGTTTACGAAAACCCATACACTGGATTTTCACTATCGTCGACGTGAAAATACCTATAATAGGCATGGATTTACTGAGCCATCACAACTTGCTTGTGGACCCTTGTAAAAAGAGACTAGTGGATAGTAACACAAATCTCAATGTTCGTGGAACCGCTGCAACAGGTTGTAGCTTATGTCCTCTTCGTTTCAAAAAACATTTAATTAACCCTTATTTTCAGCCGGTACTCGACAAGTATCCAGATCTGAATAAGGCGTCATCGAAATTATCATGTGTAACCAGCAATGTTACACATCACATCACGACTACATGTCAACCTGTGTTCTCCAAAGTACGCCGACTCGCGCCTGCAAAACTAAGGATTGCGAAAAACGGATTCGATAATGTGATTGACTTGGGAATAATTCGACCTTCCAGTAGCCCATGGTCATCTCCATTACATATGGTCCCGAAGAAAGATAGCAATGACTGACGTCCCACCGGTGATTACCGACGTCTTAACGCCCAAACTACGCCTGATCGTTACCCGTTACCACACACCTACGATTAAACGGCCACCCTGAAGGGAATGACAATATTTTCAAAAATCGACTTGGTAAAGGCGTACAACCAAATACCGATGTCTGAAAATGACATACCTAAAACCGCTATTGTAACCCCTTTTGGCCTTTATGAATTCCTCCGAATGCCTTTTGGGTTGACGAACGCAGCACAAACATTCCAACGTTTCATTGATGACGTGTTCCGCGGGCTTGACTATGTCCATGCATACGTCGACGACTGCCTGATAGCAATCCCAGACGAGGTAACACATATGAAACATTTAGATATAGTCTTTAGTAGACTGCAACAATATGGAGTTACCATAAACATACAGAAATTCCAAATCGGAACAACCTTGTTGGACTTCCTGGGGCATACTATTGATGCTAATGATATACAACCTCAAAAACACAAGGTGGCGGTTATTCTGGAGTACCCGGAATCAACCACAATTAAGCAGTTTCGAGGTTTTAATGGATTGGTAAGTGTTTACAGACGATTTATACCGAACTGTGCATCTATCATAAAACCACTAACGAACCAGCTTCGTAGGAATAAAAAAGTGGTCACAATGGATGCAGAGTCAAATAAAGCCTTTACTGTGACTAAAGAGGCAATAGCCATTGCGAATATGCTGGCACATCACAATACTGAAGCTCCTGTTAGCATCGCGGTTGATGCATCTGACTGAGCGATTGGCGCAGTTCAGCAACAATGGACTGGCCAAACTTGGCAACCATTAGCATTCTTCTCAAGACGACTAAACGATACCGAATATAGATACAGCACTTTTGGTCGTGAACTGTTAGCCATGTACTGCGCTGTACGACATTTTCAACGTTCCGTCGAACGCCGGAAATTTACAGTATTCACCGACCATAAACCACTGACGTTTTCTATGGATTCATCTTCAGATAAGTACTCTCCACAAGAGTCGCGTCATCTAGACTACATTTCCCAGTTGTCTACTGATATACGACATATATCTGGAGCTAACAGTGTAGTTGCTGACGCCTTATCACGAATATATATGCCTTGAATCGTATCCAAGGCATCGACCATGTTGAACTAGCTCGACCTCAAAATGAAGACAATAATCTTCATCACGAGTTATCCACAACAACGCTCAAACTTCAAACAAAGACGATTGGAAAAGGTAAGAAAACTTTAATTTGCGATTCTTTTACAGGTACACCCCATCCAATCGTTCCCAAGAGTTATCGACGAATCATCATTGTCACATTGCACAACTTCTCTTATTCTAGAGTTCGTGCCACGTCTAAACTGATTGCTCAGAGATACTGTTGGTCGAAGATGAACAAAGACATCAAAGAATGGTCACGCTTCTGTGTGGCCTGCCAAATGAACAAGGTAATTCAGCACGATAAATGCCCTCTTGGTACTTTCCCGACTTCCGACGCTAGATTCGTCCTTCTTGATTTGGTAGGACCCTTACCAGAATCAAATGGATTTTCTTATCTTTTGACATGCGTCGACCGTTTTACAAGCTGACCAGAAGCGATTCCACTGACAGACATCACTAGTGAAACGATTGCTCGCGCTTTCGTTGAACGATAGATAGCGAATTTTAGTTGTCCATCTACAATAACGACAGACTGTGGACATCAGTTTGAATCTAGATTGTTCCACTCTCTGACCAAACTGCTTGGAGCAACGCGCCTCCGAATAACTGACTACCACCTGCAATCCAACGGTTTGGTAGAAAGATTTCATCGACAGCTGAAAGTATCACTTTCAGCTACGAACATCCAGCAGTTGACAGAGGCTTTGCCACTAGTCTATCTCGAGATTCGAAGCACTGTAGAAGATGTCGTGCGTAGTGTGGCTGTATTAGTTTACGGCACGACTCTTCGACTACCAGGTGAGATTGTGGAAACCGCTTCCACCTCAACAAACCTAGATATCAATTCTTACGAAAACCGGCTTACAAATGCTATAGGTTCAGTTAAGCCAGTCCAAACTCGACAACAATCGACAGACACTTTTATCCAACCCGTTTTCGTACGTCCTGATGCTCTACGCCGACCTCTTGAGGCGAATTACGAAGGACCATACAAGGTCTTGAAACGACAAACAAAGTACTATACGATTGACAAGAATGGCCACGAGGAGAACGTCAGCATTGACCACCTCAAAGCAGCCTACCTAGAAAGTAAACCTTTTGATGTCCAACTCGCCACAACACCTCCGAGACTTGACATGAACGAAGTTGCAACGTCTCAAGCAGAAGCCAACAACTATGAAATACAAAAATCTTCGTAACCCTCCATACCAAAAAAATAACATCACATAGCTTCTTAACGAAATTAAACACTTAACATGTCGATAAAACGGTCCTTCATAAATTAAAGACTTCACCTCTTCTAATGTGTCATGCATTCATAATTATAATGATTAAGGTTTACGCAGGTGGTATGTTGTTTACAAATGGTACCGGAAATTAACATTAAACTAGGGAAATCCGTATCCTTCCTATGAAAATTCCTGTTATTATTAACATTATTTCTCAATGAACTTGTAAACATGATCATAACATAAATAAATGATCAAAATCTCTGATACACTTTGTTGCGTGTGATTACGTAATATAGAATTCTATACATAATAGTATATAAATATTTATTTGTTATAACAGATGAACAAATTTTATACTCGATTAACTAAACACATATCTAACAGTTCAGGTGACCGACAGCATATTCATTCTGATGGTCACTATTTATTTCAATAGTAAACAATTACAAATATCAAAGGGTCCACGGATGAAAACCAGAATGACTGTATATAACAAAATGCTTTTTTAATATAGATATAATCTAACAAACTATTCGTATGGATGATAATGATGCTACCCGGATGATTAAACTGAAATGAAGGAGGGTCCGAATCTACCGTCACACAGCTTCATTTTATCAATCGTATTTAATGAATACAGAATTATACTGACATAAAATCAATAACGTCGCTTAAGCTTAACGAAGCTAGTATTAAGATGCTAATCATACTGTATGAATATTACTTTATGTGTTAAATAAGTTAACCTTGGGTTCCCCACTCACTAATTTTAAGATTTATAGCTTAATGTGACATTTAGAAGTTTTGAATTCAATTTCACACTAATCAGAAGATATGAACACTAAAGAGGTTCATGATATAGTCAAAACGGTTTTCTATTACACTTCGATTTTCAATGATTATGCATATGACAAATATAACTGTTGCTTATTTATGTTGGATTGTGACTGGCAATTGGAATCCAGGACGCGCTTTCCGTCCTATTTGGGACTCATCGGCTGGATGTACCTGCATCGCAATGTTGACGTCCACACTGGGATTCGAACTCAGTCCGCTTCGTGCCAAACGCCACCGCGTTCACCACTAGGCTACTGTGTCCAACTTAAATATATAGCTTGTGTAATAACGCTTTATCGAGGCAATCCGCTGAGGATGCACTTATGGCAACAGAGACTGACCAGTTTCAGTCCATTACAAATCAACAGGAAAATACAAACTTATCCTAATTATAACTGTTGCTTGTTAAATAAATTAATGAGGAAATAGTAAACTAAAATTACATTTTAGTCAGATATTAATTCTTTCGATAGAATACAATTTCATTTCCTTCAATTACCGGTTACTGATGATAAATATGGTAAACGCTTAAGTGTGACCAAAGGTTACCAGTGAGCTTATTTTAAATGATAAACCAGATTGAAGATTATGATAAAAAATCTTATTTGATATTATGAAATAATATTCTAGATATATTGATTATTACACTTAGTATGATCTATTCAATGACCAATTTATTTAGTTATTTGTACTCGTCACAGAGTGATGTTCGTTCGGGTACCACTGAAAACGAGGGGGTACTGGAGATTATTTCCTCCTAATATGAAATTTCTTAGAAGAGTACACCCTCTACTCCACTAGGAAATTCAATACAGGACCTTTACGTTACACAACGGCAGCTTAACCTTCTGTGCCACTGGATTCCTTTGTAGAAGCGATAGTGCACACTTCAAAGGAGATGCAAAATGTAGCTGATTTATTGATGGCAAAATATACTTGACTTTTGTAGAAAAAAATCATTCAGATTCAATCAGATATATCGACGCGATGCTTCAACTTATTGGTTTGATTAAGACGAAAAAGTAATTATGATGAATCATTAGAGGTTTTCGTAATATATGCAGATATATTATAGTTAGTACTATTGTTACTGTTATTAACTTATTTGCCATGTACAGTTCCGTGCATTAGTCTTCGAATCAAATGTGAGGTCTATTGAAACAATCTGGTTAGAAAAAGTAGATAGATTTTGAACCCCGTATTTTGTATGTAAGGAAGTCAAATGTCCTAACCGACAGGCTAATGCTTTACTCATAAAAGTTTATAGAAATTAAGCGTATATACACACCAGGTACTACACGTCCTGGTAGAAGTGTACAATTTCCAGAACACAAACGAATATTACGTCTGTTAATTTTTTTTCTGATTTTCAACTCTCTGTTCAGTTCTCAACGCAGAGCTTTATATGTTATAAAAGTCCTGACAGTAACACTTCGAAATATTTGTATGTATGTAAACTTATATCATTCAGACCATGCCTGTAAACTGGCATGCTTTAAAGTACACAATGATACTTGAGAATAAAAACTTTATTTATTGTAGTTTTTTCGTTTCTTTTAAAAAAATGAATAAAATTACCTTTTTTAACTTTACGGTATGCATTTTACACATTTTCATATGTTTAAAAAATATTAAAAAGCCCATTTTTACTAATCGTAACGTTGTTGACATTTTGTGCGTTTTCGTAGCCGCATTCTGGCAGCCAAATTGCTTATATATATGTATATATATATGAAATGTACATATTTAAAAATTTCATTTTTTCGGACTTCCAGGCCGTCCGGAAACGAACAGAAGAACGCGGGAGAGAATGATTATATTTTGTACAAATGTTTTATGTAACGACACCCTAGCATAGGCACTGACGCCCGGAAGCTGCACAACATCCAAGCAATCAAAGGAACGTTTACCAGTGTCTAACGCATTGGGTTTTATTCTCTGGCTGGTACGTCATAGGGTCTTCACGAACCCATTAGGGGGAAGTGAGCTATGGCGGTAAATAATCCCCAAAATAAATAGTTACATAAGTCCTCGACATCGATGCTGACTATGTTTGTTTTGGCGGACACTACTAGTTGAAGGCGCTCGGTCAAGCATCATTACCAGGTCACGTCACGCCTCACCGTAGGTAGCATCTCTGTCTCTAGTTAGCCAGCCTAGACGTTGCTATCCCATTGCCGCTCTATTAACGATCAAATATAACTTCTCTTCCATCCTAAATTACCTTCTGATTTATTCTCATTCATAAGAGTGAATTCAATCGTTAGAAGTTGCTCTGGTAATACTGCAAACGTAACTTGGTCGCATACCGGGTGAACTTCAAATCTATTTTAAGTGAAGTTTTTCATCCAGGCCTAAAACTGTATTATATTTAAGACTTCATGCCACATGTTTCACCTCACCAGATAACTTGCCACTAGCTGGCATATGTTTATTTATGGGCTTGAAAATATACACGAAAGGGTTTTTGTATAAGTTGTTTGTTGCATACGTAAAGCGAAGAATCATGAAAAGGGACAGTTTCATCCTTAAACCGTGCCCAACACATATACCAGGTCGAAGTTTTACATGAATAAACGTACCTACCTATCTTTGTTGTTGTAGAAGCCTTGGTTACCTCCTAACTTAATGATATTTGTACTGCTTATCTATGCGTTTGTTTGTGTGATAATGTTAGACTACACAGTACTATGAACAAGGGCGTGTTGTGTGTTATGTAACTTTAGACTCTTTTAGGCTCAAATAGATATTTGTTGCATCTTCACTTAAACTTCTTGATCATACGCGTAACTCGCAGTTGACCTGTGTACGCTAGTCATTGTTGTTAACGAAGGTGGAATAACTAGCACTATATACGTAGTTGTTGAACCTTATGCAGTTACGAATCCAGGAGCACAGCCTGAACGAAACATTGTATTTAATCAAGGATCCTTGCTTGAGTAATGGCAGTTAGTCCAAACCAATAATATTGGACAATAATAAAAAATGAATATATTTCAGATGTTTAGGTTCATTAATTGTCTACCAAAGTTGTGTGTACGACGTTAAACATGATACTGTTATTTCATTCAGTGCGAGGAGCCTATACCTCACTTACAAAGTTAGTCTGATTGCACCTGTCTGAAACGATGTGATGCACCAACATTCGAACGACGTTATAATTCTCACACAATGATTTTCTTACGAAAGCTGAAATACATATAATATAGAGGTGTAGATTGTCCTTCCAACATATCAGGTTTTACATTTCATTTATGTTAAATGTATAGTTGAACTTTTTGTATGTTTTCTGGGCTGTTTGCACCGTTGTCGTGTAAGACTTGCATGACCCACTCGAGTGCCAATTTAGATTTCGCACCTGAGTGATTTCAGATGATCTTACTGGGCTTCTGCTCATGAATGCACTGTTCTCTTTTTTACTTTGTAGACTGTTCAGCTCTGGTCCGAAGATCTCTTCATTCAGCTGCTGACCAAATACTTATGGATAACACCAATTCAGTCCAGCTTACAATCGCTCATTGGGGTATTTTGGATCGAAATTCATTTCTTTCCAATTCATTGTATCAACTTGAGAATAAAAAAACTTCTGTATTAACACGTTTTTGATCAACTTCATATGTGTGAAGTCAGATGATTTAGGAGATTTATATGCACAAATGACTTACGTTTAGCAAACCCTAGCACGACTACATTCAAACAATATCTTCCTTGCTGCAGTAAGTTGCAATAAGATGTCGGAATCCATACAGCCCGTTTTAACAGCTTTAAAGGTGATAAACACAACATACTAATACAAGAAGTATCTATAATATGCTGTATCATCGTAGCACAATCCATAATAATTGTTTATTTCTCTGTCATATCAGTTATCAGCTTAGATTTTTCAGATTTCCGAAGTGACACGTTTCCTCATTCGGATTTGGGCTTGGCACATATTACGTCTGACAATATCGTTATCTATGATAAGTAATTGAAACAGCTTACAGTTAAATACGCTAGGTCGACTGAACTAATCAATCAATTCCTATAACTCCATGGAGTCTTTTATATATTTTTACTTGATCAATTGCACTAGGGTACCTTGGCAACTTGATTCACTTCTTCATTGTTTCATTAATGGGCCTGCCAATATTGGTCGCCCATTGGAACCATTGATCGCTCGTACCTTTTGGTTTGGTTCAATTTTATTTGTTGCAGAAACCGTAACAGATGTCACTGACTGCTCCATGTAACACATCCTGGCGAGATACAACTAGAATTATCTTGCAAATCATTGATAATTCTATTTTCTTAGACTTCGGCTGTGCAGCAAGCTGTTGGTACTTATAATTATATTACGAGCATACGTATGTTACGTCGATCAGGTTATTCCCACTGAAACAGTGGTAGTGTGGATAATCAGCTTGCAACTGTTGTAACCGTATGATCAACGTGATCACTCAAAAGCCGGTGATATCATAGTATTTTGACTGAAGGGATCTAGTTGTAGATCACTGGTCAAGTCAACTTATGCATGAACCTGTTGAGTTGTAGGCATTCTTTCAAGAACTTGGTTTGGTGTTCCACAGCTTGACTCGCGAGCGCTTTTTATTGGGTTAATTGAGAAGGACTGGCGAGTAATTATCTTCGTCCAACACTCCTTTAAGTCTAGTTAATCATTTAAGGCTGTGGAGTAAAAAGCCAATATATAATCTTCTTAGTTAAGGTGTCTAATGACCAGTTGTGAAGAAGCTGAGGAATCTCCCTACAGGATTCCCCCCCTATCACAGCAGATTTAGGTCTTCTTTTTGTTGATTCTCATCCCCTTTGAGAAAGACTGTGGTTCACCAGAACCATAACAAAGATTTCACCAAGTCTTGGCCTTCTAGGGTTAGTGAAAATGACCTAGGTTGAGAAATAAGGGTAAAATGGACCTGCCTATCCAGTCTCATTTTTTCGTTTATACAGGCGTCGTTTGCAGGTAGTCTTTCTGTAGTGCAACACCACTAACATATGTTACAAGTTAGCTTGTCATCCTCAGTTTAGTCCTATCCTTTGAAAATGTTGAGTATTATGAATTAGTACTCTACCTCTCCACTTTTGTTCTCTTTCCCGCACAATTTTCTAAATGACCAGAGCCTATCAAGTATTCTCCTTATGTCAAATATTTCTAATTGAAGGAGTAAAAAACATCCGGGTAGTATTTACTACACTGCCTTATACTGTCCACAGCAATCTATCGTGGTTTGGGAGACTTTGGAAAACATGTGGCTTAAAGCCAGCCTGTAGACTGGAAAAAGGCCCGTGTTAACGCTCAAAAGCTCACAGATTGCTTACGTAGGATATAACCACGTTTTCACATATCTTGTAGAAAGAAGACTCGAATTACTCGACATTGAACAGCTTAAGAGATCTTAATCAAAGATTAGAGAAGGGCGAATTCGAGACATGTGAGTCTCTTTAGGAACTTGTTTGAGTGGGCTTGTAAGTGTAGTTAAAGTTGCGCGTCTAAGTTTCCGAATCCATCTAGTTACCGTACCACGATTTATCAACTTCAGACTAACTTGAGATCGTTCTATGATCCTTCAGCACTGACAGAAGTAACAAGCCTCGTCAAAAGGATTCAAAGTAGATGCAAGTAAATGCAACAAAGTTTGCCTACTTTTAGCTAGTGAATAAAGGAATCATAGTTTCCACACATTGTCACAATAACTCATCAAAATTACGTCCAATAATCATGATTCATGTACCAAATCATGTTGGGTTTTTGACGCACTGGATACAATGTAACAAACAGCAAGCAGATTGCTAAAAGATATTTACTCTGGGCCCTGAGATTCTTCCGGTTGATATGAAATGCTCTAAAATCTCTGATGTTATGATGTATTTCGGTAGTTCACCTATTGCATGTCCTCATCAGTTCGCTCCCCAATTTCTTAGAGAACGCATCGAATATTATACCTACCGCAACTAAAAACACATTTTAGTACCTAGACTAATATCTCACAGAACAAATAATTAGTTAATCCTGAAAGCAATGTTTTGAATTTGACATTAGATCAAGTTGTGTTAGGGTCAGTAGATAACATTTTTAGGCGGAAACTGATTCTTTACTGGAAACTACACGCCAAAAATAAACACAGGTCAATGAACCTACAAACTATGTTATTTAAGACTATAAGTTTGTGGACTTCTTTTATTAGTTTCACAACCATTTGAAACCACTGGACGAGCGTGTTTTCAAATTACACGTTACCCGCTGAGTTGGCTATTATCCGTCCAGTAATTTAGGATGGATGATGCTGACCCATATTTTTGCGTGCAAGATGAAGTATTTAAAAATATACAACTCACTAAAACACTGTACGACGATTGGAGGAATGCAGCAGCTCCTGTTGATCAGAAATTACTAACCAGAATTCGACAAACAATCAAGAATATAGAATGGGATCTAATAGATTTGCAGGTAACTTTGCTATAGTTTTTACTTCGCGGTCTGCGTTTTGAAGATTTGTTTTTTATGAACACTATGGAACTAATTTGTGGTGGCTTACATAACCCTGAACACTTAAATTTAGTCCTAAAAACAGCCTTATATTAAACATTTCGAAATCGGAAGTGTGACATTGTTCGTCTAACTGCAAACACTTTTTTAGGAGTAGTCGAGTCCCTGAATTCATTGCCGACTGTAGTATTCCGAACAAATTCCGCAGAATTCTTTAAGCGAAAATACTAACAACGTATGCTATTCTAACATTACTTCCTTCCTTACGTGTTTCATGTACCTAGGTCCCTGCTAGGGAGGATTAGTGAATTTTTCTACTGGATACAAAAGTTCGTAAATGGATAGTTCTGTTCTGTTTATAGCCGTTTAGTATTTCAGGCAAAAACATTTAGCAATATATATATATATATATATATATATAGAGAGAGAGAGAGAGAGAGAGAGAGAGAGATAGAGAATTCGAAATAGTATTTAGTGTAAAGGTGGAACACTTTGATTAGGAGCACGTTAAACCTTTAATAGTTTGCTAATATTACTGCTATATAGTAGTACTACAATCAGTAGCTATTCCTTAGCGGATATCTTTGCTTGCTCTCATTTTAAACTGAACTCCCATATTAATCTTGTTAGCCTAACCTTTGTGCTGTTGCAGCGTGGATAATTGAGTTGACTCACATACATGCTGGGACTCTGTTTTGCTTATGACTGACAGAGGGTATTGATCTTTGGCAATATAGATTATAGATCGTTTGACCTGTATTAGTGCCTTAAATACATCTCCCTGTAGAAATCCGTTTTTTCCTTGAAAATTCTTATTAATGATGCTGATACTTCACGTTTAAGATACAGAACCCCCCTATTCTGTGATAATATGGGATAGATCGACCCGGTTGTCCCAGTCGTTCACTGAATGTGAGGTAGGAGAGTTCTGCTAGCAGCTTTGTGCTCATTTATTAGATACATTCAATAGCATTTAAATTTTTAATTGGGCGTGGTTTAACCACTTGAATGTAGTATTCTAAATGATGCCTTGGGTGCTATATTAGTTTAAAAATATTTCTCCAAAAGATTCAATTTCTCTACGTAGTTTTCATAACACATTAAACGCTTTGTTAGCTGTTATGTGTGACATACATTAATGCACCCTCGATAATGTTTATTTCTGAACACCAACTCGATTCGGTGCTCTAGTCTACCAATATCACTTCTAATTGTCCTCTAGTTTCTCGTTTTCCTGTATCAGTCTCTAACACTTTTTATAATGTTGATCTTCACTCATTTTATCTTTCGTAATGTGGCAACACGAACTGGTGCATAAATTTGTAGTCCCTGTCGCTTAGGTCTGTCTTTTAAACTAGTTGCTGAATTATTTGGTTTGTGGTTACACTATTAATTTATTCTTATGAATTAAGGCTTCTACGCTGCATTGTTTTGTGCATTCATTTTGTTTCTATACGGTATAGGCACAGTACTGTATACAGATCGTACTGCATCCATACAAATTTCGAGATCGTTTCGTTCTCTAAGTTGCGGTATTAATTTTAGGACTTGAACAATAGAATTGACATTAATAAATATAATCATGTGTTTAGATCTTGAGGAATTAGAAATCTTTTCGAAATTGTGGGTAAACGTTGTACTATTTGATACTGATAAGCATGTAAACTTACAGAAGTTCTTGCCATTTTTTTACTTATCACCTGTAACAGCAGCCTAGTGTGTTATTTTTATATCGGCTTACGCGTTTATTATTTTAAATTATTGTATTACCACATCTGTTATTTTTGGTATTTTGACATTCCGAATAGTTCCTATGAAGCGGTATTAGTAAACTGTTTAAAATTGTGTTAATTTGTTTAAAAGAATTATTATTTTATAGTTATCCCTACTTTTCGTGGTTGTGCCTCGTGTTTGCGGTTGCTTTCAGTCACAGACAAGCATTCGTAAAGGATTTAATAGTAGTTGAAATAATCCATCTTCTTCGGATATTGTCTCACTAACAGTAGACTTTTTAACCCTGTTTCCTTTCGTTAGTCTGAAAGTTGAATAGTGTTACCTAACATAGCTGTTTTTTTCATCTCCTTGCTTTACCCACCATTGCTCACAATCGTTCCGCAAACGTTTCGCCAATTTCTATCCAATTACTCTTCTCTCCTTATTGTGTTCGGAACCTGATGGGATAAGTCTCCGGGGGTCCATCAATTCAGCAGACGTCACCGAGATCCACTGATTTTTCTTGACCTTTTGATTCAAGTCCCTGATAGATGTCATTGCAGATTTTACTACTTCTATTACGACAGTAGTGTATCTGTGTGAACCGATGTATATTTGTACGGGGCTTTAGGTACGTTGTACATGGCTCACTGACTGAAAATTTGGGAGTTAGTGAATACTCACTTCACCGTATCGTAATCTTCTCCTATATTCAAACTTCTTTGACAAGTTCGATATTGTAGGGGAAAGATGATTATTACTTTTACAGTACAATTGTAATACTTTAACAGTTTTAACTAACACACATTTTCCAGTTTCACATTGGTAATGGTTGCCTGTCACTTATTGTTTAACCAATATTTTGTATAACAAAATCCAAATTTTAAATTTATTTCCAACCATCACTTACAGTGAGTCTGAATTCTTAAGCCTTCGGATTTACTTTACAGGAGACTATTGGAGCGATTGAAAATAATCCTACGAAATTTCATTTATGCGATAAAGATGTATCAGCAAGACGTCAGTTTTTAACAGAGGCGAAAAACGTAGTGAAAAATGTGAAAAACCATATAAGCGCATCAGAAACAGATATCAGGAGAATTGAATCATCTATTGACTTCACAGTTCATACTGCCCCTCATCCATCACCACAACCTTCATCAGTATTGTGTAATGGAGATCTAAAAGTAAAGTAAGCGAATGCTTTACTGTAAATTAATGCGTAATCAGAATAGTATTAATTATTATTACTAGCCTCGGAGAATCAGTGGCTCAGTGGTTAGGCTCATAACTCTCAGGTTTCAGCATCGTTGCAGTTACTCCAGATTTCGCTACTAGGTAGTATTATTTAAAATGCGGCTGAAAGCTGAGTACACAAATTTATCCCTAGTAAATGAATTAGTAATTATAATAATGATCTCCTATAACTTATATTGGATTTATTTCGCAATGTCACAAGTCTTTTTAATAACAATAGTTTCAATTCCCTGGGTAAACATCTTTATACTAAATGCTGAACAATATTTTGATTGTGGAAGTTAAAGAAAAATTAACCAGTCGTTTGATTTGAAGTTATAGAGTTGGGATTCAATCCAGTATGCTGAAAGTTAAGTGATTAAATTGATTTTTATTTATTCTCCTTAGGACTATATCCAGAACCTCTGAATTATTTTAGTCATTTTAACCTCAGATATATATATATATATATATATATATATATATATATATGACATCAGTTCCCTTAGGATTACGGGTGTGCCTTGGTAATGAGTACCAACTATCACGGTATTAAGGTCAAGCTTGATTTTCTGTAGACTGTCTCCAGCTACTCAACACTTAAGCAGA
Organism: Schistosoma mekongi; assembly: GCA_034768735.1. Classification (NCBI taxonomy): domain Eukaryota; kingdom Metazoa; phylum Platyhelminthes; class Trematoda; order Strigeidida; family Schistosomatidae; genus Schistosoma; species Schistosoma mekongi. Next base: position 38,014,874 of record CM068308.1, on the reverse strand, counting down.
TTGGTTTGTACGTTGAGTCACTTTAATAAGTGACCAGATTGTAACACGATTGATAGTACAAGATAACACCAGAAGATTAGACAACTTGACATTGGCCATTAATCAGTGATCAATCTTTGTGAGTAAACCCAAAACTAGGTTGCATTCTTTACAAATTTCTTATCGAATATGCTCTATTCGTACGTCCAGAGTTCTATCACCCGATAATAAGTTAAATACTAGAATACTAATAATCTTGAAAATGTTGTATATACTCCCCAACAGTTAAGTACGTTTCAATGAATAGTTGAATTTGATTGTTATACTAATTAGTGCAAGTATGCGAAATATTATCTCATTCTGGTTGAACACGATCAACAGTATAAACATTATATTAAGGTTCTATGCTAGACGGTATCGAATTAATATTCAACAACCTCAACATCAGCCAATCGTATCTAGAGTGTTGAGCAAGCTGATCTTCTTCATCGGATTCGATCCTGTAGCACACAGTCAGTCACAATGGTAAATATTACAACTATCCCATGTATTTTGTTAAGTTTTAAGCGCTAATCAAATTCTGTCAAACTACTATAACCATGTTTGACTATATCATCAATCAATGAATACATGTCAGTCATTTCGTCACTTTATTTTTTGTTCGTGTGCGCTCAATACTAAGTTCGTTTTAGACTTACCTTTTGTTTTTTTCCCTTTATTTAATCAGCGATCAAGCAACGAATAAGATACTACCACCTAGTAAAACAATTAATTCTTACACAAAAGCAACATCAAATATTTATTCTATGCCACACGATCCTTTAACAGAACAAAAACATTTATTATATGAACAAGATAATCGATTAGATCAATTAGGAACAACAATATCTAATCTGAAAGGAATGTCACAGCGCATCGGCGATGAATTAGGCGATCAAGTAGTCCTGTTAGATGATTTCAATAATGAAATGGTTAGTACTGAGTCTAGACTAGATTCAGTAACTAAACGGACAGCACGTCTGTTGCATTTAAGTACTGATCGACGTCAGTGGTGTGCTATTTTCTCTTTGGTAATTACACTCGTTATCATATTGATTTTATTTGCCATCATATAAAAAAATCATCTTATGAATTGGTTTTATCTTGGAATATACATGTATGCGTTCTATTGTATTATACTATGTTGTTCTTTTACATTTATAACTTGCCTTCTTCAAGTGGCTATTTCATCTGTAATAACTTTTTTGTTCCTCTCATAGATTGATTTAATTATTCCGTATGTTTGAACAGTCGTTATGTTATTATTTACTGTATGTGGTAGTGTATGTGATCTCTTTTCTAATTTTGTTAGAATTTTTCCACTACTTTCCTTTATCTGTGATGATTGACTAAGAGATCTTCAGAGTTATTGTTATTTCTGTTGTTGTGAATAATATCTTATTTCATTAAAACTTTAATACTAATTTGTTTGTTTGCAATCATCTAATTATAGGCTATATTGCAACCAACACTCCCTGAGTCATGAAACACCCTGGAAAATAAAGCCTGACCTATAATCGCCAATAATTGCTATTTAAGGAATGTATTACTCTTTGCACACATTTTTTAAGCACTATAAAATTTCAGTGTTCGACCAAATTATATAGGGTAAGTCAAAATCACTGATCAATAACCTAAGATATTGATCTCTACTAAAGCCTAAATAAGTGAGCAAAGAGAACTTTACTTTTAATAGATTTAATCTTTGACAAGTATCATGTGTACGTGAATAATTCAAGAAATATGCGTAAACAATCATATTTTGTTGGAATAAGGAAGGCTTTGAGAAACAAATATCCATTGCTTCCCGGTTTTAATTGGTACTCCAAATAGTACCAAGCCTTAGCAAAGATTAATCATAAATTATTGTTGTATGAAGTCAATGTGTTCTTTGTAATCATAGCACCGTTAAGGTTCGTGAAATAGATACTGCTACTATAACTTTTGGGTAGCTCGAAATTATTTTGTATGACTTGGACTCTCGACACAGTTGGGCTGATGGCTTAAAATACATATCGATCCGGAAACCACTGTTTCCTTTCCCTTCTGTTCCCAACTACTCCATAAGATGAGTCGTATAATTATTATTTACGGTGGCCAGAAGAAGATCATTCACTTTTTCAAGTATATTCATTTGCATATCAAGTTAATTACAATTATTATTGGTTAGAGAATTTATTAACTAAATAAATATTACAGTCATGAGCAATGTAGAATCTGGTACACAAGGACATAGGTCCATGTTCCCGTATTACATTAATACAGCGAGATCTAATTTCCAAAACTGACATGACAATATAATTTAACAGAAAGTGATGAAGCAGAGGTGTGTATCAACGAACAACGGAATTTAAGATCTAGAAGAGCATAAAGTGGATTTGTTAGCGCCACTATGACTGTTTCTGAGCCATGTCACCCAGTGTCTCCAGCTACTGTTCACCCGGACTCCAACTGGGTAGTCTGTATCTAACAACTTGGCTGAGACCAACGGTCAAGGACTTCATGGACTGATACCATGTCTTGGTTCGGCTGCCCCTACCTTTTTTCCATCCTATTCCTGCACCAACCAATATCATGAGGCATGGTAGGCGGTGGTCGAGCATACATAACACGTCCCAACCATGGTTTGTAATTTTGCGCATAGCGTTAATGGCGTATTTATAGTCAATACTTGTAAACCAATCATACTAAGTTAACAAGAGGTGAACTCAATGGAAATTGAATGCATCCATAGAGCGAAGAGTTTTTAGTGAGAATGGTGGATTCTGAAAGGTTCGTACCACGTGTTGAGCAGTTATATAGTGCCATTTGCTACAACTTAGATACCGTAAATTCATCCTTGATGATTTGACATTACTGAAAACTCAAATATGTACTAATGATGTCTAGAAAGACAGTGAAAGCTCCAAAATGAAGTTACATAGCTTAGAGAATATAACACCGGTCCAGTCGTAAAACACTATTATGTACAGTTTCATTCAGCTGTCTGACGTTTCGTTTAGAATAATGTATGCATCTCTATTTACTAGTTTGGAAAACACATATGAAGCTTTATCACAGCTGATTAAGAATTATCCCCTACTTTTAAATCTGGCATCTATGAATAAAAATATCACCTACTCCTCCTCGAGATAATCGCAAAATAGAAGCATTCTTCATTTCACTTTAAAATATTGCCCATTGTAGTCCTTAATTGTTAACGTACTCCCAATGTGTGGAGGTTCTGTGTTCCTTTAGTTTGTTGGCATAGTCGCACTTTCATTGTCTTTCTAAACAATGTCATTATTACATCAAAAAGAAGTAATCCACTTGAATTCCTCTATATTCGAGGAATGCCTTTTCTGTTGACCTATAAACTGATTGGTTGTTGACCATAATTGTGTCGTCGCTGTCTGTATGTTTATTTAGGAATGCGATTTATAAGCATATTTTGACTTAAGTCCTGCCTAAAATAATTTTTAAGATTTAAATCAGCGCCATAAGAAAGGTATTAATCTAATATGCTATAAAAGTTAGTAGTCGGTTATAAAGTAAATTTGCGCCATGTAACCTTAAATTTTGTAGAATATTCTTTTATCTTTGATAATATCAACTGCTCGCACTAAATTGTCATGGTATGGTTGTAGAATATGCATTATTTTTATTGTCTTCTCCTGTGGCCTGATATCTGACCTTTGAATTTGTAGTTCTTTTCTTTATTAACTCATAAACTCAAGCGATTTCGGTATATCTTTTGACTGATGAGTGACCTGTGTGACATCCTTTTAAAACCTTTGCTTTTTTCATGCTACCTCTGTTCAAAATTTCGATATTTTTCCAGTTAAGTTCGTGCTTGTAATGTGTAGTGATTTCTAGTAATTAGCTCAGACGAACCTAGACGATCAGTCATATGCCCGATGCATACCTTCACTTATTATGTTTTTATAAACGTGTTACTGTTTTATAATTCATGTACCGTTCTTCTGTGTGTGAATGTCTGCCTGCTCATCTCCTCTATTACAGCGTTTAGGTGCAGTATATAAAGTTGATCTTCATATTCACTATTTGTCAACAATTACCTTATTTTCACCTCTTTGTGCTTATTTATGTTTAGGATATCAGTATATATATATATTAGATTCCTTATTCCCTTGATTTTTGATTGCTGAGTGCTAATTGCCAACTGCTTGTGATCCCATTTCTAGTTCGTACAATACTACTACTACCGTTGTGTTGTCACTGTGGTATTTCGTAACTGTAATTCGAATTACTAAGTACTGAGTCCTAAGTACAAAGTTCCAAATATTGCTAATAAGAGTATTACATAATGATGTCTCGAAAGACGATGTATGTTTGCATGTATATACAACATAGAACCTAGCACACATGTGCATCCGTCCAAATCGCCACACCTCAGCAGCTCAGCAAGAATAACACCAATTTAGTAGAAGTAGTAGTTACTTCAATGGTCATAAGAAAAAAGTGCAATCATGTGGCATATGAAAAAGGAATTAGTTAGTGGAAAGGTATAGAACAATTTTAAGCTGACAATTTGAAGGAAGACAAGGGGTGAATGCACCTATTTCACTTCAATCAACCCTGAGCCATGTCACTGGGAGTCTCTAAGCCATTGATTAAGGCATTTACACGGATCTCAACCAGATAGTCTGCATCTACCAACATGGTCCAGACCAATAGTCAGTGACTTCACTGACTGACCCATTATTTTCGTTTGGCTGCCCGTAAATTTTTCCCATCCTACTCTTTTATCAGTCAGTATCGTGCGTTGAGGTGGGTAAGTGGTTAGTCCTGCACAACACATTTCAATCGCCTCAGGCGATGAATAATCACAATATCATCCATTGGTTTACCATCTTTCCCCAATAATCAGTGTCAGAAAGATGACAAAACCTTCACAGCTAATCATCCAGCTTAAGGAACATCATTATAATCTTAAGTTACATATGTTGTTTTTATCATATCACACTCAAACTGTAAATGTGCACTTTACCGATTTATCAACTTGTTATAGGTTGCATTTTCTTCGAGTAACTACTTATCCATAGTAGTTAAATAGATCTACCATACTCTCTGAATCTCTGTTAGGAAGCGTTTTCAATATACTTCATAAGGAAAAGTTGTTTTTTTATTATCATTTATAATTTGTTTCAAGTGATAGAGATCGCTAAAAAAAACTTTCAATTTATCAGTTTTTGACATTATATATATAGACTACTATTAAGAAAGTAGTAGACAAATTTTTATTTATTACATAAAGAAAAAAATTAATCGTATTCGGAGAATATTTGTTTCATGAATTTGGAAAGACTTTGGAATAATATTTCAGATTACTTGAGCATGTATCAAGAACAAAAGTTTCACTGTATCTGTAGTAATAAGAAAAGAATGTTTGATTGTATGTAGATAGGAAGATTTATTGTATCGTTATTATTTGTCACATTAAAGTGAAATCAATTCTTCTAACCAAATAAAAAGCAAATCTCTGGACATATTCATTTACATGAAATTGACTACTTACTACAGACAGTAACTTTTCGATTTGATTTACATGGAAGTTACTGTCATAATAAAATGCTTTAAGTTAATACCCTATAAATGATACATATATGCATAGAGAGAGGCAGTTTCGATTATTTATTTTATAGAAGTATCTGTAATTATATGAAGTAAATTAACTCTAACCATTTGTTACATTCATGTGTGACTTGTTTTCTGATTGGTAACTACCAGCTTTCCTCGGTAAGTCATGACTGTTATGTATATCCACAGGAGTATTCATAAAGTTTCCTGATTGAAAGTTTCTGGTAGAATTCGTCATAAGTTCAATCAGTTGCTGTTGTTGTTCTTGCATGTTCGGCTCTTTATGATGTAGATATGGTCGTGTTTGTAAATAGGTTGGATAATCTGGAGAATATAAAATCGATTGTGTTGATGGTTGGTTAGTGTAACTACTATTTTGTGTCAGTCTATCAGTGAATCCAGATGAGGTATGTGATTCGACTAGATTCGGCTGCCATGAAATGATAGGATTTATTGTTAGTGTTTTATTGTTTGGATTTACTGTTTGTGTCCATTGCATAGTTAAAGGTGGGATATTAGCAGAACTTTGAAAAATGCCATTGTTTGGCTGATTACCTACACCACATCGATTCATCTGAGTTCCGTTCATTGGAAATAATGATTGTGCCGCTAGACTAAGGAACGATTGTGCTGCATTGGAGCTTAAACTATTATTTTCTGTGATTCCATTTTTAAGAATACACCTTTCCCCAACAAATGTTTCTAATGGTCTAGGCACATCATATTCATGACTTCCTGCTCCAGAATAAGCATATTCAGGCATTGGCCAGTAAGCCGGATTTGGTGGTGGTGTAGAATTCGCTTCCAAGCGAGGATTCGGAACAGTTGTGAGTAACAATGCTTGTGGTATATTCGGTCTACGAGCTGATATAGTTGTTGAACCAAACTGTGATGGCATAGGGGTAGTTGACGTAGTTGTTAGCACCATATCGGCGAATGTAGTGCATGTTGTTTCTACATCTGCTCGTTGTATCAATTTTGCGTCTAAACAGTTTCCATTTTGATTAGGATGATGTGATGGAGTATAATTCATAGATGACTGGTGTTTACTACTACCTCTTAACAGAAAACCATCACTATTATTGCTGTTATTTATCCATGAAAACCATTTACCATGTGGTCGTAAATGTGATTTACGTATACTTTTTGCTGATAAATGATTATTGATTTGACAAAACCATGAAAGACAATTTGTTGCCAGGTACAATAATGCTAAAGTAGCAATGAATGTCCCTACAACAGCACCGAGTAATTCTAATAATGTAAATCTTTTTATAAATAGGTAGCTATATGTCTCTTGACTTCCTTCTTTTAATGTTGTTGTCTGTTTATCAATTATCTGTAAATCTGTACTTAATGATGTCATTGAAATTTCAGCATTCTCAACTTTTACAGTATGCTTACGACTATCCGCATCTGAAGATCCACTTATAATTACAGGATTAAGGAATTCAGGTGGTTTCAAAGGTCCAGATACACGTACAGTAACTTCATGTAGTCGGTAATATTGAAACTTGGCTTGATGATTATCATTTGTTGGAACAATTAATGATGTTGGTTTAAATGTGTTAACAATACTGTCTGAAGAAACTGATGGTATAGTGGGTACTGAAGTTATTGGTGGTATTCTGTCATTATTCCATATTGTACATGTGAAATTTTCAATATTCACTGAATTCAAACTTACATTCAAAGCAAGTTTTCGTTCAATCATTTTATTACCTGGTAATACGTTCACTGGTGATTGACCTTCAGAATGCAAAATATATTGACCATCTGAAATTTGCTGTTTAACTGAAGGATCTAAAATCTGTTGTACTTTTTGTCCGTGTATCTTATATGTCCATGCAAGACTAGGTGTTGGCCTACCCTTACCAATACATGTTAGTTGAGCAAAATCAGCGCTTGGTTTCAACATATTTATTTCAATACCTGTTATACTTGGAATTGGACAAAAATAGTCCCAACTTCTTGGTAATTTTTTACCAGCCAAGGCAGGTGGTTGTGCGCATGTCATATTCATATGTTGCATTAAACGAATTGATGATTCTGTTGGTGAATTAGACCAATCGGTGACATCTTTTTTGTGATCATTATTGCTCAAATCTTTACTAGTAACATATTGGTAAGCATCATAAGACTGACTTTCAACTAACCTTGAAAGCCATACAAGTTGACAATCACAATTCAAGGGATTATTACTTAAATCCAAATAGCCAAGGTTAGGACGGGGAGGGACAATTGACAAGTGATGATTCGTTGACTTTGATGAATCTGTGATAAGTTCGGCGAATTGTGGATCTAACCATGTTAGAATATTATCAGATAAACTCAATTGTTTTGGTTTAGCTTCAGCAATTGTATCATAATCTAATGAAGTTAAATCACAATTTCGAGCTGCTAAGTGAAAAACATTTGCACCGTGAAATGATTCACGATCAAAAATTATGCCTTTATTATCAGTTAATGAAAGAAGCTTTAAAGATGGTCCAGCAAATGCTTCTGGTCTAATAGTTGTTATTCGATTCTTTGATAAATCTAATACACGTAGATGTTCCATAGCTGAAAACGTATGTGATTCAATCACTTTTAAATTAAAATTGCTTATTTGTAAATACGTTAATGTTTCTAGACCCGTTAGATTATCACGAGTTAGAATTCCGTTGTGTTGACCATATGCATTCATGTCTGAAATGATAAGTTTCGCAACTTTTGCTGGAATATCATCTCGTGGAATTGGTAAGGATGGTATTGTGGATTGACAAAATAGTACAGGACGATCATTCTCAGTTAGTTGTAAACAAGCACACTTGACAGATGGTGTACTAATAGTTAAAAGAAGGAAGAAATGTATAATCCGCACAAGTTTCAAACTGATCAATTGACGCATAAAAATGAAGTGATCTCTGAGTTCCATATTCGTTCTTGAAATTTATAATTGTGAATCGTATTTTGAATACTATTAGGACGATCTGTAGAAAGTGAAAAAAGGAAAAAGGAATTCTTCTGAATACAAATAGGCAAGCTGGAAAGGACTGAATAACTAGTTCGTTCTTTCTAAAAATGCTAACAGCAGCTGATTCAATGTTTCAGTGTTCACAAGTAAGACCAGGTTGTGCACAACATTTCCAGTGTTTACTATTTTGTATTCAACACATTCATTTTTACACTTAATCGATGAGTACTGCATACTCGAGTATAACTTCCACCAAAGTTTTCAAGAATCTGTATTTACTAGCAATACTTTGATATTAGCAAGTTTCTGGAGAGCGATTTGGGATGCTAGATAAGAAAACACAAATACATTAAACTCTCTAGCCTGAAATGATAATTTCATTTTAAAATTTAGCATTCAATCACTAGACAGAAAATAACTGACTGTGTTCAGCACACACAGCACAGTCAATACTGGAAACTCTGAGGAAAACGAGCATTATTCATTGTTCTATGACAATGATTGTAGTGATAGCCTAGATATTTTTGGTTTAAGTTTTATCTAAATGAATCTTTGAAGAGTTGTGTTCACTTCAAAGTGGGTTACGTAATCATCTATTACTCTAATTATATCAGTTGATAACTTAAAATAACTTCAATTAATCATACAATACTTCTATGATGTCCTAGAACAAGAACCAAATGTACTTACCCTCTCTGAATATTTACAATAAACAAATGATACAAAATAATTTTTTTCAAAAAAACAACTCATTTCGATGATGAGTTTATTTCAATGAGGTTTACATTTGTTTTTGTGTGTACACACAGAAATTAAATGAGCGCCATTCATGTCTGATAAATTTTTTTGAATTTTTCATCTACCTCATTAGTAAGAATGTTATTTACGTAAATAAACAAATTAAGCAAACTCTCATCTACTCGTTAAATTGTCAATATTTTAAAAATAAATTATACGCGTAAATTGATACATATATATGCAAATTTTATCGAAGTAAAAGGATACTACTGACAAATTCTTTTATTGAGTTATACGTGATATATTCTCTTATTCGATTATTTTACTTGAATAATCAAAGGTTTATTTTATTTTGACCAATTACAAATTTACTACTAACTGTTTAAATAATAATGAAAGGAAGTGATCATCTGTGAAGTAATTCCTTATTGTATGTTCAGTATTCAATAAGTGTACTTTGCATGCAATACTTCCTGGTGTTTTTTTATTACATTTGTTGAATGTTTGCTGAACTACGAAGTATAGTTTACATTTACAAGTGGGTAGTGCTATCATGTTTGGGATGGTGGATGTAAAATAATGAAATTGTCTGTACTAGCCGTAGATTGATGTCGGTTGGACATCATTGAAAACCATGGATTACTGGATAGCTGTTTCGTCCTTGTGTAGGACTCTATATTAATAGTGCATACCCTCGATTTCCTCAGGGCATCGAATACAAGTCAATAATGAAGAAAGTTAGGCGTTCGTGAAGCTGGAACTCTGGGTTCGATTCCCTGGAGGAATCGAGGGTGTGCACTGCCAATAGAAAGTTCCACACTGGAAGGTAACATCTACTCAGTAATCCCTGGTTTTCAGTAGTATCCAACATAGATCTGTGATGATTACAAACGACTAAATATAAGACTTATCTTCACAAAACCACCTCAATTCAATTACAAATGAACTTCTTAATGAGAATTACACCTTAACATATCACGCTCACCTAATGCAGGATTCAACACACTTATTTTACATCAAAAATATTACGTATAATATCACTTGTCTTTATCAATAAATTTAGTTATGGTTACGCAATATCTGGGACCCAAGTGAAAGAACAAATTATTAGCCAGATTACTACTACAAATATTCCGTATGGTTTCGTTGAAAGCATGTTAAATTATATGTTAATCGATACACTTTTACATAATGCAAGAGTTACATCGATTGAACAGGTTAATGTGGGCATCTTTATTTACATTAACTGATCACTTAGTAATTAAAGGTTTTATGTTTCTATAATACTATTTAGTGCTTATTGAATTTCACTCATTAAGTTCAAATGAAGCCGCTAGTCTAAGTGACTTAGCACCGAGTACACTGTATTGTGACATTGTGATTGTGGACAGTTAGAAGTAATTGACGAATGACATTGTATGAAACTTAGGTCAAACGGGGTTTCTTGTCCACAATCCCCAACCAAAAGGTATCTTCCCTCAGTACAGAGCAACATATACCTATAAACAACTAATCAACCAAAGTTATACTACAGCACTCAATGGATATTATCTATATTATCAAAAGGATTCAGTTTCATGATCAAGTTAAAACGAATGTTAAATAATCTAATATGATTTTGATATGAAAGAAGAGACCAGCTCAACAAGATGGTTAAATAAGAGAATTTTAATATCTCAGACAGAGGGAATAAAAAGAAAACTAGAGAATCCTTAGAAGTTTGGGGTAGTATTTCCACTCATGTACAACGTAGAATCTGGCACGTATTTTAATCGGTCCAAGCTTCCACATTTCAATAACACTTCAGGATGAAAAATATGGCAATAGAAACAGTAGTTACGTCAATGTTAGTAGGGGAAAACAAATGCCTACAGCAAATATGATTTGGGGATGAAGAATCAGTTCACTGAAAGAAGGCACAAAATGATTTATGAGAAGATAGAGAGTGAATACACCTTTTCCACTATGACCGATTCCCAGTCATGCCACGCAGTCACCAACCTCTGGCTGTGGCATTTGCATTATTTCCAACGTAATACGTTTCCCAATCATCTCAGTCGATGATGATTTACAGCCTCGTTGACTGACTTAACAACTTTCCCTAATACATTGAATTTAACCTAATTAATGCTTACCTGGTTATCCTAAAAAACACGAGCAACGTTTTTAAAATAATGATGATCAAATACTAGTAGACTGTGTTAAACATTCATAGGGTAAAAAAAGGTCTACTTTGCAGTATACCTGTCCTTTAATCAGTAGATGGATACGCCATAGGTCGAGCAAACTGGCAAAAGCCAAACGAAATTTTTGAGTTGGTTCTGCTATTTCGCCGGACAAGAATCCGTAAGGGATGATCAAACTTCCAAGTATAGTGAAATGGTCAATGTTCTCAACTACTCAACCCTATATCTTTAGTTTAGGTGTGAACACAGGCCAGTCCTTTAGCAACAATATTAATTTAGAACGGGGAGAGGAGAAATGCACCTTGAACATGCTTACATTGTTGCTCAATGCTATTAAAAGGCTCTACAACTTATCACTCTTTTCACCGAACACATATTAGTCAGCAGTCAATTAAATGAGTGAAACAGAACCAATTTGTTAACCAATCTGTTAAAAGAATTATAAACCGCTATGAACTGTGAATCGGCTTAAGGGAAAAGATTATCAAAATGAATGTTTAGAAATTGACAAGGCAACTGACAACAAAAATTAATAAACTTCAAAGTCAGTAGAAAAGCTGCTAATCATTTGTGGAGAATTATTTCTATAGGAAGTTTGTGCCAATTAAGTCGTTTAGAACGACAAAGGAAGCTCTATGATTAAACTATCCAGATCAAAGACCAAAACGTAATAATCCTATTTATTGTGGATACGCACTACTCAATAATTACATGAACTTCAACGATATACAATTTATTTAACGGACTTCATGATGCGTCAGCTAAATTCTCATTAAAATACTCCCCATTAGTGTCAGTACGTTTGCTGCCTTAATTTTGATTGTTCGTAGCAATTTTAGAATACCTTAGATGCCAGGTTTTTCAGATATCTCTTTATTTCATGCATTTCCTTAACTCTAGTTACTTTATGTAGCTGATTTTGACTTAGTCTGAGTACTCTGGTTTTTATTAAAAATTCTTTTACTTTATTATTAACTTCTAGTTCTGTTTTAACTCAGTGTGTCTAGAACTATAATCCAATTTTAATGTTATCTAAATGAAGAAAAAAACAATTTACTGTATTTAGTGACTAACATCCTTCAGTTCCGCCAGTCTACTCAACGTTTCTAAATACAGTTAGTTATAACCTGTCAGATGAACCACACTGACAATTACTACACACCTCATAGTTAATCAACATTGATTAGTTGATTTATATACCTATGAAGCATAGAATTCTGTTTATGTTAGGTATTTAAGGAAAGTCTGGTAAAAACCGTGCCACATCTACTTTTCGTGTTACTTGCGTTCCGTCATCAGGGCATACCTGAAGTAATAAGGGGACTGATTTTTCCTGGAGGATTAGAACGCAAAGTATTCAGTCTCACTGTTTTCTACCATTACCAATAGTCTAGCTGCTAAATTGCAACTTAGTTGATAGAATTCAGTAGACACTAGAAGCAGGAATAGATAAACATAACATTAGTTACTACTCAGTGATTAGTCATTGCATATCTTCTCATATTTAGCTATCCCCCCCCCCCACATTTTAGATGTATATAAATTGATAGTGTGGAGCGCGATTTGAACCTGTCAATTGAAATCAAAATGTTTCAATTACTAAACCATCTCTCTTCAATGACATGTTCGCCACGATGATTTAAGATATTTTCCTTTACTTTTGAAATGGAAGAAAATACATCTGTTTACTTACTTCTGACCTTAAGGTGAAACTAATCTTAATGATTGTGCTTCTTTTTAAGATAACGAGAACATAATACATTTCAATAGATGTTAACAAATTCATCAGGTTGATAACTTCTATTCCAATAATGATACATCAATCTTCAGGAATCTATCAAAATGGAAACAATGAATGATTAAGTGATTTTTGTTTCATTGACCCGTGAGAAGTTTTAATAAAGATAAAATGGTCCATATGGAGATGTTCATTACTGATGAAAATGATATATAATTATAAATTATGTATTCACTCAACTAATAGACAATAACATTCATATCGACAAAACTAGGTCATAAAGATTGATATCAGGGTACACGTAATTGAGTATCATACAGAAAGTATATTTAGTGAACTAAACAATAGTACGATAGTTAAAAATAGATAGAGAAGAAAATACCAATAATGATAAAGCAAATCTTGTTACATAAAATAGTATATTGGTATGTTTTACTCTGTTGCACGCTTTGAACAGTTATAAGTTAGTGATATAGAAGCCTGATTTTTCTTATCTAGTCAATAACACCCTCTTTACTATTATTCACTAATAATAAATTACGTAAATAATGGCTATAAATCAGAGTTTAATACATGTGTCTACAATCAGGTTGATGGATTTGATTGAGCATTCTCAACTTTCGACAAAAGGGTTGTTCGTGATACATGATGTCTTTCTTAAGTTCATCTAATAGGTAATAGCCACATACTAGTGTGCGATTTCCATTTCAAGCCCTGGTTATTAGCATACTTGTGTTTTTCACCTAGTGTGTATAGCTGTAGTACACGACATGTTCCTTGACATTTCTGGATAACTTTAGCCATCATTTGTTATTCTAGTAGTGAATCAGTAAAATGTTTATACAAAAGTAACAATTTATCGTAATAACCGTTAATTACGTTGTCTTCATGAGCATTATTATCTTTATACGTCTGTTTTATTCTGTTGACCTTTGATCAGGTGAACGGTTGGTACTTACTTCATAGATTAATTAAGTGGGCCTACTGATTGCAAATTAATCCGAATGTTATACTTCCATGAGTTGCCTGGTAGTTCTTTAGAAATTAAACCATCTAGTTCAGTGAACTAAATATCACTGAAAATATAAACGTAAATCATTCTAAAAACTAATTGATAATACGGGATTCGATTTATGCGACTGAAAATACAACAGAACAAATCATCCATTCTAAATTAAATATGATCAACACTCAAGATTCCATGATACCTTATAAATCGAAAATATATGGCAATTTCAGTATTTTCTAAATCAGCAACCGAGTTCATCATCGTTATTCACGTGATATTTCTATGGACATTTCAGAATATGTCCACTTGTAGTTGTGCACGATAATGAATACAATATATGCTTAATTTGTACTCTGACTTCAACCTACTTATGCATATTCTGCATCATTTTCATTAGGAAAAATACTAAACGCTGACAATCTCATTTGATTAGTCATTCGTACATTACTAACTAATCACCATAAGAAGTACATGATATTATATTTTCAGCGTTACGTTTAAATCAATCAGTCATAATCAAACTTGACACCTATATATACGTTAACTAGAGCTGCCATACCACGTTGCCACGACGAAGTTAAATTAACAAAGCTAACATTTAGTGTAGTTGGTTCATACTACTAATCAGTAGTAATTAAAAACAATACTTATTTTAAGCAGTATAATATATTTAATCATACTGAAAAATTCTCAGCATCAAATGGGTAAATTACTAAAATATTTCAGTTTTATGAAAGTTTGACTTATGGATATCCTAGACACATGTATGCAGAATTTTTAGATAGCAGTTATTTGCAATTCATATTCATCTACATTTGTTGACAATTGGTTTTAATTATGTGACTTCTCTCGTCATCACTCAATATATTTGATGCACGGATTTTTTATTAAGGATTAAAGTGGAGGATGTAAGAACCTTTATAGTTGCGTTAAGATGAACTTGTATATTCCCGTTGATCTGTTATAGACTGAAGCTGGTCAGTCTCTGTTGCTATATGTGTATCCTGAGCGGATTGTCTTGATATAGCGAATTATACACAAGTATTATTTAAGTTGGATTGTGACTGGCAAGTGGAATCCAGGATGCGCGTTTCGTCCTATTTGGGACTCATCGGCTGGATATACCTGCATCCCAATGTTGATGTTCACAGTGAGACTCGAATTCATTCCGTTTCGTGTCAAACGCATGTTCACCACTAAACTACTGAGTCCAGACAGTTACACTTGTGCAACGGGCTCAATGGTTTTGGCGGTGGCGTTCGACACTAAACGGACTGAGTTCGAATCCTACTGTGAACATCAACATTGGGATGCAGGTATATCCAGCCGATGAGTCCCAAATAGGACGTAACGCGCGTCCTGGATTCCACTTATCAGTCACAATCCAACTTAAATAATACTTTATAGTTGTGGTTTTTGAATTACTCAGTGGTTAGATTCGTGATGTCGTAAAGATTTTGTAGAAGTAAAACAGTACCAGTGGTTAATAGACATCTCCAGTTAATAAATGCAAATCTAAAATAGGGAAATTTATGTCAATTCATGCATGTTTAGGGAAATGGTAAACAAGTAATTTGAATAAGCTAAGGATTGGTAAATTTAATAAGCGATATCTATTTAAATCTGTTATAGTGGGCAAGAATTCGAAATCATAATCTGTGGAGCCCATTCTTCGTGATATCGCAACCCCTACTGTTACACTGCCGTTGTTGAAGATGTAGTAACTATGCTATTTGTATTGCTTAAGTTGTAAGTTATTCATAGACTCGTTAACAATTACCGCATCTGTTTTCCTTAACCAGTTATCATAATATTATTATGTCTTCATTATCCCGATTTTTGTACACAACTCCTCTGGTCAAGTCCTTAATGTATTTTGTATTTCCCATTACTTTTAAGTCCAACAAATCATATATAAAAGCGATTATTTCCTCTTCAACAGGTAGTTTGGCCATGGCTCATATTCGTTAGTGCTTGCTCTCTCTATCCATGCCTTTAAGGTAGACTTTGGTCACTCACGAATTATATTAACCAGTCACCGTTTCCAAAGTCTGTCAGGTCATAGTTATAGCGAAAGTCCCAGTGAATAGCTTCTTCGAGGCAATCACTAGCAAAGTCATGACGAAAGTCACCCATCTTTTAGACTTGTTCACCAACCAGATCATCTTAAAACAAAGAAAATCAAACGTCATTTTTCAGCAGTTGAAGATAATCAACGAGGAATGATAATACTAAGTTTCATCTTATATTCAGTACTCACCAGTAGAGCATGTTTTAAATCTGTACATAAATTATATTAATATCAATACTGGTAGACACATCATGAACTTAACGTGCGGAATTCAATCAACATTGAGAGCTAGGAAATAGGAAATTTGTTACAACAAAATGAGATTAATTAAAGTAGAAACATATTTTTGTTTGTTTTACTTTTAGTATTTGAGTTAATTTATATGTTAATGATAAAAAGAGTGAGTTTTTGGACAGTGGTGGCTGCCACACATTAGTATTAATAGTGTTATTATTATCATTACTCACAAGGAGTTACTCGCCCGTTTTAAATCTCGATTTCAACATTTTCTGTTAGTACAACAAGTTTCATAATCTAGCCGCGGCTTTACTGTAAAACCGCCTCTATCATTCAGTGTCGACAAAGAACTGTCTTTTCTATGCTTCAGTAAGGTTTAGTTATGATAAATTTTCTTTCACAATGATAGTACTTTTTTAAACATAATAAAATAACCTATATATCATAACAATAAAAACAAATAAGAATATATCACTAATGTACCAATTTCTATTTTGTACACATCAACCAGTGTATATAAACAATCTTTGCGTAAGTACTTTTGTGTATATAAGTGTATGTAACATGTAGTCGTGAACCACATTCTATCTACCATCCATTCATGCATTCATCTATCTTTGCTTACTATACATCACATAACTAGAACAATTTACACTTTACCAGTTGTACACTCTGGATTCTACACATCATTTCCTTTAATCCTTCTTCACCCTCATCTACCTCAGTATTCAAGCTAATCATATACGTCACTCATTATTATTATTATTATTATTATTAGTAGTAGTAGTAGTAGTTATAGTAGTATCGGAAGTAGCTGTAATAAAAGCAATTAAAAATGAGCAATAAATTATACGATTGATATTAGTCGTTTTATTTTCAATTTGAAAACAATATAAAATCTTTTTCCTTATTTGCATGAATCTGTCAATCTTGTAGTTTTACGAAAAAAAAACAAAATTAAACAGGAATTTTACTGCTTTAATCACGTTCCTTTATTTTTATTAACGTAGTATGTATCATATGTGTATATATGGTCAGTAGTATAGAATATACATTTCTATGTATTAATATGTGTATTTCTATGTATTTGACTATGTACAAGTGGTTGGTTAATTGGTTAAGTTAGTGAGTAAGTAGTATATGAGTAAGTGAATGAACAATCAAAAGAGAAACTGAAAATTAACAACTTCCTGTCTTGTTTTATACTCAGAGAATCTTTATTTACTTTTATACAATGACTATAATACTATCAATGTACTTGAACAGATGTTGTTCCTACTAAGCTAATACGTACTGAACTGCAGAAGTACTGAATGTCTTTCTGAAGAGTACAAAATAGGTCATATATCGGATTATGAATAAATCAGTCTACATGAGTGTAAATGTATGCGTCAATGTATATGTGTAAAAGAGAGAAAATGCACAGTTAACGGTAAACAAAAGGCAATTAAAAGTACCTAAATGATGACCAGTAACATTTATTTCGTATTGGATTTACAGGGATAATGCTGAGAGTACAATCACTAACTGACGTACATATACACACTAACACATGTATATAAATAAGTAATAGAAAAACATATAATTGTACATTTCTATGATTATAATTATCATTATTGTCACTGCTACTACTAGGAAACAATAAACGATGTAAAAGTGATTGACATATTTATTTCTTCGATAGATATAAAAATATAATGTAAGTGAGCTGTCCAGTTCTTTGAATTACACTAATAACTTAATTCGAATATCCTTCAACATAAAGGTTTTTGTTTAAGTAGGACAAGCGCTCTTACACTCGTTTTTTTTAATATCTGCAAGAGTATTATCTGACTGACGGTACCTGAAAAGTTTTCGTTACTCCCTCAGTGTGTTGTACCAAATAGTTTAGTTATTTTTTCATTCATCTAAACGGTGGTAACTGAGTATTAGTATGTAGCTTGTACTAGAGATTAAACTTCAATCAGTAACTTTTACTATATTTATGACTAAACCACATAAATATATTCATAATTGATAGTCTCGGGTAATTACAGACCCGTGAAATGAATTCCTTAATGAAGGTAAACAATAATATGCAGTACTCAAGCACTAAATAAAAGGAACAATGACCAAAAGTTCGGGATGCAAAACACATCTATTAAACAATGAAAGCACTGAGAATTTCTTCTGCCCCCCCCCCGCTTTGATTCATTTTGGAACCTATTCGTGAATTATAGGCCATACTTAGTCATTTAGACCTTTTGTGAGGACATAAACCCACCGTATATAAATCTAAAAGATTTGAATTTAATTGGAATGCAGTTTTCATCACGAAGTGACATCATTTAAAGATGAAAGTTGTTGTAATTTTGTCTGTTAGTAATATTTGTACATTTTAAGGGATCAAATATGGTGCCTGAAGCTGGTAGCAATATTAACAATAGATAACTCACAGTCAGAGATGTCACTGGAAGAATGTTATATTCGCATTCACTGGGTCTAGGATTAAGTAACACTGGTTAAAATTCCATAAAGCATATCGGTCCCATCAAGCTGTAGGTGTTCCTCGAGGTGAAGTGCAGAATAATACTAGACTTATGTATTAGGTCACCTTCTAATGCCTACCCCAAGCAGCTAGGTTGAACAACTTTAAATGTAAAACAGATGTTTTCAAAAGGCCAGATTGTAAATATGGACCGACTTAACTGTTCAAATCCTTGTCCTGTTCTCACATTCCGAGATCAATAGACTGTTGTTCTAAGTCATGGGAACTATCAGTATAGCTCATAGACTTTATGTAAATGTGTATACAGTTACTGATTTACTTTATTTATTCTGTCCAAAGTACCGTTTCAGCTTTAATCCGTAAGCATATCTAGACTTTCAGGATTTAAATGTAGTTCAAAGCGACTCAGCATTTGTAAATTGCAAGAATAATAAATGAGATCTCACGCTTCCTAAGTTTGATCGACGTACAGTTACTACACAGAGAATAATCAGTTCAAACAATTTCAGCTCTCCAGCTTGATAATCGTGGCGCGATTAATCGATTTTAAAAGGTTACAGCCTAGGAAACTAAGTGAAGTGAGTTTAGATCCAACAAAGTATCACTTTTCTAAAAACTGAAGATTTGCCTTGCTAATAAATTCCAGCCAACATAAAAATTAGGTTAATCAAGATTTACTTTCAACTACATCCAATCACCCAATATCAGTATTAGTTGAATTTTCTTAATTTAAATTGCCTCCATTTCTGTTGGAAACTAAATGAAACGTAATAGTGAAGTATCGATTAAGTGATTTGTTTTCATAACATTTTGAAATTCGTTCATCTGTGTTACAATGAGCGGCGACAATGAATTGTTTTTTTTTTTGTTTTATAGCTGAATGGTCTTCCACCACTTGACTGAGATATATCAAGTGTTTCAGTAAGTTACTGAGTCAAAAGAATACAGTCATTTTGGTTTTTTCATGGCTGCATTGGAGCAAACTAGTAAAAGGATATTTAGAACTATGCTTCATATTGACATACAGTTTGGATCGGTCATCAGCATATTTCAATAGACAATTCATAGATAATTCATAGTGGTCTGAATACTACATATGTTTAATGTGACAGATATTTATACTAATCAGTTCTGTTTATTGAACTGTTACTTAATTAACTTTAATGGACATATGATTACTGCTGTTAATGATCAGCTACCCAGGTCTTTTCTGATAGCTTCATTGATAGCTTAAGAATTGAATGATGACATTTTAAATTTCTCATCGGCCTGTCATATTCAACATAGAGTTTAGGATCACTGTGTGTTAACTCAAATTACTATATCGCATCAGCATGCCAAGAGTGATAGCAAAGAAGTTGTGATAATCTACAGTCAGAGAAAAAAGAATTAAAATATTTGTATGAGGGAATACTGGGACTAGCAGTCTACAGTAAGATAAATAATGGTTGCATTTGCATCACTGTTACCGATTCCGAGTCATGTGACCCAATATCTGCAGTCTTTGATTAGGATTGTGGAGTAAACTGCTAACCATCTTGTCTTCACGTAATATAATGGCTCAGATCGACAATTAGAGACTTCATAACTTGGTAACACGTTGATGGTTTGAAAGCCGCAAGCTTTCCTCCAGCTAATATTTCACGTTGAGGTAGGCTGTGGTTGGGTAGGCGTAATACATTCCCCGGTCATCTAAATCGACAAAGACTCTCGGCCTCATCAACCGACTTGCAAACGGAATTGAACATAAAATAATCAAGAAATGAAGAGTTTACAAAGGCAAGTTTATTGACTGGTCATGGAGCGGCAATAACTGTCAGATTCGTCTATTCCCTGCCAATTATTTTTATCCACTTAATATCAATAGCGTAGTGTACTTGATGTCGAGTCACTTAGGAGAGTATTGACTGGACTTCAACTTGATCGAAAAAATTCAGTCACCACCCAAATCAGAAAAACACAAGCATGTTTGTTCACTGATGCACATTGCTGGAAAGTCAAAATACTAGGACACGAAGCAGATGCGTTTAGATTTCAGTGGTTGCCTGAAGTTAGTGCTTAACAAGTAGAGAGAAATTTGAATATACCACGTAATGATAGTAAGTAAAATGTTTTAATTATCGAACAGGGCATGCTTAACACTCACTACCATTCCATAACCTGTTTGAAAGTATTGCAGTTTCTCTCACAAAATCTGTAGGTTTCAGTGCCGTTACGAAACCATTTCCATTTATCAACAGTCACCGACTGTCTAGTTGATTTATCGAAACTAACATTTAAAAGTAATACTACTAAAATTTTATGACAAAGCAAACTTTTGGGGTATACTTTAGTGCTTCATGAACCATTCAGTACAGAACTAAACCAAGTGAAGCTCTAGCCACATCATATTAATTTGAAATGGAAAGAATAATTCATAATTTAAAATATGCTACTTAGCTTAATGATGAGAAATTATAATTTGTGTTTCTTTCATATATACACTGATTCAATAGACTAATTAAACAAGAACCTATTACAGTAATTCTTTCCTGTCCATCTCCTAAAAATACCTTCCCCTGTCTTTATTCCTTGCCAATTCTGTCCAACATAATACATCCTAATCCAACTGATATATTCCTTACATACACTGATTACAATGTGTGGAAGCAGACGATGAGAACTATCGATTGATATGCTAGTAACATATGGTAAATCGTGCTTAGATTTCACAGTGTTCTATTGATTTATTATGTGAAGGATATGCCATTACAAAAAATCATAAAGGCAGCAATCCTTTTAGCAAACTAATTAAAAACAGTGAGCAAATTATAATGGATGGAGTGGGCAAATGGGAGGAAGGAGAAAGGCGAATTTCCTTACTTCCATTACGTTACTTTATATGTCTCTCATACATATTCATAAGTTCCCTATTGTTATTTAACACTACATACATAAACAAGTAAAGATAAAATAAAGGATTGAGAATCAAAACCAGACATCAAAACTCCATTTTCTACATCTTATAGATCACATTTTTAAAAAACAAAATACTCTAATTAAGTGGTTAGAGAACAACCAACAACAAGAATGACATTCAAAACCCCGTGAACAAAAATGACTGTAATTAGAAATGTCTTGTTAAGTAGCGGGGGGGGAGAAGTGGTTAAGAGGGTTATATGAAAATCCCACTTTAAATTGAAACAGAATACATGTTTTACTTACAATAAAAAATTTAGAGAATTCAGATTACATAAACACTGATTTATTTGATTGTTCTTCACTGTTGGTGAGCACAAAAACATTTTAATATAGAAATAATTATTGAAGTCTCTTGGTTCAACGCATAGAAGACTAAGTACGTATTCAAAGTTCATTTTTTTCTTCTAACGAAAATTACAAACATTCTATAATATCTACGTAAAACCCTATTGAAATCAATAAGATGATGATAATTACGTGGTCAGTCGATGTTCATTATAAAACTTTACAGATAATTCGAAAAACGATGGGCTATATATTTATCATCATGATTCGATAATTATAGGATTTATATCAATTTTGATATGCTTTTCAGAATCTTCTAGAATCCGAAGGTTGTAATTAATTCTACGACCTCAATTCTTGTGTAGAGACTAATCTATAATGTAAAAACAGTCTGATTTCTGCTCATGATTCGAGAAAACAAAACTTATGAGAAAAATTGAGCAATTAGGGTCAAATTATACAACAACCTAAATTATGTGTAGATTAATTAAGGAATACTGAACAATCTCACTGTAAGTTATTGTTCAATCGATATATATAAGCAATGAATGTCGGTCAGTTGTTGAGTTGTGTGGTAAGTTACTGTTCCCACTCAATAATAGACAATAGTACTTCATGATGACTGAATTTTCGTTTACAAGTTTGTTTTCATCATTCTATTCAGTTGAATACATGATTTCTAGTATTGAGCAAGCACTTCTTACTTTGGAATAATGTTTTCATAGTTATGTTTATTTTGTGCTTCATGGATACATAGTGTCATAATCAGTTGATTATTTATAGAATAACAAAGTTTTTTCGCAAATGAAGTCAGCTGATAAATTTATGGTAATTACGAAGAATATCAGAGTTGTGTCTGATCAGTATTACCTAACTTCTAACTCGTTTCATGCACAGTTTACACCAAGGAACAAGGTCTAAATTCTGGAGTTAGTGTTTCTTAGTCAGTCAGTCAGTCTCCTCAATTTTGAGACTGCTAATTTCATTGTTGAGCAGCCCACTAAGCACGTGAGACGTTCTCGTCGGTTGTTTCATCGTTTTCTATTAGCTCATTAAATGAAAAATAGATTCTCACATGAACCAGACAAACATATAGAATATTTATAAGTGAAATAGTCTTTAATTAATTTCTAGTTGTGACCTAGAGATAACTGACAACCGCTTCACACTAGCACAAAATTATTTAACTATGCGCATATACGATTGAACCCAGGATCTTCAGTTTCCTATATCAATGATTCATTTCATTTGCCAGTAACAGATTCCTGTATTTTACTCCAAGCTATATTCTAAGTATGAAGGCCAGTAATTTTAATCGGTTTTTCAAACCACAATAAGTTGGAAGGGATTCGAACCTGAGACTTTCCGATAGAAAGTCAAACGTCTTAACCATTAAGATACAGTTGGATACATAAAATTTACTAGTAGGGAAGGAATCGTAAATACTAACAGCCATCATCATCAAATCTTATCTAAACTGCAAATAACTTTATTTATTGAAAATAATCAGTGACTACTACCATTACTACTATTAATACTAGTAATAATACTGCTAATACGACTACTACTATTAACAATAATTGTAAGCATAATAACAATAAGTATTTTTATTACAGGAAATTAATATGATCGTTTTTTGTTCTACGGAAACTAATAAAACAAAGTAACGAGAGAAAAACATACGGAAAGGTATCAAGAAGTATGGTATTTATGTAAAAGTTTGAAAAGTCAGATTTTACAGATACTTTAGTCGATTGTAATCTTTAAAATTAACAGAGATAATAATAGGTATAAGGGAATTGTGGTACAGAAACCAGTTTTATATATATATATATATATATATATATATATATATATATATATATATATACATTATGTAACTGCAAAGTTCCTCAAAACACTAGGGAATTAGTTAGCTAGCGTTAAAATAGCTTAATGACTGTACTACATCTAGTAATTTTAACAGTTCATATGACCCCGTTCTTGAGCTCACAAACAGGAATCGATCGTCCTTATTGCCATATGTACAACTTGGGCAGACTCTCGTGATGCAACGCTAGTCACTTACATTCATTAAAATCAACGACGAGGAGATACAAACCGTTAACAATTAACTGTACACCTGGTGCACAAGTGAGCAACTATCACGCCTCAGTGAGTCAACGGATAATGCGATGGGATTTGGAGTAAATAGTCTGGACTCCCAGGGCGAACACAAAGATTAATATACCTACGAGTCACAAATGGCAAGTCACTAAAGTTGGAAAACTTAAAAAAGTAGAATGCTGCTAGTAAAACCTTATGTGAACGGATGTATTTGGGAGCTGAGCCTTGAGGTGCGTTTCAAGCTAAACTTGACAACCTTATGATTTATTTCATCTCAAGTCATCGGTACGTATTGTTGAGGTATTCTCAAGAACAACAAAATAAAGAAAATAATTATTGACTGTTTAGTTTTCATTGGGCCCTCTGATGGTGGTAATCTGTTATGCACACTAATTTCCAATAAGTTTTATTGCGCCAATCGTCGTGAAGGTGATCAGTAAACAATTCTTTTTTACAGAATTGTTGATATAGCTCAAAAATAAATGTTGGCTGGTTATCGAGGTTTAAAACAAAACTTAAAAATCGAATGACATATTTATGGGTTATAGGAACGGAATATAAAGTTCATTTCCAGTGAAATTATTTAAATGATTTTTAGTTCGAGGCAGCCTGAAGGAAACCTTGTCTGTCTGTGATTTTATGCTGTTTGGTACTCGTAAGCAAGGTCAGCCTGAAATGTTTCCGAGTAAGAGGGAGAGATGATTTTTTTGTCGATAAATCTCGTTCACTACAAGACGAACTTTATAATTGTCACTATACAATGATTAATAAATCTAAATATGTCAGACTCACTGAAATACAATTGGTTTCCAAATAAATTATCTGCAACACTTAGGACTGTGAAACCGGCTGATGAATGCTTGATTTCACAATAGAACTCAGTTTCCTCAGAAGTAGAGGTATGTTTTACTGATGAGTATTAACTAGCAGGAGACCTAAGGGAGCTAGCATTTCTTGTAAACTATCTCAAACAAACGTCAACACATAGTGCATGCAATGTCACTTAGTACAGTAGCCACATTCCAACTTAGACAACAGAATTTGATATTTATCTAATTAAGTGATCAATCAGTCTAATTATCCTATATTCCTTGTACAGTCTTCAGACATACGTAAACTACGAGAGTCAATTGTTCCGTATCTTATACATTTAACACTGATTATTCACTACAAGTCAGTGTCTTTGTCCAGCAATAACCAAACCAATACTTGTCTAATCTTATCACCTATCTTAGCTCGGTAAATTTGTTTAATTGGGATGGTTATTTTTGTGGAGATCGGTTATTTATTTGATTGAATATGTCACAGATTCATGTTAGCAGGGTACCATTGTAAACCAGGAAGCATTGGATAGCTATTTCATCCTAGTATAGGACTCCTCAGCAGTGTGCACCCCACATTCATCTCCAAAGGCTTCAGATTGGCAAACATCTGACCCTCTGCACCACTGAGTCGGCATCCAATGGTGGAATTCTCACTTCCATCAATTTGTGATATATAGCGTGACGATCATTCATTGTCACTGGTGATAACTGTTTCACTCCCGACAAGTCTGAACTCCACCATCACAAATTGATTAAAGTGGGAATTCTACCACTGGATGCCAATCCAGTGGTGCAGTGGGTCCGATGTTTGCCAATCTAAAGCCTTTGGAGATGAATGTGGGGTGCACACTGCTGAGGAGTCCTATACTAGGATGAAATAGCTATCCAATGCTTCCTGGTTTACAATGGTACCCTGCCAACATCAATCTGTGACATATTCAATCATTACAATTAATAAATTATTGGTCAATTTTTATGGAAAATTTGTCAAAAAGGAACATAAATGATTCACATAATCATAAAACTTACTGTCAATTTCCAAAATTATTATTTTCCAATGAAGAAATCAGTTAACCGGAGGTATTTGTCTACGTTGGAAGTTTGTAGATGAATATGATAATTGTTGTTTTTCTTTTTTTTTTTTATTATAGAAGATGAACTGATGAGAAAAAGAAGTAAGTAAAAGAAATAAAGTGATTTAGTTACTATGACTAACTTTTCACATTCAAATAAATCAAGTTTAAAATAACGATCTTTAAAAAAATAAATGATGATGTAAAAAAACATTATTTTTCATGAGTAAAATCAGTAAATGGATTAGAAGAATTCCGATTTTTCTTGATAAAAAATAAAAAAATGAATAAATGAAAAAGGAAAGTCAATTACCTTTCAAGCTCATCAATCAATGAATTGGGTTTATAAAGTAAAAAAAACAAGATGAATCAAATGATAATTTCATTTTAGTTAGAAATTACTCAATAATGTGTACTTATTGCATAACACAAGATCGTAGTCAAAATATTCTATTTAAATAAAGAATGTGTGTATATATATGTATGTATATACAACATAGAACCTGGCACATATGTGCATCCGTCCAAATCGCCACACCTCAGCAGCTCAGCAAGAATAACACCAATTTAGTAGAAGTAGTAGTTACTTCAATCGTCATAAGAAAAAAGTGCAATCATGTGGCATATGAAAAAGGAATTAGTTAGTGGAAAGGTATAGAACAATTTTAAGCTGACAATTTGAAGAAAGACAAGGGGTGAATGCACCTATTTCACTTCAATCAACCCTGAGCCATGTCACTGGGAGTCTCTAAGCCATTGATTAAGGCATTTACACGGATCTCAACCAGATAGTCTGCATCTACCAACATGGTCCAGACCAATAGTCAGTGACTTCACTGACTGACCCATTGTTTTCGTTTGACCACCCCTACCTAACTTCCGTTCTTCTCCAAAATTAATCAGCATCACGCATTAAGATAAGTGAAGGAATGAAGAAGAAATAACGACAATAACAGAATAAGATGAATTCACTTATTTCACCGGCTCTCTTCATGTACCTAAAAATAACCTAAAAATATTATATATCAACCGACAAAAATAAAAATGATGTATACATAATTTATATCGAGTAGGTTTGTAGAATTTTATATAAACGTGAACTGACGAAGAAACCTTACAATGGAACAATTGAAAGTAATTGTAGTGTCGCTTACAGATATGAGAAATATATGAATATTCTAGAAGGGAGGTGGTAAGTGATAGGATCACATATACAGAAATGCTTTAAAGAAACAGCAACAGACAACATATCATTATAATACAACAGCTATGATTTAGGCTAACATAAAAATCACAGAAGGTGGAAGAATCTCGTAGTACAATTCTTGAAAGGAGGTCATTAAGGTAGAGGAAGATTTATATGTCTTTTTTAAACAAGGGTCTAGTTAAATTACTTTCAGTTCTCTCATTGTGGTAGTATTCCATTAATTCCAATTATGTTCACTTTAAAAACCCTCCTGATATAAGGTGTGTATAATTGTCTTTTGTTTTTTGTTAACTAACATGTGATGTTTTCAGGTTATTAAGTAGCTGACTATGGAATAAACTGCTAACGCTATGTAAACCGGAATTTATAACAGTGCATAACAAGTTTTCATTTACTTAATAGGTCAAAATGTATCATTCAATTCATGATAAACTATGCCCATTTTCAATTGCTATCGATGATTATTTTGCATTTACGGTTTAATTGATCATTTCATATTATCAAATAGTGGAGATATAGAGGTTAAAACAGTTAGTGACTGAGTAAAAGTATTACATAACAGATACATAAACAAATCGTTCCGTTTTCAAGACTGAACAGAATACACTTAAACAATTGCTCCTTATTTATGTAGCATGACTAATATTACCCTCGTTTATGCTTCATCTACGTGGAACGATCATTTACTGAGTGGTAATCAACGTCATGTAGTGTTGAATGAATTCCGTCGAAAACATATACAATATAATCGTGAGGTTTAGTGACCTGAAATTATTGTGTACTTTGTCTTAATTATCTGGTCATAATTAATAGGAAGCCATATACTTAAGTATATTTCTATTTGGGGTATTGGTTCAGTGGTTATAGCTTCCAACTTTTAGTCATTTAACTTCCAGTTCAAGCCCTATTCTAATTACACTGGTTTGGGGAACCAGGTAGCATAATAAATCGCTACAATTAGTGTTTAACGCAAAGCCAATTACACAAATCTATGCATGGTAAATAAGTTATAAATATTACATCATTTGATATTTGTCAGTAAGATGACTTAATATCACAATTAATAAAGTTTATATTAGCTAATAAATAGCAAGAATGAAATAAGCATAAATCCCTTGGCATCATTTCTAACAGCAATTATTTTTCAATATTATTAACAAGCTTCTTGAATGTAAATCAAAGTCTTGATTGTGTTATGCCTAAAACAAGTATATTTTTCATATATAACAGCATCATGGCACTGATGCTAGTTAATTCCGTCGGAACTATCCACAAATTTACCGAGAAAACAGTTTGTCGATTTTATTTTTCCTCTTCATTAGTATTCTCCTCTCACCCCCCCCCCACTCTATTTTTGTAACCATTTGGGAATTTCATTATTGTAAATGTTTCATATTAGTTGATTAAAACGAAAGACGATGAATAAAAAAAATTATGTACAGTTTAAAGCGTCAATTCAATCTATCCTGTCTTCTTTCTTATACATATTTCACCCTCAGGCTTCAAAAGTTCATTATTATAACTCTCTAACTTTGAATTCAATATCAAAATGACTATATATAACTCCATCTTTCTTTTTCTTCCAAAAAAAAAATTCACAAGGTCATTCGACTAGAATTTCAAATTACCACTATCATTCATCATTGGTTGTTTGAATTTTAGTTCAAATTCAAAAAATATCAACTTTAAACATACTAATACTACATTGAAAATAATTAAATCAGTCACGTAGTCCCGGTGGCGTAACACAAAAAGTTTTGGTTACAATAATCATAATAAAAAGAAAAGGTTGAATGTATGACTCATTTTGTTGAAAGAATGAATCATTGAAATTTGAATAGTGAACCTATTCTAACTTGTCCCACCACCCCCTCCCCATCCCCCCTTGAAAATAGATTATACACACAAATGTACTAAGATGTATAGATAGGTTCACAAGAGTATTTCTGTGTGCGAGTGTGTGTGCGTTTTATGTAGTGTACTGAACCTAATAGCTAGTAGAATTATTTTAGACACATGAATATGACAAAAGGAAGTTGAAAGAATTTTTTTTTTTAAAAAAAGTAGACCTGTAGACATAATCAATCTAATGTCATGTAAAAATTATCTTCACAATGAAATAATCAACACAACAAATTTTAATCTGTTCTCATTTTGACATTCCAATAAACAAATTGTTAATTAGTATAAAGTTTATTGTCAATAGATAACAATGAATATATTACTGAATTAAATAACAGTAATCATTGTTCAAATGTTTTAAAAATAAACATCCTGTTTGATCTATTATTGTATATCTGTCTATTAGTTATCTTATTAACATACTGAAAACACAACTTAAGCAACTTATAAGGTTATGCAAAAGAAAAAGTTCAATTTCGATTCAATAATAAATTATACTGCCAAACAGATGGTGTAGCTATGGGAAGCCCTTTAAGATCAGTACTCGCTAACATATTTATCGTTAATCTGCAAAAAAACAAAGTTAATCCCTGCAATAAACTAAATGACACTCTAGAGAAGGTAGGTTGATGATATATTTATTATATGCGATGACATAAATCAAGCTGAAGAACTACTTCAAATCTTTAATGAAGCTCATCTCAATATCAAATAAACAATCGAGTGTGAAAAGAACAATATCTCCCAATTTCTAGATCTAGGAATTTCACAAAGAGATGACGAAACATGTCAAAGATTTATATCCCGGAAAGCAACATGGAATGAACAATACCTCCATTTTCATAGTTTTTGTCACTCTACTACAGAGCTGAACGATTGTGCATAGCTGATAAACTTGACGATGAAATTGCATTATCATAAAAGAATGTCTTCAAAAAAATGGGTACCCTGAAACATTTGTTGAGAAGTATAGTAATAGATGTAACCAAAAATTTGAAGCTGAGAAACCCGAAAAGTAAAGGGTATTTATTCAACTAGTATTTAGAGGAGATCAAGTAGCCAAACTATTTAATCAAAGGCTTAAAACGACCATCAAACAAACATTCCCTGCAGCCAAACTACTGACGCTCTACAAAACACGATGTTTAATAAGTCAAACAAAAGTTGACAAATATCCATCTCAAGTCACGTCCAATTGTATTTACCAGTTCACATGTACTTGCAAAAGCAGGTACATTGGAAGGGCAGATAGGCAGGCCAATTTACAATTTTTTGAACATATCCTGAAAAACCTGTGGTTGAATGGATCAACCACTTTTAGAAGTTCAATTATGCGTCATTTGGTAGACACAGGATATGAGGTCGATGTAGCAAATGCTTTTGAAATCATCAATAAACAACATAAAACGATTCTATTAAAATTTGCTGAGGCCATAGCAATTAGAAGATTGAAACCTGACCTTTGTGTTCAAAAGGACTCAGTAGTTAATCTTCACTTGCCCTGGTAACAATAGATTGATGTTATCAGATAAACAATTCAGTTGACAAAATCAATATGTGTATTAATAATTTGAATTAACTAAAATCAACAGTATGTATGTAGCTGATGAGAATGCAACGAAACACATTCAATTCAAAGTATTCTGCAAATGTTGTCGTTCTTGCATTATTCAAATTTTTGAAGGGAACAAATTGTATAATAAGTATATTGTTAATGCAAAAATAAAATGTTAACAGAAAGTTATATTTATCTTAAGATTCATTGAAAGTTAATATAAATGATTTTCTATTTAGTTTAATTCTTTTTTGTGGAATCTTGATACAATAGTATGGAGTTTAAGGTAAGAAATTAGCTTAGTATACTGCTGTTTAATGCTAGACAGCTACAATCTAACAGTGAGAGTGAGCCAATAATTTTCAATCCTATCGTTATTTGTAATCAACTTTGAGAAATTCATTCTGAGTTATAATTCATGAAGTTCAACGATGTCGAGAATGAAATAAGTGTCCACTAACTGGAGTGACCGGTGTTTTGAGATATTATAGATTAACTGAAGTTAGAAATTCAAGAAGCTGAATACCAACTTGTTAGCCATGAGCCAACTGAAAGGCTTAAGGGTTCTGGGTCTAGTCTAATCTCATTTTCGTGTCGTAAATGCACAATACTGGATAGCCCCTATACTTGAATGAAACAGCTGCTCAGTGTTTTCTGGTTTCAAGTAGTTGTCTACCTTAGGTTAGTCTATAATGTGAAATTTTCACTTTAATAGCGACCTAAGTACTTAGTTATAACAATTCCTCATACACTTTAAAAATACATTGAGCAGGATAATGAACTGAATTTATGAAGTTTATTAAGTGTTGGATAAGTGTTTATTAAATACATGGATATAATTTTTCATAGTGACCAACCGTACTTAGTATATGAAATATATTCCAATGGTTTCATTTATATTTGTATTCAGTGTCTTCGAAAAGTAACACAAACTATTTTTGACGTTAGAGGAATGTGGAGATTCATTAATAAGAAGTTCTTTAATTCAACGGAACAACTCTGACTAAAGAACTAACGAACAATTCGTGTACACTACCTTGGAAATTCATTGTAGCTGAGAGGTAACTCAATGCTTAAGACATTTAATTTTCAGCCATCAGTTATGTATTCGAAGCCAATACTATCTACTTTGATTTGAGCAACACAATAGTATCCCTAGCTCTAACACTTAAAGTATGGCTTAAAGTCAAGAATATGAACTAGG
The DNA here is from genome assembly GCA_034768735.1 of Schistosoma mekongi. Taxonomy (NCBI): domain Eukaryota; kingdom Metazoa; phylum Platyhelminthes; class Trematoda; order Strigeidida; family Schistosomatidae; genus Schistosoma; species Schistosoma mekongi. The sequence continues at coordinate 37,982,736 of CM068308.1, read as the reverse complement.
TAAATGAACTAGATAATAATAATAATATTAGTAATAAATTCCTTGTAATACGCATCCATGATCTCACAATGGCTTGAAATGAGATTTATAAGCCATAACGGACAACTCTACACGCACACACATATGCTTGTTTATTTGGTAACTAATCTTGTCGTGTTTTACACATGTTAGCCTATACATACTTAGCAATTTAAGGAAATGCATTAATTGTATATAATACATGCAGTTTCATTTCCTGTAACTGTATTTATTAATTGTAGTGTTTTAAAGGCCTACAAACTGTGCTTCTACACAGTGACGACAAGGATAACATGAAGCAAGTTTGTGTTTTGTTATGCTTTTCAGGTCTATTTGTTCAAATAGAAAAGAACAGTACTAAGAAAATGCTAGCAAACATTGGGGAAAAGTGACCAAAAATTAAAACAACATTGATTCTAACCAACTTTTTCTAAATTCTTTTAGAAAAAAGGGAACATGTGCACAAAACACAGATATTGTACCTTCCTCCCTACTCTCTATAATCAATTTCGATCAGTGTATTTTTGGCTGAGCCGTGGTAACTTTATCCTCTTTCTCTATAACCTCGCAAAACAATAAAAAATTAACAACAATAGTTGTTTACGCTGAAACAATAGTTTCTTGAAAGAAAAATATAAGGGTGATTGAAGTAAATTTACTACTGTTTACTTTATGTCACTAGTTACCTTCAAGTATCCAACTCCCAATTCTTTCACTCATTAGTACCAGCTACTTTTGTAATCCTCTAGATCCCATCAATCATTAGTAACAACATGACGATAAGCATATCTGTATACACGTACATGATAAATGAAGAGGAACAAAAAAAAAGGATTTTGTCAAAACATGGGACTATATACATGCACCCAGTTTATGTACGTACACATACATTCTGCTATACATATATAGACGCAAGCAGTCACAAAACAAGCCTTGTTCAGTTCTACTAAAAAGAAATTAGTGAATAATTCAAAGGATGTTTATTGATTTCGTTTTTCAATTTTTCAATCAAGCTACATCATTAAGGTTTACTTTTCTAGTGGCTTTAATACGACTTTTAATTCAATCATAATATAGTTACAATAAGAAAGAATTAGCTTGCATTGTTACTATTAGGTATTGTAGAGGCTGATGGGTCTGGTAGTTAGTATCACTGATTTTGTTTAGTTAACCAACCTATGAAAACCAGGAGTCACTAGGCAGCTGTATAGGATCTCTCAATTCTGCGGGTCTGCAACACTAAGGGACTGAAACCAAAACATCAAGTCCTTGTGGAAAGCACTTACCCTTCAGATCACTGAACCATACATATCCATTTGTTCGTATTTCTCACTTCAATCAATCCGTTATGATGCAAAAATTGCTTGGACTACACTGGTTGTCTTATCTCTCGACCACCGGAAATTATCCCACGAAGTTAGTCTCTGGTAAGCACCTGATGACTAATATCATTAAGTATTGAGCTTGAATTTGTAATTTTGCACTGCTGATGAATCCTGTACTAAAAGAAAACATTTATCCAGTGCTTCCTAACCGTATAGGTTAATCCATAATGTAAAACTTCAAAATCTGTTTCAGCTACTAGTAACAACAATTGACTATTCTATCTATAGTCCCATGGTCTTTCAATACAACGTCAAATGATAAAAAAATAGTGACCTTTCATCAATATGATGAACATTTGCACATTTGATCTCTAAGTCTCAGTGTCAAGGTTACGATTAATGGGCAAGGGAGATTAGTATAACTTAATACTATACAATAAAATGTTTATTCATACCTTCATTATTATCAGTAAGCTTATTTAATTGATAGTTTCAATGAATGAGATTCCATTTCTAAGCTCTAAGGTTAACTAGATAAGATCAACGAAATTTTATGTGACATTTTGTATGACGTCATTGTCACCATTTTAATTATTCTTAATCAGTCAACAATAAAAGATTTTTGTCAATCAAAGTTAATTAACATTATCTCTGTCTGGTAGCAATTATTACGTAATTAGTTTTTCCTACTGTCTACAAAATGTTTTATTTTTAAATAAACATTTAAATAAAATAGGATTTTCATTCTGAACTGATATAATTGAATTGAGGTAATTTGTGAAGTTTTATATTAAGTTTAATTGATTGAATTCGTCAGGGATTGATATTGGCAGGGTACTATAGTAAACCAAGGAGCACTGGACAAGTATTTTGTCCTTATGTAGGACTCATAATCAGTGTGCATCCAGATTCTGCCTCAAGAGCTCCAGGTTGGAGAACGCCTAACTCTCTGTACCACTGGGCCGACGTCCAATAATAGAATCCTCAGTTTCATTAATTTGTGATATAGCTCGACGATCCTCATCGGTGTTAACTGTCTCACTTCCGATAAGTCTGAACTCCACTAGTCACAACTTCTCACTAGATCTCCAGGAATATCCTGAATGTAGTTATTAGTGGGCTGATTAGTGAACCCAGCCAACATTAGTCTATGATGAATTCATTCAACCAAACTTACTACCAATGTCCACAAACCACCTCAATGCAACTACAATAATCAGAGGGTTAGGTATTCGCCAACTTGAAGCTCTTGGGGCAGAATATGGGTGTGCACTACTGAGAAGACTTATACCAGAACAAAGCGATTACTAAGTGCTTCCTGGTTTCCAATGGTACTATGCCAACATCAATCTGTGACAAATTCAATCAAATGAACTGATATAAGTTGAAAAACTACTGAAAGTTAACCAATCGATAATGAATTAGTGGCTTAGTGGGATTCATATACTACGTGACAGATCCTGAGTCACCTGGTATTATTACTAGGACTTCTACTGAGAACTCACCTTGAAGTCAAGTACACTAACCGGTAACTGTCAAATGAGATTATTCATGAGTGTTAACCAAATTCTATCTATCATGTTATCATATAGTAAAAGTTTACAATACTAACTGGTCGTCGAAAGTCATAGAAGTGAATAGTAATTTACATTTTTTAGCATTTGATACTTCAACGCTCTTCACTTATGACCACACTAAAAATCGACAACAGGATCATCAAACCAAATAACTACCACACAACTAGTAGACTATTAAAATTCATAATCTTGTATAGTCCTATTTTTAACCAGTTCATGATGTAATCCGACATTATTTCATGTCATCGGTAGGTACCTACTCCACTACAGTCATAGTCTAACTTTAACATTTCTTACTTCTAACTTGAACTCATTTTAGTTCTATTTGCATTAAATAAATAGATCATCGTATAGTAAACACCATAGTAAGCTTCAATATTCCCGTTATAACTTACATTTAAACAGTTTATTTAAGTTAATAGTTTCATATTTGTTTATGTATATTTATTTACAAACTACTCTATTTAAGTAAAATGGCTTGTTTATACAAAAGCAAAACAATTTTACATATTTATAAACATAACTATAGAATAAACATTAGTAAAACAATACTGATTTTGATAATTTTAAAAACTAAAAAATAAACATTTTAAAATACAAACAATTTAAGAGAAATCATTGTTCAAATTACAATGTATCAATCTGTTGAAATTCTTAGTTATGATGGGTATTTAATCGATCACCTTATTTGTGAATACATTTTCATGTAGGCTCAAATGTTTTGCGTTATGCAAATGTGTAGATAATTGCATACTAGTTGATGATTATCAAAAATCAACTGTTATAGGGAATAAAACTTGGGCATCTTGTTTAGTTTCCTTCATTAAAGGTTACTGTACTTAAAAGTTTCCCTTGTTGCGAATGATAGACTATACGGTTATCTCGGTCAAAAAGGGGGGGTAATAATATAGTTAAATAGAATTCGAAACCCATAGAGAAGGGCACTACCATCATCAGGGGTTTAGGTACAGTTTGTCAACAACTATCAACTAGGATAAAATTTGGGTCATCCAGCAGCTTATACCAACTATTTAGCATCTAGAAACAAAGGAAACGACGATCTGTCACTTGGTATTTTCATTGACTGAATATGTCACATATTGATTTTGGCAGGATACCGACATAGTGGTGCAGAAGGTTAGGAGTTCGCCGTCAACCTGAAGCCCCTGATACGGAACCTGGGGTGCCTACTGCTAAGAGTTTCACACTGTAACGAAATAAATGTCCAGTTCTCACTGGTTTCCAGCGGTATCCTGTAAATATCAATCTGTGGTATATACAACCGACTAAAATAAAGAATGACTGACCAATGGTGACAATGATAAATAGGGTCTAGTTTCAAACATACATAAGTACGCATTTATATGGTTCGTAGCATAGTGCATAGCATAGAACATACTCCTTTTTTATGTCTATACTCACTAATGAAACGCTAGCTTAACGTAATCTATGATTAGTGTCCATTAGTTATAAGAATTTTATATGGGTTACTGAGAAAATTTCATTCTACAATTTTAATAAAACATATTCTTATTTATTAGAAGTTAGTCTTAAGTTTATGACCAGTGTGTATCAACGCCAAGTGACTAAACACTAACCACATAGTAAAAGAGAACATAAAATTCCTTATACTTAGTCTACAAATCAGACCATGAGTTGACTAACATGCTTATCTGTGGTGATGAAGTGAAATGTGTACTTGGTTACTCCATTACACATAGATAAATTATGCACCATACCATGTTGTGTAGTATACATCAACATTAAGATACAGTTCACTTCATAATTAGAGATAATAGGTAATCTTAGTGAAGTGTATTGAATTTAGATTAACTGCACTGTTCAAGAACACACAAGCACAAAAAATTAAGGACTTAGTTACTGAAGTGCATCTTCCTTACTTTAGTCATTTTAACACATACTTTTTCGCCCACCCTCTCTTAAGTGAGCTGATTCATGTGCACTCTCTCTATGCACAGTTGTAAACTTTGTTATAATATAAACAGAGGTTAAAACTTCCTTTCCGCTTGAAAATCAAATTATCAACAGTAATAAACTGGTAATAAAATTTAAGAATCGAAAATAAATCAACCCCTATACATACTACTATTGAAAATAATAGTAACATCTAGCTAATACTAACACCACCAGCAGTATTATTATGAATACCATTTTGTAAATAACCTTTACTACCACCGGAAAACGTTGAGATCACTAGTATGTGATAAAAACGAAGTGTATTTTCGTAAAAGTCTTTTCTACTTCTTTGTATATTTGTAAAGATCAACACATAATTTACATTTAGCAAATTGTATGTATATGAGAAAGAACACCTATTGTGTTAAAGGCGAATGTGTGAAGATGAGAGCATTACGATTGAAATATTTTACAGTTGGTAACAATAATGAACATTTAATACATACATAGAATGTGTGAAAATTTATACATAATAAGTCATTATGATAGACAGATGGATATAGATGGATAGATAGGTCGGTAGGTAGGTAGATATCCAGTAGTCATATTACCTAGCAAAATATACACACAACAGATCATGCACACATTAAATTTCATTGGTTATTGTTGGTTAGTTAACTAAAATAGTCAAGTAAACTAGATGTTTGTTATTCACTTCACACTTAAACAACTGACATTTAAGGAAAAACAAAAGCCAGTAAAAAAATTTTTATATAATAATTTCTCAAAGTATTCTGTTGAATATTGATATGAGAAAATGTATCTTATACTTAATGGTTTCACTATCATTCATCTCTTTATATAAAGAGATATAGAAGCCTACATACATTATAGTAGCAAAACACAAGCAATAAGATACATCAAAGTAACTATTAACATTTTCTCTTTTGAAATACAAACTTATACTACGTATAAAAACTGAATAGGCAAATACATGAACTTTCTAATGATTTGTTACCCATGAAAAGATTTACTTTAATCAACTTTAATCAACATGTTCATAGTTTATGAATCCAGTTCAAGGTTACTGTATATTTATCTTACTGATTCGAATTTTAACTTAAAAGAAAAAACATTCAAACATTTCTTGTATGGAAGTAATACATTTAATATAGGTTTAATGATTAAAGTTAGCTCATCAGTAATATAATTCATTCTGTATAGCTGGTTGTTGCTGGCCCGATTCTTGCATCGGGAACTATTAGTTCCCTTAATATTGGAGATACATTTTGGTGACAGATGTCAACTAGAAGGTAGTATCGGTGAAGCAATATGATATGACAACTATCTTCACTCGCTAATGATTAAAACCTTTTTAAGGGTAGTATTGAGTTAGTTAGAATGAAATAAGAGCTGAAGACTGGATAAACATGACACTTTTTCTAAAACTATAAGCATTTGCCAATAAGTTGCATTCATTAAAATACATCATAAAACTTTCGACGTTACATTTCATTAAAATATAATAAATAATAAGTAGACTGTACGGTATAGCATATGTTCAGTTAATTCGTTATGAACACTTTAAAACAGATAGTAATAAAAAGTTAAACGAAAATCGTTTATTTTATTAATGCATATTTAAGCACCATGATAGACAGGTGGATAAGTGTGCAGTTGGGTGGGTAGTTAAGCCAGGTATGTATGTACACCGTTGTACATAACTTTAAACGTTTATCATTAGTTAGTCTGATTAATATAATACATGATAAACAGTAGAATTTGTTGGTCACTTAATCAGAATATCAATAATAAATTTGTTTTTGATTACACGAGAGAATGAATCGTTTACATTAACCAGAATTAAAGTAGCTCTCTTTAAAGTTGTGATTATAAAATGTTATAAACAGGATTTTAGATAAACAATTCTATGATAAAGAAAAGAAATAAATGGGGACAATATTTTCTCATGATATGCTGATGATTTAAATGAACCATTGCATGATGAAGAAGATTAGAGGTAGGGATTGAGTGACTCAAGTAGTCACTGTCACTATATCATTGTGTCTCAGTCCATTCATTGAAGTTAAGTTTACTAGCTAGGAAGCTAGAGTATTGTAAACTAACTCGCCGTTGAAGTGGAGGATGAGCCACTTGATTTTCAGCATTTTATATACATATATATATTTGCTGTAGAATAGTACTGTATTAGTGAACGTGAATTCAGTTTACTACCTAATCATGTACTTTATATCGAAGAAGCCAATTGCATTGTTAAATCAAAGTGAAGACGTCTTAGTGCAGTATATTTTCTTTCCCACATAATCAGTTATAAAAGTTGTATATTTGAATTCACGGTAAATTTAGCAAATAACTGTCCAAAATAAGATAGAGAGGGATTACGTCACTTAGTAAAGTGGTCAAGACCTGATGTATGTGTGCGTATGGGGAGGGGGGGGGTCATAATTACATACTCCAAAGAGCCATCTAAAGTGTTGTGTCACATGACGAAGTTGTCGAAACTACTCAAATGTTCTCGAGTGTCGGATGTAGTAAGTCAAAATAACAGCCTTTAATGTGCAATAATAGAAATGTAAAGGATAATTACCAACTTGGCTAATTTAAAGAAGATGGAGAATAAGTGGTGATAATAGCTTTTAAAGTAACTAGGACATAGGAAAAAAGAAAATAGGAAATGAAAAGGAGTAATAGAACAGTGGAGAACATAAAGATGAGGCTGGAATTGTTGAATTGCTAACTCCTAGGCTATACACATCAAATTAGTTTAATAACTGACATGAATAACAAAGAACTGGCTGTATTCGAATAAAAATTACTTAAAAGTTGGTGACATACAAAACAACTACTTCAAACAAAATTAATCGGTTAAAATTTCGAATACACTGACTGGTTACAGCGTAGTGGTTAACATCATGCATTAGTAAATATCTCACACTCAAAGGAGGAGTTCCGACCCGAATTTCCCTTTCGTGCAGCTGACTGACGTAAGTTTTAAATTTGCCGGCAAAGAACATAACTTTCTACCATGATTTCAGCTACGTCTATCAGGTGAAGTAGGATCTCCTCTCAACTACCCTAAACAACCAGGACAATAATATACATCGTTGTCAGTGAAAATGTACACATATTAGTCGTTATGTTGTATGTAGACCTACTACCTAACTTAATATAGAAATATTCTCTACTTATTACAATTTCTAGCCTATAGAACAATGATGTTTTGATATTTTGATTTTGTCAAAATCAATCACTTGATTAAGTACTACCAGTGAATAAATGCCATGATTACACTCTTCATAAATTATTATCATTTTAATGTACCTGTAGCTATTTTTTTCCCAACTTTTTTCTCATGACAAAATGTAAAATTTAAATGAGATGCAAATTAAACTTCTTTTCTTCTTTTATTGACTTCAGGATATACAACAAACAAATTGAAAATCGAATGATATATGCTGCCTTTCGATTACATAATTTCATTCAGTTCTTTTCATTATATCCTCCCAAAATTTTCTACACTTCTAAATATTTCTCTATTTAATCACCTCACTCTTGTGTATTAAGAGTATTTGTGTCTTACAACAATTTCTAACATTCACTACAAATACTGTAAACCATCAATTAGAGATTTCTGAACCACTGGGGAATTGATTATTCGGTGATAAGAATTAGCTCATGTAAATAACCTCTGAAAATATACATACCTATTTCGGTATTTATATGACGTGGGTTAGTTCTTTATTTACAACAGTCTAATCATAAATTACACAGACATACTGGAAAACACGGTATTTTTCGAGATTGGCATAGCGATAAAGTAGGATACATATTCCAATTTATAACAACAGTTAAAAAGGAATGCAGAGATAAAGGAGAGAAATCGACACGAATTTACGATTCAGAAAGTCATTAATAAAACTAAGTAACTGGTTATTTAGACCAACTTAACACAATTTAACATTACTAAACTAATCACAGTTAGTTGATTTATATATATATATATAGGTAAGTTGACTGAATTCGTCATAGAATGATGCTAGCAGGGTACCACTGAACCTAGGGTGTTCACTGTTGAGGAGTCCCACACTAAGTCGAAAAAGCTTTCCATAACTCCCCAATTTTCAGTAGTACCCTGTCAACATCAATCTATGACGAATTCTGTCAACTAAAAACTTAATACCAATCTCTAGAAACCACCTGTTTTCAATTAGATAGTGCCGTTTAAATATTGTTGTGTAATACATTTACATTTACCCCTAATTCAACAAATACATTTTTTTTTATTTTCTTGTCAAAACTTCACAAGTTGCTTAAAAACATTTCCGAAAGTTGTCTCCTATTCTGCACTGACGGTAGGTCAATAATGAACAGATGCTTTGTGTAATAAATTTATATATTTTATGATATCAGGAACTCTATTATGTATTTTGAATTATCAGGACTGTACAATGTAAGTGGAATACTTTAATTGTCTTTCCGCAGAAGATCATCAATATTTACTTTGAGGAGAAATACTCTTTTTAATTTTTTACAAAAACGCTAAACATTGTTTATGGAGACTTGATTACTATGGCTGAGAATGTGTTTTCTTGAAAGTACCAGTTTACTTATTCATTTTACGTGCAGTGTAATAACATAACAGTCGAATTCGTGTTGCCTGGTAACACAATAGATCCTTAATTGTCATGATGTTAGATTATCGGAGATAGTCAGTAATAGTGTTTAACCTATTTTTTCTTTAAAAAAGCCAGTTGTTTTCATCAGTTATGGATGCAATTATTCTATGCATAAATTTAAATGCATGATAGAAGTAAATCACAATGAATGCTACATTTAATTGAAATTGTTTGTTGATATTGTGACAATATCTTACCAAACAGCTATTAACTTGTACTAATCGAGAATATCAATTTTACCACAAATTACTTTAAAGTAAACATATCATTTACAACTTAGTCTAAAAAAGAAATAAGATCCTCTGATAAACTTCGTCTTCTTATACCATTATCAAACAAAAAAAAGAAATAAGATCATTTCCTCTGTGTAAAGGAGCCAAATTCTTCATTTTCTCTTCCTCTCCTCCCCCTAAAAGTCTCCTATATTTCATACATATTACCCAACACATTTGAAAAGAAATTGTATATTTTAGTCAAACATCCATCGTACACATACATACAATAACATACTGATAGTGGCAGATTAACTAGTAATTCATGTTATCGCCTATAGACAGGAAGTTGATTCTAGATAGACGATAGAGAACATTGAAACTACTCATTATGTTCCCTTTTTTTTCATTTCTTCTCATATTGTATATGTATGAATGTAAGTGTATCTACTTATGTTACTTAGTCTTGTATACTCTCATCTTATATTCCTCTTCTCTCTCTCACTCTTGTTCTCTAATAATAGAACTGAATCAAATAACACTTCTATATCATTTTAACTACAGTTTAATTTATAGTGAACTAATTATTCTGTGTTAGTTATACATACGGTAAAATTAAATAGTTACTTAAGCAATGTGCATATAATTATTAGAATACTAACTAGTTAACCCACATGTTAAATTTGTTAAAGACATTGGAACACAATTTCATTATAAAGGATGTCAACAATTCCGTTTTATTACTCTAAGAACATTAGATGAATTGTAATAGACAAGTAGAATTCAGGATACAGTTTTCGCCAATTTAGTAAGCATCATCTGATTGTACTTGCGTCTCAGTATTAATGTTGTAGACAGGACTCATATTTGGTCCATTGAAATTAAACATAACTGGCCTATAATTGAACAAACATTTAGATAATCACACTTGTGCGAATGGTATGTAAACGTAAGTTAAATGTTTGAATTCTCTAGGTAATGTCAAAGAACGCAGTTAATCAGTTTTTGTTGCAGTATATGAATTATGATCGGATTACTTCGATACAACGTCAATTGACTAGTATAACTAAAGTTATCTATCTGAAAGCACAGCTCGGTGGAAAATGCCACAAAAAAATCTCATTCATAGCATCATTCTATTATTTCAATATGCTTATACTAAGTAAAATATGCCTGTAGAAATGTTTCATTCAAGACGACCTGAATTCATAAGTAAAGTGAAAGTAAAAGTTAAATGTCATTTACTTATAGTAAATTATCAATTCATCAGTATGAATAATTCCGACTATCAACATTAATCATCTGTTATTAAATCTTGTTACCTAACATATACGTGTCTACATGTATATATACAAGTTATTCTTATGACTATTTTTTCATTGTTTATCATGTCATATAAACTGGTACAGTTATGCTTATCAAACATTAACAATCTAAATTATACAATAGAGACATTATAAGCATTAGTTATACAGAAAACAATTGATGGAATATAACCTGATACTTAAAGAGTTCATAAACAAAGTTGGCATAATAATGGTGGCTTGTGTTCTAACTAACTAACTAACTAATAATAATAATAATATTTTTACAATTGTTAAAGTTCCAATTATTCTCGTAGAAGTCGTAGAATGTAAATTTACTAAAGTTGCTGGACAATACAACGGAATGCATCAATCAATCTTAATTTATCAGTCATTCAGTCAGTTATAAACACAATTAGACATACTGAGAATAAACCAGACCAAATAAGCACAACAAGATGAAATTATTAAAATATATACTAAAGTATGAGACGTGATAGTAGTGAATAGTATAAAGTAGTACTGGAGCTCAGTGAATACGTTTGATTCATTAAGAAAGCAGCTAACAACTTGACTTACACCACTTTTAGTTTGGTCGGCTATACCTTCCTTATATCCTACATACCTACATACACACACACACACCACTCATCATAACACGGAAGCAGAAGATAAATCCATATACGCAATTCACCTATAAAAAACACGAAAATATAACACACTGACAACTACTAATTCGCCTACCATCTTCCCATACCACCATGTGTCTAACTTCACCATCACCTACTCAATTATTTCTATAAAAATAAGTAATATTTCGAAGATACCTATGATCACGAATGTTATATACTTTTAGAGACCATGTTTTACATGGATGTTGGAAAAGAGAACTGACTGCTATACAATCTACTCTTTATATGAGTGATAAATGGACATCCCTCCTATTCTCCCAAATAACATGATTTGGAGAAAACCTGACAACGTTTCAGAATCAATGTCAAGATTTCGTCGGGCACCGACCAAATAAGCCTGATAATTTTTCCAAAATAGGTGAAGTGGTCGACGTCATCACTCCCTAACATTTATCCAGTTACTATCGGAAAAGAGTTCCGCAGTAACAACTCACATATAGATTTTGACCTTGAATATACTTCAGTTGTTAGTCAAGGCTATCAAAGGACTGTATTTTGCTATCGTCTTCAGTAAACAGGACTATATCATACGCATATTTTAAGCTGATATGTGGATCTCTTTGTAGAAGGTTAAGTTCTTAAAAATTTAGAAAATGTTATATTTACTATCAAGTCTATAATAAAAGGATTATTATGGACAGCCTTAAGAGATACCTGTTAAGATTCCAAATTCCGATGAAGCTTAATCATATACTCTGATTCGATTAACTGTTCTTAAGTGAAGAAACTTCACAAAGTTAATGTACTTTTGAGGTGTATCTTTCAATAGTATATACTCCCACTGAAACTCACGGTCGACAAAGTCAAACGCTACTTTCAAGTCATCTCTATTTTTATGTATGAATAGTCACGTAATTACCCTCAAATAAGTGTGGTCTGTTATGCTACGTGCTATTGCACGTTGATACTTAGTCGAAGACTGGATTATGAAGACCTCCATATCTGAAGGGATGCACGGAATTCAATGGACAAGTAGCATGCGACTTGATGATTTGGACATCGCCGATGATCTACACACCAACAAATGCAAGTGAAAACAACCAACATGTCAGCAACCTCAGCATCAATAGGCCTGAACAAACATAAGGCAAAGAGCAAGATTCTCATATATAACACAGGGAGCACCAACCCAATTCAACTTGATGGAGAAACTATGGGAGAAGTGGATACTTTCACATACCTGGGAAGCATCATATATATACAAGAAGGATCCGATGCAAATATAAAGGTAAGGATTGGCAAAGCAAGGGCAGCATTTCTTCAGCTGAAAAACATATGAGACTCAAAACAACTGTCAACCAACCTCTAAATCAAATTCTTCAATTCGAACGTCAAGACGATTCTAATGTATGGTGCTGAAACTTGGAGAACTACTGCAAACATTATCAGAAGGGTACGAGTGTTTATAAACAACTGCCTACACAAGATACTGAATGTCCGTTGGCCGGAAACCATCAGCAACAGCCTACTATGGGGGAGGACAGACCAACTTCCAGCCGAAGAGGAAATTAGCAAAAGACATTGGAAATAAATAGGACGTACATTGTAGAAATCATCAGACCGCATCGCGAGACAAGTATTAACATGGAATCCTGTTAGTGAATGAAAACTAGGAAGGCCAAAGAACACACTGCGTCGAGAATTGGAAGCAGATATTAAGAGGACGAACAGTAACTGGAAACAGCTGGGAAAGATTGCTCAAGATAGAGTTCAATCGAGAATCCTGGTAGTAGTAGTAGTAGTAGTAGTAGTAGTAGTAGTAGTAGTAGTAGTAATAGTAGTAGTAGTAGTAGTAGTAGTAGTAGTAGTAGTAGTAGTAGTAGTAGTAGTAGTAGTAGTAGTAGTAGTAGTAGTAGTAATAGTAGTAGTAGCAGTAGTAGCAGTTGTAGTAGTACACTCAGACCAAAACTCTCGGAATTTTCATTTTTACAATTATGACTGCAAAACATATTGCTAATTTTCTGGAATATATATAATGCCAGGTGCTTTATTTTCTAAAACTGTATATTTCTTCAAAATATGTATATGTAACAACATTATGCTTTGTGCCTAATTCGTATCTCAGTAAAGCGAAATGATAGTTTACTAAGCAATTTTATAAATACTTCATATGTGCATATTAGAAATTGTTATTTTGTTGTTGGTCAATTGTGAAATCATAAGTTGAACTTATCTAGTGAACCGTTCCATGACAGAATACAACGATAATAACAATGGGACTGATAATAATAATAATATTAATAATAATAATAATAATAATAATAAGATAAAATGATTGTCGTTAATACTTTATTTATTCAAATTTTTATTTTTCCCAATTCAATGACTCATGAAAATTGGTTTCTTTACAGAGGATTTTTGTACTACTTTATTGTGTACCTTACCAATTCAATGTCATAAGTTACCTAGATTGTTACATTCATGTATTAGCGTGCGTGTGGTCATTGTTTACTGATAATTCATATATTGACTGTTTAATTTATAATATTTTCTATATCTCGTAGAAATAAATGATGGTTAGATTTGGTCTTAGTTACTGATTTCTAGAGGGATATAAATGAAGTCTAATAGTCAAAAGTTAATGTTGATATATGAATTATTTACAATGACTTCATTCGACAAAGGTTATCGGTAACATTCCCAATATCCAATAAGTACATTCTACACGGTATTTCTGATCAATTTTCATTCATGTAGTAAATGAATACAACTTATTAGTGTAATTACAAACAGTTGGAGTTATCTGCAACTTATAACATGTCTTGTATAGCGCAATGTGATATAATGTATGAAAAACACATTCTTAATGAAAAGTTAAATTTGAAATAAATATTATTTTCTGATGTAAACAATGTATCAAGTCAACGAACTGACAAGTGACCGACAGTGTTGAGTATACACATTGAAAATGTTTCGATTAATCTCACCCCATAAATTCTACAAGCATTTTTATCCTGTGTCCCTTCCAGTGATTTTCATTTATCAGTAACTTAATTTATTTAGAATTTATGTGTGATTAATTCTGGTTTCTGCTGGAGAACAGTTATCACATCAAATAAGAGAATTCATTTCATCTTATCAACCAACATACATTTCTGATTTGATTATCATTTTCCCATTTGTTACTTCATTATGATAAAGAACTTACAGTTTAATGAGTTGAATATGCATTTGGCAGTTAGTCAGTAACAGCTGTAATTAACTCTCTCAGAAAGTATTGTTGTTGAAACGATTCATAGTAGGATTTAAATATAAGTTACTTTCCATTTTGCATTTGTCTTTTGGATGGGAAAACATTTAGTCTCCTTGATATACCCAGTAACATTTTTACAAAATACAGTTTGTTTTGAGATTTTAATCAACTGTTTCATATGGACTAAGGGTTTTTTAATAGGCATTAATAATCAGTAACTCTGGTATGTCAGTATCAGCCGAAATTTTCCCTCAGATTTCAAAAGTTCTTCGGGCTTCCGTTAACTCACATCACTTGTACAGTAGAAGACATGCTCATTTAACAACCATATAAAGAGTAGATTGTATAGCAGTCAGTTCTCTTTTCCAACATCCATGTAAAACATGGTCTCTAAAAGTATATAACATTCGTGATCATAGGTATCTTCGAAATATTACTTATTTTTATAGAAATAATTGAGTAGGTGATAGTGAAGTTAGACACATGGTGGTATGGGAAGATGGTAGGCGAATTAGTAGTTGTCAGTGTGTTACATTTTCGTGTTTTTTATAGGTGAATTGCGTATATGGATTCATTTGCTACTTCTATGTGTCATGACGAATATTGTGTATATAGGATGTAAGGAAGCTATGGGCAATTAACCTAATGCATAATATAAACCCATGAAGTTACTGACCGTAGGTCTGAGACGTGTTGGCAGGAGTACCTGACTGGGGCCTATGTGATTGTCACAACTAATGGTTGCTCTAATGGTTCGGGTGTATTTATCCTGAGCTTTAAAATTATTTCATAACTATCCACAAATTGAGTCTTCATTCACATTCATATTCTCTATGTTATGTTGAAACTGAATGCCATTAATGAAAATACGAAGGTTATTGTTATGTTGATGCATATGTTTCTTCGATATACTATATCTACGTGATTCCAATTGGATTATGAATCATGATACTTGTCGATAACTTATTCCTTCAGTTTTGCCATTTGATTTTGGTATTAAAATACATATTACCAGGAGTTAAAGACCATTAAATCATATAGTTTACTAGTTTTTCCTTTTGTTTACTATAAATTGCTATTATATTATTTATTAATATCATTATCACATGCTAAAGTTTAACACAGTTTCAATTCATACATGCATGAATACAAACATTCATTGACCTTATTCTCGGAACCCAGTTAACTGGTTATATTATTTAGTATTCACGCATTTCTCCGACATAATTATCCCAAAGTTTATTAGTATTGCCTCTACTACGTTCATCATTTTATGTTACTGAAGGTGAATACATAATAAAAGCTTGGAGAAGGCGTAAGGGAGACTTGCAAGGTCTAAACGAACTCTTCTTTCAGAACAATTTATTAGTTTATAAAACATTAGTAGCGCATACTGTGTACCTTGGTTGTATATACGAGGTGTGTGGGTTGGGGGTGGGGGAACGGATGGGAAGCATTCATTAGTTAAGGTTTACAAAGTCGTTCCTTGAAATTTTATATTTTAAAAATTAGTAATCTTTACTAACATTGTGCATCGTATATGTACATGACTTCTGAATATAATTTATGATTACTTCGAGAGTATGATAATTAGAATGATAATGCAAATACACTTATATATATATATATATATATATATATATATATATATATATGTCTTAGCATACTACTAAGAATGAGTAGTGATGATTGATGCATCACCATTCTTTGTTGTTTTGTTTCTTATCGGGACATGAAAATGAAAGTGATTTTTCATGTTTACACTTTACACACACATAAAGAAGACTACAACTGAGAAACATTAAAAAAACAAACAAATAAAGAACAAAGTAGATTTAAACAACCCGTTATTTATTAGACAATTCACAGTTATCTTAAATTTCATAAGTTACCATGGTACTTATATGGTAACACTATTATTTATGTATTTGTGTGAATAAACAAGAAGACATTCATTTGTTATCATTACTTTACCAGCTAACCATAGTTTTGTTAATGGTAACTATTTGGATAATGTAGAAAACAGAAAGAGCAGAAGCGTAAACATACTTCTTGTCCACCGTCATCCGAACATCAATAGGAACTCCTTCGTAGACACTAATTCTGCTAGTTCTCACCGAATATTTATAGTAAAACATTGACTTTGATAAACTGTTGAGTAAGCTACCATGGAAAACACTGAACACTTCCGAAAGGTCAGCTAAATCGCAAGCAATATGATATATACCTTCATATTGCAAGTTATATAACATGCAACACACTAATTCTTACTTTATTGGCGTGACAACTTAAAATAGAAAATAGATATTTGGACAATGGAAAATTTCCAGTAGGCCTTCAAATAATTGGAGGTGTGAAAAAGCTCCTATGAGTAACAATCTCATCAGAAATAGAATGCTTAACCACGGTGGCAAACAAAGTGAATTTAAGCGAGGTGTGATTATCGAGTAAACTTGTCAGGAATGTGAGGTCTTTCCCTAACAAAATATTTCGTTCGCATCGATCTTAATATGTGGATAAATCATTCTAAATTTGGTGGGCTGGGTATTCTATTACCCCCGTTAAAGCGGTTAAGTTTCTCTGTAGAAACAGGTACCTATCCTAATACAAGAAAACGTTCGTCGATTCCAGTCAGTAGACAGGATTAACGCGTACACCTATAGGCCCATAAATGTCTTTAGAATGGTGAAAAATTGTATGTAACGAAATGTCACATTACCTGCTTTATAAAAAACCTGTTTCCTATTCCCAACACGATCTTCTCAAAACTAGGCCATGTATGAGTTGTCACTTTAAGTTTCTAAGTTTTATCTACACTAAACAGAGTCTTAAATACCTGATATTGCTGTTATATGTCGACATATCTAAAGCTTTTAACCTACTTAATCAGAAGTTTCTTATAGGCAAGCATTTATCCTATATTATCACAGATCCCTTGTATGAATGTCTGAATTCTCTTCTCACTCAACGATGTTAGATCGTTAAGATTAACTCATGTCTGTATAATTCTGAACCGGTTGAAAGTGGTGCTATACAAGGTAGTAACTTAGGACCACTGCTCATTATAGCTTTTGTAAATAATACTGAACTCAACAAGATCTCTGCATGTTGTTATGAATGAAAATTAGAACTTAGTGCTACTAAGTGTGGATGGATATGATATCTAAATACAAGTTAATGAGTTATTAAGGTTCCAATCAGTCGTTGACTTATAACTTAGTTATTCTTATAATCTGTCATTCTATGACCAAATTACTTTACAGACATCGAAGTTACATCGAATTCTGTTTAACGTATTAAGTAAATTTCGCAATTTCTGATTTGCATATTCTTCTGTAAAAGTGTTTTTGGCCAATACCAGAGTACTGCACTTTTATTCTGAGTATTACTTGTACTAAGGATAAACTCAGGCTAAAATCTATTTAGGACTGATTGCATCATAGACTATAAGACTAGATACACTAAGTTACGACTAGACACTTTATAGAAGTGACAATTTAAATAAAATGTAATTGCACTTACAAGATAGTGAGAAAAGTAGCTTTTACATTTTTCAATACGGTTCAATTTTACAATTGTAATAGCCTCTGTAATAGCCTCAGTTCCAAAAACAAAGACATCTCACTCCAAATTCACCATTCGTACAAATTACCAAGAATATGAAACAGTCCACTACAAACTATTTGTAGAAAAGATTCGCTTTCTTTATCTGTACGACAAACCGGTGATTTCTTATTTTCCAATACTGCACTGAATGTGTTCACTCTGACAATAACCATTTACTCTTATAGAAAAATAATAGGTATTTTGCATGCATGGACATTTATCACTCAATGCGCCTTGCTTAGGAAGAATTTTAGGTTTTACCCAGCATAGTTATCTCGAGAATACTTATGGTGAGGTAACTCTTCCACTTACCTTCCAAGTGAATTTCAACTTCCTTACACTTCTTATTATCGACAATCATACGTTTACATGATACTTTCAATAGTAATAGATATGTGACTTTTATTATATGGCCTTCGAAGTTTATATATTCTACACACCATTACCATATGTAACTTACAAAGTTCCATTGAAACAATTGACGGCAGTCATATCAAATAATACACACTTAACTTCCTTTTAATAACCCGAACATGCCCATAAATTGGTGTAACCAGTTTCAGAATATATCACATTATTGTATACACCATATTACTTAGTATTACTATTAATCCTACGTAAATTGATCTATTAGAAAGTCAGTTTAAATCATGGGTACTTACAAATGAGCGGGATACTTATGTTCTTGTATAAATATGTAGTCTCAAGTTATGTTCATAATTAACACTACAGCATCATGAATAGAATAAAAAGATGTCAGTGTATGGTGTTGCCTTGAGTAGGCGAAAATTTATCTGTTGTAGTGCTAAAATAATGCGATTGGTTTTGGCTTTAATGGATTCATTCGAACTAATCATCTTTCAAAAATAGACAATATGCTGAAGTCATAGATCAACCGTACAGATTAAAAAACATGTCTATTGCAATATTACAATGTTAACATCATGCTAAGTATTTTAAAAATGACGAAAACGTTCTAAGGTTTATTTTCCAGATCACAGGAAAAAATTTTCTTGTCATTAAATTATGATTTCAGTTTATCTTATTAACTACATTAAAATTTTACAACGAACTGACTGTAGTTAGACAACAGTTAGGAACTAGAAACCACCGGAGCACTGATTAGCATTAGTGTAGAACGTTCGAGCACTGTGCATCTATGACCCTCCACCACCACCAGGGATCAAACTCAGGGCCCAGAGACATTACGGAAATTTCTTAACCCTTAAAACACTGAGCTGACATTCAGTAGTCAATATTTTTAACTTCAGTCATATCGAGGGAGAAATTCTGATGAGAACGCGTAACCAGCAAAGTTTATTCATTACATACCTATGACAGTCATTCACCTATACTACTAGATGATATTAGAGCGTGAGTTGATTAAAGTTATAAATAAAGCCAATAAATAGGAACTCAGTAGTTTAAAGGTCAAGCACTTATTACCAGGTGCAATGGTGTAGTGAGTGCATACTTCTAGAAAATTTTATACTGGGGTTAAAATCGTATATCAAATAGTTTCTGGTTTCCAATAACTGTCTAGCTGTAATCAGTTTGCAACATGAAACTTACAGTTTAACAATAATAATAATATATATACCTAGACGACACTTTGTCTGTTTTTTTTTCTCTTTCAATTCCATCCTCCTGTTAATGAAGATAAATACACAAAGGGTACAGAGTCCTCAAGAAATAACAAGGTGTCAACAAATATCAACAATTATTGTTAATAATATTGATGATATTGTTTTATATTATCAGCACTGCACGTAATCTTATCATTATTAACATCCATGCTCTAAGATTGTTTATTGTAAACAGAGTGAAATTTAGCCAAGTTTATTCCCTAAACCTAGATAGACAGCAACGTATACTATTTTTCGTATTGGTGCCTTGATAACGAAAGGTTCATCTAGTTTGCTGTCACCTTATGCCGAGCATAAAGACAGCAACTACGTGCATATATATGTTTGGTTAGACTTACATTTTTCCTTCTACACTTTATTTCTTCTAAATTTCAACACCTATCACAATTTTTATCAGTAGTTCACTTTAACTACAATTTAACTGTTAACTTTCACGATTCCCTACCACCACCACCACCACCATCACCACCACTGGCCTACCGAAAAAAAAGAAGAAAACATCTATGTTCAATTTTCATTTCTGTCTTTATTTACACAACTAATCATATAAACAAAACAAGTGGAAAATAAAAGTTTTTCTTTTAGCCTAGAAAAATAATCCGGTAAAATTTCATTGAATATTGAATAAATCTTCACTTAGTTATTTTCATTTTGTGTTATCTTTACATTGTTTTTCTTTTTTCAAAAATAAAAACTGTCATTCAATAATAAACGTTAATCTCTATTTTAAATCAATGTCCGTAAATTTTTTTCTTATTGAATTTTTTTTTTAAAAAAAGGTAGTTTTTCTTTTTTTAAGTAATGAACAAAGTGCAACTAAATGACATTTTCTAATTCAATGATTAAATTAATGAAGATAAATAATAAATAAGTTTTATAATAAACTGTTAAACTATACTGAACACAACATATGAAAGATTCATATTATCTTTTAGGTTAGTTAACATGTTAAATATTTACTACTCATTGATTTTGGCTAGAAACACTGAGTGACATGGCCCCAAATCGGTCACAATCGCGCAGATGCATTTAGTCATTGTCCTCCCTTAAATCATGAACTTTAAATTATTCCATAACTTTCTTTCTACGCTTCCTGAACCATATTCTATATGTTCACATTCCTTGTTACCATTATTATTTTATTTTATTGAAGTAACTTCTACTAATGGTGGTGGTGGTGTTAATCTTGTGGTGCCATGGTGGTACGGCAACTTGAACCGATGCACACATGTGCCAGGTTTTATGTTGATTATGCATACATACATACACTCATTGATCAAGGTGATGGATTTGAGATATGAAGTAAACAATTCAAATGTCACTCTGATTATTTTAGTTTGGGAAATTGAGTAGTATCATTAGTATTCGCGATACAATTAAGGCTTAAAGTAATTTTCACGAATTCGTACATGATTGAGAGTAAAAGTAGAATATTTAGTAAAACTAATAAACAGTCCTACTGTGGTAGGATAGGAATTTAACTATGAAACTAGGTAATCATTGTGTGTGTTACAAGTTAATTACGTTGTTAAATGTGAAATGTAACTGAATTATAATTAACATCGAAGTTACCATATGAAATAGCCAGCATGAAATGAAATTAACAATATGAATATTCTACAACAAACAAAATAATCGTAGTAACAATCATCAAGAAAGAGGTGTTAACGATGCTTGTGTGAAATAATACTGAAATTCAAAATCTAAATGAAGATAAGTAGTGAATGTATCAGTGACAATTTAATCGATTATCAGTCATATCATCGAATATCGCCACCTATTGGCCACAATAATTACTCTAACTCAACACAATTATTAAGATCAACAGAACAAAAGTAAGGGACTCACTATGAAACCTACGGATGCTGAGAATGATCGCGATAAACGCTTCTGAAATAACCCAAAATAGGATATAACAAATGCCTAATCAAAGTATATGAAAACTTTTATGCTTTCATGATGGTGTATTTTATTTTATTGTCTAGTCAGTTGAGAAAATGAGATGATTTTCACTTTATTAGTTATAAAAATATTTTATTTTACAATAACCGCACTATTGTTAAAACTGGGTAACAGTTATCTGAGGTTGAACTTATCCACAACGTCTTCGGTGCCTAATAGAAAGTCTATCATCCCTAGTAATTTTTATCACTTTTTATTCGTTCAATCATAAGATAAGCTTTATATCAAACAAAATTTTCATTTCAAAGGGGGGGGGGTAGAGTTATCCAAAATTGCATACTATACGCCTATCGGGTGTACAGTAGCCCAACAATTCGGATGGAAAACACAACTATATTGAAAGTTATCGACTAAAATGGAATCTTATCCTGAATAAATATTAAGTAAACAAAAAAGTGAATGAAAATGCTGGATAAAATGCATTTCTTGCGATGTGGATAAAGAAGGAACAATGAGAGTAACAGAATAAGACGGTTTTATTTATTTCATTGATTCTTTTCAAATGCCTTATAACCTAAGAAAAAACTTGTATCAACCGATGAAAGTCATAAACATGTATGCAAACTTAATGTCAGAAGGGGGGGGTTGTCGTCAGAGTTTGAATGAATGTGGATTAATGAAATATCCTTACAATTGAAGAATTGGAAGTAATTTTAAATGTTGTTTACTCATAGAAGAAATATGTGAATATTCAAGAAAGAGGGAGTGATTGATAGGAACATAGATACAGAAATATCTTAAAGAAATAACGACAGACATGTTATTATTATGCAACAATTATGAGAACTATCGATAGATGATTGAAGCTCAGAGAAGAATAGAAAAATACCGAACTTTAATTTGATTAGGGTCACGGAAGATGAGGGAGTCTCGCAGTAAAATTCATTCAAAGAGGTCATTAAGGTAGAGAAAGATTTATAACAGTCATTTTATGCACAAAGGTTAGGTTAAAAGCGTTTTACTGAAAATATTTCCACAAATTATAACAAATTGGCCGACTTTTGATTGTTGATCACCTTAAAAGATTTTGATCCATCAACTTCATGTTAACTGTCAAACAAACGCCTGGCGATTGGACTAATGAAAACCTTTTGTTCATTGAATTTCAAATTTTCGGAAATGTCCTTAGAAATGCAGGTACTCATTCTCTGTTTTGATCCTCTATTGTATATGCTATAGCATATACATGTGAATCGGTGAACCCACTTATAGGTAACAAAAGGTGAGAAATTTTCAACAGTTGATTGTCATTATGAGCAATTCATTGTTTAGATTGAGACTAAGTTAGTGGATAGATAGTCGTTTTTAGCATAGACTTTATTCTGAAGTCGATCATTCTTCATATTTCCCCACTTTGAAATCTAGGTTTTATAAAGACAGACATATTTTTCAAAGTGACATAATTTACTGCCATCATTCTAGTTTTGCTGTAATTTGTTATAAATCTTTGAGGACATCTGTTATTACGTAGATAACATTCAGTATTCATTAATTCGTCCATAATCATATCCAGTGAACATAGCTTGAGTACACGGTTGAATAACGTTCTAGTTAATGATTTTTGTAGCCTGTTATGTAAAAGCTATTGGAATTTAAATACATTCCACTTTTCCTTCCGACAAAAAAATCTTTCCAGTTGCTCACTAGTGTTTTGCTGGATACCATGAACCAGAAAACGAAATTTGTTGTTACATTCATGTTCCATTGTGAATCCAATATTTGAGTGTACTCTGTAGAGAGTTCCCAATACATGAGAAGTGTGTTGATAGTTGTTGCAAGCAACAAATTTACCATCAACCTACTTGATATATAAATTTGCACCAGTGATTACTCTCTGTATTAAATTTGCCATAAAGTCATCTATCATGATTGTTTTCAGTGGACACCCCATCCTAATAAAATGTTTGTATGCTCATTTTTACTTCTCATCGATCAATACAAACTGTTTCCAGGTTATAAAGCAACTGAAGAGAATTCATAAAATAAATGAATTCATCTTATTATACTACTATCATTGTTTAAACACAATACACTTATTGAACCAATTAATGCTTTTACAGATAACCTCAGTCCAGTTAATCTGATAGTGTATGACTAGTTTTTTTTTTCAACTCTTTTTTTTGTTTTAATGAAAAAATTTGAGATAAATTTGTTTTTTAACTTTTTTGTTTTTCAAAGTCAATTTTAATTGTGCATATTTTACTTTTGTTCATTTTGTAATTTAAGGCGTGGTCAAAGTGATTATTTGACCCTGGTTAGACTAAATTCACTTCGTTATAGTTTGTTTAAATATATTCAAAAAATATTTATTGAAATGTAGACGACTATCAAACACAATTGAAAAAAAAGAAACATAAGCAAGGGTGAGGAGGGAGGTGGGGGTCAGCAGAATGAGATTAGAATAAATGATTCTAAAAAAAGAAGTTAGTGAAGAAGATAACTTGTTTTGGACTTATGAAAAAAATTTAGTCGCTGTTTGGTATTTAATTTAAAAAAACAACTATCATAATATGCATTCAGACGTGGGTTAAATAGAATTATTATATGAATAGATAATCAGTGGTATTCTATTGTAAAGTTATTGTCTCTAAGTATTTATATTTATCTACTATCTTTTATTATTAATTTTAGATGTAACTAATTTTGTAACTGATGCCAAAGGAGAAATCTGGAGCAGTGTCTTGAGTTTAATATATATTATAGGATATATAAAGTAATTAATCTTTCTTAACTCATGGTTAAACTTTGGTGATAACTCCTCCTAAATACCATGAATAAATAGTCACGACAAACGTTTTGTGTACCTGGTTCCACAGGAGTAAATGTAACAGGCCAACTTTTCACACGTTATAACAATTCAAATGATCAATCTTAGTAACTTACTTTATTTTGTTTAGAGACCTACTGATATTTTAAGGTTACTTATTTGTTCACTGTAGGGATACTGCAATAATGCTTTTTGTTTTGCGATTACCTTAGTCTCATATTCATGAATGATAACTGAATATTCTTCAATGAAGGCAAGGACAAAAGTGTGCATTCAAAAAGATACAATTTAAAATAGCCCTCACCAGTAAACGAGAGATTCAGAAGGGTGACCATAGATGATGATGGCTTATATGATTCCAAGAATCATAAAACAGGCGAAAAGGTAGAATAAAAACTTAGAAGTAACTAACTAAATATAAAACAATTCGACAGTAAGCATCGAACGAACTACCAGTTAGCATAATATAGATGTAAATACCACTTACAGTTGTAAATTCCTATAACACAGTATGACATGTTTAAATGTGGAAATTTAAACTGGTGTCAATCTCTATTCATAATTTCTTATAACCATTTAACTGAGTGATGCCTACTAGAATATTTCTCATATGCCGCTGTTAGAACCGTCAACGAACCATTTGATCTATGGTTTATTTAGATGACACTGTTAAATTCATTAATTAATTTCCATATACTGAAATGGATGACGAAAGACTGTATCCCACTTCTATACTACATTGTTTGTTTTAGAAAAGTATTTCACAATATGATTGTGAGAGCCCCATAGGACCATTTGAAAATCTAGATCGCTGCAGCTTTCTCTTGTTGCAGGCCTCCTAATCCATCGGCCTTCGAAATAACTTGACTTCTCTTTCATTCTCTAAACAGAGTGATAAATCCATTAGACTAGTAAGTGCGGTTTTTACATCTTAGATTGAAACAATAGCTGACAATGTTTACTGACGAAACTGGAAAGCAAAATATCTGTGATTTAATGGTTACTAAAATCGCCGCTGTATACGTTAGTTCGTGTTGAACAAGGCGGCTTCTAGTACTGCATTTGGATATGCTCATCAAAATGTGGATGGAAAATGGACCTTCCTAATTAATCATTATATTTTATGTATTCCATGTTGGATGTAGTTTGTTCAATTAGTCATAAAAATGTGCACACATGAATTTGGACATTCGTCGTTCATTACAAAATAAGTCAGTAAAATAATTGTTTCGAGTACTATAAAGGTAAATTGTTTGTAGACACCAAAGATTTGATTGTTCCATCTGATGTTCCGATTCAGAAATTACTTGAATAATGCCAGATTATTAGTTGTAGAAAAGACTAAAATTTGTTTTCCATCTGTTCTCTTAGTTGTTCACTATTGATTTTTTTATATTTATAACCAACTTATGTATCGGTGGAGAAGGGTATTAATTGCATTACATTTTCAAATCAGTATATTAGTGTTTGCTGGTGTATAAGTAGAGTTTAATAATACCATTTTGTTAGTACTATTGGTAGAATATTAAGCGTACTCACAGAATATACTCAGGAGTAATGGTCATTAAAACCGTACTAATTACAAAATGCTGGAAAACGCGAACAGAACTAATGCAGATCTTAGATTTTTTTACTTCACTTTTTGTAGTGATTCATCATTAGATCAGGGAATTGCTTAATGCACAACAGAATTTAGAATACTATTGCAGTAATTAATAATTTATTCAATGCAGATTTGTGAACTTGAGTTCAAGTCACACTCTACCTAATCAGTAGCTAATGATACCACCCAGGATTCGAACTGTTGTGTTTATAGTTGGAACACAAACTACTTCAACCACCAATTTCCTTCATATTGCTTACATCTTTTAACATTCTAGTAACCTTTTTGTTACTGTTACTATGATTGAAATAACGAACAGGTAGTCAAGACAACCGAGAATTGTTTATTATCCAGGGCTTTAAAATTGAAAAATATGATAACTTATTTTTTGTTGCATTTAAAAAGAAAACAAAATAAAGATCATTAGTTGAAAAATTTATTATTTAATAGAAAATTTGGTCTTTTAATTACTTTTTTATTACCGTAAAGATTAATAATTTATAATTAACTAAGTCAATTAATCAGTAAGACTAGTTAGTACTGACATTCTACAATACATTGAAGTAATAAATGGTAGGTATGCATTATAATGTTTAACAGTAATATTTTATTTATTGTAAACAGTCACCCGTTTCATTTCATATGATTTTATTTATTTTTGGGAGGGGGGAGGGAGGGTTGGTGGATGAAGATAGTAAAACTGTCATTAAACTGGGATAGCTTTATTCTGGATAGGAAACATCATTAAGCAAAACACGTACATGACTATGATTTGGTAGCTGTATAAAGCAATATCTAATTAGTTATCAGTTAGACACCTTTCTATGCAGGATCGTCGTTTAACTATGTGTATGTTTTAGTTCTTTGTATAAGGTTTAATTATGAATGAAATGTACGATGTACACGAGGTAGAATGAGTAGACCAGTCTTCTACTTAAGTCGGTGATGCGCTAAGTTGATACTTTGCAACTCATACTCTATGTATATAGTAGATTGGTGGTTAGTGCGTTCGATATCAAGCCATTAAATAGTAGGTTAACATTCCTTTTAATTTGATTTATTTTGAAAAACCGAGTAGTATCGCTAGTTCTTAGATTTGGAGTATAGTGAATGAGTTAATGATAAATGATAAATGCTTTAACGTTGATAGCTGTTAATAATTTACCTTCATAAAAAGGGTTATACAACAATTATTCCACCATAAGAGATCATTTTATTCCTTTTAAGACTGCACAATTTTGTACATTGGTATAAATGAGTACATTACAAAATATCTAATTCACTCAATCTATTATACTGTGGTTTGATAACATTCATAATAATTATAATCAGTACTATCTCAATTTGTTTGTATGTAGGAGTGATTCGTCTGCGTGAAACTTATTGATAATTTATTGAACGAGGATACATGTATAGCAACAATGTCTGATCAATTGCAGTGATTATAGCCAACAACACGAAGATTTAAACCCTTATATAAAGTATTCCAATTGTAAAAGTGTATTAATCAAGAGATAGTAGGCTGGTGGATCACTCAAAGGGATTTTAAGCGAATTGAGTACGTTTGAGTGCAAGTGTAAATTTCAGCATCTACTTGACGAGCCCCCCACCCCCAAATAAGACCAAACGTGTCTCTTGGATTTGATTCACCTGCCATTATTCAACTTTACTGAACTATTAATTAGAATGTATTGGTCTTTTATACTGGAAATATAAGTCATTGGTTCTATGATAATAGATGATATTCCTTCATAATTATGAATTATGTATGTATATGACATTCTTGTATGTATAAATGTAATTTAGAATTAGTCGTTTAAATATAATTTATATCTGGGTAGTATATACTGCCAATAATTCTACAGATAAATGACATAGTTCTATGATTCTTTTCAATGTTTCGGTTGCAATAAATATTAAAATCCTTTTTTTTACACTTTTGTTATTTGAAGGCTAACTACTCTTCTTCAAGTAAATAGAAAGGAATTCAAATCTATAACCTATCCGTTAAGAGTCAAGCGTTTAAAACACCAATCTACCGGGCTACATAAATAAAAAAACACCAATAAGAATTAGAATGAAATGTCAGCATATTAAAAATGGTTAAAAGAATCTGGTTTGAGTTACATAAACTCAACAAGGAGTATACTTAGTCTTTGATTATAAAACTCCGTCGCGGTTATTTTTAATAAAACCGAATTCCATAGTATTTTAAGATTTTCCTATGCCATCTAGTTTATTTGGTGAAGTGTCTATGTAAATTCAGAAGTTTTGAAAAGTAGAAAGATTATCCAAAACTTCCAACTTAGACTAATCACTAATTGGCTTCGTGAATTAATTGCTAATAATAAATGCTAAAGAGCTTTATCGTCCTAGTATGAGGCACCTTGACAGTGGGTATCCATGGCCTCATTAAAGAATCAACCTAAGATTTTCAGGCTTCTAATAGGGCTGCAGACTTTCCTGTCTGAGGAATTCCATACTAGGACTAAACAGATGTTCAGTGATTTACAGTTTTATACTATAATGTACGACTATGAAATGAAGAAATCTTCGTAACCCTCCATACCAAAAAAATAACATCACATAGCTTCTTAATGAAATTAAACACTTAACATTTCGATAAGACGGTCCTTCATAAATTAAAGACTTCACCTCTTCTAATGTGTTATGCATTCAGAATTATAATGATTAAGGTTTACGCAGGTGGTATGTTGTTTACAAATGGTACCGGAAATTAACATTAAACTAGGGAAATCCGTATCCTTCCTATGAAAATTCCTGTTATTATTAACATTATTTCTCAATGAACTTGTAAACATGATCATAACATAAATAAATGATGAAAATCTCTGATACACTTTGTTGCGTGTGATTACGTAATATAGAATTCTATACATAATAGTATATAAATATTTATTTGTTATAACAGATGAACAAATTTTATACTCGATTAACTAAACACATATCTAACAGTTCAGGTGACCGACAGCATATTCATTCTGATGGTCACTATTTATTTCAATAGTAAACAATTACAAATATCAAAGGGTCCACGGATGAAAACCAGAATGACTGTATATAACAAAATGCTTTTTTAATATAGATATAATCTAACAAACTATTCGTATGGATGATAATGATGCTACCCGGATGATTAAACTGAAATGAAGGAGGGTCCGAATCTACCGTCACACAGCTTCATTTTATCAATCGTATTTAATGAATACAGAATTATACTGACATAAAATCAATAACGTCGCTTAAGCTTAACGAAGCTAGTATTAAGATGCTAATCATACTGTATGAATATTACTTTATATGTTAAATAAGTTAACCTTGGGTTCCCCACTCACTAATTTTAAGATTTATCGCTTAATGTGACATTTAGAAGTTTTGAATTCAATTTCACACTAATCAGAAGATATGAACGCTAAAGAGGTTCATGATATAGTCAAAACGGTTTTCTATTACACTTGGATTTTCAATGATTATGCATATGACAAATATAACTGTTGCTTATTTATGTTGGATTGTGACTGGCAAGTGGAATCCAGGACGCGCTTTCCGTCCTATTTGGGACTCATCGGCTGGATGTACCTGCATCGCAATGTTGATGTTCACACTGGGATTCGAACTCAGTCAGCTTCGTGCCAAACGCCACCATGTTCACCACTAGGCTACTGTGTCCAACTTAAATATATAGCTTGTGTAATAACGCTATATCGAGGCAATCCGCTGAGGATGCACTTATGGCAACAGAGACTGACCAGTTTCAGTCCATTACAAATCAACAGGAAAATACAAACTTATCCTAGTTAGAACTGTTGCTTGTTAAATAAATTAATGAGGAAATAGTAAACTAAAATTACATTTTAGTCAGATATTAATTCTTTCGATAGAATACAATTTCATTTCCTTCAATTACCGGTTACTGATGATAAATATGGTAAACGCTTAAGTGTGACCAAAGGTTACCAGTGAGCTTATTTTAAATGATAAACCAGATTGAAGATTATGATAAAAAATCTTATTTGATATTATGAAATAATATTCTAGATATATTGATTATTACACTTAGTATGATCTATTCAATGACCAATTTATTTAGTTATTTGTACTCGTCACAGAGTGATGATCGTTCGGGTACCACTGAAAACGAGGGAGTACTGGAGATTATTTCCTCCTAATATGAAATTTCTTAGAAGAGTACACCCTCTACTCCACTAGGAAATTCAATACAGGACCTTTACGTTACACAACGGTAGCTTGACTTTCTGTGCCACTGGATTCCCTTGTAGTAGCGAGAGTGCACACTACAGAGGAGATGGAAAATGTAATTGATTTATTGATGGCAAAATATACTTGACTTTTGTAGAAAAAAATCATTCAGATTCAATCAGATATATCGACGCGATGCTTCAACTTATTGGTTTGATTAAGACGAAAAAGTAATTATGATGAATCATTAGAGGTTTTCGTAATATATGCAGATATATTATAGTTAGTACTATTGTTACTGTTATTAACTTATTTGCCATGTACAGTTCCGTGCATTAGTCTTCGAATCAAATGTGAGGTCTATTGAAACAATCTGGTTAGAAAAAGTAGACAGATTTTGAACCCCGTATTTTGTATGTAAGGAAGTCAAATGTCCTAACCGACAGGCTAATGCTTTACTCATAAAAGTTTATAGAAATTAAGCGTATATACATGTAATTCTTGGTCGATTTAAACTATATATTCATATAATATTGTTTTATCATACATTGATATCTATCACACAACCACTGAAGATCAAACAGGCAACAGGATGTTGCGGCTCCTTCCAATCCGAAACTTAAGAAAGGTGGCCATCTACAACTCCAACATCGGAATAATAATTAATGAATGTTAAATAGAATTAATTTTACAATATTAATAAGGTGATTTCACATTATGTCGAGAACAACGTAAACACTAGTTTCCCATCACTTAAACTGTTTGGAATACTGTTTCATAACAGATTGTGCTTCTGTGACGGATAGAATGGAACTCACAATATACGTAACAGATTCATTACCAAAATGTGACAGAGGTCTGATCAGCTGTAAGTGGGGATATTTTAGTTTAGATAATAGAGTGCTCAACAGTAATGTGTCTGATGTTCTATCCATCTGATTTAGTAATTTACAAGATTTATTGAATCATGAATCTGAGGCAATTATCGTTCGTAACAATGAATAAATGCTTAGTGTTATTTCGAACTACCAGTAGATGAATATCATAATGGACTGAACTAGCTAATATCAAATAGTTTGATCTTTAACACTAATGAAATAATGCTGTTTAGGTGGGAGAGAAGTTGACAGGGAACCCTAGACCTAGACTGCGTAGTATTGGGAACTCGATAGCAGAGTGGGAAATCTTTGGAAAGATTCGTTTTCCTTACCAGTTATATCAAGTTACTTAGTATAGCGGTCATATTGCAAATATATCAGTAGAATTTGATCAGTACTATGAAGAACGTGACCTTCGTGGAACTGGTTACTACAGTAATTAATCAACGGCAACATATTAAACCATATTAGACTGTTTGCCAAGTACGGATCTGTATACTTTACATCGAACTTCATTTTAGTCATTAGTATTACTGACACTACACCGTTATCTAAAGAGAAGTAATCAAATCAGGGTTCCAACGTATGAATTACAAAATGAAAATAGCTACTATATGACTAATTCACTTCAAACTAAGTGACCTGTTTTAAGCTTTTCGATGATACTGTATGTAACTGGTATCATTAGTGATAGTTTTACAACCTTCCAAACAGTACATTTTAGGCTAATTTTCACAAGTGACAGAACTTTCTAAAAAATTTTGAAGATGGAAAAATTATTTATTTATTAACTTTAACCTTAAATAAAAGCTGAGCTTATGTATTCATTTTCAATAGATCAAAATAGTCAGGGTAAAATAAAGGTCTTTACTTATGATAATTAAAGTTACATTAATGCGGAATTTGATAAAAATGGAAGTGTTACCATTTTAAAAAAATAGTTCAGGTTATTTTTAAAAAAATGCAACTGTAAATGATATGAACCATACAGGTAACACATATAAGTACATCAGGATACAGTTAGAGTCTATTCAAATGATAAACCACTTGTTGTAGTTAAGTAACAATTACTAGAAACGTTTATTCTTCTACGAAGTATTAAAATGTTTAAAGTAAGAGTCTACGGAGAAGTGCGAAACGAATTATTGCCATGTGGAATAGAAAAAAATGTAAGTGAGAACACTGTAGATGTAAGCATACCTCTCCTGCTGTGTCTCTCTTTAGGAAAACAACGAAGTACTAAAAGATTTGAACTCCAGCACCTTATATATGATGAATGGACAACAAACATTTATACTGAAGAAATGTTTTTCTGTTTTAACTAAAGTGTGAAGCTATGGCTTGGCAGTAAATACACTCCGACTTTAGCCATTAAGTAATAAGCATGAACCCTACTCTACTTACTTCATTTTAAACAGTTAGGCAATATTGGTAGCAACCTGACTTGAAACTTAGCATATAAAACTATTCTTAGCAAATGGGATTATATGTAAGGTAACCCTATAAATAATGGTGACATTGGTCAGAAGTCAGTATCTAACTTCCAACCATTGAGTTGAATATTAGAAAACTACCACGTCTACTTTAATTTGATCGAATGGATTCTATTGTTAGCCCTCACACAGAATGCCATAAAGTCAAGTACACAGAACTGTACTTATTAAATACATTAATTATGTACATCTTTGTTAATCACTTCAATATACTACATTAAAAATTATTGTAGACCATTAATTATCAACAAGAATAAGTGCAGAAATAGAAATGCAATTAACACTTAATGAGGTATTTACATCGAGCATATAGTTCGTTATAATCATATCATCTGTATTACTGAATTAAACTATTTATACATTGGAATTAACATGTTATACATAGAAACGAGAACAGTGCCGAAAAATGACTAATAGTCTAATCTCCATGATTGATAACTACAATTAGTAGATTAGTTGAATACAAATCAATGTTTAAAGAATCATCACGATAAATCTAGTAATCATTCCTCAATAAATAAATGAATGAATGGATAGATATGGAAAACAGATTATTTGTAACCGCAAAGTGTACATTATACAAACATGTAAACATCCATATGTATATATTCACCTACATTATTACTCTATCAAACATACAATACATATATGTTATACATCTTCAATGGTAAATGAATCAATTATTAATCTGATTAGTTTGCCATCTGACAAGTTTGCACTACAGTACAGTATACAACCATCTCTGAAAATACTGACTAGTCATATACTTTAATGCACTCTAATTTTATTATAAAACATACTAATTCTTTTTTTAACAAATAAAGCGTCAAACATCGTCATAATGTTTATAATCTTTTATTTACCATAGTTTGTATTCTATTCAAAGATATTAATCTAATCTATGCACTACACAGTAGGTGTTACTAAGATCATATGGAGTTAGTTGACCAAAGGAGGGAGGAAAAATTATAATGTAGAGAGTGTGAATCTCTATGGATAACTTAAGTAGGCACTCTTATTATCATCTTTTGGACAAAATAAATATTATTTGAAATAACAATAATATTAAAAGTAAACGCAGTAATACCAGTAGGAATTGTGTTTTCTTATGATAAATGATAATATTTTGTTTGAAAAACCATCAATTGAAATCATGCTGAGTATATGTGTTCTATGTAGCCGAGAGTCAGTATGTGTTATCTATTTAACGCTTAGATAGGTAATACGATTAAGTGTTGTTTTTCATTGTATTTTCGTATGTGTGCATTTTCATTTGAATCAGTAAGATTGAAATAATTACGCAGTAGTAATACATGCGGGAAATAGTTTTTAATTTTGAAAATAACGTATAAGTTTATGAATATGAATTCAATTATCTGAGTTTATGTGCACCTTTGTAAAGATCGCTGTAGGACTGACAACAAGTGCAGTAGTCATAACTATAAGTTTGAAAAATTTCAAAACAAATATAAATTACTAAAAATAGGCATCGTTTTGTTTAAATTGAAGTTTATAAATGAAGGAATAAATCACTGTGATTTTGGTTAGATTGTGGCTGGCAAGCGAAATCTAGGGTGCGAGTTGCGCCTTGTTTGGGACTCATCAGCTCGGTATACAACCAGTTTTTATCCCAATATATGCATCCTGAGCTGATTGTCTCGATACAGCGATAAGATTAGATGAGTTGGCTTGTAGCTGGTAAACGGAATCTAGGAAGCGCGTTTTGTCCTGCACCCCTAGCTGACGAGTCCCAAACAAGACGAAACTCTCATCTTTAATTCCGTTTGCCAGCCACAATCTGTCTCAAGCCATACTATCCCTGTATCAACTCAATCCATTCAGGATGCATGTATAAGAACAAAAACTGATCGTTTCTAGTCCATGACAAATCAACAGGAAAATTCAAATTAAATGAATCTGTTGAAATACTTTATTGAGGTGTAGATTGTTAGTTTTCGTAATTGTGAAACTGAGTAGTTTTATTTATTTAAACTCTGATTTCCACGTAGAATGCATGTCACTACTTCTGTTTTATCAAGATATACTATAGCGTGATATGAATTTCTTCCGGGATATAACAATCAGTAACTTTTGAATTAGCAATATGCTGTTATCATTAAAAAATATTTGGGAACTGATGCAGATCTACACGACTGTTCCGTGTAGAAATGTGTTAATTCTTATTTCAAACGTAAGTCACTTGATTTAAAAACAGTTTCATGTAAACAGTTCAATTATATCCCTTCCCTGAACTAAAGAAATAGTAAGAAAACTCTTGAAAAACAATGGATTGCTAATATATCTGTGTATTCTTGAAGTTCTAGCTAGTTACAAAGTGTTTTTTTATAAATTTGATTCGAAAGATTACTCGACAACGTGAAGATAGAATACTACTCGGTTGCTTCGACTGAGATATGTAAAATAAATTTCAGAATTCAGGATTTGAAGTTCAAACTGATAACTATAAACCTACAATATCGCACGTTATTATGAACTGAAATTACCAGAGCGAAAGGTTTAAAATAATGCATATTAAACTATTTGAAATTGTGGACAACCAGGTAGTATCACTAAGTATCTTACTCGTAGAGTAATGTAGGTTTTCACATATTTATTCTAAGGAAGGGGTAGCTACCATCATTCAGCAACTCAAAGGATAGCCCTTTAATGTTTAAGATGAGTGGTGTCGAGTGTGACCACTTGTGGGAGCAACAGTATCTATAGATACTCCCTATTAATGAGACACGACTCAAATGAAATGCATATTCTGAGTTACACAGTTGATATATGCAGAATAATCTAATTTCGTGCTAGTTTCCTATTTTCGATGATCAGCTAGATCATAAATAACGTATAGACAAATCAGTATTCTGAATGGTATATCGTTTTTAACATTCAACACTTCCAATTTTCACAAGATGAATTATGTACACCAACTCTGTTATTTAAATAATCAGAAAATCCCTAGATTTTCAAGTAAACTGAATCCCGCGAACTGCGTGCCGAACACTACCAAGCAAATATTTATATTAATATAGGTAAGCTACATTCCGATTGCGCAAAAGTAATGATATTATTCAGCTGTTCAAGTCAATGTATTAGGAGAAAGATTCGAACAAGTAACCTACTTTAAAAAATCTCAGTTCATGTATCACTAGCTCATGCGTACTATGTAAATGATAAGAAGTCTAAAATTCTATGAAATACTTAAACTTTTTTCTCCTAGGAAAAACAAGTTTCATCTTTATAAGGATACAAATATATTTATTCATATTCGTTTTATTTCATCATACAAAAAACTGCTTATATCATGAGCTTCGTATTTGTCACGTTTTTTTCTACTCATTTAAGTAGTTTGACCTCCATTCATCTACTATCTACTTACGTGCCTACTTACTAACATATTAATCCTTAGAATAGAAAAAAAACATTAGTAAGTGTTGCATTTTGTTGATCATTTAATCTTACTTTACTCTTTCCTATAGGCGTGGACATTTTCATGTTCTATTCTGTTCTGCAATAATATTCATGCTAATGAAACATTGAATAAAGAAGGATGCTTTCATTTCTTCCTGTTTAAATTAAAACGTAGGCAAATAGATTTCAGAAGAATAGTTGACCTTTTGTTAACTAAACTCATGTCATTCTGATTAAATAATAAACGGAATTACATTATTAATATATGAATAATAATAATAATTACCGCAGAGATTATATGATTGTCGGTTCAATGTTTTAATATGTAACACGTGTATAGTTTTAATCTCTTTACACGAAGAAACACATTCATGATGTTGAAGGGTGGGAAATTTTTCACTGAGAGGAAACAATCGAAAATGGCGATTGAAATTCACTTTAAAAATCACAGTCAAGAAAAAAATCATGTATGGAAAAAGGAAAACTTTTGTAGAAAGAGTAATGGAAGGAGGAGGAGGGTGAAAGGTGAAAAATAATTATTTAGATTGACATGTTGAGTTAATTGATTACATAAATAAATGACCATTGGGTGTCTCAGTTTTCTTCAATCACCAAATTAATACATAATAAGTATGGTACAAAAAAATTCAAGTAATGGACCTTCGGTTGTAAGTCGATTATATACACCGAATAAAATTTTCGCATAAATTCTAAATAGTATCAGATGTCTACAATGAGTAATGAATAGGTATCGCCCAATGTTATGTTTGGGTAGTCTATTTTTATGGTAAAAAAATTCTATCGCATAAAATTGTCGTGTGGTTAGTAGTCTAAGTAATTGAAGAGTGCTTGTGATATGTTTACATGTTCGATGATTGTTGATCGTAGTCCACAAGAATTCCTACTTGACAGAATCTTCGTTGTAGTTGACGTATTCGACAACAAATCATACTTGTGATAATAAAAGAACCTGTGGACTATGTGGGATTCAAATATAGGTTCAATCTCTAAGACGTTATCACTGCTTTAATCAGTAATTAGTAATTATCTCTGAGTCAGTCACGTGAGTAATAGCTTCGCCATTTATTATTTACACACCTCACTAATGCTTTAGACGATCATTGAGTATTGTGTTGATAGAACAAGCGCATAGCTTTCAGATTTGTTGGTGAATTTCTAACCGTCAAACCTTTGAACCATCATCCAATAGTTGATATTCCTAACTACAGTCAGTTCTCAGTATAGCTGACTGGATTCGTCATAGATTAATGGTGTTAAGTTAGCATTGAAAACCATGGAACACTGGACAGTTGTTTCGTCCTAGTACGGTGCTCTCTGTCAATCCCCACTCTTTGTTCAGCCAAAGAAATGGAAACCGAGACCATTAGGTTGGTGAGCACCTAACCCACTGCACAGCCGAAGAGGATTCCAATAGCAGAATTTCCACTTTCACCAATTTGTGACATATCACAACGATCATCCAGTGTCATCGGTGATAACTAAACCCAAAACCAATCTCTATAAAACACATCAATTCAGTTTCTATTATATTTGGATGATCTTATCCATCACCACTGGTGGGTAAATGAGTTACAGGCAACAAGACTTAACTCACTAGTACTCTAAGAATTACCTCCAGATTTTGGTTGCATCAGTCGTATTGTGTTTATAATAATTTGACTCTTGTCATTATAGTACAATCGGGATTTAACTGAATATGTCAATCAAATAAATAATCAATCTCCACAAAAATAACCATCCCAATTGAACTATAATAATGAGCTAAGTAGTGACTAACTCCAGGATGTTCATGAAGCTCTAGTGAGAAGTCGTGACTGGTGGAGTTCACATTTGTCGGGTGTGAGACAGTTATCACCAATGACAATGGTTGATCGTCGCGCTATATATCACAAATTGATGGAAGTGGGAATTCTACCATTGGATGCCGACCCAGTTTGGCAGATGGTTAGGCATTCGCTGTCAACCTGAAGCCCCTGATGCGTAATCTGTGGTGTGCACTGCTGAGGAGTTACACATTAGAACGAAACAGATGTCCAGTGCTCCCTGGTTTTCAATGGTATACTGCCATCATCAATCTGTGACATATTCAATCTTATCATTATTTCAATTTTTCCACGTTTCTTTACTTTATCGGAACAGTATGTCTTGAAACAAATATATACTACGTATATATCTATTACTCCGTATAAACAGAAGCAAACATTTTAAACTTGTGAAATATTCAACAAAAACATAAACGATGGTATGATTGAAACAAAAGAAGCTTTTCCATTCAGGTATAACATAAACAACCTGTGTTATATACGCACTCACAACTTTATTACTGACAATAAAAACATGATAGGCATATGAATACATTTACATATGCACATATAAATATTTTGCAATGGATAAGTAAAATTAATCCTTTTCTTTATAAAGTACTGATTATAATGTCGTAAATAAGTATACACTTCTAGTTAGCATGAATTGTGCATATATGAACAGTGAACAGATAAATACGATGAAGTATAGATGCATAGTGTTTGTGTGTATACGGAATTTGACTGACATATTCGACTGTTGTTAGACGGTTGGTTTCATATTTTTTTAAGGTGTTAGTCACCGACACCATGTATAAGTATATATACTTATACAGTGAAATTCAGTAATGCGACCAGGCTGTGGCTACGTAACTACTACCACATCCCCCCCCACTTTAGAAAGACTTTAGGCTCGGTTCTAAAACTATTGAGAAGGTAAAATAAAGTCAAGTATTGATTCACATTGTATGCAGCGATTATATCTTAGAAGAAAACATGAGCATTTTTACAATTATTTTGGTGCCCTTAATAACCAGATATTATGAAAGTAGGTGTCGTGGCAACTGATTAAAAAGCACAGAACGGTTTAACAATTCAAAATGGCCATAATTTGAAAGCGAATTTTTGTTGTGAATCGAATGTTCAGGAAATAATGCACTACTCATCATGTTGTCAAGCCATTCAATCATAATTACAATTCACTTGATCTAGAATTCGGATCTTCTAAACTTTAATCATTTGAATGGCTTAGAAACATGATCAATATTTAAACAGTCAACTCTTAAAATTTCTAAAACTTAATCAAATGAATTTTCATTTTTTGTTTTTGGAATGAGATAAATTCCAAAAAGGTTATAGCATTATTATTCCTGGTTAAAGAGTTCTTTTTTTGACAGAATCTTGTAAACTAAGTGAGTTCAGTATCGACACCAAGTTGTTGTAGTTGTTTGTGCCTGCCTTTCTTAAACAACTATCATATTGATTGAAATTGTAACTTACTAACCGAGTAAGCCTTACTGTTTAAGAACATCAACAAGCATTGATACTAAGTGAATTGTAATCATTTGAGTAAATCATCATACAGCTTACTGAAATGTATTTAATGTGGATTTAACGTTGATTAGCCGGGTTTATGAGTACTTATCACTAAGCTATAATCAACTCAGTTGATCGATAGACAAATCAATACAATTTCAACTTATTACTTGTTTATTTGATCGTAACAAAACTAAATTTAGTAGTATGTCACTATACTGTTACTTCATGAGAAAAGTAATAGTGGTTCAGTGATTTCGTTATAATGTACTTAGATTGTATGGCTAAGACTAGCATATTACACATGACTTTAAATCAGAACATTTGACGGTTGGAAAAACACAGGGTTGCTAAAATGAAATATGAACCATGATATAGTGATGGATCAATCATTCATCGACAGTTATTCACAAAAGCCCAAACTTTTCCAGAAATAATTCGCCGTGACATTTTAAGAAAAGAACATTTAGTTCCTTGTAATTATACGAAATGATTGCTCTTTGATCAATGTGTTCAAGTCCTAACCATTAAATCACATGTTCAAATCCCCCTTCAACAATCTCAGTTTGGGATACTAAATTATATAAAGGTGAAATACACGAATCTACACTTAATAAAAGAATTGATTTTTTTAATTATATGCATTATTCCGTTTTTTTGAGGATTCAGTTTATTCTCCATAGTGTGAAGCAGCCATTTCATTATAATAATCAAGTCATATACTGATGAAGAAAGCAATCCCAATGAAGTGAGTTGATGCAATAATGCATTTTTATTTTGTAGTGTTATCTCCGCCTCGTCAACCAAAACAACCTAATTATTATCTTGCTGCTGGTTTTCATCATCGTACCCGATGGTATCATGAAAAGGAGAGTACTGGGGGGGGGGAAATATGTTCACGAACACTGTTCAATATTCATCTTTACTGAAGTACATACTCATAAATATACTGAAATCCTATATACCAACTTTTTTGATGTGTTAAGACAAATCCATTCATATTGTTGTATCAAGGCTAGATAAATGTCAGTTTCTAGATTGTTACAATTTTGTCTATTTAAAAATCAGAAACTGCCACACCTAATGCAATTAAATAGACCAAATTAAATCGAAGTAAATTATCCCAGTCAAATGATATGAACTCCTGACCTATTAATTGGAGTACCGTCCATTTATTTGATGTTCGTTACAGCATTTCCGATTTACACGAAACGTTTCTGAGTCCAAAGAACAAGTAATAAATATAGGTCCTCTGTCTTAATTTAAATTATTCATTAAACAAAACTAAGGATCTGTAGTTGGATATACATATTTTAACCTTCATATAACCAGAAAAGGATGTGGTGGAGAAAATATAAATTTCTTTTGGTTGTTTAGCTAGTTGATTAAAAAAACCAACCAGTGATTGTCATCTGTCAAATAAAGTTGTTAAATAACAATTGAACTTCCGGCATGAGATCACAAGACTATTTCTGCCTCATAAAAAATAAGGTCAAAGGTGAATATGAGTTGAGTCAACTCTATCAATTATCCTGTGACACAACTGTAAAAGTATTAATAGATCCAAATGAGAAAGTCAGTGACCTTTAACTTACACTCCCAACAAGCATATACCTTTAAATTAAAAAAGTATAGAACAAATTGTTAGAAATCAAATACATAGTTTGTTAAGAACTTAGATAACATCAATAACAAAATTGGGGTGGTTTTGGGATCTTAATTTTCTGTTTGTACTCAGATTGCTTTCAGTTGGGTACCGATGAAAACCGGATACAGAACAAACAATAATGTAGTAAGAAGGCTTCGATTAATACATCGGAAGTCAACCATGATTGGAACTCGATTAAAAGCAAAGAAGAAATAAACAGGTGCTTCGAAAATGTAGACCGTCGTAAGCTGAGTTAGTATTTTAAGGGTTAAGCACTCAACTAGAATGCCAAGGCTTCCAGGTTCTAGTCCTTATGGATTCAATGATGTGTACAGCTGAAGAGTCTCTTATAAGGATAAAATGATTGCCTCGGTTTTTCTTAGACTTGAATAATTCGCTGACTGAGGCAATCTGTCTCGCGAAGTTTTAAAACTGAATCTCCAAACACCCAGTAATGCCAATTTCCATTTTAATAGGTCGCTTTCAGAAAATGAGACTGTTATTAAGAATGATTGGTAATGATGCCCACTCTATAACCACAGGCAGCGACTAAAGATGTTGTGTGACGTAATTCAAAATAGGCCTCATGGTTCTAAATGGATTCACTGTTTGTTTTCCTGTAGATCTTGAATTTCAGTATTTCATCATAACAGCTTTTTTGTTCGGCCTTACGGAACTATGCCCATAAGGTTTTATCATTTAAATTGTTGCTACATTAACTCATTTTTGATTCATTCTGCTAATTTCTCTTCATTCCTTCAAAATAGTCTAGCTAACGTATATTTCTGCCAGACTACTTCTTGATTATGATTGGCTGATAAATAAGTGATATAAGAAAAACTGTCATTTAATTTAATTCAAGCTGCAGTTAGAATCAAACGTCGTGTTGCACTGACTGACTGACTGCACAAAACAAAAGAGATAAACTTCAGTGGTAGTCGGTTTGTAATTTTAATAGGTGATAATAATTTCCTTTATCTCACAGTTTAGGTTGGATTGGAACTGGCAAGCGGAGTCCAGGATGCCTGTTTCGTCTTATTCGCAACTCACTGGCTAGATGTACTTGCATCCTAATGTTGTTATTCACAGTTGGATTCGAACTCAGTCCGTTTCATGCTGCACGACGCAGCGTTTACCACTAGACTATTGAGTACAGACAGTCACACTTGTGCAACGGGCGCATATGTAATTAGAATGAACTTGTGTCATCCCTTTGATTCGTTATGAACCGAAGCTGGTCCGTCTCCAGCCGATGAGTCGCAAATAGGACGAAACAAGAGTCCCGGATTTAGCTTTCTAATCACAATTATAATATTTTTGATTAATAGCTATGTCGAGGCAATCTGCTCAGGATGCACATATATCAGCAGAAAATGACCAGCTTCAGTCTATAGGATACAAGTTCATCCTAACTTTATCCCACAGCTTTTTAGATAAAGCAATAATTATTTATACATTTTTGCAAACTATTCTGTTCTATGTCGACTTGACCTAAACTATGTTTACAATAAATTTATTAAGCTACTTAAACCAAAATCATAGTTGAGAGGATTCCGTATATAGTTCAGGTTATGGAATTTTGTCGAAGAGTGCATATTATATTAGGAAATAAGTTTCCTGTTATTTGATGCCAAACTTATTACTATCGAAATGTTCAAGCTGTGATTGGCTTTATTAGTGATAATATTTAGCACATTAGTGAGTGTGTTAGAGGATGGGAGGGGGGGGTTATTCAACATGGAATTTTTGACATGACGTATGTAGAGTCTAGTTACTGGCTTAAGTGTACACACTGCAGTATGATTGACAGAATTCGATTAGTACTAAGGACTAGAATAGAATGATATTGGTGAATACTTAGTGATTGGTCAATGTGACCAATACATATTCTGTTCCTTAAATGAAACAATTATTTGATTATTGGAACGTAGTATTTTAGTTGCATTTGTATATTATAAAAATAAGATAAAATAATTTACATGAAAAGCTAACCATAAATGAATAAATTTAGTTGCTTTATGTGAGTCATTTGGCAAAGGCCATATCTTCAGTGAGTGAATGCTATAATTAATATTATGCTAGGTTATCTGCCGAGTATTTGTAAAATTTGTGGAAGCTTGACGGATGGAATCA
This sequence comes from Schistosoma mekongi, assembly GCA_034768735.1. NCBI lineage: Eukaryota > Metazoa > Platyhelminthes > Trematoda > Strigeidida > Schistosomatidae > Schistosoma > Schistosoma mekongi. The sequence continues at coordinate 37,939,068 of CM068308.1, read as the reverse complement.
GTATGCAGAATTATTTATTGTTAATATGAAGCATCTTTGAACCTACGATGGTGTGAATCTGTCGGTTGGAAGTTAGGTTTACTGCTCCTTGGTAGGAAAATTTATACTTTGATTACGAAACCTGAGTTGATGACTCACTATGTTTATTCACCGCTGTCACCAAAGTATTTACGACACTCATTGGCAACATCAGGTTAATAGTAATGGAGTTTGGGAATGTGATTTGAGGGCCCAGTGATGAGGAACCAGTAAATATCACCGATTTGTACCATCGGTTTTTATAACGCTTATTGTTTGTTAACGTTGGAATTGAATAGAGGAATGATCAGTCTATGACATACCTACGTAATATGCAATAAAACCTTATAAGATTAACCGCCATCAGTTTATTATGACTCCCTGATTATAATCTAAGAGATGCTTCAACTAAGTGCCTTGAAGTATTTCCTGATGTGACAGAAAAGAGAACACAGTAGCTACTCTGCTGTAATTTTCTTTTACTTCATAAAACCAGAAGAGTTCTTTACTAAACGAAGCACAGATCTTAAAGATATATTATGTTTGATAATTACGGAAAAAATTACAAATACTTCATGGTCGATGATTAAACCCTCTTCTACTTTTGTTTACCTAATATATTTGCGTGTATGCACTATTTGACTTATTGAAATGAAATCACCTACAGTTATTGGGGTTTATATAAGATTTAGTACTGCAGAACATACTTAACCAATTCAAAAACCCACCAGCTGTGGTGAATTGTGTATATTGATGATTAAGTAGTTTTTCTCGCCTCCTCTTAAGCTAAATAATAATAAGTCAATAGACCATTGAATAGTGTCCAAAAGATGATTAATTAAATTTATACCGACAACTGGATTACAGATATTGAAATATCTGCTGAATTGAATAAATTCATTGAAAAAAACTTCAGACACGTAGTTTCTCTCCTAAGTGAGAACAGAACACTTTAATTAATTATGTTAAGTGCTCATCTATTTATCATTTTTACCACGTACCAATTTCCTATTCATATACTAGTTTAGATAAAGAAAAATTACAAAATAAACTTTGATAATAATAGTGATCTAGTGTTACAGTAAGAAAAGCAGTCACGTTAACTGCATCATTAATCTTAGGTAAATAGATCTAATGAAAAACACCTACTTTTATTTTATCCATCTGCATACATAATTTGGTAATTTCTATCATTAACAATCAGGAAATCAATTCAAATTATTATGTCATAATAGTTTAGTCTTACATAACATTCAAAACTATTAATGTGATATATATTAACACATTTAGTAGACTTTTCTATTTATCACGAAGTTGCTTTGCAGTTACCAGTGGAATGACACAGATCGTCCTATCTGAACTTATTGGCTACATGTAACTGTTACATATCATTATTTATATTCATTATTATTTTAAGTATCAGTGATTTAATCACTGAAGTATAAGCTTGTTACAATTTCAATGAAACTAATTAACTCTAGTTCATAGAATCAACAAGATTTAAACCCATACGTACATAACTTATACGTTTATCTTTTTAAACAGTTTATAATTATTTCATTTATCTATTTACAGTCAGTAAACACTTACTGTAAGTGCTGTATACACAGGAAATATGTTTAATGTGAATATACAATAAGAAATCCAAGTTTTACAAATGTTTACTATTAATACGATCACACACACATACACATAGGCGTGTATCAAATATGATTGCCCAAATAATCCTCATCATCATCATTATAATGGAAAACACTATACTTATTATATGATTGAGTGGAACACGTATTATATTTACTTTAAGTAAATTCTTCTTTATTAGACTATTTTGCTTTATTTGAGTACCTAAACAACGAAGTTTATTCGAGTTCATAGTCATAGAAAAGACGTATAGAATGCATGAATAATAATGTTAATGATAAATTATTGATTCTGTTTGATTCAATTAGTAAAAATTTTTATATTGCATGTCCAATAATCATTATCAATAGATATTTATACTACTTATGAAATAATTATTCAGTAGAGTAGGAAAATGAATTAATATTTTAATAAGAAAATCAATTCAAATTATTATGTCATAATAGTTTAGTCTTACATAACATTCAAAACTATTAATGTGATATATATTAACACATTTAGTAGACTTTTCTATTTATCACGAAGTTGCTTTGCAGTTACCAGTGGAATGACACAGATCGTCCTATCTGAACTTATTGGCTACATGTAACTGTTACATATCATTATTTATATTCATTATTATTTTAAGTATCAGTGATTTAATCACTGAAGTATAAGCTTGTTACAATTTCAATGAAACTAATTAACTCTAGTTCATAGAATCAACAAGATTTAAACCCATACGTACATAACTTATACGTTTATCTTTTTAAACAGTTTATAATTATTTCATTTATCTATTTACAGTCAGTAAACACTTACTGTAAGTGCTGTATACACAGGAAATATGTTTAATGTGAATATACAATAAGAAATCCAAGTTTTACAAATGTTTACTATTAATACGATCACACACACATACACATAGGCGTGTATCAAATATGATTGCCCAAATAATCCTCATCATCATCATTATAATGGAAAACACTATACTTATTATATGATTGAGTGGAACACGTATTATATTTACTTTAAGTAAATTCTTCTTTATTAGACTATTTTTGCTTTATTTGAGTACCTAAACAACGAAGTTTATTCGAGTTCATAGTCATAGAAAAGACGTATAGAATGCATGAATAATAATGTTAATGATAAATTATTGATTCTGTTTGATTCAATTAGTAAAAATTTTTATATTGCATGTCCAATAATCATTATCAATAGATATTTATACTACTTATGAAATAATTATTCAGTAGAGTAGGAAAATGAATTAATATTTTAATAAGAAAATCAATTCAGACATTTTATATATGTCTAAAATGAATATAAGCCAAAATATTTGAAAGTTTTACGCTTAGTTCAAATTCCTGTTAGTAAACAGATTGTACACCATTTTCATAATGTTCTTCTTAACATTCAGGATGTAGTTTCAAATAGACTCTTATATAATTTATTGTATCGACAATATATTAATTGAGATGTTATTGTTGGCGAAAGCAAAATCATCAGCTGATACAACCAATCAGTAACAAAATGATCTACCAAAGAAGTAAAACTTCTCCATCATTAAAAAACCTCAAATTTTATATGGTAATGTACATGCTAACAATGACTCAAGTACTATTATTGCTACCAAAGTCAATTAACCTTCACTCGGTCTCACTTGCTTTAAGAGTTTTCTTTTTCAATAATCTGGATTCGATTCATAAACGATTATTAAATGCATGACTAGTGCATTATATTTTATTTATAAATTCAATTTGTTAACTACTTCGTGTACAACTTCACAAATTAAATGAATATATTCTTGTTTTGAGAAGTATTTTCAGAGAATTAAAATGTTTCAGGGACATATGCATTTCGTTTTATTCATAAATACACATCATAATTATGTCATATATTAACTTTATAGTCAGAGATTGGTTAGCGACTATTTTTAAAATATTATTATTTGATACCAATTTATTTTCTAAGTCTACTAATAAGGTGTCAATACTTTTCATAAAGGAAATATATGACATTCATTAGCAACCATTAGATAGATGAATTTGCCTATGTACCAAATATATATTATGCATAGATTCAAGATACATATACATTTACGAAACTAAGCATATTAGATTAGCAATAAAATTTAGATACTTGAAAAAAGTGGAGTCTGAAACGTAATTTTAATAACATTACAAATAGCATAAGTTTGGTATTTCGATTTTCACAACTACATTACAAATTCCAACTACACCTCAAAACTCAATGTACAAACCAGTAATTCGTTGTAAATTATGTTGGAAAGAATAATCTTAGTAACATCTATGATATAGCGAAAACGGCACGAGACATAGAACATTTACTCACCTTGTTGACATAAGTAGTCTGTATTCCTCATGTGTATAACTATGTATATCCGATGATGTTTGTGAGTTACCACAATAAAGTAACTTTCTTTTTCTAAGAAATGATTTCTAGTAAATGAATCAAGAATAATTCCAAGGTTAAACGAAGTCTTTTCTTCGGATGAAAATGCAATTTTAAGTAGTTTTTTTCAATGACATCTATTTACATAAGTGAGTAAGTCAAATGTTTAATTTTATTCAGTGGCCAATTTGTCTAATTATTCAAAATAGAATACCGCAATGTTTATTTTCTCTAAGATGTAAACATTACTATTTGTGTAATACGTATATAGTAATATTAATTATTATAATTATAAATGAATCATTCACTGATTGGTAATTATCATCTCGTACAATCTGATTGGCTCATTATACACTTGATTACGTAATGGTTGATTAATTAATTTCTCGATTATTGTAGAAACATTTAATTGGTTTTCTTACACAATCATGTATATATTAGTAAGAAAAATTGAAATTTGTTCCCATGTGTGTTTAGTGTCTATTGTGATTTAGTGAGTACATTTTATTCCTATTCAAATGCATACAATGATGATTGTATACACAGTATGCATGATCTTCACAATTTTTATCAAATGTAATGACCATTTTATTTAATTCTTGTCAATTTGTTCAATAAGTTTGTGTGTTTATGCCTATGGATATAGAAACTAACCAATCAAATCATAATCAGCTGTAAAGAGAAATATAATTAACCAATGAAATTTAAGAAGAAATTAGAAATTTCAGAAGTACTTTCAAAATTTCCAAAGAACAATTATTAAAGTTTCAATAGATATTCGTTAAAAATAATCTCGAAACGTCATCTTTTTTCTCGTTGAAATTTCTATTCCGTTTAGAAATCTAGAGAATAGATGTAAATGTTGTCTATACTTTGTACAATCTTCAAACTCATTATAACACAATTTCTGACATGAATTTCAACTGATGCACGCAAATTTATGAATGCAATCAGTATGATGGAAGAAGCGCTTGCATTCGATTGCAAGACTGTATTCCAAAGAATTCATCCAACTTGAAATATGAGATAAAAAATGAGAAAGACTTTCTACAAATGACAGAAAATCTGACGGGAATCGGCTTTATATTAGGATTTCTGTACGAATAAACTGGTATTCATTCTTAGTCTTGACTGTAAATCTATAAATTTAAAGTTTCCTTATTTGTGGACAATTTTTGACTGCCTGCTTTTATGAAGGGTTTAATAGGTTTTATCTAATTTCGTGCATTTTTCGTAATAAATTGCTCATTTATATTTAGTTCAGTTGAGATGGCTAATAAATTCTCCTAGTTGTGTATCAAAGCTTAATCTAGTCAGGAAATTTTAGTTACGCCGAAAATTTTGGTCATGGCCAGCCACACATATTGAAATTGTACCAAGTGACGTTTGGCAATTTCGCTTTTTTCTGACGCCTCAAATGAGAATTCAATTTTAAAATCCTTCAAATTTATATTACCACCAACGAATATTTTGGCCTTTTAGGACGTATTTTATAACCATGCAGTGATTTGTAGCCAACATAACCGACTGATAAAATTTGGTCAAAAGGCTCAGAGAATTTCTTTTTGTTGATTCAAATGTTTCGTAGTAACTTGAGTTTTAAAGTTTACTAGTCTTCTCATATACATAAAAAGTAGTTTTTACGAGCTTATGAAGAGTTTTGAAATAGAACATAACAACATTCGATTGTTAACTGGCTTTATTAATTTTCTGGTTGACATTCGTCTACAATTAAAGTTAGTTTCACAATGATCACATTCTACAAATCACGTGCTTTGTATTTCAGCCTCACAATAGAACACTAATAAAACTATATCCTATTTCGGGAAGATATTTTTATAATACATTCTTTTAGTGTTTATATTAACTGAAATACAATCGAATCACTAAAGTGATTTTGGTCATTTAATAGCATTAGATTAAATCAGTTGGTGGGCTATTTGTTATCATGAATAAACAGAAACATTTAATTTAGTTCATTTGGTATGTTACAATGGTAAGTTACTAGATAATTCTGTCATATTTCGAAACATTCTCCACGTAAATAACTGATATCTGACATTATACGTTTACTGGTTTAGTCTGATGCGATGTTTCTTGTTTACGAATAGTTAGGTGAAAAAAAAACAAACAAAGAAATTAACGTAAACGAAAAACTAAATACTTAGTGTTTTAACTAAAGTATTCTAAGGTACTTAACCAATCAGATTCATAACAGTTACTCTTTGTTTTGTACTTTGAAATCAAAGTATGTTGATCATTAACTTTTATGATTTAATTTAGATTGTGGATGGCAAGTAGAATCTAAGATATGCATTCCGTTCTATTCGGGAATTGTCAGCTGGATGTACTCATGGAAAGATCCAAAATATACATTCAAACTAACGTTTAAATTGGTAAAATTTATTGTGAATTATTTCGTAAGTTGATTAAAATTGATAAATGTCTATTGTATAGACATACAGTTAGCATAATTTAATATGAAATTTGAGTTACATGATAATGTATTTGATGATTTCGACATTTTGATTGAAATGGAACTAGATAAAGTGACTCATTAGAAAGATAACACTTTAGCTAAATTGATACACTTTGTTACGCTAACCAATAATTTTATATTAACATGGATGATGATTGAGAATTTTGAGTTACAATATCATTGGATGTAGATTCAATGACACTTACTGTACTAATTCACTATTTAGTGTTAGTGTATTTAATAGATTGAAGAAATATTTCTTTTCAATTAAATCCTTCACCATTTCAGTGTGTATTTAATAGTTCAAGTGATTTTGTGTAGCAAGTTATATTGAACTTCAGATGAAGTATCTATCAATAGAGGATTTCATAAAGGACAACTATGACGTAATTATAGATTGTGATCGATCGTTTAGTGTAACAAAGTGACAATTACTTATGAAATATAACTTTTTAAAGTAAAACCCACCAATGAATGCATTGATTATCAAACTGACTTGTTTAATTAACAAAATATTTGATAAAACAGGACTTATAAGATAAAATTTGTTAGTGTTAAGAACCAGACAAACATTACACTGGTCACTTCATATAAATAAATTAACGTAGATTTCACAGTCCTTTACAAAGTTAGTGTAAACCTGAACAGTTTAATATTCATTGTTGCGGATATTAAGACTATATATTACTCGTTCAAATCCTTTAAATTTTACTTCAAAACTTGAATATAGACCTTGATTACGAGTATCAAATAATAAAAGACTTAGGTTGAACAGAACTACTCTCAGTTACCAATCACTAAATATCTGTGTTTTCTAATTTTATTAGCAACTTGTTAGCTTGTGAAACTAAAAGCTAAATATAAGCTTCTTATCGGCTATCATACTATAAAATTATGTATTGTAGATCCTACAATATGACATTCATAACAGAGTAACAGGAATAAAATGTGTTATCAATAAACACTAAAATATATATTTTACTTAGGTGAAATTGGACCTTAACAACGATTTGTGACTCATTACGTTTAGTTTAAAAAAAGATTTTTAATTTGATTGAATTAGTCACAGCTTGATATTGGTAGGGTACAAATGGGAATGAGGGAACACTGGACTCCTCGGAAGTGCGTACTCTCGACTCCGCTTCACAGGCTGTATCTGATGGTGGAATTTTTAGTTTCATCAATTTGTGACATTTTTAGTAATTTTATGACACAGTAAACCCATACTGAAATTTTGATGGAACTGCTTCAACGACATACAGAACCACTTTGTTTTACTGAAGTAATTTCAATGCTCAAATTTAAGTAACAAAGTAATAAAGTTATTTTTGTTCAAGGTCAATGCTCATTTTGACTTTATGAAATATGGGGTCATAGATTGTTAGCGCAGTTGATACTAATAGTGTCGAATGAATTTTGAAACAAATGAAAAACAGTTTGCACCAAGATGATAGATAAATGGATCAATTTTACTGTCGAATATTCTTTGATTTTAGGTGGTTGGGTGGGGGGGTTATCCATAATAAACTCTTCATAACCTATCTTTCATGCTACTTTACATTCGTCAACTACGCATATTCATACTCTTGATATGAAATGTAATCAATTCTCAACATGATCAAGCTCATTAATGAAGTAAATATTGAAAATCATTTCAAATTTTGGTCTATTTGTGTGATAAATGATTCTTCCATAGCATTTGTCTTGAGACTGGGTGGAAGTTGACGTTCGTTTCTCAAGGGCAACAGTACAGCTTTGCGTATCCCATGATTGAAAATACGGAATAAATTTCATGATAATGTAGCCCATAAGTAAACATGAGGATCGTCAGATCGAGTAAGGCAGAATCCACTGATTTCTACTTTTTGAGTTTTAACAAATTATCTTCATTCAGGGTTTTTAAGTGGGTTAACACATTATTTGTTTGATTGACTTTATTACTTAACACTGAAACTTCAGGAAGATTCATTACAAAATTAGTCATAAAGTGACTGAAATTGGAAATGTCAACCATTGTATTTAATCTCGGTGTTTTGACGGTTCAGCTCTTTTCAATAGCCCTGTGGCTACTAGATCAGGATTCTAATGGGACTGCGAATGTGTATTACTGAGTAATCTCATACCAAAATGAAGCAATCGTTTAATACCTAGTGAATTCCTATGGTTCACGAACAAGTCAATGGTTGGAAATCCAAAAGTTAGTCAATTTGTGTAAAGGTTATCAATGAATTTTCCTACACAGTTTATCATTTAGATAATAAAACTTAACCGGGGTAAACATAACTTTACATAAAGCTAATGACATATTCTTAAAATGGGAGGCATTTAGACATAAGTCTTTGACTACATAGAGTTTCAATTTATCTGACAAATATTTAATGGTCCTACATACATGAACAGTTTTGTTTTATCACTCGATTCCCACCTATTATGACTTTTATTACACTTTCTTGCTAAAAAACTCCATAGTACTGAAAGTGATGAATTAAGTTATTTGAGTGATGTGTTTATTGAGAATTTGTAGATCCCTACAAATAACGCATATATCAGCTGATATTAGTTAACAAATCCTAGTCACATACTTAAATTTAAGTTACAAGATCCAATTTCAACTAATGCACAACGAATGAGAGAGCGATCAGCTGTTGTTCAAAAGCTAATTAAATAACAGTGATGAGTTTAAATGGATGGGTGGGGGGGGGGTAATGATATGTTTTACTTTCAGTGAAAACATCATTACTTCATGCAGACAATAATTATATAACTCATCTAACAAATACGGGTTCATGAAGTCAACTTTGAAGCATACTGGTTAATGGTACTGCTTAAACAGAAGTAGACGAAACAGGATTCGAAGCTGAGACCTATTGGTTGAATGCCAAACGAATGTGCTACTGTCTGCATCTAGGATATTCTAAATGAATTTTGCCACTTACTCACTACGAGATGCAACAAATTACGTATCTATTGTGGGAAAAACTCAATTAACCGGTTGCATTATTTACAATTTATTTTTACCAGTACTTGTGATTTTCACAGTACAACGGTTATTACTTCATATTGAAGCTCATATTTCAGTAAATAATACAGCGAATCAATAAGGGTTCGGGATTAGTTTATAAAAACTTTTCATTAATTACTTTTATTTGTATATGGCTTATAGTGGAATCCAATGTGTACATTTTTATTTATTTAGGTCCGGACATCTAAATGTATCGGTGTCCTAGTATTAACAATTACAGCGAGGCTCGAACTCATTACCTATCTTTTCAAATTCCTAATATCATCAGTCAAGCTACTGAGGAGTGATAGAACATGATGATTGTCAACTGGATATTAATTTTTTTAACAATGAATAATAATTTCCAATAGTTAATATTATGAGACCATTTATAAGAAATATGTGGGACAAATTAAAGAAATTTCAATACACCCACAACTAAAAACCAAATGAACTAAAAATTTATTCAGCTACTTCATATAGTGATTGATAGGAAAGATGTTTACTACATTCAATTTTCAATTGTTATTTAGCTATACTATGTGAACTATAGTACAAAACGTTTGAAAAGAAAAAAAAGCAGAATTACTATCTATGGTATACACGCTATCGAATACAGTCGAATGAATATTTATTTAGATAATAGTCGATATCATCTCGATTTCATTTCCAACCCTATCCCACCCCCACCCCTCTTCTACGTCCATTTAAAAAAATTACGTAAGAATCACAAATTAAATTTTTGATTGAAAAATTTTTTTTTAAAGTTTATTTACTAAAAATGAGATTTTATTTTCTAAAATATAAAATGAATTGAAAATAAATTTTTATTGAACATTTAAAGTATCTTTATTCATTAGTTAATTTAATGGTTAATTCATTCAATATGATGACAACTTTATTTAGGAAAAAAAAATGTATACACATTAATAGATGACTTCAACAACTCATTATTGAAACTTCATCTAACTTATGAAGAGTTTATTGTACATTGTTTCTAAGTAACTAACATGCATGAGATCTTACGTCATCTATACTTATAACATGATTGACAAAATTCGATCAGCATCAAAAAGTACTTTACAAACATAACATTGGTTACTAATCAACAATCAAAAATTGTAACCAATCGAACTTAGATGAAAAATGCAGCAGTTATTTAGCTAAACAATACTTTATATTAAAAAAGATCTCACTATGATGTGTACTTTTCATTAGTCATTGTCACGACAAAGAATGAAAAGATTGATGAGTGGTTTCTAAACATAGTTTGTCCAAGCTACTCCACTGTGGGTGAATAATGCTAAAAAAAGATGAATCGATTGAAAAATTTTATTGTGTACTGTAAAACGGGACTACAAGTAGCACTTATTTCATTTTGTCACCCTGGTGAGTGTCATGACTTTGTTGTTGTCGAAATCGGCGAATGTGACTTCTAACTATAATCTATAACTGATGCATATGAACGCTTATTAGTTGGCACAATGCCAAAATGATCAAAGCTTTTCCAGAGGCTGTGAGCGGGAAAAAACAACACCGGCGAATAGAAGTCGATGTTAAGTCCTTTTTTGGATAGAAACAACTGACTATATACACTGATTATATATAAGCCAAAACGATAAAACTAAACTAGGGAAGTTATGTACGTAAAATGCGATTATAGGTTCATAGTAAACTTACAATAACTTGTAAATGGAAACAGATATGATAATAATTTAAAAGTTTTTAGAAAGCTGACAATTTAAGGAACACATATATCATATTTACTGAATGCCATGGAATTACTGTTTAACAGTATATATTCCGATATAACCGAAAGTAAGCTCCAGAGATAGTACTTTCTAGTTCTTTATCTTGTTATAAAGATAAGAATAATCAATAATCTTCACTGGTGCACTTTAACGAAGTATCGAATTCGTAAAGTTTGAGTTGTGCAACCATATTGGCTTCATTCAGCTACTGGGTCTAAGGTCAACGGTTTTCAATTTTATCAAACACTGAACTGTGAATAGCGGCTAAGTTGATATTTTGGTTCACCCAACATGTCATAGCTTTTGAAATGTTAATCTCATGGCTTTTCATTAAAGGGCACTAGAACACTATTTAAATTAACTGAGCTTAGAACATTTAGGAAACTACAAACTAAATTATGCACATTTAGTGATCTAGAATTATATTTGAGATCCAAATACTCATGTGGCAGCTTATTAGTGTACATAAGAAAATAATGTTAAAATGGGACAAAATAACTATATGTTACACATAAGTTTCAAATGGTTCTTCTTTGGATATTATTAAGTGTTAGATACTATCTTCAAATTATCCAAATCGACGTAATCAACTGAAGTGGAGGTTGATTTTGCACAGAATAATCTGTTACTTCATGGTCTTATTAGAAGTGTTCAAAGATTAGTCACCAAACAGCAAGCTATATGGTGCTTAACTAACTGACAGAACTGATTAAATTCTAAAAATCAAACATCAATGCATTCACTAGTGCTAACAATTTGATATCGCTTGTACTATATACGTTAGTTGTTAGGAGCTTGTATTTAAAGAATTGGTTTCTATTATATCAAGGTAACTAATGTTACCTGTGTGATTTAATTTCACGTAGTTTAATGTTACACTCAGATAAGTAATAAACATTTTATGTTATGCTTCCCAGATGACCTTCTTTGAAAATCGCTTGATCTACTGAATTTTAAGCGCACATTTACAAATGTTCAACATATTGAAGTAAGTTATGATTAGTATAATCTAAGTTGTATTGAATAAAATCTAGTGACTCATTCAAATAGTATACAGTAACTTATTTATATAAAATTAAAAATTTCTTTATTCAATAGAAAAATTTTTCATTGTAAACAAATGTGTCATATTTACAAAACTTGAAAAGACCGTAAACTAGTTCACACTAAGTCAAGTATCATGTGAAAATTACATATACAATGGATAGAATATTAAGTGTATATTAGTTGATTGAATTCATCACAGAATGATGTTGGTAGGGCATTATTGAAAACAGCGGAACATTGGACAGTTGTCTCGTCCTCGTATAGGACTTTACTACACTGCACACCATCAATTCTGACAGGGGATTCTAATCCAGAGCCTCCAGGTTGGCGAACGCCTGTTCGCATTACTGTGGTGGTGTTCAGTGGTAGAATTGCGACATCTATTAATTTGTGATGATCATCCATTATTATCGGTGATGTGTTTCACTTCTGACACGTCTGAACACCACCAGTCATGACGATCGATAATCATCGCGTTATATCACAAATTAATGGAATTGGGAATTCTACCACTGGACGCCATCACACTGGTGCAGAGGATTTGGCGTATACCAACTCGGAGGGTCTGGATTAGATTCCTCTGGAGGAATTGAGGGTGAGCACTATTGAAACGTACCATACTAGGACAAAAAGGCTATCCAATGTTCCCCAGTTTTCATTGACACCCTACCAACATCAATCTGTGGCGAATCTGGTCAACTAAATTTAAAAATGCACTCTCCACAAAACACGTTAATTCAAGTGTACATTAAACAGACTTTATTGACTTAGTTAAAATGCATAGAAGTGCATACTTTGTAACACGGTAAGTAGATTTCGTCTAAATTGAAAACAACTTCCAACAAGAAAATGCGGCTTCACTGTTCTTTTTTAGGTGTACTAATCTTGTAGTAATCTTATAATATTCACCCTTTGAGTAATTTACTTAATCTGACTGAAGTTAACAACACTGATTTCAATGTTCACTATGTGTATTGTATTCAAGGCTTTCAGTTAATTTTAGTTCTTTAAGTGGATCAATGACACTTATTAGAGTGCACTTTTTACTAAATGTATTGTTTCAAGTAATTGGATTTATTTGCAATAGTATTCTATGAACATTTCACAGAGACTAAGTCAGAAATATGGGATACTTAACAAGTAAAATGAAAGTTGAGGCTTCTAATGCTATCACTAGTGTATGGATTATTAAGCTATTACCACGTACACTAGAACGAATGTCCCATGAAGTCAGATTAAATACTCTATTGTAGAAACCTCTAAACAACAAAATTTCAGTTTAAACATGTAGCATAATTGATTTATATTTAAAACTAGGTTTAGTAAAATCTAATTAAGCAAACATACAATTGGTAACCTAAATATCTTAGCCCTACAGGAGGTCAGTTACATCCTGATTAGTTCAGTTGCATTTCTCAGACTGCGTAGATTAGTGAAACAGGTGTGAGTCTCCCAGATACTCCGTTTTATTGAAGAATGCATAGACGCCATGATGACTAACGACAACCAATCAGAAGTCCTGATGAATATGAGTTTACCGTCTACTGTTTCCAACAATTCGGCATTAATATATCACATACTTTTATTTTGAAGGGAATCCTAAAACTTAGAAAACTGCCATCTTACTGAAATGGTACTGAAATTTTTATCTGAGTTGTTTTCTCTGGATGCAGTAAATTGATTGTGGGCCTTCAATGGTCTTTGTAGACGGCATCAACAAACGAATCATCATATAGAATCTTGTAAACTCGAAGTTTTAACAGAAAATGTTGAATAGTAGAGAATGTTTATTGGTAATAATGAATATTAGATTTGGATACTGGCTGGCATTTAGAATCCATAAATAACATTTCTTCATATTTTTAACTCATCAATTAAGTCTATCTGTATCTCAGTGATTATGTCTGCAACGGAACTCTAACTCATTCTATCTTACGTCTAAATGCACGTTTCACAAGCGTAAACATTTCAATTTGACAGTTAATTAATAAACGCTGTAAATTTTGACACTAATATACTGAGTTTGAGTTAAAGTAAAATTCAGAACATTACTCGTAAGCTGCCGCAGTATCAACGCGATCCCCCTAAGGACGTACTCGATGCATCAGAAATTGACCAATTCAAGTTCATAACAAAATCAATGAGATAATAGAAACACATTACAATTAAATACTAATTATTATTCACCTCCTATAATCTTATAAAAATCATCGTTTTTAGTAACATTGCAGCTAACTATCAAGGGAAGAAAGATTATACAATACATGAATGTCAAAGGATTGAATGAATAGAAATTAACTAATAATATAAACAAAACATGGATGATAGACTCGTCTAATATTCCTACTTCCTTTATTCTTATCATTGTTGCCAATACAGAAGAGTGTTTCATATTTATAACGAACGAAAGTAATGAGAAGTTTTTATTTTTGCTCCTAAGATGTAGATAATCAAAACCCCCCCCCCCCCTATTTACTACAATTGCGTGTAATTTAAGCATAAACAGCGTAATTTTTCAGTTAATGAAGCATGTGAATAGATCATCTATTTAGATTTCGAAAGTTTGTTGAAAAGTTTGTGATTGATTGAATCTAGGGAAATTTTTTAAAACATATCAGTATTATTTAAGTCAATTTGTGACCGGGAAGTAGAATCCAGAATGCGCGTTTCGTCCATAATAAATTACCAGGAAGATATAAGTTTATCTTAATTACATATGCTCCCGTTGCACAAGTGTCTGTACTCAGTAGTATAGTGGTCAACGCGGTGGTGTTTGACACGAAACGGACTGAATTCGAATCTCTGTGTGGACATCAACACTGAAGTGCAGGTGCATCCAGCTGACAAATCGCAAATAGGACGTGACGCGCGTCTTGGATTCAGCTTGCCAGTCACAATCGAACTAAATTATAATACTTGTGATTACTAGTTATATTGAAGCAATCCGCTCAGGATTCGCGAATATCAACAGAGACCGACCAGCCTCACCGGGAAGATACAAGTTCATCCTAAGTATGAGATGACTGATTTTTGCTAAGATGTAATAGTATGCAGCATGAAGTTTCAAATCCACTAGAATGATATTCATTAGCTATTGTCCTCAACTTGCATTGTAATATTGTCAAACCATCGTTTATAACTAATGGTGATATTTATTTAAGTTGGATTGTGACTGACAAGTGGGATCCAGGACTCGCGTTTCGTCCTATTTGGGACTCATCGGCTGGATGTACCTGCATCCAATACCAGTCCATCACAAATCAACGGGAAAATACAAGCTTATCCTAATTATTGATGGTATTGTTTTCTTTTATACAAAATAGTTGAACTGTGTAGTGTTTACAACACCATCACCTCCTATTTCATGCATGTTGATGAAATGAAGAATAATATTGTAGAAGGCTACACATAAAGTGATTCTGAAGACGTAAAATTATTCTGTAGGCGAGACTGTAATAGGAATTAATTTATTAGTTGACGGTATTAATGAAAGAGGCTTGGTTCACGACGTGGATTAGTACAGTGACATTAATTTGTTTACCACTCGGTTGAAAGTACGGCTCCAGAAAAGACACGACAACAGAATTAATGATATATTGAGACAATAATCACACAATATGGATTGCGAGCGTACTAACGAGAATTTATTAAATATGTTACTAAAATAAGGTTTTGCGAAACGGTAACATGTATATACTATTCTTCTCAAACCTATGAAGGCCGCCAGTCATAAAAAAGATCACCATAAGGAAACAATCTAACATTTTGAAATGGATGATGTTGTCTAGGTTATCAGTTACAGTTCAGAGAACACATACTCAACAAGAAACGTTCGCCTTATTGGCAAAATATTAGCATCATTCATATTTGTCTTGTCGATATGTCAAGGCTCCGATGGTAACCACTCCGCAGTGAAATTTCGTCAATTATTGCAGACGTCTGCTAGTAGTAACTGACTACTGTTTTCATATTACAGTTTTTGGATGACAATATCCCATAGTAGTGAGGAGATGAATGATTTCACTTCATCTGCCGACTGTAAAATGATGACATACAGATTATTAGTATGTAGCGGTAAATAATCCTCAAAATGAATAGTTACATAGGTTTCGACATTGATGCTGACCATGTTTGTTTTAGCGGACACTACTAGTTGAATGCGCTCGGTCACGCATCACCACCAGATCACGTCACGCCATACCGTTAATAGCAACTCACTCTAGTTTGCCAGCCTAGACGTTGCTATCCGATTGCCGCTCCATTCACGATCAAATATAACTTCTCTTCCATCCTTCATTGCCTTCTGATTTCTTCTCATTCGTAAGAGTGGGTTCAATCGTTAGAAGTTGCTCTGGTAATAATCCAAAAGTAACTTGGTCATATACCGGGTGCACCTTCAAGTATGAACAACAGGAATATTGACATTGTTTCAGCTTACTAACCTATGAAGAAGTGGTCAGCCAACTACACAGTCATTGGTCAAGCGATCAAAACCAACGAAAACAGCAGGTGCATTGAAGGTCACCAGGATCAACTGACTAGTGAAATAAACATAATTCTTGCTTCTAGTTAAAGTGGATACCAAAGATGCTGAACATGCAATAGAAGTTCTACAACTAAACCACCCAACTGAGAAAACCCAAGATCATCGACCTAAGACATAAATTTTCATCATCACGAACGATCACTGCTACAAGCTACTTCTCAATAATCACTACCTGAAAATCGAATTTTGCTTAAAAACTACTATCGACATAGACATACATCTGGTCAACATCTTTATAACACATGATGTTATGTAAGAAAGTTTGAGACTACTAGCTTATGGATTAATACATTTCTAAAATATCAGCTGATAGACATTTTCAATTCCCATGTGGACTTCATCATCAATAATATCTGGGAAATTTGGATAGAAGAAAATATTCAAAATAACAGAAAATGATTTTTTTATCATCGATCAACTTGTTGCCAAGAGAAACATATATGTATGCATACATCTATCCAATTTCCAATATAAATATATGCATAATTTCTGCTAGAAGGCACAAACTAAATTTCCATCTGAATACGGCATATATATATATATATATATATATATATATATATATATATACCTCGTCTGTTAACTAAATATAACAGACACTGTAATAATAATTACCGAGAGAAATTGCATAATACAATGCGAGAAAACAATGTGAATAATTTATCAAAATGTTCGATCATAAGGATAACATTGTAAAGAAAAATGTGCTCCACCCAAACTAGGAAAATGCTACATGGAGAAGATTGATGATGAAGTAGACAAAAAAGTAGGAATGGAAGCCTAAGAGGCGAAATGTATGAAGAATATAAATACTCGTAAAGTTTCAAAATATCTTTATATATATTCTTTTTCCTTATGTTCTATCATTTCATCGATGACAAGTTTGAAAAAACCAGAGAACGAAGTAATTAACGAAATAAACAGCTAAGTTATTTTAATTTAAATAATGGAGAAGGAGTGATTGAAGCGGTTTATATTTAATTGAATGTCAGATAAAAATTCATTTGATTGTGTCCCCTCTTCTTCAAATATATGCACACTGATGTTATATATAATTTATATTCGGTCTGATGTGGAGTAATTTTAAACATAGAATGTCTTTATAGGGTTGGATTATAGGATTAAAAGAGACCTCTATGTTATGTCATTTCGCTAAGACTAGTATCTTTAGTGCAGCTAGATCGTTATAAGAGGTGTGAAAAGCATAATAATGGTCATTATTCATTTCTAAACCGATGTAAATGTATCACTCCCGTGGGGGGGGGAGGACTAATGGACGGCCAAATAGTTTAGAGGTAACTTCTGGAATTTTGAAGTTGAGTAAAGTGTAATAGAATCCCATAAATGGTATTGATTTATCCAAGGTTACATGTCTTGCTACTTTGATGAATACGAACTTGCACGAGAACTGGGTCAAACAACTTTTCATACTAACCACTTCCAAACGTCCTGCATGTATATATGCACGTCAAGGATGAAAACTTAATGTCACAAAAGTGTCTACCATCTACAATGCTCATTTATATGAAGTAAGGCATTATGAATTGACAATTTCTAGTAGATCCATGACTATTTATTCAAATCACTCGATTTCTCGACAGTACGGTAATAGTGAAATAAAGTAGGAGAGAGTTATAACTAGACAACAAATATTTTGTAAAGAATAAATATAGTTTAAAATCAGTAAATACCAATATTATTTTGGTCGGGCTGGAGTTTAGTAACATAACTCAAAATCAAAGAATGATAGATCTATGAGTTTTACTCGAGAGCACCATAAACCACCACTCTCCAACCTCTTGACTTATGTTATGTTTTGGGAAATGAGAGTGATAAAATCAATGGAAAAAGGTTTTGCATGGTATATTCGATGTATGCATTGAAATTGCATTGAATACATAGTAAAAACATCATGTATACATATATGCCATCTTTTTCATTAGCCTAGACATATTTTCTGTAAATTTCTGTATCTTCTTTATGCATCATAATCATTAAGATAAGTAAATAATTACCAAGAACGATTAGTACGTAGTTGAATTTAAATAAAAGAACTCGAGAAGACCGTCAGTAAAGACAGAGTGGGTAGGATTAGTATGTACAGATTAAATTTAATACTATTATTATGTGAGTCTTATTATTATATAATTACACATAATAATGATATTATTATTAATAATAATAGTAATAGTACTGAATATGTCTAAGTATATAATAAGTAGATTAATTGTAAAGTAGATAATGAATATAAGCAAACATACAAATCAAGTGTATTGTATTTTTATTCAATATTCGATTGCTATTAGAATTTTAAGTAGTGGAAACAGGTAAAATATATTAACCAGAAAAGATGTAACAAATAAATAGAATACAATTGAATGGATACTACTACTACTACTATTACTACTACTACTACTACTACTACTACTATCACCACCACCGCCACCACCACTACCACTACTACTTTCACAAGAATGTAATATAATAATAAATTCAAGCAATATTGTACACAATGATACTTGAATTCTTATTTACTTTTTTTAAAAGAATGATTTATTAAATGAAGACTGATTGTATTTTTAGGTTGAATAATAGAATATACTACTCAATTTATTTTGAATATAAAAATTGAAACTTCTATTAAGATAAATAAACTTTATATTTAGATTTGATGATGCAATGGAATTGATAGTGAACGTTTACAGAATCATTGGATGGAGTTAAATTAACAATCATCAATTCAACATTCACTTTTATTTGACAAGTATTAAATCTACTGCATTTATCCATCCATAGTTAATCCTTCGTTGAATATATCAGGCTCGAAATTTAGTAAAATGAATGCGAATGCACAATTAATGAATAACAATTACTTTTTAAATCCAATTAGAATTTAGTTTAGTCTCTTACGCGTCAAGCATGTATGCATATTAAAATAGTGCATGGAAGTCAGCTCACGGATTCATTCGTTGTAAAGACCAGTGTTAGAAAAGGCTGTTTATTTTCACCCTTCCTCTTTTTGATGGTGATGAACTGGATAATGTAAACTACAATATCTTTTGAGGCAAACCCCGAAATACAGTAGACAACGTAGATGCAACTAGATGGCTTGGACTTTGTAGATGACCAACTTATTTATTCTATCCTACACACAGCAACAAATGCAGGTAAAGACGGACAGTGTAGCAACGGCCTCTACATGCAGCAGGGGAAAAACAAGACCTACCAATGCAAAACAAGGAGGGTCTTATTCAGATGTGAAGGCGCTGATCGGAAAGGTAAAGGCAGCATTTTTACACCTGAAAAAACATCTGGAACTCAAACCAGATGTCAGCCAACATCAGAGTCAGAATTTTCAATACAAATGTAAAGACAGTTCTGTTGTATGGAGATGAAACTTGGAGAACTACGAAAGCATCATTCGTAAGATACAAGTGTTTATGAATAGCTGTCTGCGTAAGATACTTCGAATTCGTTGTTCAGGTACCATCTACAACAATCTTCTGTGGCACAGAACAAATCAACCAGGTTCCAGACAAGGAAGAAATTAGGAAAAGACGCTGGAGGTAGATAGGTCAAATATTGAGGAAACCATCAAACCTCATCACAAGACAATTAATAACTTGAAATCCTGAAAGGCAAACGAAAAGCGGAAGACCCAGGAACATATTGCTTTGTGACTTGGAGGCAGACGTAAATACCATAAAAAACAGCACTTAGGAAGAACTGGAAACGGAATCCCAGGATAGGGTTAGTCAGAGAGTGCTGGTCGGCGGCCTACGCTCCACATGGGGTAACAGGCCTTGATTGATTGACTGATGTATGCATAAATACTAGTTATACGTGTTAGGAAATATAACCTTGAACAATTTTATTGCATACTGTAAAACAGGACTGCATGTAGCACTTATTTCATTTTGTCACTCGGGTGAGTGCATCCTGAGCAGATAAATAATACTTGTAAATAACTGCTATATCGAGGCAATCCGCTCAGGATTCACAAACAGCAACAGAGACTGACCAGCTACAGTTTATAACAAATCAACAGGAATGTACAAGTTCATCCTAATAAATTTTATTAGTTTTTATAATAGAACAAAGAGGTACTATACATGGGTATTTATTCTTTAATTCTATGTTACCTATAGTAACAAACTTAACACTAATTTTACAGCATAACCAGATGAATTTTCTTACTAAAATAGTCTTAAATGATCTTGTAATATTATCATTTCTATGTACGCACGTTGCATTTTCTGCGAGAAATTATGTGGTTTGAAGTCAATCAGCCAATCAATGCTTGCCACCACATGTGGAACATAGGCTACTAGCAATCATTCTCCAAACACTCTCTTCTAAGCTCCCATTCACTTTATCTGGAATCCTACTAGGATTACTACCAGTCCTATTCCCTGATAAAGAAGGAGGCTTGGGGATAGAGTTAGTAACCCAATCCAGTAAAAAAAACAACCTCACTAAAAGAATGCTAACCAGAAGAAACCATGTGGTTTGTTATGAACAAGCTTATTTGACTTAAACACAATGACCTTAAAGCAATTTCTTAAAATCTCATTGGCTCAAAACTATCCTTTAATTCTGCCAGTTTCTGTCTATTATAAAAATTCTCTTCTATATTAAATTAGTCCCCACTATACATTCCTATATAATGACGACAATTATATGTACGTAACTATATGTATGATTAGCTTACTCTACTTATCATTATTAACTTATTTATTCAACTGAAAAAATTGAAGAACTGTTTATTCAGTTAATTTTACTCTTTTCTTAGCTTCTTCATTCTTGAATTCTTTCTTCTATGAATTTTATGAAATGAAACTCTACAAACATAACAGAAACTTATTGATTTTTACAATACAGTTCTATTTTATGATTGAATTAAAGTTGTCTAAGACAAATGATTACATCGAAATAGAACAAAAATAAATTACATGGAAGACTTCATGCATCATATAAGAATATCACTGTAGATTATAAGAAGAAAGATGATTGTAATTACAGTTATTTACTTCAATTTTATACGTCTATTATTATTGATCCAATCAAGTTCTGTCAATCATAATATCTGTCATTAAGGATATGCATTAATTATGCATAAATAAATGAGTTTTTTTTTAAAAATTATTATTCGTTACTACTGAAAAACTACTCACTAACTACTCACCGATCTACATTTTTTTAATGTTTATAACTAGTAATAAGTGATAACTAGGAATAAGTAATAACTAGTGACTAGCTTCTCGAGGTAATTCCTAGAATTTTAGTGTGAAGACTTGACCGGTAGAATTCAACCGTTGTCGGGTGTGGGACAGTAACCCACCGATAGCATGGAGGAGGTCACGCAACGTATCCATCTGGTGTCTGGAATGTTGAGTTACGCTATACTCAACACGTTTGTATCAATCAGTATTGGATAACTTTAGATATTTGTAATGAAAAAAACTATTACGTCTGAATATCCAAAGCTAACTCACTAACTGAGCTACAAGAATGTCTGTAAACAATTCGATTAACGGCAGATTACATTTGGATGTTAGATATATGGTAATAATTTGGGAATGACTGTTATGTTCAATATGTTAATATCAAACAAAAGATGTGTCAAAGACATTAATGAAATGATTTTCATTATGTACAGTAATGAAGAATTAAGAGAATAGGCATTTAATGTAGTGCTAAATGGCCCGTTTTAATAAGTGAGTGGGGGGGGGGGGTAATGTAAATGTTTAACTAATGATTCTTATCAACCACCTTATATGTGAAAAACACTGTGCAGTGGTTTCATTTAATTCAACGAATACGATACACAGTTCTGGTTACGTTTTCAGCTCAGGTGTTATTTTGGCTACTTGTTACTGAAAAGATTTAACAAATATTGGTCGTAAGTGTGCTAGATACCTAGAAGTCATTGATAGGGTAATTGTTGATTAATAATCCTTTATGCTGACAGAATAGTACCAACATAGTCCTATTATAGTTATTAGACTGATGTAACACTATAGTCCATCTTGGTTAAACGGTTTTTATCTTCCAGTTGTTGATGTTAAGGACTACATTTGAAATGAACAAATTGAATCAAAGTCCTATTGTAAACACCAAGATGTTTGAGATACATTCAACCAACTTTTTTCAAACAGAATGAAACATTCATCCATAATTCTATTTGGCAATTACAATTCAATGTTAAGTGAAGGGAATTATTTTCTAAGAAGATAGAAGAACATCAGATGATACATATCGACTAAATATTCAATATGATTGAGATGAGTCAGTCAGTTAGTTATCAAAGAGTTCGTTAGTACATTGTTCCCATTTTATATTGTCTTTGTTGTTATTTAGATTTTGATATTTCCTTCTTCTTCTCTTTTCATATTCTGTGTAAATTTACAATAATGATACGAATATTTTGGTAATAAATAAAAGAAAAAAAACTTTTGTTAGTTTTAATAACAAAAAAAAAGAAGATTAGAGAAGAATTAAACACAACAACAAACAAATACTGCATGCAGAAGTTGAATATAGAGATTGAAACAGTAAACTGATGTCTAAAGTAACTGATTTCATCGTCATCATCATCATAATGATAATGTACATCTATTCACTCTGTAATTTAATTTATATTTTTTCTACTTTTAATTAAGCTGACTAAGCTTTGTGATTTCTTAAAGATAATTTGTCATTTCATTTAAGTGATCCAGTATATACAGTCTCCTTTATTTGTATTATCAGAGTAAAGAAGTGTTTTCTTTAATTTTAGTGATGGCAAAGTAAGGTTAATAGAATCAGTGAGTTAAGATTAAGATGATATTTGATTGTCATAAGAAGTTATTTACTAACCTACTTACGTTTGATAAGGATATTCATGATTACAATATTGACAATTGCTTATCTATTATCAGAAGAGATTTAGCTACTAGGTAAACTGACACGACACTAGTGTGATGTAATGTTAGGTGATTAGAGATAGTCGTTAGAAAACTTTAATTTATCTGGGCTTCGTAATAGTTGACCATTATCAAAATGGATGAACGGACGCTGACTGTCAGATTCAAACCACAACCAGTATAAATGACTCGGCATTCCATCTGGAGATGTAAAACTGTACGACTTCGATCTATTTTTATCAAAAATCACCAGTTCCTTCAAGATTTCAATTTTCAGATGTACTTTGTTGAAGAGTCAAACTAGCAAAAAACCTGTGTCATGGATGATTGCCTCCTGGCTAAATCGAACGGCTTAATATCTGAATGTGGTTGACGAGATAGCGAGTCACTTTGATTACTGGCAAAACTGCAATTCGTCCGGTAGAACTAGTTCAAGACAAACGACTATATAAACGCAATATTGGACTGCATCCACAAGTCTAGGTGATTTAACATTACATGCATTGTGTTTTGATGTTACATGGTTAGAGATAGTCAACAGGAATACCAGAAATACTTTTCCAACTGGTTGACGTTCGTTTTAAAAATTAGCTCCCTATGAGATCCGACTTTACATTGTGTCCCTTCACAGCGAGATGATATAACTGAGATAGTCGAGTCGCCACTGAAAAGACCTTAGACGAATATTGGTCACAACTCTGTTATCAACCCACCTAAATATTTCAGTCCTACAGAAAATTAGTGTTTGCCTGAATAATTCAATAATAACATTTCCGAATGAAGTAAATACGATTCATTTTAAATAAAGAGTGTTAATCTCCTTCTGTTAATAGATACTCTGCAATGGTAATTAGAAACTAGCACAAAACTTTCAACTACTTAACAAAAAACCATATCGAAGAGCTTTTTATGATAATCACCAGACAACATTTACTAAACTGTTATCTTAAATATTAGTGACATTATATTTAAGTTCGATTGTGACTGGCAAACGGAATCCAGGACGCAAGTTTCGTCTTATTTGGGACTCATCGGCTGGATGTACCTGCATCCCAATGTTGATGTTCACACTGGAATTCGAACCTAGTCCGCTTCGTGACAAACGACACCGCGTTCACCACTAGGCTGCTGTGTCTAGACAGTCACACTTGTTCAACGGGTATATATGTAATTAGGATAAGCTTGTATTTTCCCACTGATTTGTAATGGACTGAAACTGGTCATATGGCAACAGAGACTGACCAGTTTCAGTCCATTACAAGTCAAGGAGAAAATACAAGCTTATCCTAATTTGTGACATTAGTTATTCTTAAATGAATAAACATTTTCAACGACATCTATTTTATAAGTTGAGGGTTTGAAAATGCATGGGTTGAATGTTGTAAATTAAAGATTTTGGAGAGAAATTTGAGTAAATACATTTCAATCGCCTCTTTATTAATTTGGCACGAAATAAAGAATAGATTTAGACGATGCTGATTATGGGTTGAAAGTAGTGAATGCTGGGGATCGAATTATTTAATCGTTTTCATTTCAAGTGGCAATTTTATTATGAACCAGAAGTGAATCACTACTATAATGATTCATTAATCACTTCTTTTACATGTTGACACCATCCAAGTTCAAAGTTCACTTGAACACCACTTACTGGATTAAGTGAAATTCAGTCAACTTCAGGTTGATGGTTAATGAATTAATACTAATCGAGTTCAAAGTTCACTTGGATATTTGTTGCCTATACATCATCAATGCCTGTTACTCCAAGTGGAGCATAGACCGCCCACCAGCATTCTCCAGCCAACTCTGTCCTGGGCTTTCCGTTCTAGCTCTTCCCAAGTGCTGTTCATTCTCTTCATGTCTGTTTCCAATTCCCGACGCAATGTGTTCTTGGGCCTTCCTCTGTTTCTGTGGCCTTTAGGATTCCAAGTCAGTGCTTGTCTTGTGTTGTTGCCTATACGATTGAGTATAATTTATTTTCTGGAACAAAGCTTATCAATTCAGTTAGTATGAAACCCTTGGGGGGGGATCTAGGGTGCGCACTGCTGATAAGCCACATAGTGGGATGAAACAGCTGTTCAATGCTCCCTGGTTTTCAATGGTTCAGTCAACTAGACTTAGTACCAATTTCTCCAAACCATCTGAATTCCATAATGTTAATTGTTTATTACACAAATAAGTACCTTGTATAAAGCCTATCATTATTATAGTCCGAGTGATAATATCAACCAGACTTTGTTTACTTGACTTTATCCCACAGAGTAACTAGTTTAACTCTCTGTAGATTTATGTACCGTTGAATCACACCATATATTTCTATAGTCTAAGGTTTATGAATTAATCTAAAGGGTAAGAAATACCTACCAGTTAATATGTTTTAGGATAAAATTTTTAAAGAGATTCATCTTTCATTTCTAGTGATCGTTTTCATTACAGTTTGATATAAATTCAAGGAATGCGAAAAGAAAATATGAACTAACGGCAACATAAAATCGGGAAATCCTTGATCAGGTACAATACTTTTAGACGACTGAATCAGTATCTATATAGTTCACTTTTCCTAATCTCAGATAATTTATATTACAGTGAGGTTATCATTTAGTGTACTATGTGCTATCTACCTCATTCCTTAAATAGCTGTACTCCAATAGTTACGACTTTTGATTCTCACTTCAGGAAACAATTTTAAAATTCACTGATCTAGAGATTGATTAATTAAACCTCAAACTCTTCAGAGCCATACTGGTCGATAATGTGAGGAAGCGAAGAACAATCAGTTTTCTTTCCTAGAACTACTATTTAGTTGGAGAGAAAATGACTAAATCAAGGGATCTATTTGTAGAAAACCTATCTGGACAGGATATTAACATCTCATGATGTACTATTTTCGCCTAAAACTTCTCAACGACGTATACTACTATTTAAATGCTATTTATTAAAATGCTAAATTTTGTTGTCATGAATCTAACTAAACAGAAGTTAATCTGGCTACTTGCAATACCAACAATCTTATATTAAATGAATGTTAAGGTTGAACAACTAAACATTGAATGCATAAAACATGGGCTTATCAAATTTCAGCATTTGTGATTTCCAGATACACAGTTGATTGCAATATCACGCGCCTCTTTTTCACCTGATTTGATGTAAGTGAACAGACTACTTATCATTATTTATTGTCTGGAATGACTAATTTTTTTCTCTCCTCCTCGATTGAATACTTAAAGTGTATTCAAACGTAATCAGTAATTAGAAATTTTATACATCAAATAAATGTCCACTATGTTTTCAAGCCACTAATTAAGAAAAACCTCAGTGAATTTGTATACCTACATATAAAGCTTTTTCTTCCAGTGGTATACACTTCTAAGTGGATCATTTGTAGCGAACGTCATTTATAGCGTACTTTTTAAAAAATAACTTCTCAGACAGTTTGGAACTTTTACTTGTTGCGTTTTATCATCGTCATGTGAATAGATAATGAACAGATTACTGAATGCTGCTATTGGGGCATGGCAAAGTCAATAGGGAATAGACCTTATATATATATATATATATATATATATATATATATATATTGATAGAAAGTGGTTAGAGGTAATCCACAGGAAACCTCGCTCAACTTAAATTTTGTGCTTTTAACATTCATTATCAAGTAATCAGGGTACTGATATTGCTAGGAGAACTCAAACTAGATTTAGTAAAATTAATTTTATGTAAAAGCTACCACTGAGCTATTCGTGCCTAGACTGATCTCCTTAAAGACCTCGAAACTTTATTAACGGAATTTGACTAACACTAGACAAGCATGACATTGGTCGCTATTTAGCGGTTAATCAGTTCACCTCTAATTGAGTAATTTCGTAAAGTTAATGCAATCCAACAGTGACCAAAACAATTCACATGTTCACGATAGACGCGTGTAATAAAGAATGAAGACTGATCATTTCTAAGAATCTTTTTACTACTTTTACGAAACTTATTATTATCCTACAACCTGAGTGTATTGATAGCATGTAATTTACTTGTAATTATATAGAAATAAACAATATATTATCTGATAATATGACTAAGGCAATAGGAGTATAGTTAATTTTCACTTACTAATATAGAACTATAATAAAGTAAACACTATTGACTTAATTTTTTTATAGGGGGGGGGGAGAGGTCTTACTGATCAGCTAGTCGGATAATATGCCCCACTTACCTATCTCTGTGCCAAATAACAAATTTATAGCTTAAAGGCTAGAAATTCAGGCCATTGAATTTCTAAGTGTTATCTACAATATTTTAGATCATGAATATTTATATATTTCACTTGTATATCAATTAAAATTGAATCTGGGACAAGTTATAATATGAATTACTATCAAGTACTTCAGGCTTACTCATGATATTGGTGACTTTCATCAAGTTCATATATACTTGGTTAATATTCAACAGTAATCTATTCTACTAAATTTTAATACTTATTTTATTTTATAAGCATTTTTCTTAATAAAATCATATTTCATGTTGGCTTAAAACTAAGTAAAAATAAGTGGAACAATATGAAACCAGTAACAAGGACACATAATCTTAACCATATTTACCAATATACATAAATCAAGCATCATGAGCATGAATAAACACATTCGACTATGTCCCTCTCCCCGCCTCTCACTCATCCCACCGACACACACACACACACACACACTTAAGAGTTTGCTGATTCATATATCACAGTTCTCACAGTTTACTCATTTGTTATTAATGTAAGGAATGTATATGCATATAATTGCATGTTAAGAAGTTATTTGTAAAGAAATTGTTTACTCTACAATGTAAATGTATAATGTGAAAGAAAAGTTATTTGTATTTTGTATGTTTGCATGTTTTGTGAATTTGTCATTTCCTTATTACTATTATTATTATTATTATTATTATTATTATTATTATTATTATTATTATTATTATTATTATTATTTATAATGACCACAATTGTAATATTGGAAAAGAGATCTGGATGAAATTCTACATGTTGTTTACATTTATCATAGATTGATCACTGAAAACCAAAGAGAACAGGATGGCCTTTTCATGTTAATATAGGACTTCTCATTGTGTTGACTTCAGACTATATCGTGGAAAGAATTCAAGGCGTTTGAGTCTGGTGTTAGTGGGGAGGGGAGGGGGGGGAAAACATTTAACCATTAGTAAAATAGGGATTACGTTCAGTGATATGATTCCCGATTCAATCATTTTATGACAGCGCAATGATTATTACGACAAAAATTAAGAATGAACTATAATTTATAGTAGAATATAATATTGCTATATACGACTAGATACACGATGTCTAACCTGTTACAAAATGATATCAACTCTAGCTAATATGAACTTAAAGAAATTCAGTAGAAGCAGTACAGATTATAAGAAAAAGATTTTTTACAATTTTAATCACAAACTGACTGCTAGTGGACAACCAATAAAAATTAGTAACTACTGAACAACTGTTTTATCTTCATATTGAACTTCTCAAAGGTTTGAAGTGATGACAACATTAGGAGTCGCGGCTAGTGCTTAACGATGAAACCCCTTAAGTTAGTATCTAACAGTTTAAACTTTTGAGAAATTGTTGTTTTAGTTCAATATAAACAGTTTTAGCAGCAGCTATTTGGTAGTTAAAGCACTTAGCTTCTAATTAGTGGTGCATCTGAAAAACGCATAACATGAAGTTCAGTTTGTGAAACAACTTACTTACTTACGCCCGTTACTCTTCACAGAGGAGCATAAGCCGCTCACCAGGATTCTCCATTGAACTCTGTCATGAGCAATCCTTTCCAGCTGTTTCCAGTTGTTATTCATCTTTTTAATATCTGCTTCCAATTCTCAATGCAGTGTATTCTTTGGCCTTCCTCTTTTTCATTCACCAACAGGATTCCATGTTAATGCTAGTCTCGTGATGCAGTCTGATGATTTCCGCAATATATGTCGTATCTATTTTCAACATGTTTTCCTAATTTCCTCTTCGACTGGAAGTTGGTTTGTCCTCTCCTATAGTAGGCTATTGTTGATGGTCTCCGGCCAACGGACATTCAGTATCTTGCGTAGGCAGTAGTCTACAAATATTCGTACCCTTCTGAAGATATTTGCAGTAGTCCTCCACGTTTCGGCTCCATACAGCAGAACTGTCTCCACGTTCGAATTGAAGAGTCTGATTTCGAGGTTGGTCGACAGTTTTGAGTCCCATATGTTTTACAACTGTAGGAATGCTGCCCTTGCCTAGCCAACCCCTACCTTTACATCTGAATCAGACCCTCCTTGTTCATCGATGATGCATCCCAGATACGTGAATGTATCCACTTCCGTCAGAGTTTCTCCATCAGGTTCAACTTGGTTGGCGCTCCCTTTGTTGTATTCAAGGATCTTACTCTTTTCCTTATGTGTGTTCAGCTCTACTGATGCTGAGGTTCCTGACACATTGGTTGTCTCGGTTGCATTTTTGGTGTGTATGGACAAAATGAGCTACATCATCCACGAAGTCCAAATCACTGGGTCGCATCCTACTTGCCCATTGAATTCCGTACATTCCCTCAGATGTAGAGGTCTTCATGATCCAGTTAACCACTAGGAGGAAGAGAAAAAGTGAGAGCAACAACCTTGTCTGACTCCGGTCCTCACTGAAAATGCATTTGTCAGTTGTCCTCCATGCACAATTTTGCACTGTGTTCCGTCGTAAGAGATCCGGATGATGTTGACGAGTTTCTGTGGTATGCCGTAGTGTCGAAGAAGTTTCCATAGTGTTCTCCTATCTACACTGTCAAACGCCTTCTCATAGTTAATGAAGTTGATGTACAGTGACGAGTTCCACTCAACTGATTGTTCAACGATGATCCGTAGTGTTGCGATTTGGTCCGTGCACGACCGATCCTTACGAAAACCAGCTTGTTGATCTCGAAGTTGAGCCTCCACTGAATCTTTCATTCTGTTCAACAATACTCTGTTGAAGACT
Organism: Schistosoma mekongi; assembly: GCA_034768735.1. Lineage (NCBI taxonomy): Eukaryota > Metazoa > Platyhelminthes > Trematoda > Strigeidida > Schistosomatidae > Schistosoma > Schistosoma mekongi. The sequence goes on along the minus strand of CM068308.1, from coordinate 37,908,292 downwards.
TTCCCTGGTACAGACAGTAGCGTGATCCCTCTGTAGTTGTCATATTTGCTCAAATCTCCTTTCTTTGGTATCTTGGTAAAATGTTCTTCTTTCAAGTCTGCAGGCACTTGTTTTTCCTCCCAGATCCTTTTGAATAAAACATGGAGTATCCTTGATGTTAGGTCGATGTCTGACTTGAGTGCTTCAGCTGGTATATTGTCAGGTCCTGCTGCTTTCCCACGTTTGATTTGTCTGATGGCCATCTTGATTTCTTCCATCGTTGGTGGAGTGACATCTATAGGGAGATCTGTAGGTGCTGCTACGACATCTGGTAGGTTCAGTGGAGCTGGCCTATTTAGAAGTTCCTCAAAGTGTTCTACCCACCTATTCTTTTGTTCTTGAATCTCAGTGAGTGTCTTGCCTTCTTTGTTCTTCACCGGTCGCTCTGGTTTACCATGTTTATCTGCCAGTTTCTTCGTTGTGTCGTATAGCTGTTTCATATTTCCTTCTCTTGCAGCCTTCTCCGCTGTCGTTGCAAGGCCTTCGATGTATTTCCGTTTGTCGGCTCTAATGCTCTTCTTTACCTGCTTATTTGCTTCTGAGTATTCAGCCTGAGCCTTGGTTTTCTCTGCTCTTGTTCGGCTGTTGTTGATTTCTATCTTCTTGTTCCTCCTTTGTTGAATTTTGCTCAATGTCTCAGTGGAGATCCATTCCTTATAATCGTGCTTCTTGCAGCCTAGAACTTCCTGACACGTTAGTGTTAGTGCTTCTTTGATTCCTATCCAGTTATCCTCCATAGTGGTTTCTTTTTCCTTCAGTAGATATTGTAAGGCTTGGAACCTGTTGTTGAGAGATATTTTGAATTCGTTGAGTTTGTCAGTGTCTCGGAGAAAGCCTGTATTGAACCGTTGTACTGCTGACACTCCAGTTGTCCACTGCTTCTTTAGCTTCAGTTTTATTTTAGAAACCACCAAGTGGTGGTCTGAAGCTATGTCAGCTCCTCTCCTGGTTCTTACATCTTCCATTGATCTTCTAAATTTTCTATTGATACATATATGATCGATTTGATTCTCTGTAGTATGATCTGGTGAGACCCATGTAGCCTTGTGTATGCGTTTGTGGGCGAATATTGTACTACCTATAACCAATTTGTTGAAGGCACATAGGTTTGTAAATCTTTCACCATTGTCATTTCTTTCTCCCAGTCCTTGTCGTCCCATGATTTCTTCATATCCAGTTTTGTCCATTCCGACTTTGGCGTTTAGGTCCCCCATCAGGATTGTCAGATCCTTTCCTCGACACTTTGCTATAATTGATTGCAGTCTATCGTAAAACTGATCTTTGTCTTCCTCGTTGCCGTCGTTGGTTGGTGCATAGCATTGGATAATATTCCTTGTAATCCCTTTCTTCATTGCTTTGAAAGATGCTTTGATGATCCTGGGTGCATGTGGTTCCCATCCCACAAGTGCATTACGTGCCTCCTTGGTCAGCATCAGAGCAACTCCTTGGGTGTGAGGAGCATTTTCCTATTCGTAGCCGGAGTATAGTAGCGTCTCTCCCGAAGCCAATGTTTTCTGTCCAGCTTGAGTCCAATGGGTTTCGCTGATTCCGAGTATTGTTAAGTTGTATCTCTTCATTTCTGCAGCTATTTGATCTGTCTTGTCGCTCTCCTACATTGTCTGGACATTCCATGTACCTATAAATTTTTTGTTCTAGTTGATAGAAGGAAGGCATCGGCCTCATGACTTCCGAAGAACCTCGGCTTTCAAAACCAGGCGTCATTATCCTACTTTCCACTCCCAGGGCAGAGTTTAAATGGTTTAGTTTGTTTATTCTAGTTAGTGCATTTTTAGCAAGCCTAACACTCATTTCCTGAGTTTGAGACGGTAGTAACCCTAGATGAACTACAGGCGGAAATAAACTAGTATGAAAACATAGACAATCCATTGTAGAACATATTTATCGATGATTTCATATACTTATATAACACAGTCTACATGAAAATTGTATGCTGTTTCATCATTAACAGTATTATGAAAATTAAATCAAAGAGTGATTCAACAGCTAAAGATAAGTAATTGAGAATAAAAATAACGTACAGAAGTTGGATGTAGAATATTGTGTTAAGAACAACTTATTAGATAAGGAGTGTTTAGCCCATGACACAATAAGCAGTCTATCATCCAACTTTCGAAAGCAGAGATCTAGCTTGGAATGACAGGTTGCTAAGGGCTTTATCGTACACCATCCTTCTGACTTTTAATGGACTTTGTAGATAATCTCATGTGGAGATGCATGCTGGAATTGTTCAAATGTTTATTAAAAGAACTGTAAATCGACGTATATTCACATATAGACAGTTTTACTGGATAATGTTTAAATATCAGCTGGCAAACAGAAGGCTTTTTGAAGTCAGCATAATATTTTCTCTACAAGTAAGTCAAATGACATATACACAGGTAGTATCACTAGAATTTACACTACAAACGACGTTGCTCATAGTCAATTACACCGATCTGTCTATGCAAATTGAATTATAGTGAGTACATATGAGTGAAAAATTCACTCAGCCTTGGTTAATTAATGCACAATCAGTTACAAACTGGTTAAGATGCTAGTAGTAGGATGATGATTGATTTTTATTCATTTTGATGTTTTTAATAAATTCGTAATCAGAACTCAAAACAAGTAAACTGTTGTTTCATAGTGTTGTATATGGGGAACTGATTAATTATTGCTCTATATCATGGACTATATGCAGTTAAAAAGGAAGCACTATACAGTTACTCTTCGTCTTTATATAGGATTCCCAGAGTAGAATCATATATTGTATATTTCAATTAGTTTAGATTGTGGCTTACTATTTAGGACAATTTGACTGAATGTTCCATTACCCCATAGTTCTTTCTCTGACTAACAGTAATCCAACTTTTCTTGAGACTTATTACTCTAGTACTGGCAAGGAGATCTGCTCAGGATACAGAGACCTCATTAGACACTGTTCAAATGTAATCCTTGATACTAAGAAATGAAGAACACAGGCACACTTTTATTAAGTGTAGCTCATATTTAAGATGATAAAGACGTCAGCAGTTTCATATGTAACAATAATATTAGTGAAATTTTCTTGGTTTGTGCTGATCAGTTAAAAATGGCTGCCGTTAAAGCTAAGCTATTAATTTTTATATATAGTGTTTATATCATATATTTAAGAGGGGATTCTAGGTTATTTAATTCTGTTGAACTGGAGAGTTTGTAGAATATAACGAATTTACTATATTCTACATGCATTATTACTTTTATCTATTTGAGATCAAGAAAACAGCAGCTTAATGGAGTTTAATCGTATTAGACTTAAGAAAATTACTCACCAAAGGAGATAAACGGATTCTCACAGTAAAGCTGATAGGTTAAATTTTAAAATAAAAATGACTGGATGTTGACTTAATGTCATGAAAATCAAATGTTTGAAGTGAAGCCTGTAAATCTTAGTACAAGGACGTGCATAATTTTGAAGTCGCTTAATAGGCCGAAAAAGTTGTCCGGTGATTCCTACTTTTTACCTATTGTTTAATCAATTCATTTCATTAAACTACAAAATCAAAAATCTTTATATCACCTTACAACAGCAAATACTTGTTGAACATATACTTACATTGCAATTATTTAGAAATTTATTATATAATTTCTTCCCAGTAGTCAGTAACTTCAGCCAGCCTACAATCACACAGGTTTTCTTCGAGTTTAGCTGTTATCGCTACTTTTTATATCCACCATATAAAAGATATATTTCCTGGTTTTCTAAAGGGTAGATAAAGAGGAAGATATATCAACAACCGGACCGTTTTTGTCTGTGTCATTTAATATATAGAACTGCAATAGCTTATTCTCATCTACGTGTCTATTGTTAATTCGATGTTACTATGTAAGATAAATTTTGAAACTTGCTACACTTATTTGTAATTTAAGCTGATGGTATAGTAAGTAGACTGTTAACTGATAAGTATCATCAATGGAAAAATCTAGCTAAGTGCTCACATGACTTGACTGGACTTCCTATTACTTTGATATCAGACAGTAGAGTAAATTTGCAGTAGAATACACTTTTCTTTAGCATAATTATATTCACAAAATATGAACCTTGAAGTAAACTGAATTAAATAAGTTGGATTGTGACTGCAAGTGGAATCCAGAACGTGCGTTTCGTCCTATTTGGGACTCATTAGCTGGATGTACCTGCATCCCAATGTTGATGACCACAGTGAGATTCGAACTCAGTCCGTTTCTTGTCGAACACCACCTCGTTCACCACTATACTACTGTGTCCAGACAGTCACACTTGTACAACGGGCACATTGGTATTAGGATAAACTTGTATATTCCTGTTGATCTGTTATAGACTGAAGCTAGTCAGTCATTAACATGCAAGTACATCCAGACGATGAGTCCCAAATAGGACGAAACGCGCGTCATGGATTCCACTTGCCAGTCAAAATCCAACTTATACTTGTGAAAAAATTCGGTATATCGAGACAATCTGCTCAGGATGCACATATAGCAACAATGACTGACCAGCTTCAGTCTATAACAAATCAACGGAATATACAGGTTCATCCTAAAACTGAATTACAGTTTTTTGTTATATAAACGATTTAGGATAATTCACATGCACATACATACATCAATGAACTTTGGATTTAACTATCGGATTTAGTTCTTCCCCTTATTCTGGGTCATATATAAGGTGTTTTGAGAGAGGTAACTGAAACATTTTCCATAAAGTTAAGAAATTAAGAGTACAAATAGAGTAAAGAAATTTTTCGTACGTAGCCCCTTATCATGCTCAACATTAAGATACACGTACTCTTACTTGGAAATACGAAGTTAATACCCATAAATTGATAGTGAGTAGATTATCAAAATAATTGTCAAATAATTATCAAATAGGAAAGTAGAATAGTTAGTTTACATGAAAACTGAGCAAAACTTAAAGAAGATTAGTTGATTGTCTCTAGGGCTTATGAATTATTAAAATGAAGAAACGTAAGAAATCAGTTAGTTACTCGATTTAATCACCTATAAACAAGAAAGATGTTAGCAAACTAATAAGTTATAGCATGTAAATCTTATGTCGAAAATAAGAATGATGAAAAATCTATTCAGTGTCATAGTGATTGTAACAAAATTAGATATTAAACTACGCCTCACCAAAGACAACCGCACTCGAGTAGAAATAAAAATGAGTTTATTTGTCTCAGATACAGTCGTAAGTGACTTTGAGCCGATTGGAACTAAGTGTTTTCAGTAAAGAAATCAAAATGGGATTTCACTTCCAGTGTGAATTAAATTAGCTTTGAAAAAAACCAATAAGTTAATGTTGGTTGTTAAGAGCGACTCAGTAAGAAGCCTCACGATAGATTCATGCAGTAGGTCATCTCTGATTTGTGATTAAAATTTAACATTTTGGAACATGTAATAAGATTTAGAATTTTGTAGTTCGGTGGATCAAAAGAATCACCAATTATTGTATTGTCAGTCTTTCTGTATCTAGAATTGTAATGATAGATGGTGTACGATCCACTGTTATGTAAAGTGAATTCGTTAGAATAAAAACCTCAAAATTCGACATTATATGCACTGGTCCTAAGGGATATGAGTCATAGAAATAGGTGACACCTAACGTAAAATCGATGTTGGTCAATATTCAGGACTAGATAAACATAATATTGACTACCACTCAGTGATCATTCAATCAAGATATTACATTTATACAGTAGGACATTGGTGACAGGACCAGCCTCCAAAGTTATCCTCATAGTCCATATATATTACAACTACTTTTATTCGTCCTTATATCAATTTTGTGAGCGTTACTTGTTATTTTACTAATCTATTCAGTTAGTATTCGTGATTACGTAACTTTTGATCTTGTTAGTTGTTATCATAAAAACTCTTCTCCATATGTTTTCGAGATTTCCTTTTACAATTTTCATACTAATCAATTCATAAATGCACTATAGCTGTGACTGCATGCTTACAGTCCTTCTCTAGTTATTATTTTCCTATTAATCCTTCATGATTTACGAGTGCAGTAATTCCAAACAATTATTAAAATGAAGAAACGTAAGAAATCAGTTAGTTACTCGATTTAATCACCTATAAACAAGAAAGATGTTAGCAAACTAATAAGTTATAGCATGTAAATCTTATGTCGAAAATAAGAATGATGAAAAATCTATTCAGTGTCATAGTGATTGTAACAAAATTAGATATTAAACTACGCCTCACCAAAGACAACCGCACTCGAGTAGAAATAAAAATGAGTTTATTTGTCTCAGATACAGTCGTAAGTGACTTTGAGCCGATTGGAACTAAGTGTTTTCAGTAAAGAAATCAAAATGGGATTTCACTTCCAGTGTGAATTAAATTAGCTTTGAAAAAAACCAATAAGTTAATGTTGGTTGTTAAGAGCGACTCAGTAAGAAGCCTCACGATAGATTCATGCAGTAGGTCATCTCTGATTTGTGATTAAAATTTAACATTTTGGAACATGTAATAAGATTTAGAATTTTGTAGTTCGGTGGATCAAAAGAATCACCAATTATTGTATTGTCAGTCTTTCTGTATCTAGAATTGTAATGATAGATGGTGTACGATCCACTGTTATGTAAAGTGAATTCGTTAGAATAAAAACCTCAAAATTCGACATTATATGCACTGGTCCTAAGGGATATGAGTCATAGAAATAGGTGACACCTAACGTAAAATCGATGTTGGTCAATATTCAGGACTAGATAAACATAATATTGACTACCACTCAGTGATCATTCAATCAAGATATTACATTTATACAGTAGGACATTGGTGACAGGACCAGCCTCCAAAGTTATCCTCATAGTCCATATATATTACAACTACTTTTATTCGTCCTTATATCAATTTTGTGAGCGTTACTTGTTATTTTACTAATCTATTCAGTTAGTATTCGTGATTACGTAACTTTTGATCTTGTTAGTTGTTATCATAAAAACTCTTCTCCATATGTTTTCGAGATTTCCTTTTACAATTTTCATACTAATCAATTCATAAATGCACTATAGCTGTGACTGCATGCTTACAGTCCTTCTCTAGTTATTATTTTCCTATTAATCCTTCATGATTTACGAGTGCAGTAATTCCAAACAATTATTAAAATTATAATTTAAGTTGGATTGTGACTGACAATCAAAGTCCACGACGAGTGTTTCACCTTATTCGGGACTCGTCGGCTAGATGTACCTGCATCCCATCGTTGATGTCCACACCGGGATTCAAACTCAGTCCATTTTGTGCCAAACGCCACAGCGTTCAACATTATTTGTTAGTTGGGTAATACAGAGGCTCAAGGGAAACTGTAGGATAAATGAGTTCATCCTATTCTGATACATTCGTTATAGTTTATTTAAGTTTATCATTGAAAAAATTGTATGAAATTAAATATCATTTACTTAACTTTATTATAAAATCTGCATAGAAACTTAATACTTGTGTAATGTAAGTTTTAGTCTTGTTCTACATTCATTTTTCTTACAATTTTGTTAAAATCAAAGAAAATTATTTATTCAACTTATTACACAAAGTGATTACGTCATACTTACCGTTACTAAACACTTATATTTTTACTATTTATCCATTCTTGTAAAATATCCATCATTCTGTAAAAGTTCATACTATTGTATGTAAAAGTGTATCATACAATTTAACTATAATAATCAGTTCACAAGTGACTAACTTCAAGATATTCTTGAAAATTTAACGAGATGTCGTGACTGGTGAAGTTCAGACTTGTCGGGAGTGAGACAGTTTTCATCAATGACAATCGATAAATGTCGCGCGATATATATATATATATATATATACATATATATATATCACAAATTGAGAGAAGCAGGAATTCTATCATTGGTTGCCGATCTAGTAGTTCGCAGGGTAAGGCTCTCGGCGTCAACCTGAAGCCCCTGGTGTGGAATCTGGGGGTATGAACTACTGAGGAGTTCCACACTAGAACGAAACAGCTGTCTGATGCTCCATGATTTACAATGGTACCCTGTCAACATCAATCTGTGATATATTTAGTCAACTTATATTTTTTCCATTTATCGATTCTTATAAAATATCTATCATTCTGTAATAGTTCATATTATTGTATATAAAAGTGTATTATCACTCAATCATAGATAAGTGGTTCATATTATATATTCAATTAGATTCTACTTAGTATTAAACAGTCACTATACATTATAGTACTTACTTTAATCATTGATGAAGAATAGTCAAGTTAGTGAAAATGTCATTCATATTTGTCTACTTTGAATATAAATTCAGTGTAAAATTTCAGTAAATATTTATTTGTTGTACTGTAACAGACCATTTTTTTTTTGTTTTCTGTAAAATTATTTTCTTAAGAGAATATAACCATGTTTAGTTTGTAATGAGATCAATTGTGAAGATGTATCAAATTACATCAATTCTAGTAGTATTGTTGAAAGTCAATAGAATAAAGATTGCAAATTATTGTAGAAAGTAGTTTAAGAGAAAACTATTTTATTTATAAGGATATTAATTGATGGCATTCATTACAGATTGATGATGGTAAGGAAGAGTTCCATACTAGAATGAAACAGATGACTGATGCACCTTGGTTCTCGAAGATACTCTATCAACATTAATCTCTGATGAATTTCAATCAACTGAAACTTAATATCGATCTCTATAAACCATTTCAATTCATTTATAATAATCAGCTGACCAATGACTAACTACAGAATGTTATAAAGTTCTAGTGAAAAGTCGCGACTGGTGTAGTTTAGCTATGTAGAGGGGGAAGGGAGGTGAGACTACTATCGCCAATGATAATCAGAAATCGTTGAACCATTTCACAAACTGATGAAAGTGAGCATTCTATCAATGGATGTCAGTCTACTGCTGCAGTTGATTAGATATTTGTCAACCTGAGGTCTCTGAGTCGAAATCTAAGTTTCGCACTTCTGAAAAGTTCCATAGTAATACGAAACCACTATTCAGTGCTCTTTGGTTTTCAGTAGTACATTACCGACACCAATCTATGACAAATTCAGTCAATCAATTTCCAAAAACCATCACAATTTAATAAGGATTTAATTTATTAATTTCATTACAACTAACGAGAGTATTTTTCTTGGCTAAAGTATGAGTTTACTTATAATATGATACAAAGCATTAAAATAAACCAGTTGTTTTAGAACTGTTTCAATAAAGTTCTAAGTAGCTATTAGTTGGTGGTTTTATGCATTACATGAATTATTGTCTACAATAACTTAAGTAATGAAATAACTGTTTATTTATTCAAAATGATAAGTTTTAGGTTACATGATTCATTAAAAATTATCAAATAGAATATCTTGTATATATGTTAATTAGAAACAATAAGATCATTATTATGATTTGAAGAGTTGGACAAGCGTTTTACCTTGGGAAAATACTCTCCAGCAGCACATAATCACAGTCTTCACAGAGATCGAACGCAGAATATTCATGGGTCGTTTAGTGTACTTAACCTTTAGATTACTTTAGATCTTGACCCATAGTTATTCACTGCTTACTAGCCTTCATTGGTTGACTTAATAATAATAATAGTAACTGCTGTTGCTCTATCATCATTTTTCAGTAAAAATTGATCACCTGCTAATTCAACATAAAAGTATTCTCCACTTCCTGTTCACCCTTTTTAAATTCGTTTGTAAAGTGATCATCTTATTGTGTTCAATCGTCTTTAAACTGTACATTTAACTGAAAACACTGACTATATAATTGTAATTGTATTGTCTAATTGTTAATGTCTAAAAATATGACATTTCTCAGTAACCAATTAATCAGTATCACTTGCTATGGCATTTGATTTTGAAAAAAATGACATCAATAAATAACAGATTCTACTACCTTGCTAATTTCTTCTTGTGTCCCTCATCTAGTGTTCTGCAATTTAATGGTGATTTACATCACACCCTGGCGTCAATTGATAAAACCATCTAGCAGTAATATTTACTAAATTGAAGACTATTTAAGTTTGAACTCTGAAAAATGAAGTTTAGATCACTATCCTAGTGATTTCATATTAGTTATAAGACCTTCATATTCTTATTCCCATCACATGTATAGCCTTTTACCCACACTACATATATTTGTTGAATAAACTAAAACCACTTAACTATCCAGTGTTACTTGATTTTAGTGAATAGAAAATCACATTTTACTCTTTTGTGGAAGACCTAGTTGACTTTTAGGTTATAATTGTCATTTTCAATTTATCCTACAAGGGATGACGCATATATATATATATATATATATATATATATATATATATATATAATAACTTGTGTACTATCACTATATGGAGGCGATCCGCTCAGGATACACATATGACAACAGAGACTGACCAGTTTCAGTCCATTACAAATCAATGGGAAAATACAAGCTTATCCTAATTACATATATGCTGGTTGTACAAATATGACTGTCTGGACACTGTAGCCTAATGGTAAACGCGGTGATGTTCGGCACAAAAAGGACTGGGTTCGAATCCCTGTAAGAACATCAAAATAAGAATCCAGGTACATCTAGCCGATGAGTCCTAAATAAGACGTAACATGCGTCCTGAATTCCGCTTGTCGGTCACAATTTAACTTAGATGTAACAAAGATATACTGAGAAGCCAAATTCTTGTTGGATTGACAATGAAATTAAATATTATTCACTGACAGAGTTATGTTTCAACTTACAATGTAGTAAGAAACAAGAAACCATTACACAAAAATAATAATATGCATCAATATAGAAAGTGAAATATAACATGGCAATAAATCTTACTAATATAGGTATAATGACTTTACACTATATCACTACAATCCTTAGAGGGCATTTAGGTTTGAAACTCAGTTACACTTCATGCATTCAAACTGTATGAGATAAATCATCGGTATTTCTTTTCAGTCACTTAGATACAACTTCATGGTACTATATTTTTACTGATTAACCAATTATATATTGGAATCGAACTAGTCATTATGACGATTACATTTCATGATGCCGTTATTCTTCCGTTAGTGATCATTGAATATCAAATTACACTTGTTGATCAATTCACCTACACTGTAGATTCATCTACTAGTTTATCTCTGAATCAATCTAATCATACATGAAATCATTATATAATCGATTAATGATTTATTTTGTTATTACCAGAACATAACTAAACATTATAACAATTCAACATGTTCAATTATATAATGTCATTATTTATTTCTTCCTATCATATTCTAACTGTAGACAAATATTTCATGATTACAATGTTCTACTGTTGATAACCTTTCAAAAGTAGTTATTGCGTCATAGTTGGTTACTTTTCTTTCGCACTTTCACAGTTTATTTGTACATAGGCGTATATACAAACTGAACTAAATGTATCATAATCTAGTTAGTTATTTTACATTATTACTTAGTACTGTATTAATTAACTGTAAAGTAAGTGATAAAATCATCACGAGACAAGCATTAACATGGAATCCTGTTGGGAAACGGAAAAGAGGAAGGCCAAAGAACACGCTGCGTCGAGAATTGGAAGCAGACATTAAAAGGACAAACAGCAACTGGAAACAGTTGGAAAGGATTGCTCAGGACAGAGTTGAATGAAGAACCCTGGTGAGCGGCCTATGCTCCTCAGTGAGGAGTAACGGGCATAAGTAAGTAAGTGATAAAATACACTACGGTAGATTTTTCTTACTGACAAACTTTTTCATCTCTTCTCGATTTTTTAATCAAACAATTTTAATAAAGAGAAGAAACGACAAAGAAGTACGGAAAAGAAAATTTTTTATTTACATATTCAAATCATGTATAAGATGGGATTTCTTATTTTTTTCTGTTGATGGTACTAGCAAATTTGTCTTTTTCTCCCCGTATTTATGATCTGTTTACAAATTATGCATGTATAAAGTCCTAATGTGAATATCACCATGTAGAATCAGCTAATAGATTCAGCTGACGAAGCTTAGGTGGGACGAAATGAATTATTGATCTGTTCATTAAATTATGCATTTAATAAAACAATTACGTTAAACAGAAGAAAAGTCTATATAGTTGAAGGATTCTTACATTGTTTTGCGTACACCTTAACAATATGCTTATGAAGATTTCTGACCTAGATAAGGAAGTTGTAGAGGACAATTTTTATAAACTTCTAATTGCTTTGCATCTAAAGGATTCTGCTCAGGAAATTCAACAGTGATAAAAATATAACATATAGTTAACAGAGTAGCTCAGGGATTTGGAATGTGAATGGTAATAAAAGATTAACCACACATTTAATCAAATTTGTGGGTTATCAGTTTGACGTATCAAGATCCATGTGAGGATAGATCCTATTATTTATCATTTCACATGTGAATTCATCGTCTGCTGAAGTACAGCATTTAGATGATTAACATTTAAATTTCTTAGTGGTCTTGAATTATCCTGTTGTTGATATTCAGGACTGAACACTCATTAATCTTTGATTCAGGTGATAACGACTCATTACTAAAAACAGGCTTCGATAAAGGATCTATGTCGATTGAATGATTTAATTACGAAGTTTCAATTATCTTTTAATAACAGTATCCTTCTAGAAAAACTTTAAACAGAATTGAACTATTAGAATTACCTCTAAGAATAAAGCAGATAAATAGTTAAATAAATGAATATAAATAAAATTTCTAAAGTATTTGAACATCTCTCTTATCTAAAGTTAAATGGATAGATGATTGATAACATTCTATTCAAAATATGAAGTAACTGGTAAATAAAAACTTATGTTTATGATAGGACCTAGAAAATCTGTCTTTATATTATTGACCCTGTTCTGTACTGATTTATCTATTTCCATTTAGTTACTAAGTGTTGTGATTGGTTATAGAATTTAATGAACATTTAAATGAAACTTAATTAGAATAAGCTTGTATTTTTCCGTTGATTTGTAATGGACTGAAACTGGTCAGTCTCTGTTGCACGAATCGGACTGAGTTCGAATCCCAGTGTGAACATCAACATTGGGATGCAGGTACATCCAGCCGATGAGTTTCAAATAGGACGGAAAGCGCGTCCTGGATTCCGCTTGCCAGTCAAAACTTAAATATATAAAATGAAATTTGTTTTTTTGTATGAGTATTTGTATTTATTTACTTAGGTGATTAAATTTCTTGATATTCCATTGTATTTTATTATTACTATTCATTGTTGATAACTTGGAAGCAATGTAATCATCTTAAGTGATGTTAACAGTATACTATAACTCGTGAATTAGATATTTGTGAGTTTTCTATTGAATTTTAGGCATAACTTTATAGTAACTTCATCAATTAACTAAATTTTTCTATTAGCTATCATCTTGTTTTCGTTAACAAATTACTGATTACTTTGATATCAGCTGAAAAGCAGTTGAAAATCAAATCGTACAGGATATCTATGCCACTCACTAAACCAACAACCATGAACATTATATCTCCAGTTCATTGGGCTTAGTTTATATAGGAAAAAGCTTCAATTTCTACACTTATCTGTTATGGTGAATAAGTTACAGACATATTCTTGACGTTAAGAGTTTTACATAGTAAATAGTTTAGGGCAATTCATTGTAAAGATTATCTCCAGAGTGTGGATAAAGAAAGGTAGTATTTAAATGAATGACATACACAAGGCATCATTAATGGTACCTACTGCAGATAATGGATAAAATGAACAATGTTAATTTCCTGATTACATACATTAAATTCCACTGGAATCCATTCAATCAATCAATCAATACATGTTACCCCAAGTTGAGCATAGACCGCCCACCAGCATTCTCCAACCAACTCTGTCCTGGGTTCTCCTTTCCAGCTCTTCCCAAGTGCTGTTCATTCTCTTCATATCTGTTTCCAATTCCCGACGCAATGTGTTCTTGGGTCTTCCTCTGTTTCTGTGGCCTTTAGGATTGCAAGTTAATGCTTGTCTTGTGACACAGTTTGATGGTTTCCTCAATGTGTGTCCAATCCACCTCCAGCGTCTTTTTCTAATCTCTTCCTCGGCTGGAAGTTGGTTAGTTCTCTGCCACGGAAGGTTGTTGTTGATGGTATCTGGCCAACGAATCCGAAGATTCTTACACAGACAGTTGTTTATAAATACTTGTATCTTCTGAAGGATACTTTTCGTAGTTCTCCAAGTTTCAGCTCCATACGACATAACTGTTTTTACATTTGTATTGAATATTTTGACTTTAATATTGACTGAAAGTTGGTTTGAGTTCCAGATATTTTTCAGTCTTGGAAATGCTGCCCTTGCCTTACCAATCCGCGCCTTCACATCCGCATCAGACCCTCCTTGTTTGTCGATGACGCTGCCCAAATATGTTAAGGTTTCCAGGTCTTCCAGAATTTCTCCGTCAAGTGTACTGGAATCTATTAGTGTTATATAATATTACTATCAATAAGCCAACACAAAATTGATGCTATTCAGAAGAACAAATGGCATAAGGAAATTGATAGGAATTAATCAGTTCAAAAAGTATTACTTATTAAAAATAGGAAAGTAATAAGGGGGAAAATGTATATGTAAATTCATTTATTCCCAAAAAACAACATTATAAAGGTGATTAAATTGAGGAAAGAGATCAGTATATTGGATCTTGTAGTATGATATAATCATCATGATAGTGTTCATAAACACTCCTTATTTACTATAATATTTAAAATATATTCACATACTGGTTAAGTAGTCGGCAGGAAACCTCGAACTTAGGTTTCGTGCTATTTAGAACCAGTCAGCAAGGCCCATCTGGAATATTTGAGGAAATTCTTATCTTCTAAAAGATCAGATTATGTATCACGCTAGTTTTATCGTTTACAACCGATACCACTGAAATTCTCTGGCCTTTAGTATGACCAAGATGCATATATTTATTGTTTATTGTGTGGTGGTCAGTTTGATGTTTGTCACGTCATGCATGCAATTACCTTGCAATCTACTTATTGAATACTGTCAATGAGAGAAGTAGTACTAAACCTAGATCTTTATAGTTAAATGTAAATATTAAATAAAAACTGTTTATGAACTTTTTATAGGTACTTTTGGGTTGTTCCAAGGTAATGAGCTCTATTTATTGGCCGTATTATGGATGTGCACTACTGATGAGTCTCATACTAGAACGAAACAAATATTTAGAACTTTCTAGTTTTCATTGCTTGACTAGTCTAAACCGATTCTTGGTATCATATTCAAAAAGCTAATCTAATATGTGAATATAAATAAAATTACAAAGTCGAGAAATAATCTTAAATTGAAAATGCTAACGATAGGGTCATAAAATCCCCAGTCCAATACAACTTGACTCTGTATACACTTTAATAATATTCGCATTATATCAGTTTACTAAAAATGTGTCTGGTGATTGTACTAATTCTAATTCTACATATTTCCTAATACATAGGAAGTCTTATATTAAAATGCATTCTTATCATTCTTATTCTAATGTAACATTATTCAAATGTAAAGATTAGTGATTACATCATTATTCTTAAGAAAACGATTGGAAACTGAATGACTTTATTTTGTTTTATTACAATGATAACCATTATCCAGTTGTATGTTTATATCTAATGTAAAGTTAAATCTACTTAAGATATAAAAATATGAATTAACAATGACCTCACAATTTTTTAATTTTAAATTAAAAGAAAAAAATAACGTAAATGAGAAAAGAAGAACATTTAGAAGAAACAAAAGAATGAGACTAAATTTTCAGTAATGATTATGACCAGTGGATTTGATGACTGTGTACTTATACACAAACCTTAGATGATAATCATTGTAAGTGACCATTTAAAGTGAGTAACAGTTTGTAAGGTAGACTTAAAGACAAATAAAATAAATAAATTAAGTAAAATATAATTTTAAATCAGTAAAATAGGGAAAATTTTAACTGAATCTATTAATAGAGAAGAAATTAATCAATATTAGAAATGATGAAAGCTGAGTTCGATTTCGATAACATGTTGAGTAAGTTCTAAACAATGATTACAGTTGATTCCTTCATGAAAATTCAGAACAAGTATAGTATAAATAATTTAATAGAACATACTGTCATGAATAATTATTGAGTTGTGGTAAATTAATGTTAATATCTCACTTATGTAGTAACTTCTCAAATAGATCACTTGTGACATAATGGACCATTAAACTCGGCGACACTGGTTTCATTCTTAGGGTGACTACCAATTCTTCTCTGATTTTATCTAGGCTTAATAAGTGTTGACAGACACGAAATCTAGACTACAAAGGGTCACCTTCAACAGGTTAACATAAAAAATCACTATATTATTTTCAGTGCATAACATGCATTTTAAACTCGCCTCTTGGTGATGAGTATCTCCAGACATATAAGATAATGGTAGTTCATTTATTGTCGACATAATACGAAAATAACATTTTCTTAAATTCAAAAAAAAAGATTATAATTGAGTGTTGTAGAGAATATCGACTGTCAATTTGATATCATGAATTGGTCCTATACTAAGACGAAACAGCTGTCCAATGCTACCAGGTGATCAATGGTTGTCTAATTCAGACCATTTGGTGATAATAATATGACTATAGATCTGTTGAATATGTTATTGATATTAAAAAGAGATATATGTACAGTAAGATGTGAGCTTGAACGATGATCGATTATCAAAGAATGGAAACATAAATATCGCAAATAAAAGCTACATCAAAATGTAGCGCAGAGATCAAACAGTTTCATCACAACTTGATTTGTAGAATTCGATTAGCAAAAAAAGGACTAGACAAACATGAGTCTGGTTACTATTCGGTAGTAGCTCCAAGTAAGTATCTTAAACCTACAATCAGTTATTTGTGGCTGTAGTAGCTAAGTGATAGTGCTTCGAAATATGAGTTGGGTTCGAGTCCGTCAGGTACACCTAACTAAGCATAAAACGTAGATCAAGTAAGGTATAATTAAAATTGCAACATACAACTTTAAATACACTAAAATGAATCCACTTATATAGTAGTGAAATAGATCAATCACATTGCAGCGTAAATAACATAACTATGCTTGTATGGTTTTTGACATGTTTGATTAGAACATATGATTTTCATAGTATGAATTCGTGGTTTGTGTATTTATGTATAAAAGTATCTCATACGTTTGTAGATGGTATACGTATTGTTACTTCTGAATAAACAGACTGTACTTCGGATCACGTCCAACTATTCATCGCATGTAATTACAATTGATAACTAATATTGTCTATTATTAAAAGGTTAACCAAAATGTGTTCGTCACCGCATAACATTGGCGTTGGAAAAATAAGAAGTATGATCGGTACCTATGCAATCTCATCCGACGTTAATTCAAGCATAAAGCACTTAGTGTGAACTATTAATTGCATCAACTAACTTTAAATTATACATTTAAAGATCCCTTCTCGTTCTAGTAATAGAAGGTGGTTTAGGTAGTCGTCGACAGAAAACCTTGAATTTATGCCCCTGCTTATTCTAACCCGGACCACCACGACCACTACTTTTTATTTCAACATAGTGCCTATGATGTCAAGTCACTTAGATTGGAAGTCACATCCCCACTAGATTGATAAAATTTAACTAGCACTATGACTTGAGGAACATCAAATTAGTCTCTACACAATGATCAAGCAATGCATTATGATAATACCTGTTAAAAGAAAAAGCGATGATATCCTCTACATTTGTTCAGAATTTCTAATTTTTTGGTTGAAAATACACTACACAAACTTTATAAACTTTATCGCTTACAGAAGTCAGAAAAGATGGTTCCCTATAAGCAAGTTATAGGTGCGAAACTGAACGCTATTATGAATTGACTCAGATGAGTGAAAAGAAAATGATATTGTATATTATTCATGCAAATGTTTTAATCATAGTCGGTTTTTAGTCATTTTGTCTTCGAAGTTATGCTTATTCTCTGTATTCTTGAACCTACCTCCTACATTCATGAATATTTTGTTCAAAATAAATCATTATGTTCTTGCTTTATAATTGGTTAGTTTGAGGACTAAGCATTCTATTGTCACAAAACGAAAATGACGAAGTTGAATTGTTGACTCATTCATAAATATCACAGATTTAAAGTATTTATTAAAGAATAGAAGATATAGGCAATGATTTACATTTACTTCGTGATACATACTTAGTCTATTATTCTTTGGTTAGCTATACTTAATGATAACCATTCTTTATAATTTGTATAGTCTTATATTTTTAAGAGATCCTGTCAGTTATTAGAGTTTCGACTGTAAGACTATACTGGCTCCATACTTCTATTAAATGCTATAAGTATTTTGGTAGATGGCAATAATTGTTAGGGAGTCGTGGCACTGAACTTACAGCACATTCTAGGTGTACACCAACTAGGTGTACAAGAGACGATTTTAGTTATTTTTCATATGGTAGTCTGGATGGCTTAGTTGCACAGTTAAATGTAATGAAGTCACTAATTTTAGTTAACGCACTGTGGCCGAAATCTTCGTGAGCTGCAAACCTTCTCTATTATTATCAGTAATGATTTACTATTCAACCTGCATTGTAAACTAAAATAAATCATTTAAAATGTTGTGGTTTTGTGAAGACAAGTATTAAATTTAGTTGCATGTATTTGTCACAGACTGATGTCAGCTGGGTACCACTGAAAATAAAATGAAGCATTAAACAGATGTTTCGTCCTGTCACAAGATACTTCATTAAAACGCAACCCCAATTTCTTAATGGGATCCAACTCAATGTCTTCAGGATTCATAGAGAATGCATAACCGTTTGGACTATTAAGTCTCCTGGAATTCAATAAGAGAATTTCTACTTCCACCAGTTTACGAAGTAGCATGATGGTCATTTATTGTTTTTAGTGATAAGTGTCGCATTCTCGATATGTCTGAATTCTACCAATCACACCTTTTCACTAGAACTTTGAGATCATTATGAACAAGTAAACTTAATGTCTGTCTTTTTGAAACCACTTTGATTTGATTACAGTAATTAGCTTACCAGTAATTAACATCAGGGTATTTTTAAAGTTTTTTGTGGGAAGTCTTGACTGGTGGAGTTCAGAAATGTCACTTATCACTAATGACAATGATTGACCGTCGCGCCACATCGCATACTAGTGGAAATGAAAAATCTGTTATTGTATTTTAGCTGAGACAGCTATTACCAGTGACAATGGGTAATCATTACATTATATCACAAACTGTTGGAAATGAAAATTCTACCACTGGAAGCCTGGCCGCTCAGAAGTAAAGATGATTCAGCTTTTATGATGAGAACTAAAGGTCATAGTTTAAATTTCACTACGGAATCAAGAGTGAGCTTTGATGAGAAGTTCCAGGATTGGACAAAACATCTATCAAATGTTATTTTTTTAGGGCTACAATAGTACTCAACTAACATCAATCTATGACAAATACATACAACTTAACTGATATTATTTGACTGAATATATGACAGATTGATATTGGCAAAGTGCCATTCAAAACCAGGGAGCACTGGACAGCTGTTTTGTCTTAGTGTGGAACTCCTCAGCAGTGCACACCCCAGACACCTCACCAGGGGCTTCAGGTTGATGGGTTGGCATCCAATGGTAGAATTCCCACTTTTGTCAATTTGTGATATATAATATAATATATAACTAATCTCAATTTAAAGTAGAAAATTCAATCTTTCACATTAAACTTATTATCATACCTAGTGATTTATTTATTTTTTTTTTAAAGAAAACAACCAAATATTTTTTTTATGTCAAATTCATTTGCCAAATAATTTCCATTAATTGATTAGTTGAATTAAATGGAACTAAGATAAAATAAAAACAACACTAAATTACATTGTTCACAGGGAAAAAAAATAAAAACAAACAGTATTATTTCCATTGGTTTTCCCATTTTTTTTTTATTTTTAAACATTTTTTTTCAATGATGATCTTCTACGTTTAGGTAAAATACGCAGTTGATAAGAAAATAAAATTAAAAATTACATAAAACACTGATCATTGAAAATAAAGGAGGTGGAGGGGGGGGGCTAAAATCAATACACAGTTAATAGAATGATAATGAAAAAGAATATAAAATAACTATTTGTGTAGATTAAGATGAATTCATTCTATTTTTTTGTTGATTTCTTCATGTTATTTGCATACAACTAGAAATAATACTTGACAGAATTAATATTTAAAATAAAGTTTAACATATTTATGAGAATGATTAAAATCTCAATAACCCACTAGCATAATACACATGTAAACATAATTGAAATGTTAGTTAATATATTGGAAATATCTATCTAATATAGAAAAAAGCATCAGAACACAGGAACTATATAGTAATAAAAGTTCAAGTGATTATATAATATGAAAAATGAAAACAAAAAAATGAAATGGTTGGTAACACTTGAAAATGATGTAATTTAAGCTTAGTCACTATAATCAAATAATTAAATGAATTAGATTTAATAATGTAAACAGTAATGTAACAAAATGAATTTGATTTGAAGCTAATAGGTAATAATGTAAGACTGAATAAATTTTGAAAAAGAACAATAATTACAATAAAGTAATAAAATAGAAATTAGATTACTAAGTTAATGATAGATGACTGCTTCCTTATGCAAACAGAAGTTTAGTTTGAAAAGTCTAATAGTAATAATTTTAACAATTTGGGAAGTCATAAAGTTTTTGTCAATTGTATACTTTAAATGGCAACAAAATATCAGTCCGGTGTCCTATATCAATAAGATGTTTAGCGAGGTTTTATTTCATTAAATCATAGATCTTTTGATACATTTTCACGAAATCGTAGGAAGGTACTTCTTTCTGTTCTGCCGATGTAACTGCTTTTTCAGGTACACGTAAACTTATACTGACAATTGGTGATAACATATGTAAGGTACTTGTCGATTTTAGATTTTTCCCTGGAACATAATATTCTTTGCGATGTAACTAACATAGCAGCTTAATGCATTTTTATCAGTACTGTAGTGAGTTTTCTTCTGGTTATTTTTGCAACATCGTCGTCTTTAAAGCCGAGGTGGATGAAAACAGGCTGTTTTGGATTGTCATTTCGTTAGATATCAGGGTTTTAGTTTTGCTAAACTTATCATTGAATACCTTTGGATACCCACTTTTTCTTAGGAAAATGTTTGATGTCCATAACTTCTACATCTATTTTATCTTAAGTAAATATCTTTTCTGCTCCGAAAAGTATCGTTTACTCCAGTACTTTAGGTAAAGGATTAGATCTAGCCTCTACATAATTGGAATATCCTTGAAATTTACATAACAAAATTTAAATTTTGCCTGCATATGCTGTACTAAATTTTGATTTAGACTTCTTCATAATCAAATGATCGTACATTTTCCCTTCCCTATATGTTGATATAAAGCGATTCGATTTCTAGGTGCATGGCTACTGCTACTACATGTGGATAACGTTCAAGTGATGGATGATAGCAGCTAACTGAATTATAATCACTGGCTGTTAAAAAAAGCCATCATCCAGCAGAAAAAATTATATATCAATGTAAAGTCATGAAAAACCACTTGCAGATAATTATTTCTTCACTCACTTTGTGTTCTAATATAATCACATTGACAAGTTTTTTACCTTATCAGTACTCTGGATCGACTCTTCACAAGTTGACGTTGGTAGGGTACCATTTTAAACCAGGAAGTATCAGACAGCTATTTCTTCTTGGTATTTGACTTCCCAGCAGTGCACAACTTAGACTCCACCTCATGGGATCTAGGTTGGCGAACGCCTAACTCTCTAAACCACTGGGCCAGGATCCATTAATGAGATTCCCACTTCCAGTAATTTGTAACATCATGCGACGATAATCGATTGCTATCAGTTCTAACTATCTCACTCTAGAATGCGCACTTCTAAGCAGTCCCATACTAGAACGAAAAAGCTATCAAGTGATCTGTGGTTTTCAATAGTACCCTACTGCCATCAATCTATGATGAATTCTATCAACTAAAACTTAATACTAATCTTCACAATCCTGTGAATCATTATTTATGAGTGATAATCGGTCAATACAGTTAATAGGTTTTGGAGTAACATGAATCACTTATCAGTTATAATCTGAAACTAATAGATATGATATGCCGTCAGAATCAAAAGGTTCAATGAATATAATGTTATCCAGCCTTAGAACGATGATCTTATTCAACCGATTAGATTTCAATCAAATAGCATGAATCAAAAGTAAGATTACTAAAAGCAACTGACAGACATGAAGTCATAAACTTGATCAACATTGTCTAACATCTTGTTGACGGTGGTGTATTGCATAACATTTGAACATGGGTCACCTAGTTTTATTTTTCAGGACTTTAGTGAGGTGGTAATTTGGTCACAATGGACCTTCCAAATTAATGATATAATAATTACAGTAGTTGCCTTCAATCACTTTATAAAGATGATATTAACATTTTACTGATGTTTAGATAAAAAACCCAGACATTTGTACAATAAACTGCCATGTTACAGATACTAAAACCAATTGTAATTGTCACTTCTAAGAAATTGTTATTAGTTCCATACAATTTCAGGTTTATTACTAACTTTGAAATTAATGATTATCATATAAATCATATTAGTTGAAATAATTTGAAATAAACAATGAGATATACACCTATAGAGTCATAAAATCTTAAGAGATATAACTCAAATTAAATACCAATCATAAAAGGCATATTTCTTATGAACAACATCATCATAACTGTCCATATTCCATCTATCTATTTATCTATCTAACCTTTTTTTCTTTCTACCTACCTATCTACATATCATTGATATTACTGCAATTATTATCAGATATTCAATCAAAAGGCATACAAAACTGTCATATTTAAAATAGCAGATAACTGCTTGAGTCTAGTGACTTGTTTTTTCCATCCATCCAACTCTTTGATGTTTTTATTATACTATTTATTGCTTAGCTTATTTATATATTTATATTTATAGAAAATCATACTACTATAATTATACTTCACTCAACTTTAAGGTGATGTACATAAAATTTAGTAGGTGTACATTACTTGATATCTATTTGTATTACTAATATAACTTCATATAGCCTTTATTATCTTTTCATTTGTTTATAATCACTATTAGTGATGCATAAAACTCTTTAGATAACCAGTACACAGTCATAAAACTATTATTACTAGTTATTCAGGATACACATTTAGTATTCATTTTAACGTAAATCTATTGAGAAGATAATTAAAAAAACGTTAGATTGAAACATTCAACTCAACTATATATAGTAATCTAATATACTTTTATATTTTAAGCTATAGGTTCTGAATATCTTCTGTTGGAGTAATTCAATGAAGATATCAAGTAGTAACATCATTGAAAAAATTACCGAAAGATGTTTAACTTAAGTTGAGTTTATAAAATGTAGCTAGTTACTTAGATGTAACCGGTACATGTATTGTTAATTATAATTAAACAATGAATTAGTGGATAAGATGGTGAAATTTTAAAATTATTTAATAAGAAAATGACTTCAAACTTATTGTATTCATCTGAAGTCACTGATATTAATAGGCTTGAAATAGATGTTTATGACTTTAGATTTAGGTGATATTAAGTTATTCACTTGGCTAATGAGTTGTAAATTAAAACTACAAGCGTAGTTCATATTCCGCTGTTAGCCAATATAATAAATATAATAAAACGTTTGATTAAAGATTATATTACGATAATCTCTGTACGGTAGATATACACCAAATTAGATAGGGTGAAACTAAACTTTACTGCCGCGTAAACGACCGTGAAACAGTTTTCAGCATAGCAGAAAGCAGTTGTAAGGAAAACTGTAACATAACCAACGATGTTTTGCTTCTAAACTTCAGTTGCTTTGTCCATAAATTTCATATGACGAACAACCACATGATGAATATACTCCAATCACTGCAAAGACTGATAGTTTTGTCGATGGTCCGTATTAACAGTGGTCACTAGTGTAACGTACATTCAAATAATTGAAATTAAAGCTTTGCCATTCCATCCATGCAATACTGGAGAAGTCCCTTACCTGTTGTTTTAAAATAAATCCTAAAAATCTGATAGTTAAATTAAAGTAATCTGCACTTACTCATTCCGTTCATACTTTCCTTCCAATTTTATATTTACTTTTTGTGATAACTGTTTCAACTACTTCAACAACCTTACGTTACTATGATACCAACTGAATTCGGTAGTTAGGTTTAATCAAACCTATTAATTAAAGATCTGAATATCTTCAACAGTAAATTATAAGTCTTAATTAATTTTTATGTCCCAAAGCTCTAGGGCGAAGTCGTGACTGGTGGAGTTCAAATTTGCCAGGTGTGAGACAGTTGTCACCAATGACAATCGATGATCCTCGCGCTATATATCACAAATTAATGGAAGTGGGAATTCTACTAATGAATGACGACCCAGTGGTGCGGATGGCTAGACGTTCGCCGTCAACTTGAAGCCCCTGATGTGGAATCTTTGGTGAGCACTATTGAGGAGTTCTACACTAGAATAAAACAGCTGTCCAATTCTTCTTGGTTTTCAATGGTACACTGCCATCATCAATCTGTGACATTCAATGAAATAATTATTTTTATATTTTCAGTGGATGTTGAAAATCTACATTCACATCTTAATTCTCATACTATTACTATGTTGATAGAAATCTATTATAAAAAAATGACAGAAGGTGAAAAAATCATGGGAGGAGGGAGGGTAGTATACTATCAAGGTTATATCTTTGTTACTTAAAAAGACATTTTCAAGAACACTAGTTACATAAAACATACAACATATGCATAGCCAATAAGATACTTAAGAAAAATACACATTGTATGATTGTCTGAATTTATGAGAATTTATTTTAGGAATTCATTATGTTGTCTAGATAAATTTAATGTACTTGTTAAACTTTTCATGTTTTATGTATGATGTAATAAACAATTTAATACATACATACTTTTAAATACATTCTGTTCTCGTGTATCAACCCAAAATATGCATTCCTTTACTGAATGTGTTTCAAAACAAAACTAATATAAAACTTAGAAGTAAAAATACTAATTCATTGAAATTCATTATACTTCTAAGGATTATCTTCTAGAAAAAATAAAATTTGAAATATACTAATCATAAAACTCTCTTGTATCTGTCCGATGGAACTGAAAAACTATAAAAAAAAATCAGGTGTAAAATTAAAAAGTGATATATTTGACTATTAGTCTAACAAATGAAGAAATCTTATCTGAGAATAACTGGTATAAATACTTTATTTTATGAATGATGAAAAGAAGCAATGTTAAAAAAGGTAACATGCTAAACATGACATGTCTGAATTCTGGATCTAAACTCTGTAGAGGTAATAAATGTATATTGCTGAAGAATCTTTGACTTTGACGAAATAACTGTCTAATGATCCCTAGTTTTCAATAGTTTTTCAGCAAAAATATTACTGCCTTAATAATGGATTATTTTTAACAAACCTTTCAACCATGTAATGTTCATAGAAGAAAATAGTTAATTGAACAGCACGATGATTTTCTTTAAATACTCACTTGTAAGGTTATAGATAAGTTCCATCATATTGTATTCCTCCTGATATCCTTAAATGAGAGTAGTTTATTCTATGCATTCTAATATTTGAAACAATAAATTGGGTTTGTCACATTATTAATACCGTTATCAAGTAAATAGGATCATAGTATCATATTAAATCTATTGAAGTTGAGAATTACTCACCTCACAAAGTACTTCTAGACAAATTAGTTGTTAATTTTGAGCTTATTATTGAAGTGTACAGTAGATTAGTTTAAAGTTTGATACATACACCTTGAAAACCTATGCATCATTGTGTTAGTACCCTCGATGAAATCGGTGATAATGAAACACAGGAAAATGATACATATAACAGGGGAATATATTATGTGGATTAATTAGAACTCTACAAAATCCCGAGTACAGTGATGTAAATAAAAGGCGGGGATTTAAAAAAAATTAAAAAAACTATAGAACTATGCAACGACAAGATGAAAAATAATAACCTAATGTTCAAACCAGATATTATAACCGAAAGTATATGGTGGAACACTTTACAAAATATACTTATGATGGGCGAAGAATTTACACTTTAGCTTAATAATGGATAACTTCAGTCCTACAGACAGTCACTGATTGCTCAATCATGTCGCTTGTGACTATGATAACGTGAATTAGGTGTATGATTCCTATCAAGGTACTAAATAGACTTTATTAATAAAATCCAACTGATATAAAACTTAGGGTAACAGATTCTTATCACATAAAACGTAACATCAACAAAATGGTACATATGACGTTGAGTAGCTTAGATAACTGAATATATTGCAGACCAATCAACAGAATTCAATCAGCACTGAGGACATGATAAATATAAAACTCGGCATTTAAAGTAATTTTTTCGTTACAGATATCTGAATTTCATAGGATGTTCTCAGCTATCTCCTTGTGTGAACATCAACATTAGGATGCAGGTACATCTAGCCAACGAATCCCAAATAGGATATAACTTGCGTCCTGAATTCCACGTGCCAGTCACAATACAACTCAAATAACAAATGTCGTGTAAATTTGCTGGAAATAAAGTAGAAATGATCACGTTTTACAGAATGATATTATCTGAGATGCTACAAATGTTTGTTAAAAGTGTTGTATCGAGTACTTTTAGCTATTTTTTACTGATCTAATGGGTAAACACTGTTTATCAGAGGGTCATTTTAAATTTAGATTTCAAGTCCTAAATTCTATTATATTTGTGTTTAACATATGAAATGAGGTAATGTGATACAATGACATGTACAAAACAAGCTGTTATGGACAGCTTTATACGCTCACAATGTTTAGCAGAGTTCCTAAAACAAGGCGTATTACTGTTACTTTGTAGCAAAGCACCGGTAGTCACAAATTATCGAATCAATTCCTCGTGCAAGTGAAATCCCTAAGGTTGAAATGCATCTGGTTAAACATTTAGTAACTATGATATCTGTATTGTTTCCACAGACCCATTAACGTTTGTTATGTGTTTTCCTCTCTGAACTGATACAATCTTATTATAGTCCAATTATCCTGAAACTTGTAAATAGCTCCTCTCGTCCAAATTGGTCTTCATTGTAATCCTTATTTCCCATTAATAATTGATCCGTTGTGTGATATATCAAAGCCATTGCTTTTACCAAATAAATGACTTAGTTTTAGCTTTTATTCGTCAGTGTTCGTTCCTTTTTATCCAAACTTCTTAAGAAGGGTTTGACCACTTAGATATCATGACAACTAATCCTCATTTTCGAGTCTATCGCGTTGTAGACACAACACGAATTCCATTAGCTCTTTTCCCTGGGTCGTCTCAAGCACTCACTCACTGAATGAATGAAAACATGATTGAAAACTCTCTGCTTCGTGTAATTAGCAAGTGCAACTAATATTCTTCAACAGGACCTGCACTATACTCTGAATAAATCTTAACACTGCCTTTAGATAGTAAGATGACTAAAATTTATTTTCCTCTTCAGCTAATGATAAAACACTGATAGAAATGTGAGTACTTTTGAACTTTTCAGAGTGTTTCTAAGATCCACTCATGATCCCATTTCAAAACGTTTGATTTAAGGAGATGAGCTCTGTTAAACAAACAATAGTAGTGATTAATCAGTGGATTCTTTGTTAGTTGATATAATGTATCTTGCAACATAAACTTCATATCTAAAATCATATATCAATCGTTCTCATCAATCAGTAGTTGGATATGATTTTAATCTCTAGGCTAATAACAATTTTGTGAAATACAAATCAGTCTTTTCGTAACTGTGATTAAATGAACTATTTATGTGTTTATTGTCAACAGAGAACTTGGTATATGTGTGCGTCGGCCCAAGTAACCACAACTAAAAAGCACAACAAGATTAACACCATATTAATAAAGGTACTTCATTAATAATAATAACGAAAACAAAGAAGAGTGAATATATAGAATATGGTTAAGAGAGAAAGAACTGGTGCATGAGAAGAAAGCTACGAAATAATATTAAACTCACAGTTTAAGGGAAGACAAATAATGGATAAATCCTCTCCTCTGTGGCCGATTGTGAGCCATATCACCCAAATTTTTCAACCACTGGTTACGGTATTCATGCGGACCCCAACCAGGTAGTCTTCATCTCCCGACATAACCATAGTCAGAAGTCAGTGACTTCATCAACTGATGCCATATTCTGGTTTGCCCTATACTTCCTGTATTGTACAAACAGACAAATACTAACTAACTACTTGTTGAAATTTGCCTATTAATCTGTAATTCAATATAAGACTAATGTTAGATGGATTGCAAACATCAGTGTTTATTATTTAACTTCAACATAGTCTAATTTTAAACCATGATTTACATATTAGGTTACTAATATATATATATATATATATATATATATATATATATATATATATATATATATATATATATATATATATATATATATATTTATATGGTTGTTGTTATCTATATTGGAATAGCAACAAATAAGTAGATAAATAATCAATAATGTCATATGAACTGATCATTCCCGTTTGATAATCTTCATATTTTTGAGTAGTAAACATTGTTATGTATCTTGTTGTTATTGTTAATATTAAACTTGTTGATCAGTTCTCTGATCAATAAATAAATTTAGATATAAATAGAGAAAATATCTCTATATATACAAGTAACAATTACTATAGAATACAATAATGTGAGTAAATGCATGTATGTATTTGCTTATCGTATTTCTGTTAAATGTTCTATATGTTAACTGATGAAAATGATAAGTTGATTGAAGAATTTAATTGATTAATGGATAGATTGAAATGGAAGTAATATCACTTTTTGGGTTTATATAATTTCTATTAAATTAAGTTAAGGTTATGTAAATATTCAATAAATAACAAATAAGTTAGTTATAGGTGAGATTAAGGTAACAATTATTTGGTGATGATGATGATGATGATAGGTTAGAGATAATATACTAGGTAAAGGTACACATGACTAAAAGAAAAGTTTACCTTTACGTAAAATATCATCTGGGATAGGAGTAACCTGGGATATAAGCCAGTATGTAGAGCTATTTCATACAGTATTTAATAATATAGTTGGTAGGTGCAGACTACCTACTGTAATATTAGATGATATGATTTGGAATAAAAAAACAGTGGTGTAGATAAAGATAATTCATTCAATATAACTTCATATATTCTTTTAAATGATACCATATTTTTAATGGTTAATCAGTATGACTATCAATACTAATAAATTTACCATTCGTCTTTTGTTATAATCTCGTTGTGTTTTTGAGGTAAGGGAACTAGATCTAGATTTTAGACTAGAGTATGGTTATTTAGTTCTGGCTTAGAAAACGTCATTAGTGAACAAAAACAACCGATATAAATTATCGAAGTCAGATAACTATGAAGTCATAATCAAATTATTTATATTTCTGTTATCGGTAATGCTTCATATACTCCTGATATAGTTAAACTCCAACGTTTATGGCTTTGCTAGAACTCATGCACTGTATTCACAAGCTAATAATTCGGAGATATGTTATTACTTTTGGATAGCTTCATGTTTGATTATAGGGTTGTGTAATTTTAATTTTTTAGTATTAGCATACACTTCGAACAACTGAACAAGTGTAAATGACAGAAACAGTTACTTGTATAATCTAATTCATGAATTCTCCTTTTCTTTATTCCTCATATAAAACTTCATCATTACCAGAACAGTATTATGGAAGTATAGAGTTTTCTTCTGTATTCGCCATATGTTGATCTCCACCAGGTACTACTGAAAATCAGAGAGGACTGGATGGTTGTTTCGTTCTGGTATAAAACTCGTCAATAATATGCTTAATCTAGGGTACTCACTGCTGAGGAGTCCCGTACTAGGATGAAACAGCTATCCACTTCTCCCTAGTTTTCACTAGTACTACGCCATTATCAATCTGTGATGAATTCAGTCAACTAAAATATTGTTATTCAATATTTCATAAGGTTAGTACGTAGTATACCTCCCAATTAAATTACTTCGGATAGATAGAATTCCATAATGAAGAAGGGTATGTCACCAAGCATATTATCTTTGTAGCTAGAGATATGAATTTCCGGTTTTACTTTTCAGTAATTCATTTTTACATTAACATGATGACGCTTGTATCTAGAAATTTCTTTTTAAATTAACATTCATTTTAAATTATGGCGTCTTTTAATCAGCTATCAACACACCCGACTACCACCCATTATGCTAATATTTTATATTAAGTTCAGTTACTCACATAGAAATCAAAAGTACAGACAACAATATGGGACAACAATGCTTCTAATCGATGATTGTCTTTTTTCGAAAACTTTTACACTTAGACAGTTTTCTCTTCAAACTCACTTAACCCTCCATTCGATATAAAAAAGAAAAGTCATTATTTAAGTTGGATTGTGACTGGTAAGCGAAATTCAGGTAGGGAAGGTACATATTCTTCCTAATTACATATGCACCTGTTACATAAGTATGAATGTCTGGACCAAGTAGCCTAGTGATACACGCGGTGTCTTTTAGCACGAAATGGACTGAGTTTCTAATCCCTCTGGGATGCAAGTACATTCAACCGATGAGTCCAAAATAGGACAAAAGATATGTCCTCGATTCCTCTTGCAAGTCACAGTCCAACTTAAATTATAATACTTCTGACTAATATCTATACAGAAACAATCAGCTCAGGATGCACATATCGCAACAGAGACTGACCAGTTTCAGTTCATAATAAATCAACGGGAAGATACAAGTTTCTCATGTTAATTTAATCGATAGATTTTATATTCTCCTAGATAACAATTCATCAATCATTCTATCTATTGAATTAATGAACATGGTAGAATAAATTTTAAAAAAAAGGCGGATAAATGAATTTGGCATATGAATGATTTATATTTAGTTTATAAATTATTTACATGTATTTATGTGTGATTAGTTTGTTGTTAACTGATTTATCTGGTAGAAAAAGTATATCTTTTAAATAATAAAAAAAATGCCTAGGTGATTTGTAGAACTTATCTCTAACGTCCATTGCAATTTCAAAAAGAAGGTTACTTAATGTGAAATATCAATAGTTTAATGAAGATAGATGCATCTGTTGAGTTGTAATACAAGATGAAACTGCTGCTGCTGTTAATCACTATTTGAAAAGTACTATGCAGTCTGTAAGCATAAAGAATATTGTATCATTAATTTTAAGGTTCCATATACCAGCAGAGATTGAATATCAACAACAGGAAAACAAATTCATATAACATACTTGGTTATACATTGACTTCCATCATACAATAATTAGTAATTAATAAAAATTGCATAAAATGGTGTTAATAAATTGATTAATCGCTGGAAAACATCAGATATGACGCCTACCTAAATCCTTAAAAAGGATCACATTCGATAGATGAAGTCAAGATTAAGCAGTAGTCTGGGTGAGTTATCGATGAAGACAGCATGTTTTAATGTGATTGTTTTTAGTTTGTGATTCTATTCTATGGGCTGGTGGGACTGTTGAAAATACATGTCATACGCAAACCCAAACGTTCACTACAATCAATTCTGTAAAGACCAAAGGACAAGAGAGTAAACGAAGATAAATCGAACGTTATCTACAAAATGAACTGCTTCAACTGTGACAAGCTCTGCATCAAATGAAGCGGTCAACCTATCTATCTCTGCCTACATGAGCATCAACTAACCGTCACATACCACGGCATATCGTCTCTTCTGTCAGTACATACGGAAAATTATGGACACAAGTTTGATTCAGAAAACGTGGTGTCGAACAGGTGTGACTGTCTTGACTCAGTAGTGGCGGTGGAGTTCGACACGAAACGAACTGAATATGAATTCCATTGTGAAAATCAAAATTATGATGCAGGTACATCCAACCGATGAGTTCCAACTAAGGCGAAACGTTCGTCCTGAATTCCGTTTGCCAGTCACAATCCAACCTAAGTAAAAAAGATGAGTGATTATAAATTGGACAGTTTAGAATATGTTGGTTACTGTCAAACGACACTACTACCAAGGATTAGGTTATTTGTAAACTTCACAACTCTGACCAACATAATGCCGAATTACATCAAAGTATGTACAAACGTAATTCTGGTGAAAGTAGTTCAATGCTTACTATGATTGATTTTTGATAAGAAAATATGTTAGTCATATCTGTGAATAGTGATTCACTGTTTACGAAAAACCGAGGCATCACTAGATTTATACTTAAAGATTTTGAGACAATGTATTGGTAAAGTTAGCTAGCTGAAAGAAAATTGGATCAAGAACTACTGGAGTTAATTATTTTCTAAAATCACTAAATCGAATTACGGTACAGAAAATTCATTTTATCTCATCTTACCGTTGAAAAAACCAATATAATTGTAAAACATGAAACCATTTGTAAAATTGGTTTGGGGTGAGCAATAGAAACTAGAACATTCAGATAATCTTACTTGAATCTTCTCAGGAGGAAATTCCTGGATCTTAGTAATGATATTTACACTGGGATTCACATCCTTTATCTTTAGATTCAAAAACCTACTTATTGTTTATTGATCTATTCAATCTTTTAAATTAATGACTTGTTCACTGTGGACGAATATATATATATAATTACATTTTACTAAGAAGACGAATTACTAAATGTTAATATGAAGTAAATCTGCTTAAGATGTTCATATACAAATGGAGAGTGACAGACTACTGGACACGGCATCAAAAAGGCTACGATTCAAATGTATTTAAACTTTTCTCTAAGAATAATGCTAACAAGAAAGAATTCACAGAAATAATCAAAATTTAAGTCTTTTGAAGTGTAAGTACTTTAGTGATAATGATTTATGTTTCTGACTCCGTTTGTCTTTCGAAACTTATTTATTGCAATAATAAAGACTATATATATATATATATATATATATATATATATATATATATATATATATATATATATATATATATATATATATATATATATATATATATATATATATATATATATATATATATATATATATATATATATATATATATATATATATATATATATATATATATCCGTTTCTATATCCTACATCCATAAAACGAAGACAGAGTTGAACCACTTTCTTCATATTATCGATATTACTAACTACATAGATCAACAGTACAAAAAAGCTGATGTAAACAGTAGGTAAGTTCCGTAATTAGAATATCTAATTCTTGGTATTACGAGTTACCTGTCGAAGCTACTTAATGAATAAGTGAGACATATTATTCATTACTACGTATTTACAATCATGAGCAATGCTTTACACTAATTGGATTCTATTTGGTGAAGTGACAAAGAAATGACATTTCTCCCTAGTTCTTTGGAAAATAATTATTCAATTGCAATGTAAAGTAATATAAAAGTTTATAGTTAAGTTACTGAAGTGACCAAAGTTCTAACATAAAAATAAATCGAAATGATAACAACTAAAAACTACCTCAAATGTTTGAGGTTTAAGCTGTAGGTACTGATCTTAATCCCGTTATCAGTTTATGTGTTTGCGTTTCTGATGAATTTCATACTACAATAAAACGATGGTCTGATACTTTTTAACCGTTATCCCTGATTATTTCGTGATATCAAAATTAAAATTAGTTTAATTGTGCATTGAATTCTATTCCATCTAATATTTCTTTATTCCTGCCCCTAATCCCACTTCGGATTCATTTCTATAGTTGTTCATATGAAAAGCTGTAACAAAAGGGACCGTTTAGCACTAAAACGCTGTTACTAACTAACATGTATGCCATTTATCAAACAAGTAGTTTATCATTAAATTGACGAGGCTTTGTGAAAACAGATATTAAACGTAGATGTTTTCATACGTCACAGATTAGCCGTAGTAATGTACCAGTAAAAATAAAACATTAAACACCTATTTCATTCTAGTACGATACTCCTTCATGTCAATGAACATTCTCAATTCTATTAGAACATTGAATCCAAGGACTTCAAGTTGACTATCACTAAATTCATTCAACATATGACTGAATTCATTTTATCTAATGATTTCAATATGTTTCTTTCTTTTTTAAATTTTCTTTTCTAATAACCAATTTATTTCTATACATAAACCTATAAACAGTAAAACAAAATCAAATATTATAATTTTTAAGGTCAAATCTATTCCGGTAAACCATGAGTAAATTACAATGAAATAAAAAAATAATAATAAATTAAATTAGTGAATTCTTTGTTTGTTATTAGATTTAGGTTGGTTAGTAATTAATTAAAGGATTATTTTAAATAAATGGATTCGTCTATCAGTCTAATAATAATAATAATAATAATAATAATAATAATAATAGCAGCAATAAAATGTAATCAAAAACAACTCACCAATGGCATAGAGAAGGTCGCTTAATGTATCACGAATTGGCTGAATTGGAAATATCAACCGTTAGGAGCCGACTCAGTGGTCCAATGGTAAAACGTTCGCCACTGAGCCAGGAGGTCCTGGGTTCGATCCCCGACGGGGTCATGGATGGGCACTGCTGAGGAGTCCCATACTAGGACGAAGCAGCTGTCTAGTGCTTCCAGGTGATCAATGGTTGTCTGATTCAGATCAATTCGCGATATCAAAGTTGAAAAAAAATACAGATATTGATTTTCTTCTTTCTTGATTAATCGATATTCTGAACAAAAGTATCTGATGATTTGATTAAATTGAAGTGGTTTGTATAGTTAGAATAAGCTTGTATCCTCCCGTTGATTTGTAATGGACTGAAACTGGTTAACCTCTGTTGCTATATGGGAATACTCAGTGGATTGATTTGATATAACAATATTACACAAGTAATATTTGATGTTGGATTGTTGCTGGCAAGCGGAATCTCAGGGTGAACATCAACAACGGGATGCAGGTACATCCAGCCGTTGAATCTCGAATAGGATGAGTTGCGCATACTGGATTTCGCTTGCCAGTCACAATCCAACTTCAAATATTACTTATGGTTTGGAGAGGTTGGTATCAAGTTTTAGTTGATGGCATTTATTACAGATTGATGTTAGTAGTGTACCATTAAAAACCAGGGAGAACTGGACAGTTATTTCGTTCTAGTAGGGAACCCCTTAGCAGTGAGCATCTTAGATTTTGCACCAAGGGTTTCAGGTTGGCGAACGCCTAACTACTTATATCACTGAGGCGGCATCCAATAGTAAAATTCCTACGCCCATCAGTTTGTAATCCAGAGTGAAGATCACCACTTTCATCGGTAGTATTTTATAAATTAGAAAAATGGGTTTAGGAAAATTTTTACTATACGATGTGTTAGTTTACTAGAGGGATGAATTATGTAAAAAGATACTATATTTTATCTACAAAAGTAGTGATAACAGTTGAGGTGGGAGCAAACTAGGTATACAATTTCACTTTATTTGAAACTTGTTAGCTAAGTGTGTCACCATTTACGTTATCATGGTTATCCGAAGAATTATGAATAAATATCACGAGCTGGTAAAACAACTACTAAAAACCAGGAAGAACTGGACCGTTGTTTCATTCAAGTATGGAACTTTACTGAAATTTGCATCCACAACCTAGTCAAAAGATTGAAATCGAAACCTTCAGGTTTTGTAGTAAATGTTTAAAGCTTAGAACACAGTCGGTTTCCAACGATCAATATTTCTAACTTAGTCAGAATTAAAATGTATATCAACTTACTAGTGACTAACTTCTGGATGTAATCTTTCGGGTTTCAGTGAGAGGAGGTGACGAGTGGAGTTCATTTGTGTCTGAAGTGATGCAATTACTTACCGATGGCAATAAATGAGATAGCGTAGACAAATCGCCAATTAACTGAGATATAGATATAGACCGTTAAAAGAAGGCTTAGTTCTTTAAAGGTTAAACGTATATCTCGAAGCCTGAAGTTCTAAGACTTAGTTCACTGACGAGGTAATGGATGAGCACTACTGAAGAGTCTCATACGAGAAAGAAGAAACTTCCTAGTGTTTCCTAATTTATGATGGTTGTCTAACTTAGACCATTTTGTAACTTTAAAATCAAAATTCAATAATTTCTTTAACATATAATTAGAATTCCTTGAAAAATGCTATCTACTGTAAGTTAAATGGCTTAACTACTGTGTTTTCATAAATATTTTCCCATTTATAAATTCGAATAAAGAGCTACAACTGAAGTAGAATAAAGTGAATTAATCTGTTGTTCAGATTCTTGTCAGCTTCACTGAAAACTACATACAAACAAATGTAGGACATATCAGGAGAATTTTTGAGTTGAATGATAATTACTTCGGATGAAATAAAATAATATTCAAATAGTTTGATTGAATATATCACAGACTGATGTTGGCAG
Source organism: Schistosoma mekongi (assembly GCA_034768735.1). Lineage (NCBI taxonomy): Eukaryota > Metazoa > Platyhelminthes > Trematoda > Strigeidida > Schistosomatidae > Schistosoma > Schistosoma mekongi. The sequence goes on along the minus strand of CM068308.1, from coordinate 37,871,753 downwards.
GACACCACTGACAACAAAGGAGCACTGGACAGCTGTTTCGTTCTAGTGTGGAGCTCCTCAGCAGTGCGCACCCAAGATTCCGCACCAGGGGCTTCAGATAGTTGTTTATTTATAATTGAAATATGTCAATACTCTAGAAGACAAAATTGAAATAATCATTAAACTATCAGTAGAATGTTATGGTTATGTAATACTTAGAAAATTTGTGAAATTATTAAGATTATAGAAAGTAAAATGGCATTCACGTAACAGAATGTTGTACTGAGATCATTAAAATACAGTGTAATTTAAAACAGTGTCATTTTGTGAAATACTGCATGTGAATAATTTTGTTGATATTAACTTTCAAGTGTAGATGTATTATGTTGACGAATCTTAGATGAGACAAAATTTTATCTTCTGAATTTCATCGTTAACCAGTATAAAAGATATTAACAGACATATGGTTTCAAATGACTGTGTTTTAATTTTCTAAATAAAGTTAACTTATTCAGGTTAAATTATATGCTTATTTATATTCATGTAAGTAAAAAATTATATCGAGGCAAAGGATCGTATATCACAATCAATCCAGTCTATTCTTTGTACAACTGAAACTCATATAGTTGAGCTAATTATTGTTATACATTTAGTAATTATGATATCTGTGTTGCTTAACTCGTAAGCTTTCAATTGACTCAATAATGATTGTCATATGTGTTTTCCTTTCCGAATTATTACATTTATAATCCTATTATCCTGGCCCATGTACACGACTCTCCTAATTTAGCTTTTATTATATTTTATATTCTCTATTACTAATTGGTCCAGTATATGATATATAGAAACCGTTGTTTTCGCTTAATAATAAATTTTTTCTTAGCTGTCATTTGTCAATGCTTGTTCTTTGTATCCATATTCTTGTGGTAGTCTTTTGTCCCTCAGCAAAGTGCTAACCAATCATTGTTTTAAGGCCCGTCAGGCTAGAGATATCGCACAAGTCTCACTGACTTGTTTTCTGTGGTAACTGCAATTTCATTTCAATGAACAAACCTTTCAATTTTTATGAACTAGCAGTCTCTATCTAGCATGTTCGGTCATTTTGAGTTTGTGGAAAGCATTGCACATTCAATTGTCGTTAGCCGTCGTCATTAACTGAACATATATGCGAAATTTTCAGATCAGTTTCGACCATCTTATGTCTAATTTTCCTACACACGTTTCATTTATGTATGATCAGTAGATCTATATAAAACGAATGAATTTGTATTTCTCTAAACAGCTTATCTCATTGAAACCACTCACCAGATAGGTGCTAGGCATCTTATTTTCTAAACGACAAAATTTGTTTAAATAATTCCTTCTATTAGTTTGTATATAATCTTGTATTCTATGAATTAACAGGCTTATAGAGTTATGAGAAAACAAAAATAATAACTCTAGGAAAACGACTACTAAAATAATCAATTCAACGTTGTTGAACAGGCGAATTTCGGAATTGTATTCACAATTTGTTTGTTCATCAGTTTTACATACGTTGTTTTACTCAGCTTGAAGTTATTTTTGAAATAAACTACATTTTCCGATGATACTAAGGATATCGTTAGATTTTATATTAATATGACATGAACTACGGTCGATCACGATATATGGGAACAGTTATCTACCTACTTACGCCCGTTACCCCTCTTTCACCATTACCATTTCTTTTGCCCATGGGAAAATTTATCTTGATAAAAATTAATGCCTACAGACTCAAATACCAAGGCCGTTGTTCCATGCCTACATGTCGACAGCATGATTCCTAGTCTCAAAGCTGGATCAAACAACATAACAAAAGCTAGCTAGTGACTAACTAGAATGACTGTATTTCACCCATCCGCTTATATACACACTAAATCTCACCTCACCAAGCACTAATAAGAGCAATAATATTTCTTCAGCAGAAGGACAATAATGACTAGGAACTGAGGGAACAAATACATAGTTAACTGGTTATTACTGAATTAAATATAATATGATAGCAGTTCATGGGTCTAATGAGAGACCAGTTCGAGGCGAACGTTATAATAATAGAAATAATATAATCGATTTACATGTACTCATTATAATTGAAGTAGTTTTCTGAAAGACAGTTTTGAAAGTTAGTTATTCTTCTTGGTTCGCTGAATATATCATACGTATTCTATAGGATAAATTCAAGTTTCATAAGAACACTTTTAAAAGACCATAGCCAAATGTAGTTTAACGAAATAGTATTTAAGGACTTAAAAAGTGGTCTGATAAATTTCAGTTTTTAGTACAGATCAAATTATGATAATGTGGTTTACTGAATTTGAATAATACAAAGGGTAATTTTCTTAAATGACTTCTCAATTGTGTTGGATCGCTTAAATAGATATTAATTGTATTGGATATTTAAAGGACTCTGAGAATATTCGACAGATACAAGGTAAGCATATAGTTACGTTCGCGAAATGTATTCGTTTTAATTTTCATTTCTAATGGTATTAAGTTGTATCTAATTCATCTACATAACCTAGATCGTGTCAGTGTCGTGTTACCCAACATTATCTTTACCTTAATAATATTCCACTGAAGTATTAAAGGTAACTAGATAACGTCAAGTTTTAAACATTAGAACAAAAAGAAAGATTTTGAAATATAAATTCATCAATTTAGGATGAATTTCTATCTTCCCGTTAGTTTGGTATGGTCTGAAGATGGTCAGTCTCTGTTGCTATATGTGCATCCTGCGTCGATTGCCTCAATATAGCAGTGCAGTAATTCCAGACAATTATTAAGATTATAATTTAAGTTTGATCGCGACTAGCAAGTAGAGTTCAAGACGCGTGTCACGTCTTATTTGGAACTCAATGGCTGGGTGTAATTGCATCCGGTACTGACGTTCATATTTGGATTCGAACTCAATACGTTTCGTGCAAAACGACACTACATTCATCACTAGACTACTAAGTCTAAACAGTCACACTTGTGCAACGGGTGCATATGTAATTAGGACGAACTTGTATCTTCCCTACCTGGATTCCGTTTGCCAGTCACAATCCAACTTAAATTATAATACCTGTGAATATCGAGGCAATCTGCTCAGGATGAGCATACGGCAACAGATACTGACCAGTTTCAATCCATGATAAATCAACAGTAAGATCCAAACACATTCGAAATGTATACATACCCATTGCGCAAGCGTAACTGACTAGACTCAATAGCCTAGTGATGAACACGGTGCCATTTGGAATGTAACGGACTGAGTCCGAACCAAGGTATGGACATCAATACTGGGATGCAAGTACATCCAGCCGATGAGTCCCAAATAAAACGTGACATGTGTCCTGGATTCCCCTTGCCAGTCACAATCCAACTTAAATCAATATTGAGCAATTACTATATACATCGAATTTTTAAACAGAAAAAGTTTTGTTGTCCTTTACATTTCTTTATCACACCAAAATAATAATAATTGACTTAGCGTCAATATACCCATTAAGTCATGAAAGCAATTTATTGGGAAGGTGTCTTTTCAACGAATTGATTATCAAACTGTGCTAGCATTTAATTAGTTGTCTTGTGAAATGTTTGAGTATCTAGTGCTTTAAATAATCATTTAGTAATCAATCGGGTGGGATTTTCAAAACATGATAGTTGTATAATCAATAGGGTGAAAATAGAATAATTGTCGTTATCATTAGATCAGAGTGAAGATTTGTAAATGGTAATCGACAAAATGGAGATGGAGACAGTTTTTTCAATAGTAAGATAATATTAATAATTTTACTAATAGTAATACTAGAGATAAAAATGAGATATGAAGAAATTGAAAGTTGCGACAAAATAAACACATTAGGTAAAGTGAACTCTAAACAAGATCATGGTATAGTGATCTCAAAAATTACATCTATATGTACAACTCAGACCTCAAATTATGGATAGTTAATGCTTCTGGATTGCAAAGTAAATTCAGGCATAGACCGTTTAGTATGTTTGACTGAATATCAAATAAAGAATCTGATGTTAAATACCTCAATTCTACTATAGGCTATAAAAGAAAAGAAATAATTGACCTACGCTGTCATTTGCTCAACCATGCAGTAAGGTGCTCTCGGATAAAGTGAGGGAGTGGTCTCGACGAACGACGTCTGTACCTAGCTTCACATGAGCAAGTAAACTGGTAATTGCACAATAAATTGGTCAATCGTAGTAGATTACCTTTTAGCCTGAAGCACATTAGTCGGCTGCTCCTGAACGTTATACGAAGGTTATACAAAGGAAACATCTTTCTAATCTACCTGTCCAATGGATTTTCAGCTATATCGCTCACAATATCTCTATTAACTTCAAGGTAAATATATAATGCCTTCTTTGAGACAATGTGTTATCCTTCTGGGGACTTCTTCTCTTTCATGTTCTTTCCGATAAACTCTGTATGGTATCCATTATCTAAGAAAATTGAACTTCGTAACATTAGCACCTTGTGTATACAATCTGCTGAGCAGATTCTGTGGTGTAGTGAACATAAGGAGTGGATTAAATTGCTATTCCTCATTATTAAAACTTAACTGTGAAAGTTAGTCACTTGTCCAATCCATTCCAAAACATCAAATGTGGAAAATTTCAACAAATTTCTTTCGAAACTTTTCTTTATAAGTGTTTCTATCAGCAAGAATGTGCATTTGTTATCAGTCGTAAATGTTTTCAGTCATTTCAGCAGTTACAATTATTACCTTTTCACTTATCATTCATAAGATACACTAACTCCGATGTATTTATCATAGGACTATTAATCTATGAATAAGTAGGAAGATGTACAGAAACCAGAAATTTTTCTTAGAATATTTCCATTAAGTCATTAAGAACATATTTTAAACTCAATGAACCAAGTATTTGGATAAATTTCTTTTGTGCCCTAATGGAATAAAACTCAATAAGTGAGTAGATTAATCTAATGTGATCAGTTTTCGGCAGATATGACTTTCTAATATCTCATATAATACCATCGTTAATAAGACATCTTGGATCGGTATGCTGTTATTGTTTACTTCCAACTGCTTTATAGACATTGTTGAATTTATCCAATAAGATTTTTTTTGCTTCACTTTTGTTTTTTATCACTAAGACTGTATGACATAGATAGAGACAGTAGGATTGTGTAGGTTGTATTTTAATGGGTCATCCTGTAGCTTTGACAAAATGAAATCTGATAAGATTGAACCTAATGGTGACCTTATTACAGCTTAGTCATACATATCGTTTCTTATAAACAGAAAAGACTATGTTGTTAGCTATTCATATAAACTTGATCTTTACACTCAGAAAATATTCGTTTGACCCCCCCCCCACTATTATTTAGGTTGGCTATTGAATTAAGTTCAATTGATCCAATTAACTTTTATTCTTTATTTTTATTTATTTCTTCTTTTTATAATCAACTGATTTGTTTAAAACTTAACTTTCTTTTAGGTTCTTATATGATGATTTCTTATAGTTTAGTGATTTCTGAATTTTATACTTAAGCTTACTTTCACATGTTTAGGCTTCGTTATTACCTGGTCGGTTTTCATTATTAAGCAATCTTTCACTTACTATTTGACTATAATCAAATTGAGTTATTTATTATCAACTAGTCAATATTGTATTTAAGTTGCATTGTGACTGGCAAGTGGAATCGAGGACTCGCGTTTCGTCCTATATTGGACTCACCGGGTGAATGCATTTGCATCCCAATATTGATGTTCACACTGGGATTCGAGCCTAGTCCGCTTCGTGACAAACGCCACCGCGTTCACCACTAGGCTACTGAGTCCAGACAGTCATACTTGTGCAACGGGTATATGTGTAATTAGGATAAGCTTGTATTTTCCCGTTGATTTGTAATGGACTGAAACTGGTCAGTCTCCGTTGTCATATGACCAGTTTCAGTCCATTACAAATCAACGGGAAAATACAAGCTTATCCTAATCAATATTGATTTTATAGTCCAAAGTAATAGTATATTTATTAGTTATTTATATTCTTTGCATGTTGATCACTGTTCGGTATGATTGAAAACTGAAGAACACTAGATATGAGTCCCATATTATAATGAAATATTTATCTAGCACTTCACAACATTTAATGGCACCTAAATGAGATCAATCTGTGATGAATACTAACACCAAATTAAATATTGTTTTTCAGGAAGCTACCTTAACTATATATATTTATTGCTATAATTTAAATGTGTCTAAATCTTCCCATTGATTTGGTGTGAATGATCACTCTTTGTTATCATATATACATCCCGATTGAGTATCCTCCATACAGCGCGTCCAGGATTCCATTTCCCAGAAACAGTCGACAATGTTGGGTGTAAAACAGTTACTTACCGGTGGGAATGGATGGGGGGAGCAAATATATCGTAAACTGATGGAGTTAGAAACATCACTTGTTGAAAGCCGACTCAGATGTCTTTTGGTTAACTATATTTGCTGCGAAGCCTGAAGATTCTGGGTTAGATTCTCTGGTAGGCTATGGATACGCACCATATCAGGGCTAAACAGTTGCCAGGATAATCCTGGTTTTCACTGGTTGCTTAACTTAGACCAATTTATGGTATTAATTTAGGAATCGTTAAATCTCCCTAACACCCACTGTTGAGTAATGATAAGTAGCTAATGGAAAAAATATAATATTTCTATTTACTGTCTTCAGTAAATAGCAATTCATCCCATCATATATTCTATAAGTGTACACGGTCAAGATTTCTAAATGATCAATTTTAAATATATAAAATATGAAGGTTAACCGTAATATTTATACGTATGGAAAATAAGTAGTCTATTAGTTTGAACAAATTATTGAATTCCTGGAAATCATCTTAACATATCTAGTTATTCAGTTGTGTACACTTGAACGCAAGCAACTTCTCAGCTAAGTTTTCATATATATATCATCTTAGTGAAGCCTACCAATCTAGATGCAGAATATTCAATTCAAGTTGTTCAGTAACTCTAAATGATTTGATAAAACATATATTTAGCTGTAAAATAAGTGTCTAAAATTAAGTCAACAGATCAATTTTCATTACTATGAAGTAAACAACAAGTCATCATCAAGATAATACTTTAAGCAGTTATAACAGAACCCACTCTTCATTCATTTCAATAAAATCATACTTCAATTATTAAAAATTCCCTTTATGTGAATTGAAAACAACAGGTAAGCGAACAATATTGTTTCGTCTATTAGATCATCATCAGGTTTTACTGTAATGATATAATAATATGTATATGCGAATATGAAAATTATTAAACTACTGAAGGGGATTTATAAGTTAATAATTAAAATGAAACAAGTGAATTACATAATTGGTCATAGTAGGTGAAAAGTACCAACTAGTATTAGTATGACATATGCACTGATTGTAATGATAAGCAACATGTGTACTTATTGAATCATAAGAGGAATACGAAGAATTATAAGTTGGATGTAGGTCAAATGCAATGAAATTAAACTTGTGAAAACAATAATAATAACAATGATAATAATAATAATAATAATAATATAATAATAAGAGTTCAAAACTAGTTGTGAAAATTATGTGATTAATTAAATAGAGAATTGAGACGAGGTGTGAAAGGGGTGGATTAAGAACAAACTCAAAGGGTGTAAATAAATTGAGTAAGTTGTGTAAGTCTTATATGGCTATGGAAGGGATATGTGTATGTTTTTGAGGCACAGACTGCGGTTGTTAACTCTAATCCCTATGGCTTCAGCGATGTACAGGAGACGAGATCGAACGCCGTCTGGAAACTTTAATGGTATGCGGTATACCACTCTGAATGGTTTAGTTCTATCTATTGCATGTCCACTGTCTACCAAGTGTGACAATAGAACTACTTATGAATTTCACCTGCCTCTTTCCAAACTACAACAGTAGATGCTCGTTAATCCATTGGTTTAGTTTTCTGGTTGAATGCGCACTATAGCCTCCTCCACATGATTAACTGAATTCATAAATACACATGGATATTGCAAAACCAGGTAACTTATCCTTCATTTGGGTAACTACAGCTGGTTAGCTATTGAATGATAAACATAGATTTGCCGCATTAAATATTCTTTTAACAGCTCTAACTAGCCTCTCATTTAATACATCCCGTATTACATCCTCGTTGAATTGAAGTTTAAGGAAAAAGGGTTTCTCCTTGACGGTCAATACTTCAGGTTTACTGTTGACTTTCGATATATTTTTCTTTAGAAAATTTTATGGACAGCCAATTTCTATCAACATACTGAATGCGGTGTTTATAGCGCTCTCCGAACAAATCGTTCTAGTCCTGGTTGCTAGACATCTAACGACATGTATCGATATGCAGTGCTCTTTTTATACATACTTCTACTTACCGACTCATTTTCTTCTTTTTCTTAGCAAACTACTTCTAAAATGCAACTTGTTATCGCATTTGCTCTTGCAAATTGAAACAAAGTATTGGGTAAACTTTGTTAAACTGTCTTACGTTTTCCCCTTCATTGATGTTCTATTCTTCTGATCAGATTCTATATAAACCTATAACTTTCTTATTTCAACTACATTAATTTTATTCAATGTCAATGACATAATCCTATTTATAGTTATAAATGCCTACAAAATATTTACAAATTTTAAGTGTAATAATAAAAAAGAAAAAAATTGTTTTCATGATTAGCATAAATGATTTACTAATCTCAGTATTCATCAATTATTTATTATAGTTCAATTGGGATGGCAGAGTACCATTGAAAATTATGGTGCACTGGACAGATGTTTCGTTCTACTGTGGAAATCCTCAGCAGTGCACACCACAGATTCAGCATCAGGGGCTTCAGGTTGATGCGAACGCCTAACCATCTGCACCACTGGGTCGGCATCCAATCGTAGAATTCCCACTTCCATCAATTTGTGATATATAGCGCGACGATCATCCATTGTCATTGGTGATAACTGTCTCACTCCCGACAAATGTGAAATCCACCAATCACGACTTCTCACTAGAGCTTCAGGAATATCCTGGAGTTAGTCACTACTGAGCTCACTATTATTGTTTAATTGGGATGGTTAATTTTGTGGAGATTGGTTATTTTATTTGATTGAATATATCACAGATTGATGTTGGCAGGGTAGCATTGAAAATTATAGAGCACAAGACAGCTGTTTAGTTCCAATGTGGGACTCGTCATCAGTGCGCACCCCAGATTCCGCACCAGGGGCTTCAGGTTGACGCGAACGCCTAACCAACTTCACCAGTTGGTCGGCATCCAATCGTTAAACTGTCTTACGATTTCTTCTTCATTGATGTTCTATTCTTCTGATCAGATTCTATATAAACCTATAACTTTCTTATTTCAACTACATTAATTTTATTCAATGTCAATGACATAATCCTATTTATAGTTATAAATATCTACAAAATATTTACAATTTTTAAGTGTAATAATAAAACAGAAAAAAAGTGTTTTCATGATTAGCATAAATGATTTACTAACCTCAGTATTCATCAATTATTTATTAGAAGAATCATCCTTGTCTATTCTTCTGTTATGTACATACATATATATATTGATTAATGTAGATTATTTCAGTAAAACATTGTTTTATTCTTCTTCTTCTTCTTCTACTTAGTTTTTTCTCTTCTAATGGAACTAAATTGACCAAACTTTCCATGATATATGATCACCATGTAAAAGACAAGCAATAAAGGCAAAAGTATTTAGTTGCCACTAGTTTGTCTACAATAATAATAATAAGTAAGAATTAGTTAAGGTTATTTATTATGTTTACCACTAGACTATTTAATGTTACAATAACTAGTTTACTGAAGAAAAGTTTTTCTATGACGAATTCATTTACAGAGACAGTACATTCCTATTAATAGTAATTTGTTAGGTATATTAGTCTATTGAAAACAAAAAGATAGTTAATTTTATCGTGAAGAACATAGAAAAAAGAAGGTTATGCATAAAATTAATATTTTGGGTGATTTCGTTATCACGAATTGGTCTGAATCAGACAACCATTGATCACCTGGAATCGAATTGACTGAATTGGAAATATCAACCGTTAGGAGCAAACTCAGTGGTCTAATGGTAAGGCGTTCGCTGTAGGGCCAGAGGGTCCTGGGTTCGATCCCCTACGGAGTCGCGGATGCACACTGCTGAGGAGTCCGACACTAAGACAAAATTGCTGTGCAGCTGTCTGATTCAGATCAATTTGTGATATTAAAATTGGCAGTTAACTATCTCCACAAACCCCCTAATTGTAATTTTGGAAGACAGTACGATTTGGACAACGTCTGTATATATCTACAGACTTGGTTCACCATATAAAATAGGGTTTCATTGATTATATATAGTTTTGGCTTACCAAACCCATCTTCGAACATTTCACTATCTGGTTCAGTAAAAGGTAACATAAAACGTAAATAATTCAAATCTAAAACACTAAGTACTTATTGGTCAGCTTTTTTAAATGAATTCGTAGAAAAGAAACTTTTCTTTCCGAAAATGTCGCATTCGATACAATGGATTTCTTTCGTTATCTTTAGGTTAACATGAAGTTTCAGAGAAGATTATTCGCTTTACACCAGAGTCATTTACTAAATTTGTACATTTGTATTTATAGCGAATTTAGCAAATAATACAATAGAGAGGGATTACATTATTCACCAAAGTAATGAGAAATAAGTCAAATTCTTAAGTATCCAGTATGGTGTGTTTGTATGGCGATGGAAGTGGGGTTGATACTTAATTTCTTCAAGGTGGTGTTGCGTAATCACATAGTGAAGTTGTCAACACTCGTTAAACATTGTCAAGTAATCGATATTTCAAGTCCAAATAACAGTACTTCAAATGTAATACAAATCTAAAAGATAATTACCAACACAACGGATATTAAGAAAATCATGATTAAGTTATGATAATAACTTGCATAGCAGCTATTACGTAGGAAAGTGGAAAATAAGACATAAAGTGTGTGGGGGGGTAGGTATTAAAACCACTGTTAAATCAGCAATTAAATATATTTTATTTGAACATAAAGATGAGTGTGGAATTGTTGAATTGCCAACGCCTACACTGTACAGGAAATTCTAACGTAAACATCCTTTAAACCAGTTTGTCTGATCATATAAATGGTTTTGAAGGCTGATTCAAAAGGAAGTTTTTGTCTTGAATTGACTAGGTGATCATGAATTGAGCTGTTGGCAGAATTTTTAATTTGATTAATTTCACGTTCATTATCACAGGGAGTATAAAATGCATAGACAGTTTCTATGGTATAGTAATCTTCAATTTTCAGGTAATTATTAAGTGAAGTGGAAATTCGTAAGATCTGTATTTATTCTTAGACGAAACATTTGACTAATGCTAAAGATGAATCGCACAATAATATGAACTATCAACTCGATGTCACTTAACGTATTATAACCTATAAACTGAAGTTTATCCAACATAACTCCTAGTTGCCGGTTATTTTACTTTTGTCACCTATGAGGACTGTTAAACAGAACTGCTATATAGTGACACATGGTTAAATTGTTAATCATTATATGGAAGAGTTTTGTTCAACTATATTTGATATTCCCCCCCTCCTCCCCAGATATTACTGGTTCTTTTGTAATGTTTAAATAATAGTTTTACGTAACATTAAGATCTGCTTTAGCAACTTAATATGATTTATACGGAAGAGAGTTTGCTGAAACTTTCTGTACTTTGTTTTAATGGCCAGGTAATCTTTTTCACATTTTATTTATCATTACGTTTCAATCAATCAAAAATTGCATACTCATTATCATTTGTTGACGGAATGGATACTACAAGTTAAGTTTGTTGTTGTTGTTTATATTGGTTACAGATTGTTTTAGTAATATAGCGAGATGAACATTCAATACAACTGGTGACAACTATCTCACTACTGACAAATTCGCACCCCACTAGTCACATCTCACTAGAAATTTAAAAACAAGACGCTCATAGCTGAAAACACTGATTAATCGTTGCCGAATATCACGGAGCGATAGGAGTTGGAATTTACGATTGGACGCCAGCTAGTTCAGTGGTGCAAATATCCAAACATCCCTAGTAAAACCTGATGGCAATATGATGAATTCCCTTGAGGAATCAAGAGTGGTCACTAGTGAGGAGTCCCATACAAGGGCGAAACATGGCTTCCTGCTTTTTGCTGGTCCCAAACAAACATTATTCTGTAACTCATCCAAACAGAAAAGTTGAATACCTATTGTCACGAAACCATCTCAACTCAACTTAATTGAGCTCCGTTAAGTGAGTGATAATTAGGGAAATTATCATTAGTACATGTGTAATTGTATATCCTTGAAACATCTACTGATTTTACAGAGATGATCCTATTTAAAGTATTTTTCTAAATCTTAAACAAAAAGGAATAACTATGCTAATTTTGGACAAATTAAAAATGTATAAACACAAGTTTCCTCAAACTAGCACCTACACTATTAAGATGTATTGAAAGGCATAATATTCGGTGAAAACCAAATATTAAAACAATGGTTCTCGTTTAAAATGTCCTGCAATTTGTTATGCTATACTATCCTTACATCATCCTATCAATGATATCTATGACATGTTCAAAGTTCACTGGTCAGTAGATCTCACTAAAATTTACATATAGTCGAATCACACAACTATTTACTAGTGATCAAACATCAACTATAGTTCAATGAGCAATCATTGAATCATAAAATAATTCATATATTTAAGTTGGATTGTGACTGGCAAGTGGAATCCAGGACGCACGTTTCGTCCTATTTGGGATTCATCTGCTGGATGTGCCTATAACTTGTATAATAACGCCAAATCGAGGCAATCCACTCAGGATGTACATATGGCACCAGAGACTGACCAGTTTCAGTTCATTACAAATCAGCGGGAGAATACAAGCTTATCCTAATTACATAAAATAATTCAATTATTCTACAATTATGAATTTTGTAAAATAGTGTTACTAACTAGTAAAACATTTAGCTAAATAATCACTATGAAGAGAAAATCATAAATTGCATACAATTCACTTTAAATTCATACTTCCTTTTTTGTCGAGTATCACGTTTGGGTGTTTTCTTTGTATTGTACCCAATGCATTGTACATTAGTCTTACTACAACTACCATTATCATTATTACTATTGCTACTACCACTACTACTGCTACTACTACTACCATCAGATATAAAGATTTAAATAAAAAAATTTTTTTAATCCAGTTATTATTACTACATTATAACTGAATGAATTTCATCTAACTCATCTGAAAACTACATTTATGAAAGAAACTAGTTAGTAGCTGAAAAAAAAACCCAGTTACTTAAGTTGTAATTGAAGGAATGTAATTTATCGGTGTAAAATAAATGATTAAATTTCTTTTGATGTAAATACGATATGTAGGTGTATATATATATATAAGTAGAACTGAATACATAGGTAATTAACATATCTCGATTGATGATATCAATGGTGACTAATCGTCTACTATCAAATTTCTTCTTTTTCTTCTTCTTCATCTTCTCCTTCTTCTTTACCGACTGTTTATGGTAATGTTAACAATTTTAAGGAAATTAGTTCATCAATCATACATAAAAAATATTTGTTATCTGTGATAATCATCATAAGTAATATATTCGTAATTTTATCAGTAGTCAAGTGAAAGCATAGAAAACTATCGTATAACAATTTACCAGACTTTATGTTTCATTAAATCTTATTCTAATATATTCAACTCTTTGAGATCATTAATTAGTGTTTTGAAGTGTGACATACATGATGAGTATACTACTACTAGTTAACTATATCAGAAGTTCGAACGAAATTTATGGATTATCATAAGTAGTATACGAGAATTTCTCTTGTGTCATCTATCGTATCTGACCATATATAACATTGATTTTTCACTTCACTATACATTGGATTGACAACTTCGTTTATTCCTTCATTAATTACCCACTGTTGCTACTCTGCACGACGTTCAGCTATTTATTACTTAAGAAATTTCATGCATTAAGTCCCCTATATAAATATGAATCATGAGATGAATGGCAGCTTCCGTTTTCTTGACAATGCAATTCATAATAGAGTGGACAGAACAGCTAAGTGGTTAGTACTTGAAACGGCCTACATCTGAATTCTAATATCTGCTGCTAAATCAGTTAGAAGAAAGCTATGGTCAGAACTTTATGTTTCACAACAAAAAGAATATGTATACCTGATAAACTATAATAGCTTAAGAACATTGAAAACTGCATGAAACAATTGTTATCTATAGAAATTCGTCGGTAAGTAAAAAAAGACCAAAAATAACAAGTTGAGAACAACAATAGTAAACAAAATACACGTCTCCATCCGACACAGTTTCAAAGGTGATGCTGTTGCAGGAGCAGTCAATCAAAGACTTATTAGTGCACTAAACAGAATCTATCCCATTGTTAGACTAAAAATTCTATACAAAGCAACACACTTATTGACCCATTTTAAGATAGATAGGCTTCCTTCTCATGTTGCCAGAAACTGTGTTCACAATTTTGAATGTACCTGCCATAGAAGCCACATTTGCGGAACAAAAGTAAGAGCTTAACTTGGATTCCTTGGACATGTCTCTAAACATCTTCAAGCAAACTAAAATGAATTCATCTTATATTGTGAAAATGATTTTTCTTGATCCTTGCATATACTAATTATATGAAATTTGCTGATAAATTTAAGATTTGGAAAGCAGTGTACAGTGATGCTGACCAGCTCAATCTTCAATTTGACTTAAACAAATTGGCTGGATGATTTCAAGGATGGAGGAGGAGAGGTTTAGAAATTAATGGCTGTAATAGTGCACTAATGCATCTCGGCTGTGGTAACGACTACCAATGCACCATTTCTATAATTAGAAGAGTTTAAAGAATTAGGAGTAATTATAAGTCATGACTTGAAAACCACTGGATACTGCAACTCGACAGCAGCTAAACGGCTTCGGGTGTTATAGTCACTCCACAGGACATTTAAATGTTTTGATGAAGATATGTTTCGGACTTTATTTCCCATGTAAGTGAGACCTCATAGTGAATACTGTATCAAAGCAGCAGGTCCTGATCATATTAAGAATGTCGAAACACTTAGGTGGGTTCAACGAGTGGGTACTAAGCTAGTAGCAGGCCTTTCATACCTTCCATACGATATGCGTCCCTCAACTTATCGTACAACACGAAGTTACCTTATACTGGCATTTCGTATCTTAAATAATAGCTGAGGTGTTAACATGTCTTATCTTTTTGCTTTCTCTAGAACTAATCATCTCAGAGGCCACCTTAAAAACGATATAGAATAAACTCAGAGTAGGAATCCGTTTCTCATATCCACTAGTCGGCGACTAAAACGCGCTATTTGAACAGGTGGTATTAGCTTCATCAGTGAACTCTCCGAAGAGAAGCTTTATCAACACTGGAAAAACCACTGCAAAGATTAATGCAGCTCACAAGATCTACTCTCATTGTAACTGAAGACTGAAATCTTATTAGTAGCCTCAGTTAATCAATATGAATGAGTATTCTCGAAAAAAAAACATATTACCAGGCGAAATGAAATAATGCTGAAAAAGAAGCCTACTTAGCAAATTACTTACTTGCTTGCGCCCGTTACCACTCACAGAGGATCATAGGTAGCTCACTAGTATTCTTCTGTCATGAGCAATCCTTTCCAGTCGCTATTCATCCTCTTAATATCTGTTACCGATTCTCGACGCAGTGTGTTCTTTGGAATTCCCCTTTTCTGTCTCGCAACATGATTCCAAATTAATGCTTGTCTCGTAATGCAGTCTGATGATTTACGCAATGTATGTCCTATCCATTTCCGACGTCTTTTCCTAATTTCCTCTTCGATTAGAAGTTGGTTTGTTCTCTCGCACAGTAGGCTGTTGCTGATGGTTTCCGGTTAACGGATATTCAGTATCTTGCGTAGACAGTTGTTTATAAATACCTGCACCATTCTGAGGATGTTTGCAGTAGTTCTCCAAGTTTCAGCTCCATACAGCAGGACTGTCTTCACGTTCGAATTGATGACCCTGACTTTGGGGTTGATTGATAGTTTCTATGAGTCCCATATGTTTTTCAACTGTAGGAATGCTGCCCTGGCTTTGTCAATCCTTGCCTTTACATGTGCATCGGACCCTCCTTGTTCATAGATGATGCTTCTCAGGTATGTGAAAGTATCCACTTGTTCCAGAGTTATTCCATTAAGTTCAATTGGGTTGGTACTCCATGTGTTGTAATTGAGGATCTTGCTCTTTCATTTATGTATGTTCCGGCCTACTGTTGCTGAGGTTGCTTCTACGTTGGTTGTCTTCACTTTCATTTGTTGGTGTGTATGTGCTAGAAGAGCTGGATCATCCACGAAGTTCAAATCATCCAACTTGTCCATTGAGTTCCGTGCATGCCCTCAGATGTGGAGGTTTTTATGATCCAGTCAACCACTAGAAAGAAGAGAAATGGCTACAGTAGGCAGCCTTATTTTAACTCACTTAACAAATGATTCCATTAATTTACATTTACTATATCTTAACATATATATATATATATAACTATTCCATTACATTTATAATATTGTTTACATTTTCATAAATTTCAAGTTAACATTATTACTTTATTCACATTAGTATCCACGTAAAGTTAAGTAGTACATTCTCTGTTATTTTATATGAAATAATTAAAAGAAAACTTTTGTATACAACATGTAAAACAAGTAATAAATTAGAAAAAAAATTCTTTTTTTTTTTTTGATTTTTAGTAATCATGTTAATTAAAACAATAATTATTCATTGAAAAAAATAGATGAAAAAAAAAAATAATTTAGTTAAAAATCATGGTAACTTGAAGAAGAAGAAGAAGAGGAAG
The DNA here is from genome assembly GCA_034768735.1 of Schistosoma mekongi. NCBI lineage: Eukaryota > Metazoa > Platyhelminthes > Trematoda > Strigeidida > Schistosomatidae > Schistosoma > Schistosoma mekongi. The sequence continues at coordinate 37,854,834 of CM068308.1, read as the reverse complement.
AAAAAATGAAGCAACAATAAAAAAAATAGTGATTGTAAACACATTTTCATAGCATTATAATGGTAGGTTAAAGATTGAAGAAAGTTTAAATTTTTTTATTGTTAAAGTTAAAAGTTTCATTGATGTAATTCTAAGAAAAGTATATTGAATGTGAGAAACTAATGAATAATGATTCATTCAATCACTTTCATTAGAAACCTTTAGATGTATTATATCATGAAATGATTGTTTCATAGATGTAGATTTGAAGTCATTTTTCACATATTGCAGTGTTTTTTCAACTGTTTTAAGAGGTTAACAGTAAAAGATTGAGTGATTACATATACATCTATTGCACAAATGTGACTGTCTGGACTCAGTAGTCTAATAGTGAACACGGTGGTGTTTGGTACGAAACGAGCTGAGTTCGAAAGCCAGTGTGAATATTAACACTAGGATGCAGGTACATCCGGCCGACGAGTCCTAAATAGGACGAAACATGTGTCCTGGATCTGGGTTACCAATCACAATGTAAATTAAACAGTACTTGTGATTTATGGCTATGTCGAAGCAATTCACTCAGGATGCATATATAGCAACAGAGATTGACCAGTTTCAGTCCGTGATAAATCAACAGGAAGATACAAATTCATCAAGAAGATTTAATGAGTTTGAAAAAAGTTTAAAAAGTATCAATTGTTCAAGTATTAAATCTATCGGCTATATAATTTTAACTAGTTTAACTTTTACTGGTTTATATTTATCAATTGATTACTGATTAATTTATATGGTATGATTAAAGAAATTCTCTAGTGTTCATAGAATTCACTTTTCCAAAATCTCAATGGTTTCCCAGTTGATCATAAAATAATTCCATAGTAGTTAAATAATATGATTGTTGTGAAGTAAACTAAAAGGATCATTGAATACTGAAAAGATGTTGTTCATAAGAAAAATAACTGCTTCACAAGTAAACCAACTTGTTTCGCAACATCAAATGTTGAGTACAATACGTAATACAGTTTGCATTTTATTCTACTTAAATGAATTTATAAAGAATAAATGAACTTATACAATGTACAATATCAGTTAAATGGTTACCAGTTGTTATTTAAACTTTATAAATTATTGTTACACTGATTTTGTCACTGAATGATACACTAAACAAGTCATTTCATTACAACATATTGACATCTAAAGTTATACCACTGTCAAAGTTATAGCAGTATGTTGCAATTATTTGAAGATGGATGATCATCATTTGGAAATGTAACTAGGCACTTTTATGATAAGTGGTAATTTTTAATACCTACCTCTGACAATCAACTAAAGGAGATAATCTAATTGAACTACGAGACAATAACGTTATATTCTGATCATTAATTAGGTTAAATAACAATAGTAAAATTACATCTATAAAGAATTGAACCTAATATGAATTGGCTAAAATAAGAAATTGGTTATACTATTCTCTATGTATGGATTTAACAAGTCGTTAGATTCATCTACTAATGAGTAAAAAAGAAAACGATAAATAACTGTCTTAATGGTTCTGAACTATGTAATACAACTTGTTATTGGTACCAAATATAAGATTTGATCATAGCAAAGAGTTCTTAGTAAAAAAAGTATGGAGAATAACAACAAGATTCTACTCCTTCTAAGTAATTAAATTATGATTAGGTACTGAACATTTTCGTCTGCAAATGTTTGCCGTCATTTATGCTTCCATGTTATCAGCTAACTTCATCGACATGAATTTTAGAGCACTTTACTCTCGTTTCTTCAAAAAAAAAAACGGAAAAGGAGAAACTTGAGGTAAACTAACGAATCATCGTGGTAATATTTTTCTACATTTCGTAGGTACATTTCGTCATAGGTTGTGAATTAAATACGAAAACATATAGGTCCAGGAACTTGATAGATATACTTAGTTAATCAAAACAAATCTAAAATGGAAACATTTGTTGCAATAAATAAATACTTACAAAAAATGGTATTTCAGAATTTTGAGTAGAAAGCCGCATAGTTGTTAACCAATCTAGTTGAAGTGAATTATCTATCTATACTTAATTTTATGAAAGTGTATTCACTGAGTGGATCACGATCAGTTTTATGTTTGTCTAGTCATTCATAACACTGATTGAATTCTACCGAGCAGATCATAATTTAGGGAGATTATCTAAGTAATTCAGCATAGCTAGTGACTGGAAGCTGTTTATGGATTGTCGGTATGATACCTACGACCTAGGTTACATGTAGATTTTTCTGCCGATTACTCGATAGTCACCTACTGAGAGTACATTTTTTTAAACGATAATTCCTTAACTGTAACAACATGGGGAAGTATATTTGTTCATTGCCATTTTTCCAAAAAAGAAGATTAACGTGAAACCAGTTTGAAAAGAACTAAGAGTTAAAAGTTTAATTGGATTCATTAAATTTCCAAATGTATACCAGATACTGTGAAATACATTGAAATAAATGATGTAATTATTGGTGATAATGAAAAAACCTGCTGTGACTATATCGAAAATAATTTGTTTTGTAACAGAAAAACATATCTATATGACATCATGCTGTGTAGTTAGTTACGTTATCATTTCATATTCCCTCTTGATAAATTTTTGTATATATAAACATTTCATATTATAACATAACTAAACTTTAAGTACACTGATGTTGTTGTGAATTTTCGTTAGAGCTGGTTGCAGTAACACAGTAAGATTTAGTGTAACTGCAGCATATTCAATGTTCAATACAATGAATAAAGACAGACACTACAGGTTATTTTGACTCATTTAAACAGATTAGTAAATGAATTGAAATGGTTATTTTCGTAGACATTGATATTTTAGTTGATTGAATATGTCACAGATTGATATTCGCAAGATACCATTGAAAAGCAAATAAAAATACCAATCTTCCCATAAATAACCATCCCAATTTAACTATAATAATCAACTCACTACTGACTAACTTCAGGATGTTCCTGAAGCTCTAATGAGAAGTCGTGAATGGTGGCGCTCAAACATGTCGGAAGTGAGGCAATTGTCACCAATAACGATGGATGACTGTTACGCTATATATCACAAATCAATGGAAGTGGAAATTCTATCATTGAATGCCGACCCAGTGGTGCAGAGGGTTAGGTGGTAATCAACCTGATGCTCGAGGTAGGGAATCTTGAATGCACACTGCTGAGAAGTCCGACAGTAAAACAAAACAGCTGTTTAATGTTCCTTGGTTCTCACTGGTATCCTGCTAAAATAAATCTGTGACATATTCAATCAACTAAAATACCAATGTCCACAAAAACAACCATCTCAAGTGAAGTATACAATTATTAGTTGACCTACATTTTATCAGACATACTTATTTAAGTATATACACAATTGCATATCTATGCAAATGAATTCATTGAAAAGGAATACATCACTGTATACATTTGTTCTACGATTAAATGGGCATATTGAATTTAAGTCAAACATTAATCAAAGTTGAAAAATGAACATCATAGAAACTAAATAGAAAAAAAATATTCAATTTAGCTAAAGATGAAAGGAATTCAATGTGATATGATGAATTGTGGAAATGAACTATGTTCACGGAGAACATAGAAATAAGAATAAATCAAACTGAATAAATAATGTGGACAGGTGGGGAAAGAGAGGGTATGTTGTGAAAATTTATAAAATTATCTGGTGGTATAACGGATAAGTGATTATTTATTACAAAGGCTTACTTCAGCTAGGACCATGATAAAGACAGTGAATGGATAGTTTAGTTTGTTTTCATGTATTTCAGCAGCTACATCGATAAATAAGAGATGAAACATTGTGCTTTTAGCAGGCTTCTGTTCACTACCTAAATAATGTTGAATGACACATTTTTCGAATTTCATGGATGTTGGTGACTAATACAACTACTATTGGTCTTCTCTAACTAGACAGAACAATACTGTTGAACACTCTTCGACAAAAGACCTTTTAAACGACCTATATGCAATCTCTTTGAAAAAAATAATAGGATTGATAACTACATATTGAAGAAGTGAAGTGTTATCGTTTATCCTATGAATTGTTTGCATATAAAGACCAACTATTAAACACAATCAACGTGTTTACTACAAAAAAGTTCTTTAGTTAGCTTCGGTGACTCTTTTACTTCAAAATGTCACTCAATACATCACAAATGAAGTTGAAACTTAAATAGAACCACATAAGTTGGATTGTGACTGGCAAGTGGAATCCAGGACGCACGTTTCGTCTTATTTGGGACTCATCGGCTGGATGTACCTGCATCCCAATGTTGATGTTCACACTGGGATTCGAACTCAGTCCGTTTCGTGCCAAACGCCACCGCGTTCACTACTAGACTACTGAGTCCAAACAGTCAAACTTGTTCAACGGGCACATTGGTATTTGGATAAACGTGTATATTCTCATTGATTTTTTATAGACTGAAGCTGGTCAGTCATTGTTGCTATATGTGCATCCTCAGCTGATTGCCTCGATACAACGAAATTACGAATCCCAGTGTGAACATCTACATTCGGATGCAGGTGCATCCAGCTGATGAGTCCCAAATAGGACGAAACACGAGTCTTGGATTCCACTTGCCAGTCACAATCCAACTTATATAATACTTGTGAAAAATTCACTATATCGAGGTAATCCGCTCATGATGTACATATAGCAATAATGACTGACCAGATTCAGTCTATAACAAATCAACGGGAATATAGAATCACATCTTCATCTCCTTATTATTATTGTCAATAAATCTTGATAGAAAATTATATTCAATTAACATTATTTTTTTGTTTTCCTAAAATATTATATTAATTGTTTACAAGGTAACAATAATTATATATTACAAATGTAATAATACTTGTATATAATTAAAGTATTCTCTCTCTCTCTCTCTCTCTCTCTCTCTCTATATATATATATATATATATATATATATATATATATATATATATATATATATATATATATATATGTCAAATAGATTTTATCTTAATTACTTATTATTTCTAATCTAAGTGAAAATATGTCTGAAGTGATTTTGATTTAATGTTAAATATATGCATAGCAATTATGTTTGTTTAATGTAAAAAATGTATTACATACAAAAAATGAATGTTAACATAAATTAAACTAACTTTTATAATGATGTCAATGAGACTTGTGTTGATTGACAGATTAATCATTTTGTCTAATTAAGAAAAACAAAAGCCAAACATTATTTGCATTGATTTTATCTAAATATGTATAATTAGGGGAGTTTGTAGAGAAAGTTAACTGTTTAATTCAATTTTGATAGCACGAATTGATCTGAATCAGACAACCATTGATCACCTGGAAGCACTGGACAGCTGTTTCGTCCTAGTATGGGACTCCTCAGCAGTGCGCATCCACGACCCCGTCGGGGATTGAACCCAGGACCTTCTGGCTCCGCGCGCGAACGCCTTACCATTGGACCACTGAGTCGGCTCCCAACGGTTGATATTTCCAATTCAGCCAATTCGTGATATATTGCGCGACCTCCTCTATGCCATTGGTGAGTTACTGCCTCACACCCGACACGGCTGAATTGGAAATATCAACCGTTAGGAGCCGACTCAGTGGTCCAATGGTAAAGCGTTCGCGCGCGGAGCCAGAAGGTCCTGGGTTCAATCCCCGACGGGGTCATGGATGCGCACTGCTGAGGAGTCCCATACTAGGACGAAACAGCTGTCCAGTGCTTCCAGGTGATCAATGGTTGTCTGATTCAGATCAATTCGTGCTATCAAAATTGAATTAAATATATATAAATACAATTTTGTTTTGGTTAGATACATTTCATTCTAGGAACTAATAGGAAGTAATTAGTATCTAGTTAAAATATATTTGGATTAATTGATTAGGAAAAAACATAATGTGACTATACATTTTTTTCAGTTTTCTACTATTAACTAATTTATGTAAATTCTTTAAGATTTTTACTGGTTAACGAAAAGTATCCTTCAGAAGATACAAGTATTTATAAACAATTGTCTGTGTAAGATTTTTTGGATTCGTTGACCAGATACCAACAACAACAATCTTCTATGGCAGAGAATTAATCATCTTTCAACCGAGGAAGAAATTGGAAAATAATACTAAGGGTAGATAGGACACATATTGAGGAAATCATCGAACTGTATCACAAGACAATCAATAACTTGGAATCCTAAAGGCCAAAGGAAAAGAGGAAAACCCAGGAACACATTGCATCGGGAATCGGTAACAGACATTAAGAGAATGAAGAGCACTTGGGAAGAGTTTGAAAGGAAGGCTAAGGACAGGGTTGGTTGGCGAATGCTGGTGGGCGGCCTATGCACCAGAATTCAGGTCTTAAGCCGAACGCGTAACTCCCTTTACCACTGAGCCGGTGTCCATTTGGTGAACTTCTACTTTCGTCGGTGTGTGATATAAAGCGACAATCATCTGTTATCATCAGTTGTAACTGGTGGATTCAAGGGCATATACTGATGAAGAGTATCAAATTGTGACGAAACGGGTATTCAGTGGTATCTAACCAACATCAATGTAGGTTGATTACAATCACCTATTCGCTAAAATCCCAATGAACTTAATTTGGTTGTCATTAAACCAAAAACTTACTTTTCAGTCATAACTACATTCTAAAATGAAGATAATAATAATGTAAATAGCTGTTACTAACTAATAAATACTTCAAAAATGTAAACATTGAAAGTGGAATGACTTGCATCCAACAGGTACAATGCAAACAGCATAACGCTTGCTTCCTTATAAATATTACTACACGAGCCTTTCAAAACACATGATAGAATATTCAGCATTTTTAGTATGTTTACTAACTTCACATTATGTCCTGTTTAGGATTCATCATCTGGGTTTAGCTACATTCTAATGTTGACATTAATATTGTAGCTTTCTTCAAACATTGGTGCATTATCCATTGAGCTAATGAGTATATATGGTTACCAATTTATTCGATGAGAATGGACGCACTAATGTGATTATTCCACATCCTACTATTGAGATTAAAGATTTGCCATTTTTACATTCTGAGTAACATGCCACTGCATAGTCTTTTAAACTATTTGGTGTATAGTTATCGAAAAATATTGAACACAGTATAATCAAATAACTTCGTAGTATTATGTAGATATCGAATTCGATATCACGAATTAACCAAGGGTGGACGACAAATGAAAATTCAGAAAAGGCATTGAACGGCTATTTGTTCCTAGTATGGAAATACTCCTCAGTGTGACTTCACCACCCACAAACTTCTTGAGGAACGCTTAACCACTAGACAACCTTGACAGTCGGCATTCAACTGCCGATATCCCTAACATTAATTAGGAAATAATTCATGGAGATCTAGTGAGAAGACATGATCAGCGGGGTCCAACCATACTGATTAAGACCCCCTTGCTCATCGATGGAAGTAGATGAAATTGCGCCACTTGAATGAAGTTAGAAATATCAACCGTTGAATACCGGTTGGCTCGGCAATCTAATCGTTAGAGGTTTGTCAGAAAGCCTGTAGGTGACTGGCTCAATTCTTTGGTAGGGTTGTGGTTGCACACAGCTGAGCAATCCATTGCTAAAAATAAACACTTGTCCAGTGCCAGTTAACTGTTTCTAATAGTTGCTTAACCCCAACTAATTAGCCATATCAGATTCAATCAACAGATTCAGCCAACTCCCTCGTAATGATTTCTAGCTAAAAATCCATTTTTGAAATCATCGATCACTATTTTTCTAAAACTGAACGTCATAAGTAACTTTTTGCAAATTTTTCAAAAAGTTGTCAATATTCAACATGGATTCTGTACAACGTATTCCACTTATTTTTCGGTAAGTTTTAACGGAGAATTTCGAGTAGTTGCTGTTATTCTTAACTATTTTCTATGAATATGTCAATGTAGCATAGTTCAATATGATAAACATGTAAACAGTGAAACAAATAGTCTGAAATAAAAGAAGATTGATGAAAATTACATTGTTCTATGTAATAATCAGTAGTTAAGTGAACTAAAAGTTAACACAAAATCCTGGGTATAACAAACCTATTAAACATTGAAAATGTTTTAAATAGCTTCAACACTGAAAACTGATATCGTTATCAATTGGATAAGTTTGAATTATCTCATTGGTTTGATTTGGACTGATGTTGATCAGTTTCTCTTGATTTATATATATCCTGAACAGATTGCGTCAGTACAGTAATAGTTCAAAAGTATAATTTGGGTTAGATTGTGGCTGACAAGTGAAATCCAAGATACGTATTTTATCTTATTTGAAACTCGTCAAAGTTTCCATTTATCAGACAAAATCCAACCGAAATCATAATTAATACCATTAACTTTATTTATAATGAAAATTAATTGAATCTTTTAGTTTCATCAATGTAAAACCGGTTTTATTTGATTTCAAAGTTTTATTTTTATCAAGAATAATAGTCTTAATCACTAATTTCAAGAGAACAAGAACAAATATTTGTGCAGAATAAGATGAATTCATTTTGTTTCTTTGGTTTCTCATCAGCTGCATACAATCTAGAATGATACTCTTTTACTAAATTAATATTTGAAATAAAGTTTAACGTACTCATGAGAGTGTTTGAACTTCGTTGGAATCAATCATGTTAGAAATGTGAACATAACCAAAATGTTGGAGAAAATGCAGTAACCATGTGTATTCAATACAAAAGAAGTTACCAGAAGGCAAAATAGAGATCAGAGTGCAAATGATTACATAAATAGAGGTGGTTGGAAATATTTGATAATCATGTGAATTAAGCTCAGTTGTTAAACTTAAGATGACCTAATTAAACACAAAAGTTGAACTCAATCATCTAAAAAAATGGTGATGTAACGTAAAATGTGATCCAATAAAGAAGTAATAAGTGAAATAGGCAATGAAAATAACGACACATAAGCCAGATAAAGAAAGGCTAATAACAGTTTCTTTTTGGACACATAAATTTGGTTTCATTCATTTAATGGTAATCGTATCAGCATATTTTAGAAGATTTGAAGTTTTTTGTCTATTTAACACTTTGAATAATTTATTGATATCAATCTGATGTCCTGTGTCAATCAAATGTTTAGCGATTGCACTGTCAAATGTTTTCATTTCTGTGAATCGAAGATTTTTGGGAACATGTTCATTAAAACGTAAGCAAGCCCTTCATTTTGTTCGTCCAGCATAACTGCTACTTCAGGTATACGTAAATTTATACAGGCAGTTGGCGGTAACATGAGAGGGATACCTGTCGACTTTTGATTGTTTCAGTGAACATGTTGTTATGTACGATATAACCAGTTTTGCAGCATAATAAGTTCTCTTTAAAGCTGAGCTAAGTCTTCTTTTGATTTTTTCAGCAAATTCATCACCTTTAAAATTGAGTTGAATGAAGATAGGCTTCTTCTGGACTGTGATTTCATTTGGTATACCAGGTTTTTATTCACTGTATTTGTCAATGAATTTTTCTGGGTAGTCATTCATTTTTAGATAATGTTTGATGTTAGCAAGCTGTGGATCAATCGTATCTGAAGTACATAACTTTTTGGCTCTGAGAACCAATGTTTTCACTAATGCTATTTTTTAATGGTCATTTTAAGTTTAATAATTGAGCTTAATTCACATTATTATCAATTATTTCCAACCACCTCTTATTTTGCCTTCTGGTACCTTCTTTTGTATTGGATGTACATGGTTACAGCATTTTCTCCAACATTTTGGTTATGTTCACATGTCTAACATGTTTAATTTTAACCAAGTTCAAACACTCTCATAAGTACGTTTAACTTTGTTTCAAATATTAATTTTGTAAAAGAGTATCATGTTTATGTCTAGGGAAACAACAGGGGTCTCTACACTTCTTGGAATTTTTTCCATAGGTGTTGTGGTACCAACACCAATGTGAATTTTCGTTTCGTCGAGGTCCAGACGACGACCTTCTCCGTGATGTACTTCGTCGACGAGAATCGTTCGGTCGGTGTCTTTCTTTAAAGTCAAGAAAACGACAAAGAGTATTACACAATTTTGTCACGTCGTTTTCGGTGGCATGAGGTTTTTCAGTAATGGAATAAACCTGATTCTTGCGAGTTCTGGTGATCTCCAGAATTCGATCAGCAGATGAAGCCAGTTCATCTACTGGGTTGTTATTAAACGTTACCAGAACTGCTTGCACTTGTTGTGGCAGTTTTGATAAGAAGAGTTGGCGGAAAAGACCTTCGTCGAAAGTGCATTGACCAATTACCTCTCGCATGCGCGACAACATATCCGTCGCTAAACCCCTACCTAGCTCGATGGTGTGGAACAACTCATCAAGACGTTGTCTGTCGGATAAATCTCCGCGTTCTAGAATCGATCTTTTGAGCTGGTCATAAGGTTCTAGGCAGTCAGGGCTGAAAAAGAAGGGGGTGACGTACCTGTTCAATTCACTCGGAAGTGACCTTACGATGGCAAGGGATTGAACACGTGGATCTGTCACAGCGTGGTCTCGAAACTCGGCTTCTGCGTAGCAGAACCAAGCTTCTATGTTTTCTGTTCAGAAAGAGATAAGCTGAAAGTTCGGGGGTGTGCGAGTTTTAATCTTAATGAACTTAGGAGTCTGATCGGTCATGCTATATATGCAATATACGAAAATATAAAAATAAATGCGATCAAAACGTGCAAAAAATGATAATCACACCAAAAATACAGTTAAAAATTATAAACAGGAACGAACTCACAGTTATGAACGTGCCCAGATCACGTCGGGCTCACCAATGAAGGTGCACCTGGTATATGACCAAGTTACGTTTGGATTATTACCAGAGCAACTTCTAACAATTGAACCCACTTTTACGAATGAGAAGAAATCAGAAGGCAATGAAGGATGGAAGAGAAGTTATATTTGATAGTGAATGGAGCGACAATGGGATAGCAACGTCTAGGCTGGCAAACTAGAAACAGTTGCTGTTAACGGTAAGGCGTGACGTGATCTGGTAGTGATGCGTGACCGAGCGCCTTCAACTTAGTAGTATCCGCTAAAACAAACATGGTCAGCATCAATGTCGAAACCTATGTAGCTATTTATTTTGGGGATTATTTACCGCTACATATGCAACAGCTGATGAGAAACCAACGAAATAAAGTGAATTCATCTTATTCTGCACAATGATTTGTTCATGCTCTCTTAGAATTAATCACTAATTCATTGAAATAATTAACAGTAAGCAAAGTGTTGAATGAGTTACAATGAAACTAACGACAAGAGAAGTGTAGAAGACTGAAAATTATTACAAATGAATAATGACTCATTGGAATATTCAAATATTCTTTTTATTTAAACTTTTTACAACATTTCAACATATAAGTAAACGGAAGTTAATGAACATTGAAACAACATCAATAAGATGAGAATACATGATAACAACAATTTGATTAGTTTAACTTGAAAATTAAAAAAAAAGGAGAACATTATTTCATCGTGGTAAACAAATATTGAAATACTTGAAATTGATGAAGATTTGTTTTTACTGATACTTAAAATCTGGTTTTTAGTTGAATTCACAATTGTAAGTATCAGCTTACTACTGACTAGCTAATTGATGTAATTCCTAGAGTTCTAGTGTGAAGGCGTGACCGATAAAGTACAACGGTGTCAAGTGTGAGGCAGTTACCCACCGATAGCATGCATGAGGTTGCGCAACGTATAGCGAATTGACTGAAATAGGAGCTGACTGTTAGGAGCTGACTCAGTGGTTCAATGGTAATGTGTTCGCAGCTCAACCAGAGGGTCCTGGGTTCGATCCCCGATGGGGTCGTGGATGCGCACTGCTGAGGAGTCCCATATTAGGACGAAACAGCTGTCCAGTGCTTCCAGGTGATCAACGGTTGTTTCATTCAGGTCGATTTGTGATATCAAAACTAACAGTTAACTATCGCTACAAACCCCCCTAGTTGTAAAGTAATATGGATTCAGTCTATCAATTTCAAATGCTAATTTGTTCACCATTAAGCAGTTGAATTCAGATAGATGTACTTATGTAACGCATACTTATATACATTTTGAAGAATTTATATTTTTATGTTGTTATGTTACAGTTACTTATTATTTGGAGTCAGGCTCTTCCAAGGTAAACTGCACACCGTGGATTCCACTTACCGTGAACAGTGTAACTAAAGTCATACTTATGAATTAATAATCTGTTAAAGAAATTGGCTGTAGACGTACATAAGGCAACAATGACTGATCATTTTTAGTCCATAATGGCATCAATACGAAGAAGTATATCTTTTGATTTGAATTTAGTTAAACGACTTTTGGTAAAACCTAGTTATAATTATCAGTTAAATCTAGGATACTCGTTTTATTCTATTCAGTCTCTTTAGCTTAGTAGATAACGCAGTGATATTTGAAGCAATAGGGGCTTGATCCTAATCTCAAAGTGAACATTAATGCTTAAATAAAGATACATTCACTTAACTAGTCCTATGCGGAACGAAACGGGTATCGTTGATTCCATTACTGGTTGCGCATCAAATTTACCATAGATTTTTTTTCCTGTAAAACCTTTCCATAAGGTGGAAATTTTGTGCAACAAGTTGAAAAGTTTCACATCATTCATAAGATTTATTGAAAGAGTTTATTACCATTTATTAATGTTATTAAGTTGTAGGTACTAACAGACACAGTGACGGCATGAAATCTTAAGTACTTGACAATCAACCACATAAATTCGCCTACACTTTAGATGCTATTAATGACTTGAAAATATTTCATATCAGCTAGGTGAACGATGAGTTTCGTAAATGGTAAGACGGCAGATTAATCAATATCATTAATGATTATTTAGACAGCAGTATAGTTCTAACAGGTAGCTTCAATACTCATGGCATGTATGATATGTACTACATCAACCTTCAGTCCTTGAAGTATATTTAATAGACAATAAAGAGCAGAAAACGTTTAAGCTTTAATAGAATAGTAACTGAAGTAGAGAATAGTTTTGTGATGATTGTGTTCGTTGTTTGGCTAGTGAACTGGCAATAGTGAAGAGTCAAACACTCATTGGTTAACAGTAGTTTCTGTCAAAATTACCGTAAATGTAATAAGGTGTCGTGAAGGTTGATGAATTTCAATTTGGTATCATGAATAATCTTACTATAATTTTAAGGATGTCTAAGTGGTCACTGTTTTCTGAATCTTTGGAGGCAGAAATTAGCTCTGCAAACTTAGTGTTTCTAGTGAAGTGTAACTTCCTGCCTTTGAAATATCATAGTAACACAGCATTACAAGGAGATACTATGAAAAAAGTGGGGCTTTAGATATCTAGCTATCATGTCGTGGGGTTTATTTATAATCGAAATTCAGTTGACTTATAATCCAAACATTCTTGCCTTAATATATATTTAACCGGATAAACAATTGGCGGAAAATTTAGTGTCAGAACAGATATTGTCAAACTTCAATCGAAACAAGTTTCAACATGTCTAAACAAGACTATGACATTGAACATGGTGATAAATAAATCTATCAATCACTTCATGAAGCAATGGTAAGTTATTTCTCATGCTACTTCACTCAACATACGTCAACGTCATACATTGGGAATCTTACTTGTAAACTAATCAAGGTGTATGTAGTGTATGAAAATTTTGTAAAATATGATTTTTCATGTGAAAAATAGTTTTACTGATTCTTCTTAACAATTTGCATTGAATTGTTGTTGTGAACAAATTTAAACTTGTAGAAATAGTTCTTCATAGTGTAGATTACAAATGAATTGGCTTAATGATTTTTATTATGGATTTAACTAGCTTATTTTCTATGATCCTTTACTTAATCTGATTCATATTACATGATAAATGGTATATTGCACTACTAAATCTACCCATAGTTACGAGTATATTGTACTGTATGATGACTCCATTAACTTCCACTCCTAACCATAGTGGTTAGACTTCTTGAATAATGAAAAGCTAGCTATGGGTTAAGCTGTATTTAAGAAGAAAGAGGACACTACTATATATCTCGTCACACAACACAAGTTAATTAGTGCTTTATTATTCTCAGCGCCCTTATCTTTCCGCGTCTACACAACTTGACGTTCACTGATCATTTACGATAGAGTACGACAGGTGTGATAGCACTAGATATCCCACTGGCCCTACATATTTATAGTTGGGAAAAGTTTTGGCGACCACAGAATGGAAATTACAGTGTGCATCATCTTACATACATATTTCTTTCCATGGAGATTACAAAAAGAACGTATGTTAATCATTTTGTTTGTAGTAAAACATCAAATATATGGCCTATTTAGTAATCCTGTGAATTGTAAAGGTGCTAGGGTAAATTCTATCTAGCTTAATCACTGTACTTTGTAAGTTTTAAGAATTAGTCATCATTCTTTAGCAGTTATAATTTAGCATCCTTAAATGGATTCATTTTCAGTAACATGAATAACTCTATGAAGTTATAGAACATAATAACTTCATGGTTGTTAATTTGTATGAAATTGATCATGTACAAGAAGTGTGTCGGGAAATTAATAAAATGATCACGAATTTTAGTCATGCGGTTCAGTACTCTATGAATTTCTTAACATAAATTAATTGCAAAGAAATACTTATTTTGTACAATTTCAGTCATCTATGGAAACCACAAAGAACTAGGCATTCATCACTGATCCTGTTTTATGACTTCTTTTACCTCAATGAGCTTGCCATAAGTTTTAGTGATTCTGTTGTAGGCCTAACTGATAAAACTGTACTGACATGATATACACATTTTATTTCAGTTTATTCTAAATATGATGTGGTGTGAGACAATTGTTATAGATTTTTTAAGTGATTCATGAAAATCGTTAGTTTTAGTGCTAATTTATAGTTGTCAGCATAGACTAGCAACAATTTTGAGTGAACTATTATTCACAGTAGTAAACAAATATGTATCAATAAACTTTATTAATGTGAAAAATATCAATGAATTATGTATTCAACTGATGAGTTGGTTATGACTGACATTAGCATTTTTCGATAGTACACTAGGAAGAAATTTGTTACGCCAGGCGATTAAAGAAAAGTAACGAACTTTCAGAACTGTATTTTGGGGGACTATTCTCGTTATTTTATTCATAAGTGATGTAATCATCTTATTTCTATTGCTGTTACGTTTCCCTTGCCCGGTTCTCTCATTTAGTGTATTTATTCTTTGCGTATTGTTTATTACTTTGAACTACGTTTACTTAATTGTATACTAGTTCTCCCCATTCACTGCCACTATTTCCTTTGTTCTGTATCAATGTTAGATTAATGATTGGTTCACTGTGTGGTCTGATTTTATGTGTATATAATGGCATGATTGAAATTTAATATGTTCTCAGTTCTCGCTCCCTCAGTCTTCCTGTTCTCAATTCTGGTTGTCCTATTGTCGGCCTGAGGAGGTGAGTGGGCTTAGGTCAATCGCACATTCTCAACTAGGCACGCATCTCATTGGTGTTCGCGTCCACCAACCAAATCATCCGCATCCCCTCCTCCTCCCTTTCTTCACAACCACTTGGCATATTCAGCCAATACATTTTGAACAATCTGATCATACATTAACTTATTAAGTTAATTATACACAAAATATAAAGCTCAAAGTAAACAGATTAAAAGGTAAGAATACAATTATATGTGTAATCAGATAGTTCGGAATGCATCGAGTGAATATACCACGTAGCTTCAGTAAACTTAGTTTTCTTATAGCATTATGAAAAGATAACAAAATGCATTGTGAATCACACTCTACTCAGGATATAATATCAATATCACCAGAGTAGATTCAGTGTACGTATAAATTGTTTTGAACACACAAGCGGGTATGTGAATGAACTATTGACAAACTTTAGTATACACCCTATACTACTCACATTCAACGCTAAATTGATATTAACCCTATGACCTTTCACAGCTAAATATTTGGCTATCGTGGATGTTAAATGCCTATTGTATTCTCCTATTTTATCATTAGAGGGTACTTCCTTTTGAAACCTTTTGAGTATTGAGCAATCATGCGGTATGGATCATATCACATTATCAAACAGACTAATTATTCTAAATAGAATTTTTGCTTAGAACAAGATACAGCATTTACTGGAATTTTTGACCAGGCATTCAACTCTATTATCAGTGACGTAATATATAATATAAGGACTATCAAAACCACAAATATTATCTTAGTATATATACTGAATTAGCAAAATCTGTTGACAAAGTAGTCTGTTTATATTGAAGGTGTTATCTAGTTTGAGTTAGATATAATAAAAAGATTTTTGGCAAATCTTTGTTTAACTTGTATTCTTCGTTTCATCATTTTAATAGTTGTGTTGTTACGTAACATATAATGATGCAATCGTTACAAAATTCTCATGTTTATCAATACGAAGATGCCTGAACAAAAAATGTTGTTGTTGATAAATTTTCTTTACACAATTTGTTTCCTTCTCAAATTTAAACAAAGCTAAAAGGATAGTATTTGCAGAATAGATTGAACTCAATGTATTTCATCGTATTCAGTTAGCAGAAATTAATATAACATGTGAACATCATTGTAAATTTGATGAATATGCATTGTTTATCAAGTGATATACAGAAATTTAAAAGAGATGAATTAAAAACGTTTTAAATAAGAACTTTATATGTTTGATTGAATATGTCACAGATTGATGTTGGCAGGGTACCATTGAGGAACAGGGAGCACTGGACAGCTGTTTCGTTCTAATGTGGAACTCCTCAGCAGTGCGCACCCCAGATTTCGCACGAGGGGATCCAGGTTGATGTCGAACGCCTAACCATCTGCACCACTGGGTCTGCATCCAATGGTAGAATTCCTACTTTCATCAATTTGTGATATATAGCGCGACGATCATCGATTGTCATTAGTGATAACTGTCTCACACTCGGCAAGTCTGAACTCCACCAATCACGACTTTTCACAAGAGCTTCAGGAACATCCTGGAGTTAGTCACTAATGAGCTCATTATTATAGTTAAATTGGGATGATTGCTTTTGTAGAGATTGATCGTCGCGCTTTTTACCATAAGTTCATGGAGGTGGGAATTCAACGATTGGATGCCGACCCAGTGGTGCAGATGATTAGGCGTTCGCCGTCAACCTGAATCCCCTGATGCGGAATCTGTGGTGCGCACTGCTGAGGAGTTCCACATTAGAACGAAACAGCTGTCCAGTGCTCCCTGGTTCTCAATTGTACCCTGCCAACATCAATCTGTAACATATTCAATCAAATATATAAAGTTAATTAAATAAATAACCAATCTCCATAAAAATAACCATCCCAAAGAGCTTTATAAATTAAAAATAAGTGACAGTTCTATAAATTATTTAGATCGCATCAGTTATGTAATATGTAAGAGTGTTTATTAATCTAAACAGATGAGAGATCAGAAAGAAATGATCATTCGTTTAAACATTGATAATTTGGTTACAGAATATGATCTATTAAAACAAACAGCTTAAAGTTTGACATAAAAGTAATAGGAGTCTACTACATGTGTTGTCTTAGAAATAGTGCATTGGGACCGACCATCGTCATCATTTCTATAATAACTATTCAGATGATGTTTTGTTATCTATGAGAATACAGTCAATTTAGACGATATCCTACATATCTTCAGTAAATCTTATTCATTATTCAAATTTACTTTTGTTTAGGAAGATGAGTTAAACGACTGCCTCCCTTATCTTAAATAGATAGAAAATCTGTTGGACTACTACGAAGGTCCGTTTATAGAAAATGCACACAGAATAGTCAATTGGCAATTTTCTACCTTTCAACCCTAACCAGTGGGATGAGAAACTTGATTATCTCTCACTCTTGAAGAGTTTGATGAATTCCTACTTTTCTATCTGCATTTAAAGAGTTAAATCTCCTCAAAAATTGTCAGATGAAAGTACTTATTCACCAAGATTTATTAAGAAAAACATCAATTCAAAACCTCAGAGAAAACCCATAGGATCTATCTAAATATTAATTAAAATGGTGTGGAACTGCCAACAGATAGGATGTTTTGGTTAATTATTGGTAACTCAACATTTATTCAACTAACTCTGATAAGATCGACGTTTAAAGATTTATAATGAGGAGGGTATTGAGGAAACTGAGAGTGATGTTATTCAATAAATCAATTCAACTCATGCGTGATTGATTTCTAAGTTGTGGAATCATTGTTCATTGCAAATATTCTTTTCACATTGGTTTAGTCGTTAATTTAACCTCCTAAAATTATTCAAGACATCGGAGTTTGTGTCATCATTATAAAGTTACAATACTAGCTTATGATAACATAATCAGATAAACTATCATCGTCTCACGATGTACACATTTTCAAGAGGTATTGGATTTCGACCCTTGATTGCAGGTATATACATTGGAAGATATAAAGTATAATTATTACTGGTTACGGATGACTATAATTTAGTAATGTAATTACGTAGACAACAAATATATAATTAGTATAAGTTTGTAATTTCCCGTTGATTTGTAATGGACTGAAATTGGTCAGTCTCTGTTGCCATATATGCCCGTTGCGCAAGTGTGACCGTCTGGACGCGGTAGCCTAGTGATGAACACGGTGGCGTTTGGCACGAAGCGGACTGAGTTCGAATCCCAGTGTGAACATCAATATTGGGATGCAGGTACATCCGGCCGATGAGTCCCAAATAGGACGAAACGCGCGTCCTGGATTCCACTTGTCAGTCACAATCCAACTTAAATATGTAGACAGTAAATGTTTTATTCTGTCTGATTGTGTACTAGAATGTTCTTGTTGTATAAATAAACATGATTATTTTGACATCATTATTCTATCAAAATAAGAAGAGTATAAGAAACCACTTTGTTCTTACAGTTAACTGCATATATTACAAAGGAATCATCTCTAAAGAGGAATGCCCACCCATATTCTAAGTTTAATATCAATCCCTTTATGGTTTGGAATCGAAATTGTTGATGAGTCGCTTGTTCAACTTACACATATTTTAATTTATACTGATGATTTTACTGAGGAATTATGATAAGCAAACCTCGAACAACATGAGATAGTCTTGTTTCCACATTAATCTATGAATATTTTATCAACACGATGAACGACGGCAGTTCGTGCTAGTGAATAACTACGATAGTTAACCATCTCCACGTAATATACATTAGATTATTATTGATTGAAGTTGGTGAAACGAACTGAATTAAAGTCTCTGTGTGAACTTAAATACCAAAGCCTAGTATATACAGCTGACGAGTCACATATAGGATGAAATACGCTACATGGATTAGACTTACCAACTACAATCCGATCTAATTCATAAAACCTTATTATTTTATTAGAAAATTAAGACAGATATGTCCATCACAAACTATTAAACTTCTAAGGTCTAAAGTGTACTGCAGAATTATTTCCTCATCAAGTGGAATATTCAACACTTCACATAGAAGGTGTAACAAGAAATCAGTTTTAATTCGCATATCTCACAAAAAAACATAACAGGTTTTGTAATCAGATTGCATTGTGCCAATCGTATTATAAAAAAGATTCGGGCTTCAACAGTAGCATACTTTGAAATGAATGTTCTGATGTTTTAAACATGAATTCATGAATGTCTTAAACTAAGAAGTGATTTAGGTTTACAAATTACTGTGACAATATTGTGAATTAGAAACACAAAGTGACCAATGTAAACAGGTTTCCTATAAATATATATATACATATAACACAAGATTTGTAATATCTTTTCTCATGTTCCTTCGTAAGTACTGGACAGCTAACAAGTTTGTAATTGAGGAGTTTTTACTTAAAAACTTTAACACAGATGTAAAGGCACGAATTCCTAAGGCAAGAGCAACATTTTTACAACTGAAAAACACCTGGAACTCAGACCAACTGTCAGTCAACATCAAAGTCAAAATTTTCAATACAAATGTAAAGACTGTTCTATTGTATGAAGATGAAACTTGAAGAACTACAATAAGCATCATCCACATAATACAAGTATTTATGAACAGCTGTCTGCGCAAGACACAGATACTATCAACAATAACTTTCTGTGGCTGAGAACAGAACAATTTCCAGCCGATGAATAAATTAGGAAAAGACGCTGGTGGTGAATATAACACATATTGAGTAAATCATCAGACTGTATAACATGACAAGCGCTAACTTAGAAGGCCAAAGGAAAAGCGGAAAACCCAAGAATCCATTGCTTTGTGAATTGAATGCAATCATGAATAACAGAATGACCATTACTTGGAAAAAGCTAAAAAGGAAAGCTCATAATAAAGTTGGTTAGAAAAAATGCTGGTCATCAGCTTATGCTCTACATGGGGGGGGGTAGGGTAACAGGCATTGATTAATCGATTGATTTTTGTACATTAGAAAATAAATTTATTCGTATAGAAATCTAAATGATACTCAAAAAATATTGTTCCGATTTAGAAAAAAAAGTAGGTATTTATCTGTTACAATTTATAAATATTCAATATTTAATTATGTATAACTAATTTTATTTTATTTTTATTTTTATTTTAATATGTAGATAACTAAATTTATATATTTATGGAACCATAACTTAATAAATATAAATTGATCAACTTTAGAATTAACAAAATACCCTATAAGACTAGTTAATATGATTTAATAAGAAAAAAGTTATTTAAATATAATAAGTTGAGAATGTCTAAATTCTAGTTTCTATGAATTCTAACTAACATTGATTGATTCTACAAAGTGTTGGTTAATCAGAAACACTAACAACAACAACAACAACAACAAAATATACCCATATTCAGATATCACATGTATGAATTGTAAGATTAAAGGTGCTTAGATGTATTATATGAATGAATGAATGAATGAATAATACATTAGATAATACATTTAATAAACTTTTAATTTATAAAGTTTATATATTCTCATTGTAGATAGTTGAAATAGAATTATAACCACTCTTTAATGCTACATAAATTTGATATAAAGAATATGTCTATGTCTATGATTGCATAGTAATTCAATGAATGCTATTGTTATGTCGGACTATTAAAGAAGAGTGAAAAACTCCCAGAACTGTATTTTAGAGAACTAATTCATTTATTCTGGTCGTGTGTAATGTAAACATTGCATTTCTATTATTGTTATGCTCCTCTTACACTATCCTACCGGTTAGTATATTTATTATTAGTATATTGTCTCTGATTATGAATTACAGTTAATTAGTTGTGTATAAGTTACCCCTATTCACAACCACATTCTCTTCTGTTTCGTATTAGTGTAAAATCCCTAATTGGTTCTCTGTGTGGTCTGAATTTGTGTATATATAGAGGTATGATCGAAATACAATAAGACTGAATTGGATTGGATTGTGTCTGTTTGGCTCAGAAATTGTAGTTTTTTCTATTCCGACATTGGGGACTGATAGCCGTGGGGCAGACGTGTCCGTATTCTGATTGGAAATTATCAAGGGCACATACATAACTGCTATACTGGCATTTGGAACGATAGTGGATGGATAAGAGTATTAATATGATTGTTAATAATGTGATATACATTTATGTAGTAAGTGAATCCCATATTTGAAGAAAACAAAGTGATTATCTAAAGTGTAAGTAATCTAAGTATAAAATGTAACCGAAGTAACTGTTGTTTGTCATATGTTGTGTAACCATAGTTTAAAATAAAAAACTTATTCATGATTTGATCAAATTGTAAAAGTTAGTGATGCTAGTGATAGGAAGTGTCATTTTTTTCTGACAGTTGATGGTCGTACTTACTTTACTTGTTCTACAGTTTGATTGAGAACAGTACTTCTTTGTATTACATTAGTCTGAATTCATGGAGAAAATATTGATAGATCTTGTGAAAATTCGTGAAATTTCAGAAAATATCAATTTTTGATGATCAGATTTATCATGATGCATATCACTATGATATATAATTAAAACCACTCATACTGATTGAAGGCATCATATATTTTCTTAGGTTGATCGTGAAGATCTATATCAAATGGATTAAGACAAATCTAAGCTAGGTAAGCAATCCATGCGTTTAGATGTTAGTACTTGTTACAGATTGATGTTTTTTGATTACCACAGAAAACTTTAAAAAATTGAATAGTTATTTCGTCCTAGTATGGGACTCATCACTAATGCGCGCCACCAGTTTAGTCAGAGGACTCAGTATAAGACCTTCAGGTCTCCCGGTTAATGCTCCATCATTCACATTATGGGACTGGGGCTTAATTGCAGAATTGTTACTTTTGCCAATTTATAAAGTCATATAGTTATTGTAAACCATCTGAAGAGTACACAAAATGTTTTAAGGATTACTGTGACCGACAGTGAGTGACTAAAAATACAGGGCTAATTTACGAAAGATTATTTAGAGTTTCATGCATTTTGTTTCTCTTTACAAACTTAAATGAAGCAAGAACTACGTCGTTGTGTGTTTCATAGTTTCCTATCACCTACATAAAACCAGTTAAGTAAAAAATAATAAAGCATCATTGGCATCATATAGAAGATCAAGTTAAAATGAACACCCAGGATTTTCGAAGCGTTTGCATCGGTAAATATGGTGATAAGTTTAAAAATAATTTGGACAACGCGACAAAATAACCATAATAGGCGATGCAGTAAAAGAAGAATTTGAATTGAAATCATTGAATGAAAATCGTAATCCTGTGGATAAATAAATGCTGAACTCTGATATTGCTGTCGTCACCAAGAGAGTTAAAGGTAGATCGGTAAATTCCATTGGTCAGTACTTATCTATATTAGCTTGTATCACCAAGCATCGTGTTGCATATATAAGCATTAGCCTACCTGAGGGAAATGTTTTTTAACAGCTACTGTTAACTTTTACTTAATATTTCTTGAAAGTAAATCGTCTGTAAAGGTAATTATGGTGATTGCTTACTTCTTCTGGTTTATCGACTACCTTTATCGTTTTGTTTCCATTACTATATATCTTTATGAAAGGCGTGAAGGTTACTATTATGTTGAAGATACTTTTCTTTTTTCTACATTCTTCACCAAGTTTATCTGCCGAAATAGTTTACTGGTTCTATGGTAGAATATTTTATTAACCCTTATGTGAAATAATCATCATTTCTTTCAAAGATACCTAAGTCTAGGAAATGCAATTTATCACCAATTTCATGTTCCTTAGCGAGCGTTTAGTGAATCATCAGATATATTTATTATCTATTAACTGAGAACAAATAATTACTAGATGTTAAGCAGTAGTGCCTTATTCTTCGAAAATGAATTGTGAGGATAACAACAGACGACACTTTTAGGTATTAGATTCAATTTTTCACCTCGAAAAATTATTTAAAGCTGTATAGAAAGTAATATAAGCCTTTTCAAACTTTAGTGGATACGTTTCAGATGAGCTACAGCACAACTGAAAAGTTTCTACAGTTCTGTTAGACGACAGTTAAGAGACATGAGATATGTAGTGAAAAAGACCAACAACTTTAATATAATTAATGAATAAATGTATGCAATATTGCGATTCTCTGAAAGCGTAGCATTAAGAAAGTTTTAGCCTGACTTTTTAATTCAAAGGGGACCAGTGTCAAGCCTTCAGTAGCCATAGTAAACAGATATGACTAAACTGTAAACACAATTTAATTTTCAATTCTGTTTCTTAATTCTATCTTAATTTGATTAAAACAGAAGACTGGATGAACGATTTAAAAAATCATCATTTTAGTAAGTTTACAGATACTTTGTTGAAAAAACTATTATTTCATCTTCATTACGATTTTCCCTATCATTTTGATAGACAATAAAATTTCTTCATTCACTAGAATATTGACATTGTACACTAGCCAAAACTTACTGTTTGTAATTATATAAGCTGGATTGTGACTGGCACTGACTGACCAGCTTCAGTCTATAACAAACCAACGGGAATATACAAGTTTATACTAATACTAATGTGCCCGTTGCACAGGTGCGACTGTCTGGACACAGTAGTCTAGTGGTGAACGCGGTGGCGTTCGACACGAAACGGACTGAGTTCGAATCCCAGTGTGAATATCAACATTGGGATGCGGGTACATCCAGCCGATGAGTCCCAAATAGGACGAAACGCACGTCCTGGATTCCACTTACCAGTCATAATCCAACTTACGTAATACTTGTGAAAAATTCACTATATCGACCCAATCCACTCATGATGCACACATAGCAACAATAACTGATCAGCTTCAGTCTATTACTGCCTGTTATATATAAATGAAATAAATGCAAACCAAATACTTGATAAACATAATTGGAAAAGACTTACGTCCTGATGAATTGTCTAACAAATGACTACTATACACTTTACTTATCAGTCAAATTCTTACTTACACTAAATCCTATTTAAGTATCATTATATACTTTAATATGTAATTAATTTTTAACTGTCAACTTTCCGTTGGCCGGAAACCATCAGCAACAGCTTACTATGGGGGAGGACAGACCAACTTCCAGCCGAAGAGGAAATTAGGAAAAGACGTTGGAAATGGATAGGACATACATTTCGGAAATCATCAGACTGCATCACGAGACAAGCATCAATATGGAATCCTGTTGGGAAACGGAAAAGAGGAATGCCAAAGAACGCGCTGCGTCGAGAATTGGAAGCAGACATTAAAAGGATGAACAGCATCTGGAAACAATTGGAAGGGATTGCTCAGGACGGAGTTAAATGGAGAACCCTGGTGCGCGGCCTATGCTCCTCAGTGTGGAGTAACGGGCATAAGTAAGTAAGTAAGTAATTAAATATGACAGCTTTCTTACTATCGCTTCTTATATACTCTAACAGTAGTTACATAGCATTGTACTACCATTCAAATTTATTATTTTTACTCAGAAGAAATAAAACTTTTTAGAAAATTTATTTTCTTCAATTATGATATTGTTTTCAAATGTATATGTAAGATTCATTAGTAGTAAGTCTAATTATCACAGATGCTTTCATTTCATTCATATGAGATTACATGAAATTTACATGATGATATGATACCAGAAGAAGTATTACGAAAAAAAACAACAGAATTGTTAGGGATTCGAAATCCCTAGAAATGCAATTGATCATTTTATCAAGTTGTATTGATGTTTTGTTAACATGATTTGTAAACTTCCATCACTTGTATGAGAGCACATTTGACAACATTTAATTGTATTATTAACAATGTTAGACAAGGCTGCTTACTCTCGCCCTTCCTCTTCTTACTGGTCATCGACTGGATCATGAAGACTGCAACATCTCAAGACACTCTCGGAATACAATGGACAACATCGACGAAACTAGATGACTTGGACTTTGCAGATGACCTAGCTCTTCTTTCTCACACACATCATCAAATGCAGAGGAAGACCAACAATATAGCAGCAGCCTCAGCAGCAGTAGGCCTCAACATACACAAAGGGAAAAGCAAGATCCTCCGATACAAAACAGCAAACACTAACCCAATTACACTTGACGGAGAAATTCTGGAAGACGTTGAAACCTTTACATATTTGGGCAGCATCATCGACAAACAAGGAGGGTCTGATTCAGATGTGAAGGCGCGGATTGGTAAGGCAAGGGCAGCATTTCTATAACTGAAAAACATCTGGAACTCAAACCAACTGTCAGTCAATATAAAAGTCAAAATTTTCAACACAAATGTGAAGACAGTCAGTTCTGTTGTATGGAGCTGAAACTTGTATTGAGAACTACGAAAAGTATCCTACAGAAGATACAAGTATTTATAAACAACTGTCTGCGTAGGATTCTTCGGATTCGTTGGCCAGATACCATCAACAACAACCTGTTGTGGTAGAGAACTAATCAACTTCCAGTTGAGGAAGAAGTTAGGAAAAGACGCTGGAGATAGATTGGACACACACTGAGGAAACCATCAAACTGTGTCACAAGACAAGCACTGACTTGGAATCCTAAAGGCCACAGAAACAGAGGAAGGCCCAAGAACACATTTTCGTCGGGAATTGGAAACAGACATGAAGAGAATGAACAGCACTTGGGAAGAGCTAGAACGGAAATCCCAGGATAGAGTTGGCTGGAGAATGCTGGTGGGCGGTCTATGCTCCACTTGGAGTAACAGGCATTGATTGATTTGATTAACAATGTTGATAATTTCATTTAATGAATAATCACTATGATTATTTTGTATATATAAGGGAATGTGTAAAATAAAATCCGATTCCAATTCTAATTTCGATTCTGCTTGGTTGGTCTATTGTCTTGTTCTATCTCCGGCTTGGGACAGAGTGGGCTTAAGACAGTCGCGAATTATCAACTAGGCACACTTCAATAAGTGGCCGTGCACAACGATCACTTTCCTTCGTGTCATAACAAGAATACATTTTACACTTGAAAGAATAATGTATCATTAAAATTTCTTTTAGATTAATTTAAGAATTCTGCAGCAAAGTGTTTACATATTAGATAAGGATAATGTTTTTCAATACATTTTATGTTACTAACACTCATTTAATGTTTATCATTTTTCAATCTTTTCACTTTATAAAAAAACATTAATTTTTTTATGATTTAATGAAATCTTTTTATTTCAGTAGAAAAATGAGTAATATAATAGAACATCATAAAAAAAAAAGTATACAACATTATTAAGAATTTTTATTATTTTAAATGTTTATTTTACATTGTAGTATTCATAGATTATCATGTAGTAATAGTTTCATTAGTGTATGATTGAAAGTATAAACAGCTCTTATATCCTTATATACTGGTATATAATCAGAAGAATAATGTTTGTAAAAAAACAAAAGAACAGTTTACTTATAAGTAGTATTAGTATTTTGAAATAGAGAGAATAAAAGAATGAATTCGCTTTAGATAATGTATGAAAATATAATGACCGCTTTAAAATGAAATAAATATTTATGATGGTTACTTAATGCATCCAGTTATTTTCATTTAATATTCACTTAATTTCAGTCGAACTTAAAATCAATTGGTTTTTTGTAAACGGAAACTGAGAAACTTAGAATTATATAAGTTGGATTGTGACTGGCAAGTGGAATCCAGAACGTGCGTTTCGTCCTATTTTGGACTCATCGGCTGGATGTACCTGCATCCCAATGTTGATATTCACACTGGGATTTGAACCTAGTCCGTTTCTTGACAAATGCCACCGTGTTCACCACTAGGTTATTATATCCAAACAGTCATACTTGTGCAACGGGTATATATGTAATTAGGATAAACTTGTATATTCCCGTTGATTTGTAATCGACTGAAACTGGTCAAATTCTGTTGCCATTACAAACCATATTTATTAGTTATTTATATTCTTCGCATGTTGATCACTGTTCGGTATGATTGAAAACTGAAGAACACTAGATATGAGTCGCAGGACTGAGTCCGAATCCCAGTGTGAATATCAACATTGGGATGCAGGTACATCCAGCCGATGAGTCCCAAATAGGACGAAACGCGCATCCTGGATTCCACTTGCCAGTCAAAATCCAACTTATATAATACTTGCGAAAATTCGCTATATCGAGGCAATCCGCTCAGGATGCACATATAGCAACAGTGTTGGACCAGCTTCAGTCTATAACAAATCAACGGGAATATACAAGTTCATCCTAATGAGAAACTTAGAGTTGATTATTTCAAAACTTAGTTATGTATAGCTGAAAATAATGTATGATGGTGTAGATTACAGTGTAATAGTTAGTGATTATGTAATATTCAGTTAACAATAGGTTCAAGGATTTCACAATAATAATTTAAAAGTGACAGTTAATACTAATCTGCAACCAGAATTTAGATTTGGACCAAACAGTAGAGCTATGTTTAATTTTAATGAGTGAAGACAAGTTCGAACAAATTTAGTTTTTAAGAGTTGCCATGAAAATTACTTTGAGGAAATATTCCTTCAACAGTCAATTTATTGTTGCACGAAATACAGTATTGCTAATATCCAGATTCATATTGATTCAAACATAGTGGATTTTGTTATACCGGCGCAGATAAAATAATTTTAATTGATACGCTTTAAGCAACCAATGAAAATCGACAGTATGCACCTATGTTGGATGACTGATTAGTGGTATGTCAGTGAAGCGTTTTCGTTTTAACCTAAAGATTCTAGGTTCGTTCCTTGTAGATGCACACTGCTGAGTAGTTTCATACTAAAAGTGATAGTTAACCACAGGCAGCTCGTGGCTTTCAATGTTAGACAAACTCAGGTTAATTCGTGGTGTGATATTTAAATTCAATAGAAGTTCTGAACATGTAATTACAAACAAATAATTTAATTAAATATTATATTGAAATTCACTGTGATATCTCGTAAAACATACTTAGTACCATATTCGATGTCTGTGGTAAAATACTCTCATTTTAGGCCTTTTGCATCATTTGTACAATTACGTAACACTCGTGACTCATTTGGTACTTGAAATTTCCAAACAAATTACTGCTCTTAACCTTCTAGTATTTTTCAATAGATAAATATATTTTGTATAAAAAATAATTGCATATATATGACCCCTTCGTGAAAGAAAATTTCCTTCGTTCAATTTTCTACCTCTTTCTCACTGACATATAAAGAGCTGTTACTGTTACTTAAAATAATAAAATCGTTGACAGAAGATATATGTTTACAATGATGATTACTTCAAATTTTCAGCTGTCCATCATGATAGGTGACAAATGTATGAAATAAAATTCTGATTTCCTGATAAGGTTCTATTGTAAAGCGCCGTAACCTTAATAACAGAGATAAGCGATGAGGTGATAAAGTGAAGAAAGTAGTAAATTTTACCAACATATGTAGATGTCAAGTACACGAAAGGAATTTGTAACAAGAAAAGTTTAAGTCTAACTTGAGACTCGGTAATTTTTTTCTTCGCTTTACATTTTATCATTAAAAAAACAAAAAAACAAAAAAAGAATTGAAATGTTTCTTTGTTTTTTTCATATTATTCTTTAATTGTAATTCAAGATTTTATCTTATAGAGATTAATAAACATGAAAGAAAAGACTAAAAAAAAAATTCCAACGAAATTGAACTTAATCTATTTTATTACATTGTGAAATTCTTGCCTCCATTTTATTTTTCATGCTGAGAATTCATTTAAGTGTTATTATATGTAATTACTACTTAGTGTATCTATGTATAATTCTTAATAAATCTCTAATAATTATATGCTTAATACAATAAACATATGTTTAACCATATGTAGTTGAAAATATTAATAATTTCTATGGTAAAAGTATATTAAATACTTATAAATGCTGTCTTTCTATGTATTTCATTATGAATCATATTGTATCGTATGTGGAGATAATACTTTGTTGAATTACATTTCTTAAAGTGTTTATTAAATATATTTAGTGGTTACATCCTTAATGTATATTACATGTGTAGTAGTAGAATGTTTATTATGTAAAAAGAAGAAAAGTTTTAAAAAAAATAGAAAAGTAAATAAATAATAATATCAATGTATAGTTTAACATTGATATGAATCATTTGACTTAATAACAAATAAGCATAGCAACAATTGCAACAATTGATTGACAATTATTGTGACTATATATGAATATTAAGGTATGAAATTGAACATAACAATAACATGTTTTCTTAA
This sequence comes from Schistosoma mekongi, assembly GCA_034768735.1. Lineage (NCBI taxonomy): Eukaryota > Metazoa > Platyhelminthes > Trematoda > Strigeidida > Schistosomatidae > Schistosoma > Schistosoma mekongi. Next base: position 37,825,164 of record CM068308.1, on the reverse strand, counting down.
AAAAAAGTCATTTTTATGCTTATTTGTAAGATAACTATATAAAAATATGATGTAATCTACTTTATGTTTTGGGAAAAAGCAAAACTCTTAAATACAACTCAGGGAGCACCAACGCAATTCAACTTGATGGAGAAACTCTGGAAGAAGTGAAAACTTTCACATATCTGGGGTGCATCATCGATGAACAAGGAGGGTCCGATGCACATGTAAAGACAAGGATTGGCAAAGCCAGGGCAGCATTTCTACAGTTGAAAAATATATGGGACTCAAAACAAATATCCACTAAACTCAGAGTCAGACTCTTCAATTCGAACGTGAAGACAGTCCTGCTGTATGGAACTGAAACTTGGAGAATCACTGCAAACATCATCAGACGGATACAAGTATTTATAAACAACTGCCTACGAAAGATACTGAATGTCCGTTGGCCGGAAATCATCAGCAACAGCTTACTATGGGGGAGGACAGACCAACTTCCAGCCGAAGAGGAAATTAGGAAGAGACGTTGGAAATGGATAGGACATACATTTCGGAAATCATCAGACTGCATCACGAGACAAGCATCAATATGGAATCCTGTTGGGAAACGGAAAAGAGGAAGGCCAAAGAACGCGCTGCGTCGAGAATTGGAAGCAGACATTAAAAGGATGAACAGCATCTGGAAACAATTGGAAGGGATTGCTCAGAACGGAGTTAAATGGAGAACCCTGGTGCGCGGCCTATGCTCCTCAGCGAGGAGTAACGGGCATAAGTAAGTAAGTACTTTGTGTTATGGTAATTGAAAAAGATATAATTGTATATGTCCATCATGTATCTTCTCATTATAGCTGCTATTACAAAGGTTCAATGTTCCTTCTTATTACACATATCACATAAACGAGAAAAATTAGTTTTAATGAACAACACAAAATACTTTATATTGGCAGACTGAAAAGAATTTCAAAAAATTAACAAGAATAAGAATGTGAATTTAAAGACTGAAAAATAATTCACTTGAAAAATTAGAACATTAAAGAATCATTATACCAGACATTTATAATTCCCTAACACCTGAAGAATCGAACATATTATGATTTTATGGAATTGGCGAAAGTTCATAAATTAAAAATTATTCTTCGTCTGGTATTAGATGAGTATAATGCATCACTCCGTGCAACTGTTAAGTGGTTTCTTTGAGACTTGGTACCCTTTCACAAAGTGATAGTAAGTACATGCGTCGATATTTTAGATTTCATTACTTGAGTACAGAAAATGAATTTAAACGGTAAACGTATCACGTTACCACTTATACCTGTAGTTCAACCAATTTAAACTTGCCTTCGATTATAAGAACAGAAATTACTTTTACAGATTATTACAATGAAAACTTTACACCTCAAAATACTGTTAGTAAACCAATACAGTCTTTTCATCAAATCAATCAATCAATCGATTAATGTCTATTACCCCACGTGAAGCATAAGCCACTGACCAGCATTCTCAGACCAACTCCATCTTAGGATTTTCTTTCCAGTTGATCCAAAGTACTATTCATTCTTTTGATGTTTGTCGCCAACCACCAAAGTAATGTGTTATTTGGTCATACACTCTCCTTTAGTTTTCACAATTCCAAGTTACTGCTTGCCTTGTAACAGTAGTGATTTCTTTGATGTGTATTCTTTTCACCTCTACGGCTTTTTCCAATTTCTTCCTTACATTTATATTGGTTGGTTTGTTCTCTGACAAAGAAGGTTGTTGTTAGTAACTGACCAACGGTTCCGAAGTATCTTACGCTGACAGCTGTCTATAAGTACTTGTATCTTTATGAGTGATCATTTTTGTAGTTCTGCTTATAAGTTTCATTTCCACATAAATAGAACAGTCTTTAGATTTGTATTGAAAATTATGGCTCCGATGTTGACCGACAGTTGGTTTAAATTTGAGATGGTTTTCGATTGTAGAAATGATATCTATGCGTTGCAAATCCTTGCCTTCAAATGTGCATGAGACTACATCCTTCTTGTTTACCTACGGTATTGCCCAGTAATTCAAAGTTTCCACAACTTCCAGAATTTCTCCGTCAAGTGCAAATGGGTTAATGCCTGTTGTTTTGTATCGAAGGGTTTTTCTTTTCGCTTTGTGTATGTTGAAGCCTACTGCTCTCTTGCAAAAGGCATCAGAAAACACTATCCATCACTTGAATTTATTGTTGTGTGTGTGATATAAGAGCTAAATCATCTACAAAGTCCGAGTCGTGTAGTCGCATCCAAGTTGTCCACTCTGACCAGGATGCCCCTGGGTTTACTGCTGGTCCAAAGCCCGAATAAAGTAAAAGCATTGGGAATGGAGTAGGCAATCGCATTCCTTAAAAACAACCTTGCTAAAAAACGCTAACCAGAAGAAACCAATTAAACCATATAAATATTTTGCCCAATATTTTGATTAAATCCTATAAAAAAAGATTAATGTAGAAGGATGATAAGCAGTTTTACTTTAGTACCTAAAACTCACAAACTGTCTGTCAATAAGTGACGGAAATATTCATTTCTACCAATCTGAAAATACTACTTCCTATTATCACCAAAGTGAATAGTAAATTCCAACTTGGTGTAAGTTTTTTTAATCAAATCATGTATGAACATAAAACAGTTAGATAACTGTCTAGTCCTAGTTCAAAACTTTATAGAAATGAATAATAACGGTACTGATGGGTGGGTAGGGGGGGGAACTTATCTACAAATATCAGAATATTGCTTAGGGTTTTATAATTTTTAATGGTTTCCCATACTACATTATATCACTAAGTAAACATGCTTCATATAAAACACTTATTATTGTCCTTGTAAGTTATACATCTTACTTATTAATGGACACTGTCCAAACGTTGTTAAAGTACCATAAAATAATCTTCTTTATGTCACATTTATACATTTATTTTATTGCACTAATTTTATTGATACCTCACATATAGTTTTCTTCTTACTTTTGACTAATATAAACAAACAGTTTGCTGTTGTTCAGAATTTTCAGGCAAGTTACATAATTATCTTTTTTATTACAGTTATACCAAAAGAATTACATGAAATTAGAAGAGAGTAGAGCAATAAAGAATGTCTAGTAATCAATGGATACATATACAATTTTCTAATGAGAATCTTCATGAACTTACTATATATATTAACTATTCATAAGAGCTAAACTAGCAACAGTTTCCATTATTCCTGAAATCCAGTGTAAAAATGGACGGAGTTGCATAAATCTCAATTGTTATGATTTCAGAATTTACTTACTTCTGTTGTAATCAATATATCGCACTCAATTGAATGCTTTCATAAGAAGAAGAAAATGCATCTGATACGTTTATTAGGACATTAGTTCAATTTTTCTACGAAAGTATCTCTACACTTTCATTAACAGCTAAAGCTGAGAGTTGTACAATTCAGACAGTGAATTGTAATGAAATCCAGTGAAAAAAAGTAACTCAACATACTTTTTTATTATACGAATCAAATTCAACATTCATTTTATTTAACAGGCTACTGAATCATGATGTTAATCATGATTCTAATTGACATTTAAACATTAGTGGAGCTTTATAAAACAAACAACTGGAAATAGATGCGTTTCATCATTTTCTATGGTTAGGTAGGTCATAGTATGAACTAAAAAATCTATTTATCTTTCTAATGATTGACATTAAGTATAATCTTACTAATTACAATAGAGAAAGGAATTAATTATTTAGGTATTACATAATCACACGTTATAGTAAGTGACATATGTTAATGAAGTTTTTATTGGTTAACATCTGTTAAAAACGAAGAAAGAAATTAGACCATTTTGTATCTTTTCCTGTTTTAGTGTTGAATGTCTAGCTGTGTATGAATCATATAATGTATTTACCATTCATAAAAGTATTCAGCGGATAATTCTAGGTCGAATATCTCTTGATAATCGTTGTGAAATGTTTTGCTACATCTAGAAAATACTACGCTCGAAGATGTGATAAAGTAGAGCTCATTAAAAAGGCCTCACATCTGATTACTACTCTTTTAATAGAAAAACTTGTTCACAGCCAAACTTAGATGCAAGATCTTCTCTATTTACTCCCATTTGTATTTACCAGTTTACTTGAATATGTTGGAAGAAGGAAAATGGTGTTACGTGAAGCAATCTCAGAGCATATACCGACGAACATGTTAGTGAATCCTTCTCAGTTGTATAGATCGGTTATAGGTAGACACATCATACATACAGAATATTCAGTAAATCCAAATGTCATCTGGCGAGTAACAAATAAACCGAATAACGCCAGATTTCTACTTTATAATGAAGCAGCCTCTATTCATAGTATCATTCCAGATTTATATATACAGAAGGATTTTGTCGCCAAGCTGGAACCACTATGTTGAGTGAGATATTGTTATCTTTTTATTCTTTTATTTTTCTTGTCCCCGTTTGTTAGATTTGGATTGTGGTTGATAAGCAAAATGCAGAATGCTCGTTTTATCCTATTTGGGACTCGTTAGCTGGATGTACATGTATCCCAGTATTGAAGCTCACACCAGGACATGAACTCACTTTATCTCGTACCGGCATGATCCAAATCAAGCAATCGTTGCAAATCATCACTATGTCAAGGCGCTCCGCTCAGGATGCACATATAGTAACAGAGACTGATCAATTTCAATCCGTAACAAATCAAATTAAAGATGCGCATGCATTCTAATTGTAGATTGTCCCTATTTGTTTCAAATTTTACGACAAAAATTTTTGTATTTTGTTTAATTTGTCTTTTCAATCATGCTATTAAATGTTCTTCACTCTTAACTCTAACTTCTAACACGTTGCAGTTGCAACTTCAATACCCAGCACTCCATGTAGTTGTGTTTCTGGCACCTCTCCCCCCCACAAACTATTACTATTATCAGCACCATTGACATAATTACCTCTAATTTTCGTAATTGATATCGACTTTCATCATTTTGTCTACTATAAAAGCAAGCATTTACAGGTGTTTCTCATGATCGTTAACTTTATACCCAACTAGTCTCCAATTTGTTTTATTCATCTATAAATTGGATTCGTAATTATGATTATTATTCTCCTCCGAAGCCAAGTGAACAAGCGAATAGCAACATTCAACATTTATAAGTCATTTTACATATTTACACGACTTCATGCATATTTTGAAAAATTATGGAGCATGAATTGACGAAGTAAAGTCAATTCATCTTACATAAAACATACAGCTCTTCAGTATTAAAAATACCCATCAAAGATAAAATTGTATCGAATATTGTTGTAAAGTCATAGATCAGTATATCACTGTGTATTGATCATAGTTAATATAAGAAAGACAAACAAGCTAACGGAAAACATGTGCACATCATATGTATGACACTTGTTCAGTTGATTTAATTATGAGGCTTCTAAATAACACCGTCAACGCAAATTTCATACAGAAATAAGTAGTTCCTTTGTTCCGTAAATGTTGTTTCAATGCATCATGATGTTGTTTTTAATGATCAGTTGACTTTCTGAGAAAAATCCTAAGATTATCAAAGACATTTCAAACGAGTAACGTTAATCTCAACCATTTATTATCAGACAACGATTTAGATTGATTACTGAATTGGGATGATAGAAGTATAGTCCCTTGTCTAACTTACGTTTGATGCCTTAATAAAGAGACAAGCTTGTTCCACATTTATTCCACCGAGCTGTATACCAGAATGAAGCTGGTTCGAGGAACTTATTTCAAATTTCTACAAAAAAAATTACCATTAATTTTTAACTTCATTTTATTTCTTCTGTTTGTCATTCTTTGGATCTTTCTACTTTTATGTTTCGTTGAAATAACATTTAAAGAAAATAAAACTACAGTACTTATTATATGTCTAATGATGACAGGAAAACAACTCATTTGAAAGCGTTCAAGCATTTCATTGCAAATTGATTTTGAATACTTACAATTATATGCATATATCACTGTATCTCAAATTTCTTTCATAGTAATATGTCAGTTATCAAATTAAAGTATTTTGTTAATACTACAGGTTCCTTTCACATCCTCCCTCTTTCTCTCTCTCTCTATCCCACTGCATTCTACTTTGTCTTTTGACTGTTTGTTTCATAACATTTTGTTATTAACGACATATGTATGTAATGATATGCATGTTACCCTATTTATCAATTAACAACAACCTATACAAAGCAAAAATTTATATCAATACTTCTAGAACTATCTACATCATTCAGGTTTATAGACGATTAATTTATGATTATTCACGATCATAAATTTTTGTCATTTCTAAATAAGCATAAGGAAAGAAAAATTTTAAATTATTCCAACAAACTGTTTTCTTTTTCTTGTTTAAAATTAGTTGCCATGTTAGTTTTTGGGAATAGAATTTTTGAAAAATATAAAATTTCACATATTTTTATATACTATTTTTTTTTATTAAAAAAATAAACAAACATTGGAATAGTTTATCACTAAATACAGTGTGTTCAGTGTAATTCTATCTCAAGTAAATAAGTGAAATGATTCTATCAGAAGGAAATGTTTTACATAAAATGGCAATGAACTGTAATATGCATAGAGTATAGTTGAGTAAGAACTCGGTAACAGTTATTAGTAACAAAATATGTAAGCTATATCGGTTAGGCGGCCTGCTTGAAATCCTGGGCTACCTTTTTTTTTACCAATATCTCAACAAGTTATCTTTCCGTTTTCTGTTTCGTTTTAATTGCCAAATCATGTCCCAAAATCGCATTGTGTACTCACGCGCATTTATAAAATGTGTACGACCTATCATGTGCAATTCAGTTAGATCTAAAGGCAAACATCATGGTGGCTGGCAGCACGGGTTAAAAAAGAATCAATATTCATCAAATGTTTATCTTCTGGCAGAACACGACGCTGCTACATCAGGATTCAAGCACGTAAAGAGAAGTATAAATGCTCAACTATTCCATATTTAGCACATGTTCTATGTGATGAAAAGTGTGTAAGAACCGATCTAACCAGAAATCTGTGCTCTTAAAAATACGGATCGTTATGAAATGCAAAGACTCCTATTCCTTATGTTACTGTTATTTGTTGTTGTCGTTGTTGTTGTTAACAATATAAAATGTCTCGTTTTTTTTCAGATGTTGACAAGGGGAAAAAAGTAACATGTTGAAAGATTGTATGCTGAAAATTCATATTGTACTAAAAATACTATTGAATAAAGCTATTATTATTATTATATTAGTTTAATTAGCTTGTTTAATCTGGTTAGCGTTTTTTATCAAGCTTGCATTTTACAGGATAGGAATGCTAGAACCATGCCAAACCCTCATCCTCTACCCGGGCTTGGGACTGTCAGTAAACCTAGGGAAGCTACAGGTGGAGTTGGACTCAAGCTAGACAGAAAACATTGGCTTCGGGAGAGATGCTGTTATACTCCGGCCACGAGGAGTAAACTGCTCCTCACACCCAAGGAGTAGCATTATTATTATTATTATTATTATTATTATTATTTATGACTTCTAGTTAATAAACTTGTAATATAAAGTAAACATCGGATGGAATACAAATGATTTTAAACAAATATAATATAAAAGTCTATTATCAAGTAAATAACACTATTTGATCCAAACTGGTTAAGATCAAACTATGTGATTATCAAATAGAATCAACAAAATTGTATTTAAAATCAATTATAATGATTGTGATGTTATATAAGTGAGTTAAACATCCAGACAGTTAAACGTAAGAATAAAGTATCCATAAGTAATATTTAAAACAGTATTCCTAAATTCTTAAAACAGTTAAAAAAAACTTGAAAATAGACCAGAGACAGCTATACATTCATTAAAGACAGGGAATTAGATTAACTTTATCTGCAATAAAATCCTTCAAAAAGGTTTAAGTGCTTACAAATAAAGATAAACAGCGGGAGTACTCTATATATGGGCAAGTGTAGATAATGTTAACAGAAAGGATGAATTACAGTTAGCTAAACCTTGGTAACTGTTAATTGACAAATTACAGCTTTAGGTTATATAATCAATCAGTTAAATATTTTTATCAACAAAGTTGTCGACAACAACCGCAGATGTTCAAATTAATGCTAATTTTCCTTAGTGCATTTATCACAAGTCACTTCGTTTAAAGAGTGACAGTCATATTTGTCGGTATATTTACTTTAACTGGACGTCAAATTTTTTCAATCACCTATTCATTGCCTGGGTCTAGTGTTGTCATTGCAAAAATAGGTACATAGAAATGTGTATGCTAATAATTATTCACATACAAACGTCTTATTTGACCTGCACACTAATTTTTACGATTTAGATTTGCCCTTAGACCATGATCGGACAATTGTCTGGTTTTGTTGGATTTGGATTGAGGCTGAAAAGCGGAAACCAAGAAGCGAGTTTTGTCCTATTTAGAACTCGTCAGCTGGGTGTACTTGTATCCCAGTATTGATGTTCACAATAGGACTCGAACCCAGTTCGGTTCTTGTCAAACGTCACCACGTTTACCACCAGGCTAATGAGTTCGGAAAGCCACAACTGTGCAACGGACATGTATATATAATTAAAATGAATTTGGGTCTTCTCGTTGATTTGCTTTTGACCGGAGTTGATCAGTCTCTGTAGTCTCTGTTTAGTAACAGAGACTAACCAACTTCGGTCCAAAATAAATCAACGAGAAGATCCGAATGCATTCTAACTAAATTATCTGATTTTTCGACCTTATATATATATCTTGGATACTTTTATTTTAATTATTTCTCCTTGAAGAAACTTGGACCAATTTGCCGGGTAAAATGTTAGAATTTACTTATTTACTTTTCAATCACCAGGGTTTTTTAAATATAATCCCTTCTAAACTTGTGATGTGATGAAATAGGTTTGATCATTTTCGAAATTTGGGGAGTGTTTTGGAATTAGTTGGTAGGAAGCTTCAATTCAAAGTTTTGTGCTATCTGGAACTTATTGGTAAGGTGTACCTATAAACTTAAGGATCCGAGTCAGCTCCGACTAATCCGACACTATGTCACTAGATTTCACAGTTTACAAATGACTGCATGTAGAACAGATATACTGCATAATATTTCAATAACAGATCACTGAATACTATTAATTGTAATTTTACGTAGACTTATTTGATTCTCTCTGAAATTCTAACAAACACTAGTCTTAATGAATCGATATCATATGTGCTATATTGAGACAGATAGAAGTTAGCACTAAACAGAACTAGATAAACGATACATTAGCCATTAATTTAGCTTCACTCATTAATATTGAAAATATAACACAACTCAAGCCTACTCTATATTCTTTCCTTTTTATTTTAATGAAACTTGCATAATCAAGCCTTTTTGAATTCAATACGTTTCAGTTATTTACAATCATACTATTTTGTTTTTACAACTTCTTATGTAATGTAGAGTAACTGAGAGCTTCATTGTCTATTTCTGTTTGAGTTAGAGTTCAATAAACAATGAAATCTACAACCTGGGTTGATGATCATAGTGATGATCATACTGAGACTAGAATTTTCATATCTACCGCTTCATTTATATAAAGTCATACTAACAGTCATATTATTATGTAACTTCTATTCTTATTACAATCATCAAGAACATTAGAGAAATTAATGGAATATTAATTTCTATGTAACATTTTTAATTCATTGTGTATATTTATAGATAAACAAACATAACAATAATTATATGGTATTAAAGAATAAACAACATTAAGTAGTAAACTACATAATAATGTATGCATTGATGAATAGATTGTAAGTCACGTATCTATGAAACATAACAATCAAAAGAGATGCTATGATTGTAGATCTATGGAATGTATGTATCTATGTACACGTTACTAAGCTAGAAGTGAAAAGCGAAAGGGAAGTTGAGGGGAGGGGGGGCGACAGTAATAACTAAGAAAGAATATGTATAATCAATTATCAGGAAAATATGACAGTGAATAACAGTTATCATAATGTATGTATTAGAATGGATAGATAACTGAAAAACAATACTCAGTAAAGATAATAGTAATAGTAATATAGATAATTTATGCTCAGATCACTTGTTTACTATGAAACGTCATCTATTTTATAAGCGAAACACTGTAATACGTTTAGTCATTATGTTATTTACTGGTTTCATTCCATCTATCTATCTATCCATCTATATATATATATATATATATATATATATATATATATATATATATATAAGTCCTAATTCAAAGTTGAAATAACTAATCATTAGATTTACAAATGAGTGATATATATATTCATAAAATTCCAATAAGTAGAAATTAACTTTTCTGACATCTCACGGTTTAGTATAAGTCACTTCTTTTTCAAAGACTAAATACATAACCGATTAGAGTAGACACATTATTAAATAATACAATCGGATAAGGATTGGTACCTTCTTTCTACGTTATCACTATGAGACAATAGAAGAATTTCAAGTAATTCTAAAATAATATAGAATTTAAACTTCCTACAAATCTACCAACACTCTTCGAATTGAATTAGTTGAATCAGAAGACAGGATCCATTTCACCTTTACAGAGTATTGCGTCTGTAGGTTAGGTTGTGTTGACTATGATGCCGCCTATTTTGGAGAGTCTTCTCGCTAAGTCGAAACTCGTAAAGAAGAACATGGGAGCTACACTAAACTCTGTTGAACCCAAAAAATTATGTATCAGTTCAACAATAACAGTAATTGTTGTTTATCGTTACCACGAAATCGATATTAAAAACATCCAGATTATTCATAAAAGTTTCTGTAATTATGAATAAATACGCATAACTAAAGCGCTTTATGTATTGTTAACTCTAACAGGGCTGAACAAAAAGAAAGGCCTTACTATTTATCTGCTATGAACTATCTATACAAGCAACTATAATTATATTGCATCATTCGCTTTAATGATTGAACAAAAGCTGAGTAGTAACTGATCATTCCAAGGATTACAACCTATGATATTTCACTGGCAACGGATTACCAAAAAAATGGATTCGATCAAATCGGAGATGCTATTGGAGCAACAGCCGAAATTAATCCAATTATTCATCGACTCGAAGACTGTGTTCAACGTAACATCATCTGCCTTAGGAGCCGTACCTTCAGTAGATGCCATTGCTAACAGAATAGTGGAATTTATTTATGATCCTGACGCAAATATTACTTTTGATACTTGATTCTGCAGATATGAATATCTCTGTAGACTTGATTTTGAGGCTTAGGATGGTGCTTGGAAAGTTTGCTTGTTACATCGAAAACTTGGCCCAGCAGAATTGGACAAATACCGTAACCTCATTTTACCACAAAATCCAAGGGACATGACATTCGACGATGCATGTAATTCGCCTAGTCAACAATTTTGTGATACCTCTTTATTGTTTATTACTCAACACCGTTGACTTAAATTAATTATAAATGAAACGGAGGATTTCCTAATTCACGTTGGTATTGTGAATAGAGAATGTAAGCTATTCAAAATAAAATCAATGACTGAAGATCAATTTTATTCGTTGATATTCATTTGCAGTCTCCAATCATCCAAATATGCTGACATTAGAATGAGACCGTTGAATTGTCTGGAGCAAGACCCGAAACTGACACTGAACGACATCAAAAGGGAATATCAACGGCTGGTGAATTTACATTGGGATACCACACTTGTTCAATCTGGCGGATACAACGACTCACTTCACGCACTCCATCGAAAACAACATCTAACTGCCCCTATGAAACCATTACGGTCAACAAAGAAACATGGTTTTCCGATTGAAAACATAACACACGCCAATATAAAAAAAAATAAAGTAAACCATTACTCAGTCTATTCACTTTTTGGTTGACAGGGTAACATTTCATTTACATCATCGATAAAATGATTTTATGAAATGTCAAGAAAGAAATCTAAACGCATAATGCAATTACATTACCGAGCATTTTACAATTGGAATATATGTTTACCGAAATGTAAAACATAGTGTAACAGTTATTTGAGATGAAATTATGGGTTAAGCAAAAGATAGTAAACATATATATTATCATACATAGTTTTCTTTCAAAAAATTCATAAATTCTCAGATTCTACCAAACATTCTGCATAACAACAAGTTGCTGAATATGAATGCTTGATTTCAGAATTTCAGAAAGAATTAGGAATTTAGTTTGTATAAGTTTAATTCCCCCAATTGATTTTATATGGACTAAAGTTTATTAGTCTTTGTTGTCATATGTCCATCTTGAGTGGATTGCCTTGACACAGAAATAGTTCCTAGGTATGACTTGGGTTGAATTATGGCTAGTAAGTGGAATTCAAGAAGTAGGTGCACCTAACTGACGAATCCTAGTTAAGACGAAACGCACCTCCTGGATCCCACTTGCCAGCTATAACACATCTTGAATCAGAATTAGAAATTTCTTACACTACATTAGTTTATAAATTATGAAATGATGAGAAATATTTTCATTACACCTACATGATATTAAGTTATCATAGATACTAATTCATATGCCTATTATTGTAAATCTCTTGGAAGAGAATTAGTCAGCTGCATTTTTTGCATCAATACCAAATATAAGCTGTTAATAAGTAAATAAAAATGACCTACAAATCACTATCGAATATCATCTATCAACTTGATATGTAAAGTTTATTTAAGATACAAAAATAGTTCAAAATGACGTCGATTGTTTCAAACTTTCAGAATACGGTCTCGTGGATTTACACTGAGTGATTCTTTCAGAAAATTCATAGTACCAGAATCATAATCACAAATTTGAGTATCTTGACAATGTTCATTTATGACCTCACGAATCAATGGGATCCACTACCACCAGGTCTCGAAGCGATAGCTTAATCGTTAAACTGATGAACCGGTTGGTATTTACCAGTTCATGTATCTAGCTGCATTCAGTTGACGATGTATTGCACAGTGTCATCGATCTCCGTCTGTGAATAAGTGCCTAACATCCGTAAAATATTAAGTTCACTACTCACACTAGAGGTTTAGAATTTATCTTTTGATGGAAGTTGGGTATTTCAGCCACTGGTTTTCAGCTTTGTAGCATAACAATTAAGCGTTCACCTTGGAGACTAAAGGTCCCGGGCTAGATCTTCCTGATGTGTCTTGGATTTGTGCTTCTGAGGAGTCATATACTAGGACAACATTTTAAACTTTACGTAGAAGTAGAAACAACTTTAACTAAACTTCATTGGTTTTTTAAAAAGCGCTTAATTTAAAATTACATTTTCGATATAGATCTACTGACATGCTATGTGAAAAATCAAGTTCATATTTTTAAAAAACTGTATAAGAGCCAAAATGCAATTCTATCTTACCGCTTATTTTTTATTGAGAATGAGTGAAAGTATACCACATTTAACTTTACTAGCTTAAAGTGATTTTGCGGTGATGACGATTAGATCATGTTGTTTTATAAAACGTACAAAAAGAACTGAAGACAATTCTATGAAGGAAAAGATTATGTGGTTGAGATCTAAACAGATGCATAATAGAAAATTGTTCTATGAAGATTATTTACACCATCAGTGAATTGTTTTAACATTGTTGGGTTATTTGAGCTGCATAGTCTAACTGAATAGCATTCATTAATGTTCTGGACAGCATATCAGTGCTTATCGTATGTAAAAATGAATCATATGATTATTCTGTAAGTGTTTTATGATTGTCGCCTGACCATGAAACGTTCTAACCTTTTCTTATGGATTCGTTTATACTGATACGTATACTGATTATTTATTAATTTGAACCCAATGTCTCTAGAAAGCTACCTACTTACCATGCATTAAAGTATATCGGAAGTTTTTGAAAGGACTCAAAGAATCGTTTTGAATTAACTTATTCTGTTTAATGTAGATCGGCTACACTACCTATGAGAAACATTACATTAGAAAAACAAATGATTACCTTAGCTATATAAACAAAAATAATGATTACTTTAGTTGGATTGTGACTGGCAAGTAAAAATCCAGGACGCGTGTTTCTTTCTATTTTGGACCCATCGGCTGGATGCACCTGCATTCCAATGTTGATGAATAACCGCTGTATCAAGGTAATCCTCTCAGGATGCACATATAGCAACAGTGACTGACCAGATTTAGTCTATAACAAATCAAAGGGAATATACAAGTTCATGCTAAGAACAATGATTATCATTGATAAAATATCATATCACTAATAGTAATGATTGTACACAACTACTGACATAATCTCGATTTGGAGTAATCCTAGAAATAATAGAGAATTAACAATGATTACGTAAATTAATATAGACTCTATCTATGAATCTACATGTTGACGTCAGTTAATACCATATTCAAAGACAATACAACGCATCTTTAACAGAATTATAGGGACAAATAGTAAGACGATACACACAAAGACAATGAATTACAAACAGTGAAACTACGATAAGTTGATATGACGGTTTCTCGAATACGTATCTCGATAAAGTAGAAGTGAGGTTGTTTAGAATGACAATAATAAAAGGTGACCTAATATATCTAGAGTAAAACAATCCTACCATAAAAATTTGCCTATATTGTAAATTTACTACATAGAACAAATTACTGTTGTGTATTGGATTACAGTATAAATCTTCTTCATTTATTATTGCCTCTTATGATAAAGTTTACATGATAAAGCTAACTTACAAGTTATGCATCTTTTGTACTTTTAAATGATAAATATTTAAATACTTTACATATTCAGTAAGTATAATACATTAGTCCTAGCAACTATGTTTCTAACTATTTTAAACGACATTATACAGTTATGATAGAATTTATGTCAATCAAGTTATAGATGCATTAGTAGATTATTTGATATTACTTCATGGTATTCAATAAGATATTACTGAAATTCTATTACATTATTCATTATTCAGTATAAACATAAAGCATTTCAATGTGGTCTAATAATGAATTTACATATGATAACATAAACTAAAGATAACAAATTCAAAAATAAACTAACATGTAGGTTAATCTAATCTACAGTTTTCAGAAAATATATTTAAACAATAGGATTCTCTGAAATTTCTTATAGAATTTACGCCAATTTACATGTATAATCATAATGATACAAATCAATGAGGAGTAAGTATGTATACATGTACAATACAGAATCTGGCATGTATATGCAATGGTACAAGTTGCTTTATACTTCAGAAACACAGTAAAATGAACATCAAGTTAATGGATATATATAATATGTTACAGAGAAGAAGAATTGATTCATTGAAAGGTATACACTGATTTTAAACTCATAATTTGAAAGATGAAAAAGAATGATTACACCGTCTCCACTAAGACAAATTTTGAACTATATCAACCTGATCCTCCAATCATTGGTTACTGCATTCGCATGGATATCAACTAAGTACTTAACATTTATTAACATTGGCCTGACAAATAATCAATGACTTAATGGACTGATGACATATTAAGGTTAGGCCATATCCAAGTTCTTTTCACCCTATTCCTGTATCGTTCAGCATTGCGTGTAGAGGTGGGTGTTGGTTGGGAAAACATAACATGTGTTTCAACAACCTCAGTTGATGAAAATTCATAGTTCCATCAAACAGTTTACTGTCGTTTCTTAAACACTGCGTCCAGTATCATTATTACTAACCGAGCAATCCCAGGAGGCGCAAGTGGAGTTTTTAAGATATCATAATGACGTTTTATATTCATACAGTATAACAGAATGGATGACAGAGGAGAATACATATCCTTTAGTTTCAAGACATAATTTTAGCATAAGTTGACAAAAGCAAATTAGTTTTTTGAATCCTTACCGACCCAGAAGATTTCAGAAATAGTAAGAGCGTTCAACATGCTTAACTACTTTACTTCCTACCTTTAGATCAGGTGCTGGTGCAGACCAGTTCTTAAGCAACACTTTACAATTAGTGGAGTGGAGGGTAAAGGGGGAGAAATGTATTCCAAACATGCTTGCACTGTTTCCCAAACGTTGCAGTATTTCTCATGTCTCTAACAGCACTCAGAAGTACAATGATAAAAATTTCTATTCACAATATGGAGGTTTATGTTGGAATAGTACACACTGGTTTATCAGCAACAATAATGTATTTTGGAAATTTCATAGAAAACATGTCAATTTAAAAATAATAACAACAGTGTAATCTGAAACTAAATATAGAAAACACACCGACTTACAGGCTGTTAAACAAAACGTCAGTGTACACTATTCGAAAAGATGAATATCTTTAGTTATTTCAGTGGAACCTCGAATTTACAGTTGTCAGAACTGTGAAGGATAAAGGCGTTGACCGAGTACATACAGTTATAATTTCATAACTATTACTGTCATAAATATCGTGTAAACTCAAGACTGACGACAATTAGTTATGTAACGAACTTGAGGTTCGCATGAATGAAAAGTAGTAGAGGTATATTATTCTTAACATTTTCGAGTGAATCATGGCGTATAAAATCCAAAATACTTCGCTATCTAAAGGGCTGAGATTCCATTATGTGAATAAAAATTTAGGAATGCACAAAAAGCAAATTGTATTCATGATTTGCAAATTATCATCTACAGTTGGAGAAAAAAAGAACGAGAGCGGAGATTTAACTCAGTGAATGGACAGAGTTTGTGCTTATTCGGGTTGAGTTAGTCTACAACATAAATATATAATATGGTCATGAACCTAAGTGATAACACAGGACTAAGTTAGGTGGGTCTATTTGGAGTACCTGTTATTTCTATTTTTAATTGAATATCAGAAGATAGGTAAATAATATTTTGTCGTACAAATACAGTCAATCTGCCTCGTGAATATCATATTGCAAACTGTTGCAGCTTCATGAAAACTTATTTGTAGGTTAATTCACATGGAGGGTAAATCTGAAGCGAGACATCTTTGTTTTTAAAACCCATTTACACAGGCTATAACTAAGAAGATCTGAAAATTGCATTGCAATAGAGGACGTAAAAGATAATTTATTCGGTACCTTGCAAATAACAAATCTGATTTGATTTGATCCTTTACCTTTAAAAAGGGTCTAGTTCTGAGTCAGCTTAGCTGAAAATGGGAGATTGCAAGAATATTTAAATCGTAAGTCAATCACTGAATAAAATCACAATAATTATTACTATTTATTTAGAGGTTAAAATTACGGTGTCTAGTTCCTAAACATATCCATCCACATGTAGAAGTACTAAGTTCAAATTTCCATTTCGAACACCATGCGGCAACCTCGATGAATTCAGCATTAAGTTGTATGATTTAGTCGTGAGGCACTTATTATCTTTACAAATACTATCAATAACAAAAATGTCAAACAGAAGTTGGGTCTAAAGAAGTTTCCATAATTAATAGACAGCATGCTTTACTAACCTATAATCTGATTTGATGTTATTCAAATTGTAATAAAGTTATTAGTGTTATGTTTCCTGTCAAGAATGAGACAAATGCATGGATTCTTATTGACTCGGTACGGTTTGCGATATGATCTGTATGGTAGCCGAATTATATATCTAATCTCTCTGATTCTCGATACGACTAATGCGAACGCTTTATTTGATACGAATACTTCGATCGGATTCCCACAACTTGTTCCTTCCCAGCCCACAGCTATTCCAAAAGACGAGACTCGTAGAAGGATTATATTGTGAAGCAAAATATATATCTATATGTTGCATTTGAAATTGAATTAATAGATAAAAAGTCTACAATCAGTCTAACTAAATAACCAGTACAATTCGTTTTGCATGCTTTAATGAACGGTTGTATTTTGGGGATTATGAATCCCCAATCCCAATTGAACTTGATGGAGTAACTCTGGAAGAAGTGGATACTTTCAGGTACCTGGAAAGTATCATCGATGAACATGGAGGGTCCAATGCTGATGTAAAGACGAGGATTGGCAAAGCCAGGGCAGCATTCCTACAGTTGAAAAACACATGGGACTCAAAACAAATATCAACTAGCCTCAAAGTGCGATTCTTCAATTCGAACGTCAAGACAGTTCTACTGTATGGAGGGGAAACGTGGAGACTTACTGCAAATGCACGATACTGAATGTCCGTTGGCCGGAAACCATCAACAACAGCCTACTATAGGAGAGGATAGACCAATTTCCAGCCGAAACGGAAATTAGGAAGAGACGTTGGAAATGGATACGACATACATTGCGAAAATCATCAGACTGCATCACTAGACAAACAGTAACATGGAATCCTGTTGGTGAACGGAAAAGAGGAATGCCAAAAAACGCACTGCGTCGAGAATTAGAAACAGATATCAGAAAGATGGAAAGCAACTGGAAGGAGCTTTAGAGGACTGCTGAAGACAGAGTTGAATGGCGAATCCTGGTGAGTGGCCTATGCTCCTCAGTGAGGAGTAACAAGCGTAAGTAAGTATAAATCCCCAACATTTAGAACGTCTATTCGACTTATGTCTAACTTGAATTGTAACCTTGTTGTTAATTTTATAACTTATGTAGTGATTCAGTAAACCGAATACATATCTACTTGTTTACTCACTACTAATCAATCTGAGTTTCATGTTTTTACAGATCTATTATCAGAAACACATGTTCTAATAACTCACTTAGAAAATTTCCATCGATAATATTCCTTTAGAAGACAATAATTAAAATATTAAAATTAAAATATCATTCATTTGAAAGTTATCGTACAATATTAGTAAAATTTACATTATTCACTTTTATTCATTTTTTTTTTCAGAATAATAAAATATTCCCACATTCATTTGAATAGTACATTTTTCAATTTTTTTATTTTCGTAATTTATTGATAAATAACTTTCCCTAATCTTTGGTAAATAAGAAAATGTATTAATATTTTTTGATTCATCTAATTTCAACAGATGTTTTCTAAATATTCTCACCCCTTTGTTTGTTTCTTCCCACCACCACCACCACCCAAAAAAAATAGAAATTGCCGAAGAAATTTATTTTTGTGTAAAAATTAAGGAGAAAAACTAAGTAAATTCATGAAAAAAAAATGACTATGCATATAATAAAGATATAAAGAATTAATTATGGGATAAGTTTAGTATTGAAATGTTTCCATGGTAAAAATTAATTTGTTTCCAATCATAAAATTTTTATATTATGGAGAAAAAAGACGTCGAAATTATTCTAATTCTTTCAATTTCATGATGTATTCTATTGAATAAAACTAATCAAAATAATGTTATGCATAGAAGTTAAATGAACAGACTACAAAAGTATACACTTAGTTGATAATATAAATTAGAAACTAAATGTCATCAATAATCAGCTGAGTGAAAAAATTTTTGAAAATGTAAACGATGTTTCTATTATATGTTTGTTTATCTCACCTCAACCTCCCCCCCCCACCCCAATGACTTCATATTTGTTATTTTGTGATTTTAGTTGATGATCTATTGTCAATTAATTATGTACGTATTAATTATTTTTTCTATTATTATTGTCTATGTTTTATATCTATGTCATTATTCTAATTGACTTGATGTGTGGTCTAAATTTGGACGAACAAACACGATTGAGTGCTTAAAATGTATGACATATATATATATATATATAGTTCGGACTTGCTTATTAATCTCTTCTTTCTACGTTGTTTTGAAATTAGCCATATTGTGGCAGATATACCGATATAGTCGTTGTTTCCTCGTAAGATGTATTGATTCTAGTAAGGTTACTATACCTTATCCGTAATTACTCTTAGTTGAAGCCATAATACTATCATTTATTTAAATGATTTCTGACATGTTAAATTTTCACCTTTACAGTACCTTAATTAATTAGTACTTTACAACCAAATAAGAGTCAACAGTCGAAATATTCGACAACATACTGTAAGATTTCTCTAAAATTATTATGAGTCTAACAGGGTTGGATAAATTGACAAGTAGTCTAATAAGTGGTGACAGAAGATGTGATATACAAAACCGTTTTCATCTCACAAAAGACAATTATGTGTATACACTAACCTATAGATTGCATTGTACAAAATACAACAACCACGAAGAAAAGAGATGTAATTTGTAATTTAATCGTGTCACGTTACAAGTAAACATAAAATCTTACACCAATATTTGCTGAGGTGAAGCACCAACAAATCGGAAAAATTACATAATAGTTACTGTAGCATCACTTAATGTTTGCAGCGATACCGATAGTGATCAACCAACAATAGATTTAGATTTGTTACAAATTGAGAACAAACAATAAATTGAATTCATTATTCTTGATTTATTATCATGTTCATAGAAAAAACTATATGCCCTGAACCAGAATAATTCAGAGTTCCAATAATTTCTATGCTTCTGCTAATCTGTTCTGAAAGTAATTGGTAGGTGAAAATGTAAAAATGTAACAAAATCTATAAAATACCAAATTTCATCAATTAATATTCTTGAACATATGCTAATTAGTTTACCTTTTACATGACATACTGTAGTTTTGATATATAACATTGAATTAACCCTGGTAATTGTAATTAGTATTATCATTGCTTTTCCTGATGATGTGACGATCTTTTTCATCTTCTCACCATTTATTCCTCAAATATTACATTGTATTCAACTGCGCTTTTATTTAACTTGACGTTTATTCGTTATCCATGTTTATTATTAAATGCCGTGACAAGTATATGTGTGACCAGATTGTTCACAATGTATAGAGTAAATACATTGCAATTTTCAGATCAACTCTGTGTTTTCATCATATTTTGAATTAAGATGGCTTGTGGGGATTAATATTAGGTTTTAGTTGATTGAATCTGTCGCAGATTGATTTTGGTAGGGTACCTTTGAAAACCAGGGAGCACTACAATGAAAGGTTGTCGCGTTATGTCACAAATTGATAGATGTGAGGATTTTATTATTAGCAACCTATCCAATTGTGTAGAGAGTCAGGAGTCCACTAACTCAAAGCCTCTGGGACGGAATCTAAAGTACACGCTGCCGAGGAGTTCCATAGTAGGACAGAACAGTTGTCTGATGCTCCTTGATTTTCAGTAATACCCTACCAATATCAATCTGTAACGAATTCAATCAACCATAACGTATACATACTTCCTTAAACCACCTCAATTCAATTATAATAATCAGCTTACTAGTGACTAACTTCAGGACGTTTCTGAAGCCTTTAGTGAGAAGTCGTGACTGATAGAGTTCAGACTTTTCATCACATCATCAAAATTGAGAACAAACAATAAATTGAATTCATTATTCTTGATTTATTATCATGTTCATAGAAAAAACTATATGCCCTGAACCAGAATAATTCAGAGTTCCAATAATTTCTATGCTTCTGCTAATCTGTTCTGAAAGTAATTGGTAGGTGAAAATGTAAAAATGTAACAAAATCTATAAAATACCAAATTTCATCAATTAATATTCTTGAACATATGCTAATTAGTTTACCTTTTACATGACATACTGTAGTTTTGATATATAACATTGAATTAACCCTGGTAATTGTAATTAGTATTATCATTGCTTTTCCTGATGATGTGACGATCTTTTTCATCTTCTCACCATTTATTCCTCAAATATTACATTGTATTCAACTGCGCTTTTATTTAACTTGACGTTTATTCGTTATCCATGTTTATTATTAAATGCCGTGACAAGTATATGTGTGACCAGATTGTTCACAATGTATAGAGTAAATACATTGCAATTTTCAGATCAACTCTGTGTTTTCATCATATTTTGAATTAAGATGGCTTGTGGGGATTAATATTAGGTTTTAGTTGATTGAATCTGTCGCAGATTGATTTTGGTAGGGTACCTTTGAAAACCAGGGAGCACTACAATGAAAGGTTGTCGCGTTATGTCACAAATTGATAGATGTGAGGATTTTATTATTAGCAACCTATCCAATTGTGTAGAGAGTCAGGAGTCCACTAACTCAAAGCCTCTGGGACGGAATCTAAAGTACACGCTGCCGAGGAGTTCCATAGTAGGACAGAACAGTTGTCTGATGCTCCTTGATTTTCAGTAATACCCTACCAATATCAATCTGTAACGAATTCAATCAACCATAACGTATACATACTTCCTTAAACCACCTCAATTCAATTATAATAATCAGCTTACTAGTGACTAACTTCAGGACGTTTCTGAAGCCTTTAGTGAGAAGTCGTGACTGATAGAGTTCAGACTTTTCATCACATCATCAAAATTTATAAGAAACGAACTGTTTTATTACCGTAATTCATTCTTCAGAGCAATTTTAATTTCTATCAGTTTAAATACCTTGGATTTCGGTAATTTCAGTTTTACTCGTAAATGGCATTTTACTTAATGCCCAATTGGAACTGATACTTTTATTTAAACCGAACTACCGTTTATAACGAACTTATATGATGCATAATGCTGAGAAATCACGATTTAATTAAGTCAATAGCTGCTATGTATTTACTCCTTAACAGGTTATTCCAGAAATAGTCATAAATATGATCCTTTATGGATTCCCAAAGTATGATACTGGTACAAAAAATCTACTGAATTGTTCCTGGTTTTCACTGGATAAATGAGGAAGAATTCTTTATTTTAAACCTACTCCATATACAAATTGTTGTGTAAATAAAACCTTACAAAATCTAAAAGAGTTGACAGCAATTTATTAATGCAACTGATTGGTTCTGAATAGTTGTACAACACAGCTGATAATACACTAAATAATGTTCAAGTTAAAAGTTATTTATTACTTCACTACTGAAAGTATAAAGATTCTATACGCTCATTTAACTTTGTTTGTTTCCTTGCATAAACAATCCATGAGTAAGTACAGTGTTTGATATTTGTCTCATTACTTCTGGGAATATAGCAATCCTACACAGATTACCCTTCTCCGACTTAAACATGACATCTATGTTTATTTTATTGATGGATCTCTAGCTAATAAATGTTGAACCTTTCGTGGTATCGATCGTTTGGAAACACCTGTAATAATGTATCTCTACCATTCTCAGCCTATGTGAATTTCAACCCTCTTGAATTAATTATTAACGAGATTCAGGTACTTACAGGATTATTCTTGATGACAATGGTTCATGCTGTCACATATAGGATTATGTAACACGCTGTCAACTTACTTCTTCCCAGTTTTTACCAGCTTTCTATTAAACGTTCAACCGAAATATTTAATGAAAGGCATGTTTAAAACAATGCATTTATACCTTTGAAACAACTGATAATTTGGTATGTATTCTATAGTTAATTTCAGTGTATGTATATTACCGTCTTATTTCGTAAGTACGACGGCAGATTGCCTCAATATCCCCAGGCTTCGGGTATCAGTATTAATTGATTAGGTCAGAAGACTGGGAGGTTTATGATGGTTCCAGAGATATACATGTTTCAGTTGAATGTGTCAACAGATAGAACTGCAACTACGTTTTGAGGTAGAGTGTTCTACTAATTGACTATTATCTTGGACAGTCAGTAATCAACTGCGAAATGCAAACTGTTTTGTATAGACATGCGCTGGCTGCTTGTGCACAATTTTCAAGTTTTAGTTGTAGAAATAATGTATGCAATGTCACAAGTATCTTGACATCAACATATGTGAAGGAACCATTTACTAATCAAAGAGTTTTAAAACATTTAATAGCGGGTGTTGTATATATGTCTAGACAACGGAGAGTTCGACATTACTCACAGTGTATGTAATTGTACCTTGGTGCCCAATGGGCATCATAATGAACTTAGAAACAATTTCCAAATAATAGACAGTCCCAATATTTTGAAGTTTCGGATGATCCCATTCGTTGTGTATGGAACTACATGTCTTCAAATCCTCAGCATTTGACGAAACCGCTGATAAAATAAAATTAGGAAGGTCGTTTACGTACAAGAGGAACAGCATTGGGCCAAAAACCATGCTTCGAACCACTTTATTAAGTGACGTTTTCAAGCCAGACAATTTGGAGATGACCAGTTCTTATTGATTTAATTGGTTGTTATGAAGATTGTTGACTGTCAATTTCGAAATCATGAATTAGTCTGAATTAGACAACCATTGATAACCTGGAAGCACTGGACATCCGTTCCGTCCTAGTACAGGGCTCTTCAGAAGAGTGCAACCATGACTTCATCAAGGATCGAACCCAACACCTACTGGCCCTGTGGCGAACGTCTTACTATTAGATCACTTAGTCGGCTCCTAACGATTGATATTTTTAACGATTATATTATTTATTCGCAGCTAAGTTTCCCTTAATTTTGATATTTTGAATCTTGGTCAGCAGACAAGACTGAGGGTAATTATTAAAAATCTGTCTAATCTTATTACAGACGACATCTTTGAGGTTATTATATGATATTTCAAAACACAGCCATCTAAAGATAATAATAAGTCAGTGAGATATAAATAACCTGTACTAAAGGCATGTTACATTTTACAAAGTATCAGATTACTTGGACTGTTTCTAAGCTATCATAATATATTTAGTCGAAAGTATTTGAGTTTTCATTCAAGTGGATTGTAATTATATTCATATTATGATGAAGTGGTTTCTTGAAGACCCAACTCAGTTGTATGCAACTGGAAACCATTAAGCGCTGGACAGTTGTTTCGCCTTGGTATGGAACTATTGGACAGTGCATTCTTTATTCCTTCAAAAGAATCCAACTCAAACTCTTCAGGCTTCACGATAAACGATTATCACTACTGGTACATAATCCAATGATAAAATTCCCACTTCCATCAATTTGTGACACAGCTTGACTATTATCAACTGCCATATTACTTGACGATACACTGGATATCGAAATCTATTTCTTCAACAGTTCACATCATGAAAGGTAGCAGTTTATAATTCTAAGGAAATGATGATTACGTTCAAAGTGAACCCTTAATTAATTTACAGAAAATGATTCATAAAAGACTGTCACTATTTCAATAGAAAAACAAATATGCGTATATGTTGAGTATTCAATATTTCTATTTTCCATCCTAATTTGTCAGTTGTTTATTGTTAAAACATGACGGAATGAGACGAAGTGCAGCGGTTTGAATAATGTATTAATCCGTACGTTGTCTAGTGGTTCAAAAGGTAGAAAGTAAATTATTAATAATGTACCAGGTTTTTAAACCACGTACCTAGAAGCCTTTGTCTGAAAGGCAACAATTTCGTAACAAGTGCAACCTCTCGACACTTTTTTGATGGTAGTCATAATACAGAATGTTATAGAAGCATCCAAACTTTCCATCAGACAAACAATACCAGTATTATTACGTTTTACAGAGGTAATCGCTATCAAATTTATTCAACCTGACTTTTGTGTGCAGAAAGGTATGGGGATATGCCTTTCATTACTGTGGGGAATATGAACAATTTCTCTTGAGTAATCACCTGTATGTTCACCAACAAAACGGTTTTCATTGAAAATCATCGCATAATTATGTAGCCACTTATTTTGACTTTCCTATCATTACGTAATACCTTCTTTTAATCACTTTACAAAGATTATATTACACCCCCCCACACACACACACACTATGGACTGTATTCATACACACTTACTCCTAATTTGCTGTATATAAATAATTGTGAAATTCGATTATAATGTGTTCCTATTCTAATTATTGACTTATATTTTCATCCAGAACATCAACACATCAAGTATGTCAAACATTTAACTGAATATAATTCAATGTAATTTTAGTCTGTTTGGAGTTAGTAAGAAGCCATGAAATAAGATGGAATCATTCTACTTTGTACAGCATGTTCTGTAAATTTATAAAATGATTTCGTTTAATGAAATATCTTCGTTTATTTTTAGTAGTCATACTTTAATATTGCCATTAACCTTAATGGTAACTGTCGTCATTAAAATATCTTCTAATGTTATAAGAGTTACACAACCTTTTAAATACTTTTATTATACAGGCAAATCAAAATTATCCCTTTAATTGGTGATCTATGGACTGAAATAGACTGTGGATAATGATATTTATGCTGGTAAATGTACCTAACCGTCTTTATGAGTTCCCAATAGCTTAGTGAACAAAGAACATTGACATTCTATCTATAAAATAGATGATATATATTTTGCAAAATTCCAATGAGTAGAAATTCAAATTTCTGACGTTTCGCGGTCTAGTGCAAGTCGCTTCTTCAGAGAAATGAATAACCGAATTGAATTAGTACAAGATTAAATTATAATACTATAGGACTAATTAAAAACAAAATAAGTTCGTTCAAAAAAAATGCTATGTATATCTAGAATTTATTAATGGATTACTAGAAAATGATTAGATACTATCCAGCCATCGTCCACTAAGCATCAGTTTAATCATGAAATCCCTAAAACTATGCTTGAATTCAACTTTTTTCACCTTCAAATGGATTTTCTACAAACAAACTAACGGAGTGGCATTGGGCTCTCCAGTTTCACCAATTGTAGTAAACCTTTTCATGGCCCATATTGAATCCCACATTTTCAATAATGTCATTAGACCGAGGGTTTGGCTCAGATATATAGATGACACTTTTATCATTATCAAAAAAACCTCTGAGAACATTCTATGAATAAATCAACACCATGTCTCAGCATATCTAATTCACTTTAGAAAGTGAAAATGAACACAATGAGTTACCATTTTTAGACTACCTAGTCAAAAAGGAATTTAAATGGAACTCTTAATCTGAGAATTTATCTCAAACTCGTACATTCAAATCGATATGTCGATTTCAATTCAGCACATCCATTCAGTACAAAAATATCCTTGGCTCTAAACTAATTCAGAAGAGCCATTAGACTCATTATATCAGAAGATAACAAGAAATCTGAATACAAAACGAAACGACCTGTTACTAACTAATAGTAAATCAATCGAAATAGCATGGAATGGTATAGCCGTTCTACCTTACCACCAAGACACAACAAATAAATTGAAAATAATTCTAATACAACATGGAATCTGAATATTCTACAAGACTACCAACACTATTCGAGGTGCATTAGTCAAAATAAAGGACAAGATCCCTTTCACCTCTACACAGAATTGTATCAACAGGCCAGGTTGTGTTGATTGTGATACTTTCTATATTGGAGAGTCATCAAGAGAGATCAAAACTCGTGACAAAGAACATGTAGTCTACGCTAAATGACCTCCTAATAATCCTGTTGAACTTGAAAAATTACAAATTAAATCAGCAATAGCAGTACATGCTGTCTGCCATAACTATAAAATCGATATTAGAAATATCCAAATTATTCAAAAAGGTTTTTCCGATTTTAAGGAAGGACAAATATCTGAAGCGCTCCATATTTTGTTAAATCCAACTGCACTTAACAAAAGGGAAGGCCTTTCTATTCACCGAACATGAACTTTCTATCCAACTAACCACAATTAAAGTACATTAAATTTCATACACATGAACGTACATACAATTTTATTCTCACATATTCACATATTCACCTTTCACATTACACTAACATATGCATACATGTCTCATTTCAAATCACCTTGACCCATATGACTTAACAATACAAGATCGAATTCGTATTTTAACTGTACGAACTTATTTTGTTTTTGATTTCTTCAGCTGTGGATTATTTAATCTTGTATTATTTCAATTCGGCTATTCATTTCTCCGAAGAAGCAACTTGCACTAAACCCCGAAACGTTAGAAGTTTTAATTTCTACTCGTTGAAATTTTACAAATATATAACACAGATTGAAGTTGGCAGGGTACCATCGAAAACCAAGGAGCACCGGACAGCTGATTCGTTCTAGTATGGAACTCTTCAGCAGTGCGCACCCCAGATCAAGCAGCAAGGGCTTCAGGTTAACGACGAAAGCCTAACCATCTGCACCACTGGGTCGGCGTCCAATGGTAGAATTCCCACTTATATCAATTTGTGATATATAGCGCGATGATCAACCATTGTCATTGGTGATACCATTAGATGCCGACGCAGTGGTGCAGATGGTTAGGCGTTGGCCCTTAACCTGAAGCCCCTGGTGCGCTTCTGAGGATTTTCACATTATAACGAAACAGCTGTCTAGTTCTTCCTGGTTTTCAATGGCACCTTGCCAACATCAATTTGTGATATATTCAATCAAATAAATAACCAATCTCCACAAAAATAGCCATCCAAATTGAAATATATATCACTCATTTTGTAAACAATCTATCCAATGCTCAGTTTATTTGAAATTATTACAGGTAACCATGGTAATCACATATACAAATTATCATTATATTATTTTGAGCAGCTAATGATAAACAAGGCCTAAAACAATTTGAGTTTGTAAAGAAGATTTGTAGTTCTGTAGGATGATTTTGATTCAGTTACATTTTGTTAGAAATTTACCTCGTTATCATCGTCTAGAATAACAATACAGGTTACTCCATTAAATCATCTAGCTCAGAGATAACAATTTAAAATCGTCTAGACACAATCTACTTTTGAGTAGTTGAAAATGTTTTGCTAAAGATTATAAAGTAACTAAAAGTAACTTAAGTATGTGATTGAAGAACATGTATGTCTCATATTATTCACAATATAGACACTTGCTTTATTAAATGTTCTGTTAATTTAAACAAAGTCAAACCAATTAAATACTGATTGTTCATTAGTTTATGTTAACTGAAATCGGTACTTCTTTTGCAAAACAGATTAAAATCAAATTAAGAAATTCATTGTTTTCTAATACATCATGATATGGTATATTCGATGAATATACAACATTATAATGATGCTGCCGACAATTATGACGATGATGTAATAATGTGATTGAATGTAAACTAGATTTTTAACACAATTACAATATACTTTTACGTCTGTACATACTGTCTATCTATTGTGTAGGTGCATGGGTTGGGGGGGGGGATGATGGTAAACCGTATTTGTATTGGTACTATGTAAAATGAGGTGAAGACAACCAGATGTATATAAATTTTTGTATCTGTGTTATGCATACATAATAAGCTTATGAATAATATTAATTAGGATAGTCTACAAGCGTTTAGAGTCAGTTTTCATTGATGAAAAAAAAATCACAATTTATTTGTATCTATGTAATGTTAGACATTACATTGTTTTTACTTTGTTCTACTAACTGAACTCATTTCATGTCAATCATATGCACATGTCTACAGGTAAATTAGGTATATATTTGGGGCATGAATACAGGACGGAGAAATGAACAGTGAATTACCTGTAAAATACACATATTCATACTGATGATAAAAGTGAAATCATGTTATTAGATATGTATCATAATATTTTTCACTTTGAGCTCCTCTGTCTCAAAGTAAGATAAATCACTACTTTCTAATAGTTTGATCACAAACAGTGAAGAAGTTGCGTCCGTCGACCTCTTCACTTGACTTGGAAGTTTTATCAGACCTGGTAGATTAGTGCCTGACAAAATATAGGCTCCAGTTCTTACAGCTTCCTCGGTGAGACTTTCGTCTTTCAATGAAAGGATAGGTACACTACACAACAATTCAATCTATATTAGTCTATGTGTGCGAAATATGAACTACAAAGATAGAAGAGATATATCTTTGATCATAGATTTCTTCAGAGTATTGCTTGTATATTATTCAATGACCTTCTAAGCAGTTAGGAAGAAAGGTACAGAGTATCAGGTAAATCAACTGATAAAGTTGTGAAATGTCTCCGAATGAAGCAGCTTTGATTGCATATACTTAACAATTGTCTACCTCATTGCACAGTGTTGGTTAGTGTATGGGAAGGATGGAAGAAAGATATGGCTATTTAATTCCAAAAAAATCTTTCACTGCTAGTGTACATAGGGTTGATAGGGGGGGGGATTTTTCTAGGTTAGAGTAAGCGCGATAATCATGATCAATGAGATATTGGAGACACTGAGTACTGTATCTCAAAATCAGTGACACTGCCTCAAATAAATTCGCCCTCCATTGTTTTCTAGATCTCACGTCCAATTATTTTTTCATACTCACGTTTTCTAAACTACATTGTGGTAATAGTTTGATGTTGTAGTGCTTCTGTGATGTGGTAACTTTGACAGATGAAAGTATATTATAGGTTTAAAGTTGTACATGACTGACTGATTATTTTCTTAAGTGAGTAGATTATACTAAGTTGAATACATCAAGTAAGCTCAATGTATCCAAAAAAGTTGAGTGAATTGTTTTTAATTCATAACTTTCTCTTAGAAATGAATTCAACTTAGGTGGCTTTATACTATCCATGTCAAAATTTAACTCGTTTGAGCCATATATAAACAGCTATTCGGATGAATATCACTTCATCATATAACTTGGACTAAATATTGTTATTCAGTACAAATTGTAATTTAATAATTTAAGTGTTTCTGTGAATAAACACAACCGCCTGATAAGAGTTAAGTGTATGACATTCAAAATAAGACCCAGATTTATCAATGATTTGGAGCCAGTGTTATGCAATATTCAGCTTCTATCTTGATACAACCAAGTCGTTGTAACCACGAAATATTCATAAACTCTATGTGTAGCTGCAGGACTTCTATAAAACGTCGATAAATAATATTTTTACCTTGTTGAAGATTATTCATTATGTGCTTTCTATGTTATCAGAAAAATGTTTCATCAATTGTGATATCAGTAGTCATCCAAATCGAAATACTCGGAAAGCTAAATGAAGAAAGTTTACTGAATAATCAAAGTGTGAACTGAGACATATATAATAAATTTTTAAACTTCATTCTGGCAAAATCGATATCAGTTCTTAATTGGAGATATTCAGATAATTTAATTTGTCTTGAAATATGAATTATTGATGAACAAGTTTTGACAGTGTGATAATGAACGCTACAGAAATAACAGCATTAACAGAGGTGGTTAACTATGTATTTAGTAAATGATGATCTAAACATTATGTCATACTAAAACATAAGAACCTATTCAATGAAACACGATTTTCGGTGGCTATCGAAATAATATTAATCCGTAATGTGAAAGTCTAAATAAAATAGTTGACACATCACCCTATAATAACAATCATTAGTCATATACAGGTGACAAACAGTGATATTTAACCATATTATCGCCGTGATCAGTAAGTATCTGTTGCAAAAATTTCACTAGTTTACTGAAATCAGAAACTTACATTGTTAAATGCCGACTCAATGTTTCTTTATTTAAGTATAATGTGCACCCAGTATATGACCAAGTTATGTTTGTCATATAACCAGAGCAACTTCTAAAGATCCACACCTACTAATAAAAATAAATCAGAATGTAGTGTGGGATAGAAAAGAAGTCATATTTGATTTTGAGTAGAGCGTCATGAAATAGAGCGTCAATGAAATATCAACGTCTAGTCTGACTAACTAGAGAGTGAGTTGCTTCTCTCCTCGTATTGTTTCTTGATCTGGTGGTGATGAGTGACCGAGCGACTTCAACTAGTCGTGTCCACTGAAACAAACATGGCCAGTATCAATGACGAGAACCTACGCAACTGTTTATTAGGGGATTATTTACGGCTACCAGTACTTACAGATACGCCTGAAAAACCTAGTTCGTAATATAATCTTAAATAAGTACCAAAACATTTCTTAACTGAACAAAATCAATTGTCAAATACTTTCAAGTATTAAATGGTTAAATAATCTAAATTCACAAATTAAATAACCTACTCAACACTTTATGATAATATTCGAAATAAAAACAGAACGAAAAAAAATTTATCTCTTTTCTTATTCTATAAATTAATAGTAAAACTTGTGAATATCAAAGGATTTCAATGTAGAACAATACATTTCTTGGAAAAAAAAAAGCACAATTAAAACAAAACAAAACAGAGAATAAAAAACGTATACACTTCTAAACAATTCCAATCAACTACTTCATGCTCACCCTAATTTTAATTTTCTTTAGAAAAGGAAAAAAAAATCAGCCTTTTTATATCATTTAATTTTCTTTTTTATTGTTTTATTTATAAAAAAAAGAATATGAATAAATAAATAAAAATTAAATGAAAATAGATTTTAACTTAAGATAATTGAAAGTTAATTAATTATTTATTTAACTTTATCTTTTTGTTTAAAATGACATTATTTATATTAATTAATTAATTAATTAATTAATTAATTAATTAATTAATTAATTAATTAATTAATTAATTAATTAATTAATTAATTAATTAATTAATTAATTAATTAATTAATTAATTAATTAATTAATTAATTAATTAATTAATTAATTAATTAATTAATTAATTAATTAATTAATTAATTAATTAATTAATTAATTAATTAATTAATTAATTAATTAATTAATTAATTAATTAATTAATTAATTAATTAATTAATTAATTAATTAATTAATTAATTAATTAATTAATTAATTAATTAATTAATTAATTAATTAATTAATTAATTAATTAATTAATTAATTAATTAATTAATTAATTAATTAATTAATTAATTAATTAATTAATTAATTAATTAATTAATTAATTAATTAATTAATTAATTAATTAATTAATTAATTAATTAATTAATTAATTAATTAATTAATTAATTAATTAATTAATTAATTAATTAATTAATTAATTAATTAATTAGTGATATTTAACCATATTATCGCCGTGATCAGTAAGTATCTGTTGCAAAAATTTCACTAGTTTACTGAAATCAGAAACTTACATTGTTAAATGCCGACTCAATGTTTCTTTATTTAAGTATAATGTGCACCCAGTATATGACCAAGTTATGTTTGTCATATAACCAGAGCAACTTCTAAAGATCCACACCTACTAATAAAAATAAATCAGAATGTAGTGTGGGATAGAAAAGAAGTCATATTTGATTTTGAGTAGAGCGTCAATGAAATATCAACGTCTAGTCTGACTAACTAGAGAGTGAGTTGCTTCTCTCCTCGTATTGTTTCTTGATCTGGTGGTGATGAGTGACCGAGCGACTTCAACTAGTCGTGTCCACTGAAACAAACATGGCCAGTATCAATGACGAGAACCTACGCAACTGTTTATTAGGGGATTATTTACGGCTACCAGTACTTACAGATACGCCTGAAAAACCTAGTTCGTAATATAATCTTAAATAAGTACCAAAACATTTCTTAACTGAACAAAATCAATTGTCAAATACTTTCAAGTATTAAATGGTTAAATAATCTAAATTCACAAATTAAATAACCTACTCAACACTTTATGATAATATTCGAAATAAAAACAGAACGAAAAAAAATTTATCTCTTTTCTTATTCTATAAATTAATAGTAAAACTTGTGAATATCAAAAGATTTCAATGTAGAACAATACATTTCTTGGAAAAAAAAAAGCACAATTAAAACAAAACAAAACAGAGAATAAAAAACGTATACACTTCTAAACAATTCCAATCAACTACTTCATGCTCACCCTAATTTTAATTTTCTTTAGAAAAGGAAAAAAAAATCAGCCAATTAATTAATTAATTTGATTGGATATATCACAGATTACTGTTGGCAGGGTACCATTGAAAACCAGGGAGCACAGGACAGCTGTTTCGTTATAGTGTGGAACTCTTCAGCAGTGCGCACCCACAGTTCCGCACCATGGACTTCAGATTGACGCGAATGCCTAACCATCTATCTACACCACTGGGTAGGCATCCAATGGTAGAGTTCCCTCTTTCATCAATTTGTGATATATATAGCGCGACGATCAGCCAACATCAATCTGTGATATGTCCAATCAAATAAAATAACCAATCTTAACAAAAGTAACCATCCCAATCGAAATTAATTAATTAATTAATTAGGTAGTTTTCACTTTCATGTATATTTCAATGATGAAAACTTTTATTTGCATTAATTAAAATATATCAAAATAGACTATTATTCAATTTTTCAATGTGTAATATAAAAAAAGAAATGAAAGTTAAATGTTTCAATTTGATATTACGAATTAATTGGAATTAGACAACCATTAATCACCTAGAAAAAAGTAGACAACTGTTTGGTTCTAGTATGGAACTCTTCAGAAACAGGCATCTACGACTTCATCGGGGATCTAACTCAAGACCATATAACTCCACGGTGAATACATTACCATTAGACTACTGATTGGTAAACAGTAAACAACCTCTACAACACCCATTTGTAACGAATATCATCTCACTAGTGACTAACTCCTTGAGGTAATTCATGGAGTTCTAGTGAGAAGACGTGACCAGTGGAGTTCAATAGTGTCGCGTGTGAGGCAGTTCCTCACAGATGGAAATGGATGAGATATCAACCACTGAGAGCCAACTTAGTGGTCTGATAGTAATGCATTCGCAGCGGAGCCAGATGGTCCTGGGTTTGATCCCCCCCAATGAGAGTCGTTGGTACAACTACTGAAGAGCCCCATACTAAGGTGAAACAGCTGCCCAGTGCTTTCGGGTGATCAATGATTGTCTAATTCAGACTAATTAGTGATATCAAACTAACAGTCAACAATCTCTACACTAGAACAAAACAGATATCCAGTGCCCCCTCGTTTTCAATGGTACCCTGCTAACATCAATCTGTGACATATTCAATCAAATAAATAACTAATCTCCACAAAAGTAATCATCCCAATTGAACCATTATAATGCACTTATTAGTGATTAACTCCTGGTGAAAAGTCGTGACCGGTTTAGTTCAGACTTGTCGGGAGTGAGACAGTTATCACCAATGACAATCGATGATCGTCGCGCTATATATCACAAATTAATGTAAGTGAGAATTCTACCATTAGATATTGACCCAGTGGTGTGCCGTCAACCTGAAGCCTCTATTGCGGAATCTGTGGTGCTCACTGCTGCGGAGTTCCACACTAGAACGAAACAGCTGTCTAGTGCTCCCTGGTTTTCATGGGTACTCTGCTAATATCAGTCTGTGACATATTCAATCAAATAACAAAATTCATCAATTGATATATCGTTCAATTGTATATACAAATTAAATGTTAATTCATCATATTTTATAGAAAGTTACACTAAACTGGTAACGTAGGTGATAAATGCGATAGATTATGTGGAACAAGTGTTAAATATAAGCCGATACTTATTCCTGGATTTGGTCATTACTGACGTCGTAGGAAGTGTAGGTGGAAATATTTATGTTTCTAAAATTCAATCAAGATATAACACAATTCACCTAGTCAGCGTGTTATTGAATAATGTAGATAAAGAAATACATTTCTTTTTCGTTCACATGAATCATACTAAACAGCTAATCTGTGTGATGATTGGGAAATCTTGAAATAAACTTTTTAGAGAAGAAATTACCAATTTAATATCTTTCTTTATAGTTATTAAAATGATTTCGATTCATATGAGATTATTATACTGTTCATTACGTTTGGTATGTAATTGAAGTTAGAACATTTATTTCAAGCATTGATAAGAACAATATTATCAACATACTTCATTTAGCGCCTACTTTGACAAATCCTATGGTTTTAACTCCATTATTCACTTTATTATATCCAAACTATTTCGGGTAGTAATACATAACTATGTTTGTCCTAATTAAGCATTCTAATAGAACAGTTGAAATCTTGTGTAAGAATTATTCTGACTTTCGGTGATTCGTATTATCATACTGTTGGTAATTAATGGACTATATTAACAGATGTGTTTTTTCAATGAATTCCTTGACAACCCATGTGCATACAAGTACACTATACTGTTCATAATAGTTCAGAGTGAAATCCAAAAAGCACGTTATGTTTTAGTTATTTAGTTGTAAATGAAGATTGAGGCAAAATTCTAAACTGTATCGAAAATAGTTTGAAAATTACTTGTAAACATGATACCAGTAACAAGGTGTGCATGCCATCATGAGTTAGTATTCTATGTGATGAATCTCTGTTGTTTTTATTAAAGACTTATTGGGACTTACATTATTTGTGGGATGGTTTGTGCTCTACCGCAAACATCATCAGAAGGGTACAAGTATTTATATACAACTACCCACGCAAGATACTGAATGTCAGTTGACCAGAAACCATTAGCAACAGCCTACTATAGGACAGGACAAACCAACTACCAGCCGAAGAGGAAATTAGGAAACGACATTGGAAATAGATAGGACATACGTCGATGAAATCATCATGAGACAAGCATTAACATGGAATCATGTTGCGAGACAGAAAAGAGGAAGGTCAAAGAACATTGTATTGAGAACTGAAAACAGATATCAGAAGGATGGAAAGCAACTGGAAGGAGATTAAGAGGATAGCTGAGGACAGAGTTGAATGCAGAATCCTGGTGAAGCGGCCTATGCTCCTCTATGAGGGGTAACAGGCGTAAGTAAGTAATGGTTTATGCTAAATATTAGTGGCAGGATTCACAAGATACGCATTATTTCAACTCTAGGTGAATTCAGATGACAAAAACAACTGACTGCTCCCAGCAACTCAAACTCTGATAGTTAACCTATAAATGTTTGAATCATGTAGCCGATGTTGTTCTAGACTAAAAATACTCAGTCACTGAAGCCATCTGTGAATCATCAGATATTAATCTAAATATAATTTAAGCTTACAAAATTGAATAAAAATGGAATATGGTTAGAAATTGTAATTTGGGACGTATGTTATGCCTTACTTGATATACGTAAACTGGATATAGTGGGATCCTACTGCTAATATTCTCACCTGGATTCAAACATATTCTCTTCATTTCAAAGGATACATAATTTCCTACTAGCCTACTAAATTCAAACACTTTCATCTCATGAAAGAGATTTGACATAAACTTTAACTGATTAAAGATTTCGAGTTAACTTTAGGAGGGAAATTATCCACATTTTAAAAATGTTCTTAAGACTATAGTTACTGGAGAAAGATCCACAGTTTGTGGGTAAAGGTAAAGTCTATGACAATGAAGTAACTAGGTACTTAGATGAAACCATTCCTTTTTTTTCATTTTAAGCCAGAAACTTGGATTTATTTGGATGAAAACACGAATGACTTTTAGAGAAATGCCATTCTTTTAAATGTTTAGCAGGTAACGAAAAAACCACAAGATGAATATGTTTTTCTACATCTCGTATTACATAAAACCGTTTTATATCCTCTGAATTAAAACCATTTTGTAATGTGTATTTAGAAATACATAACTAATCAGTTCCACAGAAGTTCTAGCTGAACTTATATGTAAGAATATACATAGATAATTTTACTAATTTTCAGAATGAACAGTCTACACATAATATCTATCATACTATGATTCAATCAAAGTAATAATTCCTACAATAACATCCACAACTGTAAAGTTACTCTTGATTCTCAGTGACTCCGATGGCTAGAGGTAGAAATCTAACTTAAGGGGGTGGGAATCTAAATTCCATAAGCAAATGAAACGAATGGATGAATACAAACACAATGTAGGTTGATATATACAGTAAAAGCCTTTGAAAATCAGTGTACTGCAACAGAAACAAAAGCATCATTGACAACATTCTATGACATGAAAACATGAAAATAAGGGTGACACGGGAGCTTTTTTGAGTAAAAGTAATAAATCTAAAGTTTTATAAATATTTTTACATAAAGGACTATTTTGCCAATTTATTTTTGGCGATGATACAACTTCAACAATTCAGATAAATTAAGTTGTTCAGAAATGAACAATAATTCATCCGGTCGTATATCACTCTCAATTTATATTAATAATACAGATCATACAACTCATTATTAAATGAACCCGGCATTTTTCCAGTAACATGTAACACGTAGTTTGATTCCATACAGTAAAATATAGAAATGATGTTTCTTATAGTTAAATGAAATCTTATTCCAAACAGCTAATCCCTTTTTTTAATTTATTTATTATAGGTTAATCTCAGTTGAGTAAATCAATAAACACTAGACAGCTTTTTCATTCTAGCATAAAAATCCTCAGCAGCGGAGAATCACAATCCCATTTAAATTATACTGTTTTAAAAATTATTTACAGTAGTTATTTACAGTGTTAAAGTGATGTTGATAGATTACTCGTAGTTTCTAAAAGGCTCGTAGTTCAGTTCCAACGTATGGTGTGTATAATGCTAAAGGATTCTATACATGAAGGAAATAAATGCTACCTAAATTACAATATTTTCGGGTGATCCTCCTGGTTTGCTTTGGGGTAGCTTATACTTGCTACTCCCCTCGTGATTCGAACCCTGCCATTCCTGCCAAATCCAACTCCATGGTCATCACCAATTGGCTATTTAGGCAACACAATCCTGCTGTATGGAGCTGAAATGTGGAGAACTACTACAAACATCATCAGAAGGGTGCAAGTATTTATATACAACTGCCTACGCAAGATACTGAATGTCCGTTGGCCGGAAGCCATCAGCAACAACTTACTATGGGAGAGAACAAACCAACTTCCAGTCGAAGAGGGAATTAGGAGATGTTGAAAACGAATAGGACATACATTGCAGAAATCATCAGACTGCATCACGAGACAAGCATTAACATGGAATCCTGTTAGGAAACGGAAATGAGGAAGGCGAAGGAATACACTGCGTCGAGAATTGGAAGCAGATATTAGGATGACAAACAGCAACTGGAAGGAGCTTTAGAGGATTGCTGTGGACAGAGTTGAATGGAGAATCCTGGTGAGTGGCCTATGCTCCTCTATGAGGGTTAACGGGCGTAAGTAAATAAATAAGTAAGTTTTTAATACAACCAAATTGCTATTAATCTATAACTACTGAAATCAATAAGGTCCCAATAGTTACATTTTCTGTATTCATTTATGAATTTAAACAAAAATGTCTACAAAGTGTACTACAACAAGATTAATCCATTTATTTCGCAGTTTCCTGGAAACAACTATGCTATTCATCAAACTAACGAAACAAGAATGTATATTTTATATCAAGATAGTCATTAATATGATCTGTGGATGATATAGATATGGATTGTTTAGAGATAATAATCATGGTATAGTTGAAAACTATTTCAACCACTTGCTTGTTTATTTACTGTACATAGTAAATACTTTAGAAATAGAAATTGAAAAGACCATATGAATAGTACTTTACATTTGAAGGTATCTGGAAACCTTATTCATAAATGGTGATTAGGTAACAAATAAACAGAACTAGTTACATCTGTAAATATTCAAAAGCATTTAAAACATTGAGTGTACTCTGTAAGTAGCTGATGTGGATTTAGATGAATTTGAATTATTTGTCACTATGATTAATTTGTGATAACAAATACAATTTCAATAATCTGCATAACATGTATTTACGATCAATATAAACACATCAAATAATTTCTGGAGGTAACTACTGGAGTTTTAGTAAGGAGATAAGAATAGTGGGATCTAGTTATGTCAGTTGATCACTGATAACAATGAATGCAAATATATCTCAAATAGACTGACTATAGATATATCGAACTTCTAATGCTAGATAGTTCACCGATGCAATGATTAAACGCTATCTACAATTCATAGAGATTATGGGCTCGATTCTACTGCGGGATCGTGTATGATCACTATCAAAGAGTCCCGTTCTACAAAGAAACGACTGTCCATTGTTTTCAATAGCTGTCCAATCCAGACCATACGTTATATCAATTTCGAACTAAGTACGCTCGTTGGATACATTGTAAATTTTACACAAATGCCAAAGTACTACGAACCCAAGTTAAATAAATTAGTTTTACTGGGAAATAAAGAAGTGAATCATCTTTAGTTTCGAATGTTCTTATTAATATTTAAATACAGAGTATAAACTTTTACTCACTTTATTTAACTACTGAACCAACAATTAGTAGCAACTAATGAATAATGTGAAAATTTTAATTTGACATCTCGAATTGATCCGAGTTAGACAACCAGTGAACACCAGGATGCACTAGACAGCTGTATCGTCCTAGTATAGAACAGTTCATCAGTGAAAATCCATGGCCAATTGGTGATACCAAATTGACATCCAACAATCTCCATGACACCCAGTTGTAATATACGCATTTTCTTTCTTGATATTTCGTATGGTACTATTGGTAAATTGCTCATTTTATCGATTTAGAATTATTTAGTGTTTATTGGCTTAATGAAACGTTCAACGAATTAAATTCTGTTGTGAGATAAGTTGAAGCCTCTAATATTTATGTGATATTACTCTAGTTTCATTAATATATCACTTTGCCACTAAACTATTCATTTACATTTTCAGGTCTAGGCAGCAATATTATGTGGTTTTCGACTGTGCTGATAGCGTGCTTCATAACGTCTACTAGGCTTCTAAATAGATAGTAACACTTTTGTTGGACAACTTTGTCAGTGTACCTGTTATAACATAATATTACTTTATAACTCAATGAAGTTCTACATAGAATAGTTTAGCTCACAGAATTACTGAATTTTGTGAGCTATAGTGTACTGTAAATAAATGTGGTGTGGTTGTAGAAGTCACATTGAAATCTTTACTATATAGCGAAATATGAATGTAAAGTCAAAATCGAAGCACTCAGTTCAACGTTTCGGATTAGATTGTTTTCTGATGATCAAATTTTATCATCAAAGTTATGTATCTGTTCAGTTTATAATAACTGCCTTATTATTGTTAGACATTGAAAATATGCCGTAGAATTCAAAAACTTTTATGAATGACAAACGTTTCTGTGATAACATGCATTTGTATTTTACACTTACTTGATTTATTGAAAACGAAACCTATTAAGTTCTTTAGTTTCTTAGTAAATTGCATAATCTAATGTTATGTATGTCATCAAATAGTTTACTAGTTTCTTCTATGACAGATAGATTGACTCTAATTTTATCATTTTGTTTTGATCAGCTGACAATATTACATTTGTGCTAAACGAGCTAGATCATCTGCGAAGTCCAAATCATCGAGTTGCATCCTACTTGTCCATTGAGTTTCGTGCATCCCGTCAGATGTAGATCCATTCAACCACTAGGAGGAAGAGAAAAGGCAAGAGTAGGCAGCCATGTCTGACTCCGGTCCTCACTGAAAATGCATTTGTCAGTTGTCCTCCATGCACAATTTTGCAGTGTTCCGTCGTAAGAGTTCCGGATGATGTTGACGAGTTTCTCTGGTACGCCGTAGTGTCGAAGAAGTTTCCATAGTGTTCTTCTATCTACACTGTCAAACGCCTTCTCATAATCAATGAAGTTGATGTACAGTGACGAGTTCCATTCAATTGATTGTTCAACGATGATCCGTAATGTTGAGATTTGATCTGTGCACGACCGATCCTTACGGAAACCAGTTTGTCGATCTAGAAGTTGAGCCTCTACTGAATCTTTCATTCTGTTCAACAACATTCTGTTAAAGACTTTCCCTGGTACCGACAGTAGCG
The DNA here is from genome assembly GCA_034768735.1 of Schistosoma mekongi. Taxonomy (NCBI): domain Eukaryota; kingdom Metazoa; phylum Platyhelminthes; class Trematoda; order Strigeidida; family Schistosomatidae; genus Schistosoma; species Schistosoma mekongi. The sequence goes on along the minus strand of CM068308.1, from coordinate 37,783,831 downwards.
TGATCCTTCTTTAGTTTTCACATTTGTTCAAATCTCCTTTCGTTGGTATCATGATGAGGTGTCCTTCTTTCTAGTCTGCCAGCACATGTTCTTCCTCCCAGATCCTTCCGAATAAAACGTGGAGTATCCTTGCTGTTAGATCGATATCTGACTTGAGGGCTTCAGCTGGTATATTGTCAGGTCCTGCTGCTTTCCCACATTTGATTTGTTTGATGGCCATCTTGATTTCTTCCATCGTTGGTGGAGTGACATCTATCGGGAGATCTGTAAGTGCTGCTTCGATGTCCGGTGAGTTCAGTGAAGCTGGCCTATTTAGAAGTTCCTCAAAGTGTTCTACCCACCTATTCTTTTGTTCTTCAATCTCAGTGAGTGTCTTGCTTTCTTTGTTCTTGATCGGTCGCTCTGGTTTACCATGTTTATCTGCCAGTTTCTTCGTTGTGTCGTATAGCTGTTTCATATTTCCTTCTCTTGCAGCCTTCTCCGCTGTCGTTGCAAGGCTTTCGATGTATTTCCGTTTGTCAGCTCTAATGCTCTTCTTTACTTGCTTATTTGCTTCTGAGTATTCAGCTTGAGCCTTGATTTTTTCTGCTCTTGTTCGGCTGTTGTTGATTTCTATCTTCTTGTTCCTCCTTTGTTGAATTTTGCTCAATGTCTCAGTGGAGATCCATTCCTTATAATGGTGCTTCTTGCGGCCTAGAACCTCCTGACACGTTGACGTTAGTGCTTCTTTAATTTCTTTCCAGTTATCCTCCATAGTGGTTTCTTCTTTCGGCAGATCTTGTAAGGCTTGGAACCTGTTGTTGAGAGATAATTTAAATTCCCTGAGTTCGTCAGTGTCTTGGAGAAAGGTTGTTTTGAACCGTTGTACTGCTGACACTCCAGTTGTCCACTGCTTCTTTAGCTTCAGTTTTATTTTAGAAACCACCAGGTGGTGGTCTGAAGCTATGTCAGCTCCTCTCCTGGTTCGCACATCTTCCATTTATCTTCTAAATTTTTTATTGATACATGTATGATCGATTTGATTCTCTGTAGTATGATCTGGTGAGACCCATGTAGCCTTGTGTATGCGTTTGTGAGCGAATATTGTACCACCTATAACCAATTAGTTGAAGGCACATAGGTTTGTAAATCTTTCACCATTGTCATTTCTATCTCCCAGTCCTTGTCGTCTCATGATTTCTTCGTATCCAGTGTTGTCCATTCCGACTTTGACATTTAGTTCCCCCCAATCAGGACTGTCAGATCCTTTCCCCGACACTGCTATTATTGATTGCAGTCTATCGTAAAAATGATCTTTGTCCTCGTCGTTGCAGTGCTGTCGTTGGTTGGTACATAACATTGGATAATATTGATTGTAATTCCTTTCTTCATTGTTTTGAAAGATGCTTTGATGATCCTGGGTCCATATGGTTCCCATCCCACAAATGCATGACGTGCCTTTTTGGACAGCACCAGAGGAACTCCTTGGATGTGAGGAGTATTTTTCTCTTTGTTGCCGGAGTATAGTAGCATCTCTCCCGAAGCCAATGCTTCCTGTCTAGCTTGAGTCCAACTCCTCCTGTAGCTTTCCTAAGGTTACTGCCAGTCTCAAGCCCGGGTGGAGGAGGAGGGTTGGGCATGAGGCTAGAATTCCCATCCTGTAAAACGCAAATTGCTAAAAAACGCTAACCAGATTAAACAAGCTAATTAAACTAATATACTTGTAAATTGAGATTTTTTTTGTGATGGGTATTATATTTAGTTAATTCTATTCGTCACCGATTTATAGCGGTTGGGTATCACTGAGAACCTGGAAGCAATATGTAACTACTTCTTCTTAAAATTAAATTCCTCGGTACTGGGCACTCTCAACTCCACTAATATATAAAACCAAGAGTCTTCAGGCCTAACACTTAGCCATCAAACCCCCTGGACTGGCGTCTAATTTCAGATTTCTCTTCTTGACCAATTTATAATAAAGCGCAACTATCAGTCAATGCGGTTAGTTAGAGTTGTTTTACATCCGATATGTCTGAGTATACTAATGATTTTAAGTATATACAAGTGAACAAAGTTTTAGAGCCATTACTGAACAATTTTTAAGTCTCCATATGGTGCTTATTGTTTAGGTTATTCACAACTGATTTCAATGATGCTCAGTTGTGTTTCACTATGTAATTTCATTTTTCAGAAATTTATTTCCTAAAATGATTTGACCTATTTCTATTGTTTGCATTAAATTTGCTTTTGAATGAGTCCTGAATGATCATGCATTGAACTAAGTTTAATTATAAGACTCTTACGTAAGCAACATAATAAATCTTATCTACTAGTGAAATAAAACTATTCTAATGGTGAAGTACTATAAATACTGTTTTTCAGCTTCTTCTAAAGTTGATATTATTTTACAGATATGGTTCACTATTCCACACATTTATATACAATACAGTTTGAAGCGTCTTTTATAATATTAACATTGGACAGACTGAATTAGATGGAATGAAATCTTAATCAACCTCCGTTTGGTGTTATTCAAAAGGACGTGCCTAAAAACTTAAGGGGATTGTTATATATCACGTAAGGCACTTTAAATATCTAAAACTTTGAGAATTAATCACTCAAACCGCTGATGACATTCTATAACACTGAGATGTTTAATTGGGTTGATCCTCAAACAGACAATAGTTGTTATTTTTCTGTAACATATAGTAGTCATCGAATTCTATCAACTAACTTACAGTATCATGAATCAAGTTACAGTAATTCACTGCTATATGCACTTCTATGCTCTATATTATATTCTGATAATCATTGGTTTAGTAAGTCTGTTAACACATGAATCTTTGATTTATATAACACATAATTACACTGCCCTGTTTATAAATGTTTATTTATGTTATCATCTTTTTTTTTTTCATTTTAGTCGTCAACGTACAGTAAATTTTAATTACTTTAATTGTTACAATGTGGTTTTAAAATCACCTAAAAGTCTCATAGAAAATCACATATTCTTATCAAAATTGATAACTAAACAGAAATTTGAGAAGAATTAATAAAAATAAAAGAACCATAAAAGACAATAAGTACAAAGTTTGACTTTTTTTAAATGGTTACCATTTAATACCATGGTAACAAACAAACAAACAAAAATGAAAGAATATACACAAAAATAACTTTTAATATTCGTTGAAACATTTATATCAACTTTAATAATGAATACTATTAAACGTTGTTTGGTAGACAATAAATATTGTGATTATTATGCATAATGTCGCCTATAGAAATGGTTACAAGATAAGGATACATAAGAAATGATAACAAACAACAACAATTGATACAATTAACTTACATGTATATTGGTGATGGATACTAAGAGTAAATATACTAAACGGAAGAATCGGATAGGAGGAACGAAACAGTCACATTATCCATAGTTAGAATAATTGAAATAATGTTCTAAAACACAATTCTTGAAGATAATCAATCATCTTAGGGGTCCGGCATACCACTTACAATGGTTAATATGAATTCATTGTGTTATGTATCTTGGCGAAACAAGCGAAGAATATTATTGAATTTATAAATCTATTATATTAGGAATTAGAAAGCAATATCATGGATGAAAGATTGATAGTAAGCACTTGTACATGAATATAAATAGAACCGAAACACTGTAGTGTAGAGGTGATCGTTTAAGTATTTGAGCTTTGTACTTGTTATTTGCTTACTTACTTACGCCCGATACCCCTCATAGAGTAGCATAGGCCGGTCACCAGTATTCGACATTCAAGTTTGTCCTCAGCAATCCTTTCCAATTGTTTCCAGTTGCTTTCCATCCTTCTGATATCTGTTTTCAGTTCTCAATATAATGTGTTCTTTGGCCTTCCACTTTTCTGTCTCGCAACATGATTCTATGTTAATTTTTGTCTCGTGATGCAGTCTGATGATTTCTGCAATGTATGTCCTATTCATTTCCAACGTCTTTTCCTAATTTCCTCTTCGGCTGGAAGTTGGTTTGTTCTCTCCTATAGTATGCTGTTGTTGATGGTTTCCGGCCAACGGACATTCATTATCTTGCGTAGGCAGTTGTTTATAAATATTTGTACGTTTCTAAGGATATTTTCAGTTGTTCACCACTTTTAGCTGCATACAGCAGAACTGTCTTCAAGTTCGAATTGAAAAGTCTGACTTTGAGGTCGGTTGACAGTTGTTTAGAGTCCCGTATGTTTTTCAGCTGTAGGAAGGCTGCCCTGGCTTTGCCAATCCTTGCCTTTACATCTACATCGGACCCTCCTTGTTCATAGATGATGCTTCTCAGGTATGTGAGTGTCCACTTCTTCCAGAGTTTCTCCATCAAGTTCAATTGGGTTAGTGCTCCCTGTGTTGTATTTGAGAATCCTGCCCTTTCCCTTATGTATGTTCAGGCCTACTGATGCTGAGGTTGCTGACATGTTGGTTGTCTTCGCTTGCACTTGTTGGTGTGCATGTGCTAAAAGAGCTAAATCATCCGTAAAGTCCAAATCATCAAGTCGCATCTTACTTGTCCATTGAATCCTGTACATTCCCTCAGATGTGGAGGTCTTCATGATCCAGTCAACCACTAGGAGGAAGAGGAAAGGTGAGAGCAGGCAACCTTGTCTGACTACCGTCCTCACTGAAAATGCATTTGTCAGTTGTCCTCCATGCACGATTTTGCACTATGTTCCGTCGTAAGTGTTCCGTAGTTCCATACTGTTCTCTTGTCCATACTGTCAAACGCATTTTCATAGTCATTGAAGTTGATGTACAGTGACTTTGTACTTGTTACCTAGATTTTATTGAAGTTGATAAGTTTAATGAATGAAATGTAGTTATAATTCAGAATAGTTTATTCCTTTGATAAATTTTGTCGATGCAATAAAATGATGAAGTTTTTCAGAACTGATAAGCTTCATCTTCTTATTACATTATCAAAAGTAGTTATAATTGCTTGTTCTGTTCAGCATTTACTTTTACTAAATCTAACATGATTAACTTTAGGAGGTTAAATGAGTCAATTTTTTTTACATTAGACCTGGATCTAATTAATTATGAAGAACTTTTGGTTGAAGACCTTACTAAGACATGATTGCAGTTACTTAACTAACGTGATAGAATACTAAGTGGAACATTAGAACCAAAATAGTGCTCCAAATAATATAATCATTGTAATAAAAACTAAATTGCATGTTGCAAAATTTTATGAAAGTGGTTAGGCTACAACATTTGTGATATTAATAAAAGAGCTAGTCAAATTAAATTAATACAGTTGTTACTATATTCTTATGTGTGCTGTTTCAATTCTTTGCAGACTAATCCCGGTTGGGTACCACTGAAAACTGTGGAGTGCTGGTCGGATGTTTCATTCTAGTATACACCCTTGAAACGGCTAAACAGTCGAATCTAAGATGCCTAACCACCACTAACACTAAGCTGGTTGGCGTTCACTGTTATAATTTCCGACACATTAGTGGTAACTGTCCTGTACCCAAAATACCTGAACTCTATCAGTTTAGGTCTCTTATAAAAACTTTAAGAACAGATACAAACAACAAACAATCCAATCTGTACACAACGAGATCCTCTCACACTTCTTTTAAAAAGCAGTGAAAACTGTTCAGTTTTTGTAGGATATATCAATCAACTGGAGGTATACTCATAGGTTTAAGAAGGCTTCATCTGAAGGTATAAGATTTATAAAACTTGAGCAAAACGATCTATTAAGGCTTGTACATAACAATGATGACAAATTTTCTCTGATTACCGTAGAACGTATTTTTTAACAACTTGAGAAAATTCCAAGTTTTGAGGGTGACTGTAGAATTAAACAGAAACTTACATTTTTTTCCGCTTAAATAAAATAGATATGAGTTCGATTACACCTAGTACAAATATACTCCCCTGCATACTGCATAAAACAGCTACAGTATATTGTGACGTTGATATATCTTAGTCAGTCTTTAGTTTACAAGACCCCTATCAGAACACGATGACAGTCAACTGATTTATCTTCCGTTACTACCAAAACTCAAATCTCACAAAATTATGAGTGGAACGCCGTACAACTATATTGTACAACACTAGAGAGTAAGGTTATCCACATTTACTGCATATCTATGTTTTTCCATTCACCGTTATTGCTTATCCGGTGGTTCTAAGCGATGACTCACGCTTTAGTAACAATTTGGTTTCTAGGTTAATTGATAATTTATTAAACACACTATAGTGAGTTTATCTTAATTTAAATCACTTTAAACTATTATCCACTCTACGTCATCTCCTCCTTTTTTCCCACTTTTTGTAGCATCCTTAAATATGCAACTGCCAACAGAACTGGACGTAAATTCATATTCCACTAGAAACCAAGTAAAAGCACGTTTAATAGTTAATCCCTTCCCATATTTAAACACTCTAACTACCAGCTGTCATATTCCCTTCCAGTCATACAACAATCTTTGTGTACAATTTCATTGCTCCTCATAATGTGAAACTTTATACTCTGTAACGTCTAATTACTGCTACAGATAAACTTTTTCATTTCTGACTATCATCCATAAGTTTCGATGTCTCACTACACAGCTGTACATTATAATCTTGGTTATTTATCACAGCTTAATGTACCTCTATAGCAATTCACTCTTGCCATTATCATACGTATGTTGTATCCAAGATTTTCCTACACACTTAGCACTTAAGTGTAACGTGAAAAAAGTGTAAGTTTATCATTCAGAATATCGTTCTAGGCTACACTGACTGTTGTCAATAATTATAAATGCAAGAAATGAATTCCATAAAGAAAATTATACCCATTAAATATATAAATAATATACTCAAGAATGAATAACAATTATTAAACATTGAACTATTTACTGATTATTTCAGTCTTACTAGATCATTTCCAGTATAAACTAAATCATCCAGTCGATGAGTCCCAAATAGGACGAAAGGCGCGTCCTGGATTCCGCTTGCCAGTCACAATCCAATTTAAATATATAAACTGAATCATAGTTTATAAAATTTTGAAGTTTTTAACTATTTGCCCATTTCTATTCTGTGTAATGTCATTCATAGAAAACTTAACCTTTTCATATGTCAGCATCAATATATATATATATATATATATATATATATATATATATATATAAGAACTTGGCAACAATGTAACGTTTTTGTTAAAATAACAACAACTGTATTCAATACCATATGTTAAGATACAGTAAGAAGTTCCCAGCATAACATTTGTCAATCAAATAATCATGACAGAAATGATTTGTTTCCATTCATCAATTTATTGTTACTTAGATCAACAGTATGAATACACAAAATGATAGATTCCTTCCATTTGTGTAAAACAAATGTTCTTAATTTATAAATGACCTATGAAATTTAATCATTTCTTTAGTAAACAGTTGTTTCGGTGTCCTTAATAGTAAAATAGGCATAGTAAAGTATGTACTGTATAGTCGATTCTTGTTATTGTATGAAAGTTAACTGAGATTGTGCTGTTTTGTTTCTAGAAAGTGTCGACACCAAGAGTTTCTAATACTAAGACTTAATACAGTTATAAAGTATGCCGTAAAATAATCATATATAAATACTGTGAATAACAGTGTTTCATTAGAGTATCTATTTGATTTGTCTTCCCGCTCTCCCACATTGTTCGAACATTCCATGTACCTATAAAAATATTTGCTCTGGTTGTTAGAAGGGGGGGCATCGGCCTCATGACTTCCGAAGAATTTCGGCTTTCATCATGAGGCGTCATATATCCTTCCACTCCCAGGGCAGAGTTTAAATGGTTTAAATGGTTTATCTTGTTTAATCTGGTTTGCGTTTTTTTAGCAAGTTTGGGTTTTTACGGGATGGGGGTGGTAGCCCCATGCCCAACCCTCCTCCTTTACCCGGGCTTGGGACCGGCAGTAACCCTAGGAGGGCTACAGGCTGCAGAAATGAAGAGATACAACTTGACAATACTCGGAATCAGCGAAACCCATTGGACTCAAGCTGGACAGAAAACATTAGCTTCGGGAGAGACGCTACTATACTCCGGCCACGAAGAGGAAAATGCTCCCCACACTCAAGGAGTTGCTCTGATGCTGTCCAAGGAGGCACGTAATGCACTGGTGGGATGGGAACCAAATGGACCCAGGATCATCAAAGCATCTTTCAAAACAATGAAGAAAGGGATTACAATGAATATTATCCAATGCTATGCACCAACCAACGACGGCAACGACGAAGACAAAGATCAGTTTTACGATAGACTGCAATCAATTATAGCAAAGTGTCGAGGAAAGGATCTGACAATACTGATGGGAGACCTCAACGCCAAAGTCGGAATGGACAACACTGGATATGAAGAAATCATGGAACGACAAGGACTGGGAGACAGAAACGACAATGGTGAAAGACTTGCAAACCTATGTGCCTTCAACAAATTGGTTATAGGTGGTACAATATTCACCCACAAACGCATACACAAGGCTACATGGGTCTCACCGGATCATACTACTGAGAATCAAATCGATCATATATGTATCAATAAAAAATTTAGAAGATCAATGGAAGATGTAAGAACCAGGAGAGGAGCTGACATAGCTTCAGACCACCACTTGGTGGTTTCTAAAATAAAACTGAAGCTAAAGAAGCAGTGGACAACTGGAGTGTCAGCAGTACAACGGTTCAATACAGGCTTTCTCCGAGACACTGACAAACTCAATGAATTCAAAATATCTCTCAACAACAGGTTCCAAGCCTTACAAGATCTGCCGAAAGAAGAAGAAACCACTATGGAGGATAACTGGAAAGAAATTAAAGAAGCACTAACGTCAACGTGTCAGGAAGTTCTAGGCCGCAAGAAGCACCATTATAAGGAATGGATCTCCACTGAGACATTGAGCAAAATTCAACAAAGGAGGAACAAGAAGATAGAAATCAACAACAGCCGAACAAGAGCAGAAAAAATCAAGGCTCAAGCTGAATACTCAGAAGCAAATAAGCAAGTAAAGAAGAGCATTAGAGCTGACAAACGGAAATACATCGAAAGCCTTGCAACGACAGCGGAGAAGGCTGCAAGAGAAGGAAATATGAAACAGCTATACGACACAACGAAGAAACTGGCAGATAAACATGGTAAACCAGAGCGACCGATCAAGAACAAAGAAGGCAAGACACTCACTGAGATTGAAGAACAAAAGAATAGGTGGGTAGAACACTTTGAGGAACTTCTAAATAGGCCAGCTCCACCGAACCCAACGGACATTGAAGCAGCACCTACAGATCTCCCGATAGATGTCACTCCACCAACGATGGAAGAAATCAAGATGGCCATCAGGCAAATCAAAAGTGGAAAAGCAGCAGGACCTGACAATATACCAGCTGAAGCACTCAAGTCAGATATCGACCTAACAGCAAAGATATTTCCACGTTTTATTCAGGAGGATCTGGGAGGAAGAACATGTGCTGGCAGACTAGAAAGAAGGACACCTCATCATGATACCAACGAAAGGAGATTTGAACAAATGTGAAAACTAAAGAAGGATCACGCTACTGTCGGTACCAGGGAAAATCTTTAACAGAGTATTGTTGAACAGAATGAAAGATTCAGTGGAGACTCAACTTCGAGATCAACAAGCTGGTTTCCGTAAGGATCGGTCGTGCACGGACCAAATCGCAACACTACGGATCATCGTTGAACAATCAATTGAATGGAACTCGCCCCTGTACATCAACTTCATTGATTATGAGAAGGCGTTTGATAGTGTAGATAGGAGAACACTATGGAAACTTCTTCGACACTACGGTGTACCAGAGAAACTCGTCAACATCATCCGGAACTCTTACGACGGAACACAGTGCAAAATTGTGCATGGAGGACAACTGACAAATGCATTCCCAGTGATGACAGGAGTCAGACAAGGTTGCCTGCTCTCACCCTTTCTCTTCCTCCTAGTGGTTGACTGGATCATGAAGACCTCCACATCTGAGGGAATGCACGGAATTCAATGGACAAGTAGGATGCAACTCGATTATTTGGACTTCGCAGATGATCTAGCTCTTTTAGCACATACACACCAACAAATGCAAGCGAAGACAATCAGTGTAGCAACAACTTCAGCAGCAGTAGGGTTGAACATACATAAGGGTAAGAGCAAGATTCTCAAATACAACACAGGGAGCACCAACCCAATTCAACTTGATGGCGAAACTCTGGAAGAGGTGGATACCTTCACATATCTGGGGAGCATCATCGATGAAAAAGGAGGGTCTGATGCAGATGTAAAGACAAGGGTTGGCAAGGCAAGGGCAGCATTCCTGCAGTTGAAAAACATCTGGAACTCAAAACAAATATCAACTAACCTCAAAGTCAGACTCTTCAATTCGAACGTGAAGACAGTCCTGCTGTATGGAGCTGAAACCTGGAGAATTACTGCAAACATCCTCAGACGGATACAGGTATTTATAAACAACTGCCTACGCAAGATACTGAATGTCCGTTGGCCGGAAACCATCAGCAACAGCTTACTATGGGAGAGGACAAACCAACTTCCAGCCGAAGAGGAAATTAGGAAAAGACGTTGGAAATGGATAGGACATACACTACGCAAACCATCAGACTGCATCACAAGACAAGCATTGACATGGAATCCTGCTGGGAAACGGAAAAGAGGAAGGCCAAAGAACACGCTGCGTCGAGAATTGGAAGCAGACATTAAAAGGATGAGCAGCAACTGGAAACGACTGGAAAGGATTGCTGAGGACAGAGTTAAATGGAGAACCCTGGTGAGCGGCCTATGCTCCTCAGCGAGGAGTAACGGGCAGTAAGTAAGTAAGTAATTAGAGTATCTGCATATCTTCACAGAGCATTTAGTACAATAACTAAAGAGTGATGAATCCATGTATATATATATATATACCCTGTGTCTGGTTACATTTTGTATTTTTGGGGTTATTTATAAGCTAGAATATAAGACTCAGTGACTCTTGAGCAACTTAGAACCTGGCACAAACATGAAAATGTCAAAGTTTACATACCATAATAGTACATTATTATTCAACAGAAAGGAATGAAACAAATACATGCACAAAAGAGTAATAAGACCTATGATCTAAACGAACATAATTGAGTGAGTAAATTTTCTTCACTGTTACCAATCCTGACCCATATCACGCAGCGTCTATGGTCACTGATCGTGATTAGTTACATTAAGTTAGAACTACAATCATCCTGGTAGCAATCGTTTAAATTAGGTAGAAGTTAATTTATAAAATACTGCATAAATAAGCGTTAGCATGTTCTAATGGAATTCAGTTTACAGATTTGTATTATTCTAATCTCCTTAATTTGACTTTAAAGATTACAATTTGTTATCTTAAATTTATCCTTTAAATGAATCACTTTATAAACAAATTTTCAAGAATCTAGAACAGTTTACAAATAGTGATTTGTTATTAATTGAAATAATCTTAGATAGATTGATATTGGCAGGGTATCACTAAATACCAGGAAGGACTGAATAGATGTTTAGTTCTAGTGGGGGGGTGGACTACTCAGCAATGCTCACGCCAGATTTCGCACCAGAGGCTTCAGGTTGACCAACGCCCAACCTTATGCACCCACTCGACTGGTCTGAACCCAGTGGTAGAATACCTACTGCCATCGATTTGTGATATATAGCTCAACGATCATCCATTGTCATTGGGGATAATTGTCTTCCTCCAGACAAATCTGAACTCCACCATTCACAACTTTTCACTAGAGCCTCAAGAATATCCTGAAGTTAGTCACTAGTTAACTGGTTAATGATGCATTTTCTTAGTTGCACGTCTTATATAGATGGTTAAACAAACACCACTGAAGTACACAATCAAACAGCTGAATTTAGTAATTCATTATTAATTAATCAATGAGAGAAAAAATATAATCTTCCTGGACTGAATGTTTATTTAAATTTTATTAGCCATATGGTCTAATTAATGATGATGATTAAATAGAAACCAAATTGAATATTTTTGAAATTTACAATGGTATCCATTTTACAATTCCTAGTTGTATAACGTAAATATGAAACTGCATTAAAAACTAGTAATTCATTCTATTATCTTTTTCCACATCACTACATTTTAATTAGTTACCTAATGCCTCTAAAGTCATGTCAGTTAAGATGCAGTCAAGCTATACAATGAAAAGAGTCTATTTATAAACTAACCAAGTGAAATTACTTGGATACATTTAAGTAGTATGATGAATGTACTTAAGTCTAACAGGTAGTTTGATATTATGGATTACTGATTCGAAAACATTGGATTAGTTTAACGATATGTCTTATTATTTAAGGCAATTCAATTGATTAATTAACAAATATTCCATCCATAAAATGAAGGAAATGAAGTACCTTCATTTATCGCTTCACATAAAATGAAATTATACCTGGTGAGCCAGTTCAAATGGAAGTTTATGTGTCTATTTATCTAACATCATTTATGATGTTATAACCTAATAACTGAAGCGAGTAACATAAACTATTGAATACTAATTCAGCTACGTTCAAGATTAAGCAATCACTGTTGAATATGAATGGTCTAGGTTTGATATCGTGTCAATTTTTGAATAGATAAAACTTAGAAGTATTATTCTAGGACAAAGTCGAATTATCTTACTTAAGTTTTCAGTGGATGCTTAACCCCATTAGTTTGTGATGTGTAACGAAAAAAATTATAATACAACAGAAAGTATATCGACCTAGAGTATGGTAATTAATATACTTAAGTCATAAAATACTTCATTGTTAAGTGCTATACATTTACTCATTTGTTCCATCTTACATTAATTCCATATCGCAAATTGGTTTGAATTAAATAACTATTGATTACTAGGAAGCACTGGACAGCACATGGAACTCTTCATAAGTGAAGATTTATGACCCTTCTACGGATCGAATCCAGGATAATCTGACTTCTCAGTGAACTCTTTTCCACTGAGTTGACCTGGCGACTCAGATAACTCAGTCAATTCGTAATGTATTTGCTCAACCTTATCTATTGTTATTAGTGGGTAACTACACTTCACCCAACATGGTTGAAGTACACAATCGCAGTCTTCTCACTAGAACTCCAGGAGTTACCTCGAGAAGTTAGCTACGCAAGGGTAGATACGTTCGAATGAAAATAACTGATTACATGAAGCTATGCACAACCACAAGCTTAAATACTATTTGCAATCATTTTAGAACAGGACTCATCAAAGGATGCCATAACTGGTAACAGAGAATAATGTAGTTATTAATTTCTATGTAAACATCTTCCTTATAAAATATATTAGAAATAAAAACAAAAAAACTGAGAATAAAGATACAAAAGTGATTCCCAGTTTGCCACAACTAATTAAAATGTATTTTTGTATGTCAGTACATTTTAATCCTGATATTTTTGTATTGTGATCAATTTATATAATTTTGAAGTATCTAAGTATACCACCTGATGAATGGTCTGGTTTATTAGCCAAATCAATTGACATATATTAATGAACTTAGTAATTAGCTGTTGTGACGCGAGGTTTTGATTATTTTATTGACCGCGAAATCTTCATCGTCAACTGTTATCTCGTCTAGGTTGACCGCTCGATTCGGCTTCGAAGATATAATACGACCCACCCCACCAGACTGAAGCTACTCGTCAACAGGGATATGAGAGAGGAGACAAGAAATACTGCAAAAAACCCTTCACTGCAAGGGTTCAATTATGTACAAATAACTAGGATATCTATATTATCATAAACGTCCTTTGGGCTTCTAGAGTATTCTGTAATCTACTAAACACAGTAGTAGTGTTCAATCACAGACATTTCACGCGGTTTCTCATTGTCTAGAAGATTCCGATAGAGATATATCTTCGTGCTGATTAGACACAATATTTTCTATTGATTTCTATGCCTTCTTGAGCTTGTTTCAAGGGAGTTTTTGGTTCTACCTGACGTAAACATTATAAAACAGTAATGTAATTGGATAAATCAGATGTCGACTGCAAAACTATGATTCGTTTATTTACCGTGGAATTATTCATAAACCGTATAATGTAATTGATCTTATGCTGATAAACTATTTAGTTATATATACTGTATTCCAACTGGCTTAAAATTTTTAATGAATAGAGATGATGAATAGCCAATTCGTAAACTGACTGCGGGCATTTTACGTATCGCTTTTGCTCATTGTTGTCCTTTACTCTAGCTAAATTATAATTCATATAACTGTGACAACCAGATCTTGTAGAATATTCCCATTAGGCTTTCAAAAGATATTAATAGGATGAGCATAATTCGGATTTAACACAAATCGATTGTTATAGCCTGGAATAAGCTAATATGTTTTGTTAGGCATCACACGATCAATATATTTCATAGGTCACCTGTGAAATGGATGATTCTGGAGGATATTGAGAAGTGAAAGGTAAGAAACTGCGGACTTAGATTTTCTGCTGTTTAACATTCCTTGACGAAGAGTGTACGCAATCTCAATGGGACTGATTCTTCCGGAAAGATTCAATCTCTAGTCTCGCAGTTTAACAGTCTATGACTGATATCACTAAGCTGTTGAACCCTTGACTAACACGTATTTAGGACTGATTGACTACAGGGTGATGACTAATGTCACGATTGTAATAATGATCAAATTCCATCGATCAAGTTATGATAAAGATACTAGTTTAAGTGACACGAAATAATTGACATTATATTACAACTTGATCAATCGAATTCCGTTATCATTAAAATGAACTTGACAAATATATCACTGATCGTCAATCAATGAATGTTGGATATCAGACGTAAAGGTAAAACGACTTAAACACAAAAGAAGTCCGTTGATCTAGTCTGAAACAATATTAAAATTGAATATATTGTAAGATCTTTCAAGGCTTTAATAATCTACATCAAAATAAGTTGATTACAATTTGAAATCGATTTAGTAGTTTTATGTTGTAATATCCAGTTGTGTATAAATATTATCTTTGCTCTGTCTTTTGATTTAATTAAGTGAACTGTTTTATAATCAACTGTATTTTGTTTTCTGTTTCATATTAATGTCAATGGTACGTGTTTATCTTCTCAGATTGTGTAGAAAGTATATAAAATCTAGATAGGTTCTGATAACTGATAATGAAGAGAACACATTTCCCATAGTGTACATAGTATGTAACTATTGAATACATTGATTTGCTTATTAAGAAAACAGATACTGTTTAGTATACATATTTTAAACTGTATTCCAAGATTATAATACTGGTGTGCTGCCTATGCTCCACATGGGGTAACAGGCATTGATTGATTTATTGATTCCAAGACTATACAAGTATATGATTCATATACATGTATGCATTATTCCAATGAGTACAAATTGAAATTTCCGACGTTTTGCGGTTTAATGCAAGTCAATTCTTTAGAGAACAAATAAATATCAAATAATTTGTTCCCTACAAAAGATTGATTAATGCAGAACGAAAACATTTGCAGAATACTTTGAATTTAATATATTTCGTTACATCCGCATAAGTTGCATACATCAATCAATTAATCAATCAATTTCTGTCATCCCATATAGAGCATAAGCCACGACCAACATTCTCAAACGACCTCATTCCTGCAATTTCCTTTCCAGTTCTTCTCAATTGCTGTTCATTCTACTATACATGTCTGCCTCAAATTCCTAAAGCAATGTGTTCTCTGATCTTCCTTTTTTCCTTTGGCCTTCAGGATTCCAAGTTAGTGCTTGTCTTGTGATTTCCTTAATGTGTGTCACATCCACTTCCAGCGTCTTTTTCTAATTTCTTCCTCACTTGTATATTGGTCAGTTTATTCTTTGCCACTGACTGAGGTTTCTGTTAATGGTATCTAGCCAGTGGATTCGAAGTATCTTGTGGAGATAGTTTTTTATGAAAGCTTGTATAGTATGGATGATGCTTTTCGTAGTTCCTCAAGTTTTAGCCTCATACAACATAACTGTCTTCAAATTTGTATCTAAAATCAATAGCATGTAGTCAACTTATGAGAACGAAACTAAATGCACTGAATTCAAAGTATTCTGCAAATTTTCTTGTTCTTGCATTATTCAAATAAATAAATAACCGAATTGATTTATAACAAGATTAAATAATACAATGAAAAAAATCAAGATCAAGATCAATTAGTACGAATAAATCAATAGTTAGAAAAATCTTGACAGTTTACAATTTATTGGGATACTGACTATTGTTTAACTTAATCAAGGTACACAGAATGAATTTAAATATCACTCAATTTTCTTTCCTAATTTTATTGACTAAAATATTTTAAGACTGTATACGAAACGGACTGAGTTCGAATCCCAATGTGAACATCAACATTAGGATGTAGGTACATCCGGCCGATGAGTCAATATAGAACGAAACGCGCGTCCTGGATTCCACTTGTCAGTCACAATCCAACTTATATAATACTTGTGAAAATTCGCTATATCGAGGCAGTCCGCTCAGGATGTACTTATAGCAACAATGACTCACCAGCTTCAGTCTATAACAAACCAACGGGAATATACGAGCTTATCCTGATGTACAGATGAACTGATTATAATTTTTTCTATTATTGTTATTGTTACTATGAGACGAATTTTGATTATCACTCACTCAATTTTGCAATCTCTTACCTATTCGGTTACATTTTAAGTAGCATTCAGCCTTTGTCTAGTCGTATTTTGTCACCTCCTCCTCCCCTATGTCACCCATCTACACAGAGATACCTATATACATATTTGATTAATAATCGTATTGTTTATTCCAAATGTCGTTTACGTTGCGCTAGTTACATGATGATGATTGTTTCAACATTAACATTCGTATTTTACAGATAATCTGATGAGACAAAATTTATATCCAAATTATAGTTGATATCTAAATGATGTTATATCTGCCTCAGAACTGGCTATTTTTGTCACTAATACTCTTCAACTAATAAATGTAGAACCTGATGACCATTTATCGAATAGAATATTCTTCGTTCAAACGACTTTGTTTTTTTTAAAATGTGAAACATTATCGATGTAAACATATTTTTTAATCAATTATAATGTATTATATGCTTAACATCAGCTCACAGATTCACTTGAAGTGAAAACGGGTATCATACAATGCTGCTTGCTATCGCCCTTCCTCTTTCTACTGGTGGTTGACTGGATCATGTTGACTACAACATCTCAAGGCAAGCTCGGTATACAATGGACAACATGCATGCAACTAAATGACTTGAACTTCGCAGATGACCTAGCTGGCCTTTCTATCCCACACACAGCGGCGAATAAAGACGGACAGTATAGCAGCAAACTCTATAGCCAGTAATAGGCCTCAACATACACAAAGTGAAAAGCAAGATCCTTCGATACACAACAACAAACACTAACCTAATCTCACTTGACGGAGAAATTTTGGAAGATGTAGAAACTGTTACATACTTGGGCAGCATCATCGAAGAGGATCTGATACAGATGTGAATGGGCGGATTGTCAATGCAAGGGCAGCACATCTACAACTGACAAAACATATGGAACTAAAACCATTTGTCACTCAACATTGAAGTCAAAATTTTCAATACAAATTTGAAGACAGTCCTGTTGTATGAGGCTGAAACTTGGAAAACTACGAAAAGCATCATCCAAAAGATACAAGTGTTTATAAACAACTTTCTGCGTAAGATACTTCAAATCCATTGGCCAGACACCATCAGCAACAACCCCAGTCAATGGCAGAGAAAAAATCAAACAGGTTTCAGCCGAGGAGGAAACTAGGAAACGACACTGGAAGTGGATAGAACACACAGTGAGGAAACCACCAAACTGTGTCATAAGACAAACACCAACTTGAAATCCTGAAGGACAAAGGAGAAGAGGAAGATCAATCAACACATTGTAATTAAAATTTGCGGCAAACATGAATTGCAGAATGAAGAGCACATGGGATTAACTGGAAAGGAAAGTTCAGGACGGAGGTCTCCTGAGAATGTTGGTTGGTAGCCTATGCTCCACATAGAAGTAACAGGCATTCATTAATCCGGTGATATGCTTAGCTTATTCACTGAACTTTCCTCTATTCACTACTATAAACAATATTGCTCTAAGATGAAGGGATGATAAAATATTTGTTCTTTTGTTATATACTAAGGAAGGATTGATGTAATGTATTTCTAATATAATGATATGATGTGAATTAGGATGTAAATCAGTCTGAATGAAATCTTTATTTCCAACTGATCCTCTGATGCAATTTGCCTTTAGGGGACAAAGAATAATTTAACTTATGTAATTATTTTAGTGGATATAACCTCAATTACCAAATTCGACACAAATCAATTAGGTGATTAATCAGAAACTACATTCAGTGACTAATCTATTGATAAAGTGACTGACTGATTAAATGAAGTGTTGAGAGGTATATATATATTGATAATAATAAACATTCCTGGTTCACTCGCATCATATATGTATAAAATACTTTGTTGATATTTTTAAAAGTCATATTTCATTATGAAATCTTCACTTCTAGTGTTGTACCGACAGATTTGGATATGTTCCCAATTTATGTTACTAAGTAATAGTCTTCTATTACCATTCTTATATTGTGTACTGTATCAATATTATTTCAAGGAATCACTAATTTTGTTATACTCCTTATAATACAGCTAATGGACTGTTTGCTATTGTTATTGTCTCTTTCGGTGACACCAAATAAATTCTGTGAGGTAATCCTCCTTTTTAATCTGATCATTTTCACTGAACTATTGAATTAAAACCTACCCTCTCTTAAAGTGTCATTGTACGAAGTAATTCTATGTTATATTAGCACAGTTGTATAAACCTCCTGCGGTTGTTCTTTATTTCATCTAACTTTTCCTATTAAATATCAAATTCAACGTATATTGTATTATGGTGATAAAACTAGGAAATAACCTTTTGATTTGAGTTCTGGTGTTATACTAGGTAAAGTATATTTATATTAACTCTAGATTTCTTTGCTAAACTCCTATTATCTGTTAATCTAATATTCATCTCTATTTTCGTGATTTATTTTTTCGGCGTAATACTTAAGTGTTCCCTACGGTCACTATGGTGCTACTCCGCATGTACTGATAATATCGTTAAGTAATAATAAACAAGCTTCTTATCTACATAGAATGTTAACTTAAACTTTTCACATGAAATACATGCTAAAGTGTAACCCGTTTTCCTCCATTTAAGTGCATTTTGGAGTTGAATGATATTGGAATATACGTTAGCGATATAGTATGAACTTTCATGGTACTAACAAAGCTATCAAATGTTGATCGAAGTTATTTTCATGGTGGTATATATTTACGTAATAATGAAATTGATGCTAAAGCTGTGTGAGTATATCTTGGAAAGAGCCAACTGTCGAAATCGTTGAGAAATATGTCTCATTTTCTTCGATATATGCTAGTTATGTTTGATAAACTATCACATTTAGTCATTTTAATAGGTATAATTTAGTATATGAGTTTTTGTTAAGTACTTTATGCCAGTCTCATAAAGATTGATTAAGCACATCTGAGAACTACCTTCTTAAAACTGAATAGAAATTAGTCTATAATTGTCGTTTTGATGATTTGAGATAAGGTGGGGGTAGGTATTTAATTTTGCTGTTTGGATTCGTCAAACAGTAATCTCACTTAGATGTAGAAAACAAGAAAGCAATAGGCAACTGTTTTGTCATTATATGAGATTCCTCAACAATGAGAGATCTCTATTTCACAGGGGGAAGATTTGATATGTTATACTAATCTATCTCCACACAACAACCTCTATTGAAAATTATTCACAATATCAGACTAACTGTTTGTAATATGATCTGAATGAGAAATGTTTTGCTTAATCAAGTCTTTAACAATTTGTCATTTCAAACATGATAATAATGTTTAGAGGTCATATGTCCAATCCATTGGTTTACTCAAGCTCTATCACAAAGATATTTCATTTATCATTTTTACATTCATCAGTTACAAGATTATCTTACATATCTTCCTTCTGACTACACTTTTCACTCTTATCACTGAATGAATTTTACTTAACTTTCATCCAAAACATGACAGTATGTTTGACTGACAGTTATATCTTGGATAATCTTCAGAAAAAAACTTCTTATTTTATTATACATTACTGTATGCTAGTAACAAATATAGTCGTATAGCTTCAATAAATGACAGTGTTGGATACAAAATGTCATCACTTAATCGTCTGTATTATGCATAATGTAGAAATGGAATTCTTTTGAGTTTTAAAAGCACACTTTATAACTGGTATAACATCACTTGAGTAAACTACTTATCTCCGTAATTAATCTTTTATGTACAGGTTTCTCGATAGAGTTTTGCCTGCATTTTTCTTTATCCTTTAACAATATTAGCGCTAACAAATGAGAGTTTTCTAAAATCCACATGATTTGACTACTGAATAGAATACAACAGTTTTCTTAACTAAACTAGGAGAATAGAATTTACTGTAGAACAATATGCTATTCATCATGACAACATAGATTACTAAGTCAGTAGAATAAAAAGAATTTATTTTAGTTTGAGGAAAGAAAGAATAAACATTGATTCAAAATAACATCAATTTGATATCACGAATCAGCATAAGTCAGACAACCATCCTGATGTACAACTCTTCAGCAGAGTATATCCATGATCTCGCCTATGAGTCGAGCCCGCAACCTTTGCGCTTCGAGCTGAACGCCCAATCAATAGATCACTGAGTGATATACCTAACTCAGAGAAAACAAGATATGTTTGGTTGACCTCATCCAATGCCATAAGTAGGTAACCCGACATGGCTAAACCATACTCGTGAGGTCTTTTCACTAGAACTCCAGACTCTAGTCATTAGTAAGTTGATATTGATAGCACGAATTCATTTTATTTTACTCGATTCTCATCATCTGCTGCTTCCAACCTCTAAATTTCTAAAATCAAAATTCTTAAACACGAATTTAATTTACATTTGAATCGAAGTTATTTGGAAGTATTTAGGTGCGTAACGTCGTCTTGATGAATAAAGAATATTATTGAAGTTAGGCCAACTAAATAGTAACTGTTACAATTAAATGAAATTATAATTAGGTGTTATAGAGATTGCTGAATAATTACTTGATATCACGAATTGGTGTGGAATATCAACCGTTGGGAGCAGCCTAAGTGTTTTAATAGTAAAAACGTTCACCGTGCTTCTTAGTTTACAGTGTTACTAAATGTTACTGGATGTTGGTTATGAAAGCACGCTAACACAATTTTTTAAAGACAAGTCTAACTAGTGTTGGATTGCTAAATGAAATAATTTAAGTGTATATCATATGAAAAAGAAAATTTCGCATAAGAATAGACCTAGAAATTAGTCGTTACGATTTGGTAAAACACCTTTATAATTAGTTGATTGAAAACATGTGTGTGAATGCAACAGTAAACAGAATGTAGCCCACTTGAGAGAAGGCACTGTTCATTACACTATATTATCTATCATAAGAGGTGGGTACCATCGACAAACTTAAGCATGAATCAGTAGATGTTGAAAGTGCTTAAGAGACAACAGCTATCCTAGAGGTTACTTTGACAAATATTTCGGAAACAAAGGCAACAGGCTGATGGTAACTATTGTATCCACATCTATTGTACCTGTAATCGTCATAAATTTAGTGTGATGATACTGAAAGAATATTCAGCAGGAAGTTTAGTGCCGCATTAAATACAACCTCATTTGAATACTATATAAAACAATATACTCAAAAAATTACACGAAGATCGATAAGTATCCTAACAGTGTCATAGCCAGTGGTATCGACAAATTTACCCGCACCAATGAAGTTGGATCAACATTAAAGAAAGCTAAAAATACCTTAGAAATATTGAAAAAGTGCCAAAAATCCTTTGAATAAGAGGAATGGAAACACAGTGCAGTGTAAATTCCAGATGCTGTTTGGGACATATGATAGCTGTTTCGCATTTTCTGACGACTTGACAGTCACGTACCGAAAATTTAGTTTGTTTGTTAAAAAACAATTTTTACTCTCAGTTACTTTACTCTCTTTCGCTTGTTTAGATGAATTCCTACTAGACAACCATTGATTTTAAGATATATTTTCAACTTACTGACGACCTAGAGTATTATTAGGCATATAATTAACGTTTTTGCAATTTTTCATTTAGTCATTCAACTTTATGTAGATTCGTTTTGTTACATGACGTTGGCATGTTATCACAATTATCAACCAAACTCATTCGTATATTCATTAGCACCATTTAAAAAGTTAAACGGTGACCATTTAATCAATCCTGATAAGAAATTAGTCGTAGAGTTTATAGCGAAGCGGCAATAAACTGAATGAAACATCTTTGCATCACACTAGGAGTAATAGCTTTTTCATGACAACTGCCAACTAACTTGACACCTTAATCCAAGTTTTCCTAATACATAACTCTGATCATCTAAATAACTTATCTTCAGTGTTCTTTCACAGAAACCAAATAATTCAAACAGAAATTTGTTTGACCACTGGATTAATGATCAGACATTACATTAAATAGTGACTATTAAGTATCTTTCTGTAAAATAACCATTAAGGTTATGTCAGGTCCTTGGCTGAGCATTTATCGATGATTGATCGCAGCCTCACATAGAACTGGTCTTTGTCACCTTCGTGGCTGTCGTTGGTGGATGCGTAGCACTGGATGACATTCATTGTGACCACGCCCTTCTTCGTCTTGAAAGATGCTGCAATGATCTTAGGCCCATTAGGTTCCCATCCTACAAGAGCCTTCCATGCTTCTTAGGACAACATTAGTGCTACTCCTTGTGTCTACGTAGGGCGTTTTCTTCATCGTGGCCGGAGTATAAAGGCACATTTCCCGAGGATAACCGTTGCTGTCCAACTTGCAACCAATACGTTTCGCTTATTCCAAGTATCTTCAGGTTGTCTTTTCATTTCTTCAGCTATTTGCATACTTCTCCCTGTCTCCTACATTGTGCGGACATTCCATGTACCTATATTAATTGTTGCTCTGGTTGTCAGAAGGGACATCGGCCTCGTGGTTTCCAAAGAAACTCGGCTTTCACCATGAGGCATCATAACAGACCTTCCGACTTCGAGGGCAGAGTTAAAATAGTTATTAAGGTTTTTACTGGTTAGAGTTTTTTTTAGCAAGGTTGTTGTTTTACATAATGGGGTTGCCAACCCCATGCCCAACCCTCCGCGTTTATCTAGGCTTGGGACCGGCAGAAACCCTAGGAGGCTTCAGGCGGAGCTATGTTATCAACTAGTGCACATTAAATATATCACATATATGCATGAATATAATAGTTGTAATGAACAATCAGTTTATAAAAGGTGTAAAATATATTTATATGAGATAATTGTTTAACCGACCAAGTAAATACATACCTAACATAGTTGAATGTATCATCAGTATTTGAACTAGTTAATCTATACTACATTAACTAGTGCAAAATTGTAAAAACACGTTTTTTCACACAAACTGTCCTGATATACTAACATGATAATTTCACCATCATGGTAAAATATTAAGTTAGGAAAAGTTAAATAACAAGTGCAAATTACATATTTACCGTTATCATACCATACATACATATATGTATGTACATGTGTATATCAATCAATCAATGCTCGTTGCCCCATGTGGAGCATACGCTGCCCACTAGCATTCTGGCTAGAGAATGCTGGTGGGTGGCATTTGTATATGCATGTATATATATGTATATGCATATATAAAGTGTGATAATATATAATGCAATGAAACAACTTTGAGAGACTGAGAGAGACTTATAACAAAGGATGAAAGAATCAACTTGTATGCCTTCGTATTTTGTAGAAACCATTAGTTGATGATCAATTATATAAAAAATTTCAACATAACCCCCCAAAGTATTCTGGAGAAGTATTTTATGTATTTGGTATACATTTATTGTTTCGAAATTGTTCAACTCATCCAGATTCATAATAACGCACAATTTAACTGACAAACCTTCCTTGACTTAATTTACAATTAATCCATATTCAAATCTTGTATAATAAGATGAACAGTAAAGTATTTTAAAAAATAGTAATAACTTATTAAATTACTTAATTTTAAACTGTCACCGCTATATGAATGGCTAAGTTCCAGCCCCTGCCTGAACACCAGTAGTGAAATTTCACAAGTACAATCAGCTGATCTGTAGTAAATAGAACAAAACAAGCTTTCTGAATTTTACTTGTCAGACGTAATCCAATTGTAATGATACTTGTGAACTAGAGCTGTATGAATGCAGTTAGCTCAGGATAAACGTATGACAACAAAGATTGTTAAATGTTAGACCATAACAACATCAAAGGGAAGACATAATTACTTTCAAATTATAAAATGTTCGTGCTCTTATTGAGAACGATATATCTTGACTTGATTCTATCAATATCGCTACTAAAACAGAACTGATTTAACTATGTTAATTCTCCAAGACGCCTCTGGCTGATTTGATTCGATGCTAAGATGAATGTATTGGGAACAAATATAGATTTATTGTGAATAAAAAATAGTTAAAACGGAACGTTCAAACCTTTGTCTGTTGTCTTTACATTGATTAGTAGCCAAATGTTCAACAAATACACCTGTGTAGTTCTCTCCCATTAATTAGCGAAAATTCAGTATACAAAGATAAAGAAATTCATCTTTAACAACCATCATATGTCACTGATTTAATGAGTTATATCCGTGTTCTATCCGTACATTTTTTTCCGCGCTAAGCATGCGAAAACTCCTTTTAGCAAGGATCAACGTTAAGAGTGATTGTCAGACTTCATAAACAGTTTTTTCATCACACACACTTAATAATATGGTAAGAAGAAGATTACTTAAAACAGTATAGGATTTTCTATAAGTGACGAGGTTTCACATTCTAAATTTATGCTAACATTGAAATAAAATTATTTAAGTTGGCTTGCAGGTGGCAAGCGGAATACAGGACGCGCGTTTTGTCATATTTGGGACTTGTAGGCTAAGTATCCCTCCATTCTAATGTTAATGTTCACACCAGGATTCGAATTCAGTCGGTTTCGTGACAAACGCCACAGCGTTCAGCACTAAGTTACTGAATCTAAACAGCGGCATTTTCTACAGGGGCATATGTAATTAAAATGAAGTTGTGTCATCTCGTTGATTTG
The DNA here is from genome assembly GCA_034768735.1 of Schistosoma mekongi. NCBI lineage: Eukaryota > Metazoa > Platyhelminthes > Trematoda > Strigeidida > Schistosomatidae > Schistosoma > Schistosoma mekongi. Next base: position 37,758,595 of record CM068308.1, on the reverse strand, counting down.
TTATGGACTAAAGGTGGTCAGTTTCTGCTGATATAAGTACATACAGAGCGGATCGCCTCAATATAGCTATTAATCACAAGTATTTTTTAAGATGAATTATGATTGGCAAGCGGAATTCAGGACGCGTTTCGTCCTGTATAGAGTACAACACAATTAAAACAATTAGTTGAATATAACCCCAGAATGTAATGTTTGAAGATCAGGTAACCAAAATAACAAAGAATACCTAATAGTTACCCAGTGGTTATTTTCTAATATATGCACAATATTTCAGACAGTAATATGTAAGGTTGAATTGATGTTGTCAGACGCTCCAAATATTTCAGTATACAAAAGTGAGTGAAGTTTTACGATTTAAAGTATTTGCACAGAAATTAAGACTCTATCGTCAGTGGACTTTTATAAACACTGAAATATCGGTTGTGTAATATAAGTTCGAAGTTTGTTGATAACCAATTGAAAATACAGGATTATGATTCATAGAAATAGTGATCTGAGAGACTTTTAGTAGAAATTCAGTAAACTCAGATGATAATTGTCATCTCAATTAGCCTGTTTTGTTGGTCATATCCGTGTCTACTGAATACGAGCATAGCACACAGTATCTCTGGTAAAACTAAACTACGCCGACGAACTTGATATGGTCAGTGAGAACCAAGGTGTTTGTTTCAAGGTCGCGAGCTCATTCAACTTCAAAATGCTCACATTGGATCGGTTTATTGCAATTTTCAATAAAGACGCTATTATTTCTAACCTACAAGCTCTCGGACTACTTCACAGAGAGTTCATTTGTGATTGTTGCCTAAATATGACTCGAATACAATCCATAGACAGTTGAGATGGAGTGGCCTTTCGTTGCAATGGCTGATGGAGAAAAAAATCGTTAAGAACAGCTAGTTTTTTCATCAAGTTTAAACTGACACTGCGGCAAACCTGCATGTTAGTTGTATTGTGGAGTATGCAGTTGCCTGTCTCTCTGGCATCGTCTCTCACAGGTGTAAGCGAAGTATCAGTGCGATGGTATCAGCACTGTAGAGACGTATGCTCGGAAATCATGTTGCGCTTAAATCTGTCACTAGGAGGCATCGGGAGAATGGTTGAAATCGATGAAACAGCTATTAGAAAGAGAAAATATAATAGAGGAAGATCTGTAAAAACCGAATGGATGAGTTCCTATATCGCTCATATTTTGAATTTAAGCTCAATGAACCCGTCTCCAACCTCCAAAAGTTTATAAATCATGTAAAAACATTGTATCATGTGTAAATTCTTTTTAAGATTTCATCGTTTTTCACAATAAATGATGGTTTTATCTATCAGTGCATTCTCATTGGCTATAAGGTACCTCAAGGTCGTCGGCGTAGTTTAGTTTCACCGTATCTCTTTTTATTTTCACTATATTTGCAAAAACAGAGAATAAGGTGGCATATAAGAATATTCTACTTATTTTACTATACGTTTTTTTTTCGAAACATTATTGACAAGAGATGGAATTATAGATTAACCACTGATGAAGTTATGAGTTAAATGGGAAATTGGCTGATTGTGTAGTGAATCGCTATCGACTGATATTTTTTAAACATGTATTGCGTATCTAGAATCATTATTAACTGCTATACTCAGATCATCCTGTTTATAAATACTGTGAAACGATAGTGTCCACTAAATCAAGATATATAGTCTGTTTATGAAATCTTTGAATATTAGTTTAATGTATTGTGGAATGTAGTATTCATTTAATAGACAGTAAATTTTGACATCATTATTTACATGTAAAGACAACTGTTTACTATTGAACTATATGAAACTATCTTGATGTAATGATTGCCATTAATCAGTTCATTGTAAACCCAGACAATTATAAAACTTAAGTGTACTTTTAGTCACTGTGTTTTCATAAACAAACTACAATATACGCTTATACATAAACATGTATAGATGTTGTGTCACTTTGTTTATCTCGTTTATTACATTATTCTGTTATATTATGATAATCGTCCTATATTGCATACTTGCTATTAATTCATTTCATTCCTATATTGTAAGCTTACATATATTAAAGACAATACTATTTGGACATAAGATGATATATCTCTGGTCTGATTGTATCAGTGATTATTTTTGTTTCTATTACCAATCAATACTAATTCTACTACTACTCATACAGAGTTCTCTTATTGTGTTATTTCCATGATTGTAATTTTGACTAAGAATATTACACTTGATGTTAACTTGTAAATCATTGTTGTTATGACAAGAATATGTTTATATGTGTATATTTAACATGATGAATAATAAATTGTGTAGTTAGAATGAATTAAAGTGAATTAATTGGTAATGGCTAATAAAATAATGTAAACAATAAAAGTACGTCATTATTCGTTATGGATGTCATGTGCTATTGATAATATTAATATTAATTACCGGTATTCATATACTGGACTAATGTGAATATCTGAGACTTCATGAAGTAGTTTCAGTTTTTTCTCTTGAGAGCATCAGTAAATAAGTGAATTACATTAAGTTTGAATAAAACAGTGGAACAGTGAATCAGAATAATAAGTCTGATTATGACTAAGTCAGGTGATTATTAATGTCAAAGAAAACGTAAATGAGAGTGTTTGTAAGTAGTAAGTGCGTATGATTAGTGTAGCAGGAAATATGAGGATATGAAGATAGTTAGTCGATCAATCAATCAGCGCCTGTTACCCCATGTAGAGCATAGGCTACCAACCAACATTCTCAAACCAACTCGGTCCTGCACTTTCTTTTCCAGTTCTTCTCAAGTATTGTTCATTCTACTATACATGTCTGCCTCAAATTCCTAAAGCAACGTGTTCACTGATCTTCCTTTTTTCCTTTGGTCTTCAGGATTCCAAGTTAGTGCTTGTCTTGTGATACAGTCTGGTGATTTCCTCAATGTGTATCCTATCCACTTCCAGCGTCGTTTCCTAATTTCTTCCTCGGTTGGAACCTGGTTGATTTTTTCTCTGCCACTGACTGAGGTTGTTGTTAGTGGTATCTAGCCAACGGATTCGTAAAATCTTACACAGACAATTGTTTATATATATTTGTATCTTCTGAAGGATGCTTTTCGTAGTTCTCCAAGTTTAAGCTCCATACAACAGAACTGTCTTCATATTTGTATTTAAAATTTTGGCTTTAATGTTAAGATAGTATATGTTATATAAAAGACATATGTGAAACATAATTCAATTTGATTGTAGGTGTCTGCGTTGATAATCCATGTTAGACAGATAGTAAGGTTTACTTTCACACTGACTAACCACTATATAATCCAATCTGATATTTTCATATCCTTTTAGTGTGCTGATCGAATTTTACTGATCAAGTTACAACGTAGACATTAATCTAAGTTACTCGACGTTCCTAGCATTGTGTGATGATGGAAGGTGGTTTGATGACCGACAGAAATAGTGCCATGATAACTGTCAAATAATTTGTAACTGAGTGACCAGGGATTAAAATTTCATCGGTCCCTCTGACAATTACCATTAAACCACATTCTACCTAAATATACAGTTCTCCTTAATATTAAGTGCAGTAGGGTTTAACAATATGTCAAAAGCTACAGCTGCTAGCCTTGCTTTATAATCGGAGATAATGATAATTTAGTAAGTCACTAGTATAGTCAAAAAGCATCATTTAGAATACAAGTAATTGAAGACACAAATTCATGGTGTATCATCAATTTATTTTGATTGACCATCATTTAAGAAATTTTTTTAATTCGTAGTCTATTGTATTTTTGATGAAACTAAAAATTTTGTTGCAATAGTCTCTATACGCAACTTAGATACTATGATAAGGCATTCGTCGGAGTGTTCGTGAAGTGCATTATGTATTTCAGTAGGAAACAATGTACAAGAACGTTTGGTTAAACATGGTAACATGAATTTATCAGTGATTTGTCAGTGATATAAAGTAAGCTAGGAAAAGCTTTTTAACAGATTTGTAGGAAAATCTTCCTTTCACAACACGCTATATATTTTCTGACGAAGTAAGTGAAACTATACTTTAAATGCTTCTTCTAATAATGGCTAGTAAATTGGAAGCCCTGGTCTTAGGTACAGAGAGTTTAAGGATTTTTGCCGACTGCTAGGAACCATTCACTTTCACTCCCCATCATATCATTCTCAGTCAAATAGCCAAGCGGGGAGGTTCGTGACCAAGTTTTCGAGAGCCTCCTTCAATATAAAAGAAGGGGAAACGGCAGTCGAGATAATATAAAACCTTCTACTTTCCTATCGGAAAATATTAGACAAGAACATAAGTCTCCAGAAGAAATATTCACGGTAAGGAGACCAGGGACACTTCACAAATTTATATTACTAAAGAGGAAAACGAGAGGAAAAATCATTCTTCAGTAGAAGTCAACCTATGAGATGGATCTACAGTGTTCTCTAGAGATTACATATCAAGCCATAATGCCTGGATAGAGGCTGGTGCTAAGGGGGTGAATAACGTGGTCTGGTTATTTATGAAACGAAGGAGAGGGGGGGAATGACAAGTGGACGAGACATCAGAACCAACTTCCTAGACGCATTGCTCTAGATCGCACGAATTCAGCCAGCAATATTCTGCAGGAAATGCTGGCCGATACGCTCGACCTACAGCCAGTATCGAAAAGAGAGGCAGCACAAGATCAAATCGACCTTTTGACTCAGAAGATAGTCGCTTAAACATAAGTAGCAAAACTGTAAGTCAACCTACAGCGTGTACATTATTTAAAAAGGAATGTTACAGTTACTAGATCCCCAAAACAACCACCCATCCAGAAAATCCAGTAATGGACTTGGTAGTAACTATTTATTTTTGATTTTGCATTAGCTTTCATCACAATTAATTTGATCCTGTGTGCAACCATTGTGAAAAATCAATGCAACTTTTGCATATTAGTTGTTCATGTCAACTTTTTGATATTTATTCAATTGATGATTTTCTTATTAATCTCTGTGATCTTAATGATATAAACATATACATATGCATGGATTATGTGCTGGTTCACTCGTCTTCCGGTTGCTAGTCATTATACCCTTCTATTCAAACTGAATATCTCCCTCTAATTATCTAGGTCAGAATGCTGAGGGTTGAAATATCGTCCTCCCACGTCATTGGTTGTTGTTTTCCACATGAAACATATCAATACTTTAAAATGATGATTCATACGTCCTCTTATACTGCTGTAAATTGTTCTGATATGTAGATATCCAGCTTATTAAGTGTATTATGATTTATTGCTAGGTAATGTTACGTACGGATCCAATAAACACTACGGCATAATGAATTATGGGCGAGGACAAACTAACTTCCAGCCGAAACGGAAATCAGGAAAAAACGTTGGAAATGGATAGGACATACATTACGCAAACCATCAGACTGCATCACGAGACAAGCATTAACATGGAATCCTGTTAGGAAACGGAAAAGAGGAAGGCCAAAGAACACGCTGCTTCGAGAATTGGAAGCAGACATTAAAAGGATGAGCAGCAACTGGAAACAACTGGAAAGGATTGCTGAGGACAGAGTTGAATGGAGAATCCTGGTGAGCTGCCCATGCTCTTCAGTGAGGAGTCACGGGAGTAAGTAAATAATAACGAATTACTCATAAAACAAACTACTTGAAAGTTATTTGTATTGAAATACAAATGAGCTGACTAATGTTTTGCAACAGTCAGATCAAGTTAATAAAATACGAACTCAAAAATGATAACGACGTTAATTTTAAAAGAACCATATATTCAACGTTCATATAAAGCAATCTACACGTAAACAGTACGTATATACATACGTGAATGTTGCAAATGAGGATACAGAATATCACTTCCAACTAGAAGACACTTTACATTTCGGAGGAGTGTACTGAGACCTTTCCGTATGGGAATCAGAAAGAGCAAAAAGTAAACGAAAAAATAAGTCGACAACTCAATAAATACGTCGTGTACATACAGTTAATAATTTAGGGCAGTCAATAAAAAAAAATATGTGATGACAAAAGATAAAGCGAGAATTTTAAAGTCAAAACAACGGACCGGAATTCCATACATTTTCTTCCCTTTATTATTTTCAAGAGAGCTAGAACAAATCTTTGTGCAGAAAAAGATGAATTCATTTTATTTCGTTGGTTTCTCATCAGCTGCATACGGCCTAGAATAATATTTTACAAAGTTAATATTTGAAACAAAGTTTAACATACTCATGGGAATGCATGGACTCAGTTGAAATCAAACATTATATAAACATGGGAGACATGTGAACATAACTGAAATGTTGGAGAAAATGCTGTAAATATATATGCAATACAAAGGAAAGTGATAGAAGGTAAACTAGAAACAGAGTTCAAATGATTTCATAATAAGAGGTGGTTGGATATATTTGAAAATGATGTGAATTAGGCTCAGTTGTTAAATTTGAAATGACCTAATTAAACACGAAAGTTGAACTTAACTATCTAAAAAACAGTGATGTAACGAAAAATGTTAAATCCGATCCAAAAAAGAAGTAATAAATGAAACTATGCAATGAAAACAGCCACACATATGTTAGGTTACCAGGGTAAAGAAAAGCATATAACAGTTTCGTTTTGGACACATAAGTTTGGTTTCATTCATTTAATGGTAATCGTATCAGCATATTTTAGAAGATTTGAAGTTTTTTGTCTATTTAACACTTTGGATAACTTATTGATATCAATCTGATGTCCTGTGTCAATCAAATGTTTAGCGATTGCACTGTCAAATGTTTTCATTTCTGTGAATCGAAGATTTTTGGGAACACGTTCATTAAAACGTAGGCAGGCCCTTCATTTTGTACGTCCAATATAACTGCTACTGCAGGTACACGTAAATTTATACAGGCAGTTGACGGTAACATGAGAGAGATACCTGTCGACTTTTGATTGTTTCAGTGAACATGTTGTTATGTACGATATAATCAGTTTCGCAGCATAATAAGTTTTCTTTAAAGCTGAGCTAAGTCTTCTGATTTTTTCAGCAATTTCATCACCTTTAAAATTGAGTTGAATGAAGATAGGCTTCTTCTGGACTGTGATTTCATTTGGTTTATCAGGTTTTTGTCCACTGTATTTGTCAATGAATTTTTCTGGGTAGTCATTCATTTTTAGATAATGTTTGATGTTAGCAAACTGTGAATCTATCGTATCTGAAGTACATATCTTTTTGGCTCTGAGAATTTGTTACATTCTACTAAAATTAAATGTTTAGCCTTATCTTGACTCATTTATGTGTAAAATACCGTTTAATAATGCAACATCATTTAATGCTGTAAAAAATCTGATTAATAAATTTATATATTTGATAGTTTATGTGATTTAAATAAACAACATAGCAAATCAATTAATTCTTTATGTTAATTTGATATCACGAACTGGTTTGAGTTAGACCAATATTGAAAACCAGAGACTGACACTATACATCTGTTTTGATCATGTAAACTGACTCTTCAATAGCGTTGAATCACAACTCCACCACGGACTTTAGCCCAAGTTCACTATTCGTTGACTGAAGGAGGTAATCCCTAGAGTATCATTGAAATGTAACCAGTGAAGTTCACCTAGGTTAGATGTCAAGTATTCGCCTAACGACAAAATTGTAATGGTAGAGAAAATGAATTATTAATTGGATAAAGCTAGAAATATCAACCGTATGATACCAAGCAGATCAGTAGTTAAACATTTACTACAAAACCTGGGGGAGGGGTTCATGGGCTTTATTGCTTTGCAGGATCGTATATATTCACTTAGTTGAACGAAACAACAGTTCAATGTTAGTTACTGGTTTTCTTTGATTAATTGACTCTGACCAATTCATGAGGACAAATCCAAAGCCACCAATTTAAATAACACTCATTCAAAATTCATTTGTTTCTGATGATCTGAAATTTAACAAAGTTCATCCGTTTGATAGCTACTATCATGCTTCTCCAGTTCTGAGTGCTTACTGATGGTAAAGCACTTTATAGTGCCGCCACTTGCTCTTGTGACTAAACATCTCAGGCATAATATTTTTAATACTTAGTGGTTAGGGCTAGTGTGTAGGGAAAACCCAGATCTAGGTTTTATGTTGGTTTTAGCTCATTAACATTCATTCAGTATTAAGGACTAAATAAATATAAAGTTATTCACTACTGCCTGGTCAATTAATGCAAATATCTCTGGGACCAACAGATTGAATACGATTCTTAAAATTAGTAATTTAGAATGGGATAAATACACAAAATACTTTGAAGAGCTTTACCGTTCTGTCCTTTTATCATCCAATGATTTCTATCTAAATGTAGATGTTTCTACAACAACTCGAGTTGACCTTGTTGCCTAATACACTTAGTTCATTAACACATTCATTATTCTGACCATAGTTCAGAGGAAGAGCACTTTGAATATTCCTAATTACACACAGATAATGTTGATTAAGATTGAAGTAGGAGTAAGAACTGCTAAGGCTGGTCAAGCCAAAACAGAGTGATTGCATAAGGTCACTCTGGGTCGTGTCGGTAGACGCAAACTATTTGGTTAGGGTCTGCATGATTGACGTAGCCAATGACTCGTGGCTCTGAAAGATGGCCCAGGTGCAAATTCATTCCTTATCTTCCTTTAAATTGTGAGATTAGTACTATTTCATACCTTTCGATGAACTATTTCTTTCTGCTTTTACCATATCCTATGTGTCTACACTATTCTCCACTACTATTGACATAACTACCATTTCTACTTATTTAGTGTTCATCTTTCTATGCTTATGAGATGACGGAAGTTTGATGGATGTACACGATACAATAATTATCTTCAATAAACTATACATTATACCATACCATATATATATATATATCTAAATATAAAGAAATATACAATTAATTTAAGCATAAAGTATACATTAATAGTTCATAATTTCCTTTTTAATCATGTTATTAACACTTATTTTTACAAATAATTAACATGGGAAAAATATGATCCAAATAAGTTTTAGTACTAAATAAGTTTACCATAATAGAACTTTATATTCTGATAACCTTATACTTATTTAATCACATGACAAATCTGGTTTGTTTCTGAACCATTTTTTTTTTAAGGACGAATTGTTTTTCAATAAAAAGAAATTACATACTCCGATATAATATTAGTCCTATTATGTAATCAGCAGAAAGTATATTTTCTAATGTTGTTATAATGGTTAAAATCAAGAAGTTTTATATCATAGAATGAATTTCGACAATCATTGAAGATCAGAAAGTATTGATTAGTTGTTTTATTCTTTTTTTCAGACTATCTTATAATGAACATTCAAAACAGTATCACAGATCAAATCTAAAATGTTCACACTTCACTGAAATAGCTTTCACTTTAATGATTGTGCTATTTTATAAAACTTTATAAAATAGAATTAGTTAATAACTCATATACATCTGAAATGGTTGTTCTGGACTGTGAAGCCTAAATAAACAGCTAATGAAAATGATTTTGATTAAGTGATGTACTTTAACATCACAAATTTTTACCAAAAGAAGCGTAACATGAACGATTATATGGCATATATTTTGAGATGAAAAAAAGCAACTTTCCATATCACGTGATCTGGAACTTTCATAAAAATGTTAATTCTATGAATATGAAATTCAGGTATAACAATGTAGTTGACTGAGATTTGATGGGATAATATAGCAATGCATATTTCCAGTGATATATCTGATTTAATCACGGTGAAATAAAAGTATATAGTTACTGTCAGAGTAACGTTTTTCTTAACGAATTTTACGGTTATGTAGAATAGTAATATCATATTTATTCCGAGTTTATGCGAAGATTAAATGATGATCATTTCTCGTGATAAACTGTAGATCAGTTTAAAGAAATATTTAATGACGTTTTTCAGAATCATATCGAAAGTACTTAAAGTAATTAAAAAGATTGTTCAGTCAATCAAACCCTGTTACTTTACGTGGACCATGTTAGCACGAAACAATCCTCAAAACATGTTCATGAAGCTGCATTGTGATCGGTCCGTCCTGAGCCAATCAGAACCAATGAACAGTCGGGAAGTTTCTGGAATATTCTTATGCTGATGTTTATATGAACTCTAGTGCAGTTATTTGACTTGTTTTTGCCTTTTGCTTTCTGCTGTTATTTTCTCAACATTTTTTGCTACCTGCTCTACTCTTGTTCTGATTTGGGATCAAATCTCTGTCGTTGCCGAACAGTAGAATACTAAACGGGATTAATACATAATATTGTCGGGACAATAGGGACAACTTAAATTGATAGATCATAAGTCGCCGACCAACACTTTTCAACCAGCTCAGTCCTGGGCTTTCCTTTCCAGTTCTTCCCATTTGCTATTCTTCCTTTTAAAAAATTGTTCAACAAATGAATATTAACTTCATGTGTTTGAAACATTATTTAGGAGTCTAACATTTATGAAAATTAGAACGGTGTAAACTTACAGTGGACCATTAGTCCCTAAAGATGCCACTCAGTGAACATTTTATAGAAATTACAAGCTTGATTAATGTTGCATTAAGATGGTCAAGTTAAATAAATTTTAGCCCTTAACAACTTTGACGAGACGGCACAAATACTGTCAAATTATATACAAATACTGGTTGCATAAGTGTGATTGTCTGGTCTGAATAGCTAAATTGTGAGTGCATTTGATTTGAACAAGTTCTAGTTCCAATTCGAACATCAACACATATTTATCAAGTATATTCATCTTACCTCTAAAAAATAAGGCGAATAATGGATAGTGTGTTCTCCAATACAACTTTAATCATGGTTGTAAATGATCGCTATATCTAGGTCATTAACTCAGGATGTATACATGGTGAAGGAGACTGATAAACTTCAGCTCGTAGCTACATCAATTATAGTCACTTTTGAAGGACATCAATAACAAATCCTTCTAAGCTGATATATCTCACAAACATTCATTCATGAATAAATAGAGTGAATTTCCTGACAAATTTGTTGATTATGAAACCGGTATTTCATGGTGTTTTGATGTACACCTCTGAGATTCAACAGTGAAATACTCAGGTAGTGTATGATAGAAGTTAATTTAAAGTCAGAAGCACTAGTATGTTTTACTTATAGAGTTTGAGAAAAGTCTTAAGCATTATTCATATAGTTGTTTATTCATAGTTTAAGTGATAGAATATTCCAAAATGTGAAGTTGAAAAGATTGTGGATACAAAGTTTAGAAACAAAATAATTTCATAGATTAAATAATACTTAAAGAGGTGAGAAAATTATCACACCTCAGACAATCAAAACAATAATCTAACAAAATCTTCAGCTGGTGTCACCATAGCACAACAAAACTGATGACTGTATCTTTAGAAAAGACCAAGAAATACTTAATGCTGGCCTCGATAAACTGACAACAGTGGCTTCAACAACTGAAAGCTAACGAAAGAATATTGTCTTTGGCAAGCTTTTTAATTTGAATAAATAATTTTAAACGAAGAGACTGCTTTGATCAAGTGGCCTGTGTTTATTAGATGTTCAGTATCTAATCTTTTTTGTGGTCAACTGCTTTCTGTTTTCAACCATACTGGATAATATCTTTTAACCCTTCTAGATATAATCCTAACAGAACATTTTGATATAGGGAGTTATACAAGAGCAGGTAAATCAATACACGTACATGGAAGTGGTCAGTTGTGGAAGTAAGTCCTTACTAAGTGTACAACTCTGTTAATTTATGTATATATTTACTGTGTATGAACACATTAAACTTTCCTGAATATCGTACTATTCATAAACAGTGAATCCAGGATTCGCGACTCGTCCAAAGTGTTATTCATCACCTGGGCGTATCTGCACTTAACGCGTCCTGGATTCAAATCAAATAAGACTTGTGAACTATCGCTCTATTGAGGAGATCCGCTCAGGATGCACAATATGGCAACTGAGACTGATCGACTTCAGTCCATTTCAAATTGACGGAGAGATTCAAATACATTTTAATCATATTCATGGGGAGTTTACCTTGAACTTAACTACTTTACACCTACTTCTGGGAAAACATGTTTCTTTTAATAATAGATTTATTCGGTACAATTGTGTTTGTTTATAATTAATAAAATATTAAGTGATCATTAAGTTACTTCACTCATGAAGATATAATTTTGTTTTCAATGCAATTATGAAGGTCCAATTGTATAGAGCTGAAGCTTGGAGAACTACAGAAAGCATTTTTAAACAATTGTCTCCACACGATACATCGAATTCGTTAGCTAGATACCATCAACAATAACCTTAGTCAGTGACAGAGAACAAGTGAAGAAGGCATTAAGAAAAGACACTGGAGGTGGATGGGATACATATTGAGGAAGTCATCAAATTGTGTCACAAGGCAAGTATTAGATTGTAATCCTGAAGGCGAAAAGAAAAAAGGGAGACTAAATAACACTACTTTGGGAATGTGAGACAGACATGAATATCAGAATGAACAGCACTTGGGAGGAACTGGAAATGAGAGGTTAGAACATAATTGGTTTACGAATGTTGGTCGATGGCCTATGCTCCACTTAGAGTAACAGGCATTGATCGATTGATAAAATTTGCTAATTTACTAACAAAAAGGTTTAGAAAATCTTAAAAAAAATCATATTGATTATGTCAAACTTTTTTAAGTAGTAAACAAATTTTACAAGTAAAAAAGAAGCCCAAGACAGGATTCATTTGTTTGTTTATTAATGCATGAAATTTTATGTAGATTAATATTATCATTTAAAGTATTAAATATACTAAATATATATTTATATTTATATATGGTCACACTTCAGTAGTATTATGTTGAACTAAATTTAATCGTAATACAGTTTATCGATAAGGAAATAAAACACGTTTTGGCCATTATATTATTATCCATTCCATCACTTAGTTGACACATATCTAAACACTTAGATAGAGAGTTGATTTGATTGTTCTTGAAAATAGATTGGTATTTATCATGTTGTTTTCAATTCGTTACAAATTGATGTTGGTTAGGTATCAGTGAAAATCATGGTTTACTGGACAGCTGTTTTGTCTAAGTATGAAACTTCACAGTAGTGTATACCTAATAACAAATGACTAATCATCGCATTATATCATAAAATGATGGAAGTTAGAATTTTACGATTGGACACCTACTCAATGATTCAGAGGATTATGTTTTCGTCTGGAGTCATTAGATTAGATTTTCTGACGAAAATGAAGATGCACACTGTAAATATTGAGCTTCATACTAGGATAAAACGGTTATCCACTGATCTTTAGTTTTTAGTTATATTAAGCCAACATAAATCTATGAAATGTTTTTGAAATGTGTATTTACTTCTTTTTAGTGAATCAACTTACTTATGCCCGTTACTCCTCGCTGAGGAGCATAGGCCGCTCACCAGGGTTCTCCATTTAACTCTGTCCTCAGCAATCCTTTCCAATTGTTTCCAGTTGCTGTTCATCCTTTTAATGTCTGCTTAGTGAATCAAAGGCTTAATTAAATATGAATAGTTAATAATAAAATAAATCAAGAACAAATTCATATACAAGTTATTATATACAATTTTAATTTGGTTAGTAATATGTAAATATTCATTGTGAATAAATGTAACATTAATGACTACACATAATCAATCCACATTCAAATCGTTACAATAAACTTTATACATATTGTACTTATCAGTGGCTAACTTGATTCAACTTGATGGAGAAACTCTGGAAGTAGTAAATACTTTTACATATCTGGGGAGCATCATCGATGAACAAGGAGGGTTCGATGCACATGTAAAGACAAGGATTGGCAAAGCCAGAGTAGCATTCCTACATTTGAAAAATATATGGGACTCAAAACAAATATTTACTAACCTCAAAGTCAGACTCTTCGATTCGAACGTGAAGACAGTCCTGCTGTATGGAGCTAAAACTTAGAGAATTACTGCAAACATCAGACGGGTACAAGTATTTATAAACAACTGCCTACGAAAGATACTGAATGTCCGTTGGCCGGAAACCATCAGCAACAGCTTACTATGGGAGAGGACAAATCAACTTCCAGCCGAAGAGGAAATTAGGAAAAGACGTTGGGAATGGATAGGACATACATTAATGAAACCATCAGACTGCATCACGAGGCAAGCATTAACATGCAATGCTGTTGGGAAACGAAAAAGAGGAAGGCCAAAGAACACGCTGCGTCGAGAATTGGAAGCAGACATTGAAAGGATGAACAGCAACTGGAAACAAGTAGAAAGGATTGCTGAGGACAGACTTGAATGGAGAATCCTGGTGAGCTGCCCGTGCTCCTCAGTGAGGATTAACGGGCGTAAGTAAGTAAGTAAGTGTGTTGGTTGGAATATCAACATTTTAGACTATGAGTATGAATAAAGATTAGTTCTTATTATCAAACTATAGTTTACTAAGTTATAGATGTTTTAAAAAGGTAGATACTTGAAATAAGCTATTATTAACAATAAAGGAATTGAAAAATTAGGAAAATTAAAAGAACTGCTTTCATTTTCGTAACAGTATGGTCGATTTTATTGTGTACATGCCTAGAGATATGTGAACCCTACTACGGTTGATGTGTATCCTGAACTCTAATTTTGAAAAGAAAGCATTTCAAATCAGGGGAGGTTAATGAAAGTGTATGGAAATAAGTTGTAAATTACAAATGAAGGGATCGATAACTATGATTTATGTATATATCTTCTCATTGTGCGTGTATGATTTTCTACTTGGAGCTGTTTGCGATAGTGTGGTATGTGACTCATCTATCACTTTAGTCGGACTTATGTCTAAGTGGGACAGTAAGACAAGGCTTTGACAAGATCTAAGCTAAAGTATCTCGTTTAATCATCGACTGTATAATTGAGACATAAATATATGTATAACTACTAGGAACGTGTCAGGTAATATCAATGACATTTGAAGCTCATTACGGTGAATTATAAATTGACCGTTGTTGTAAATAATTATGCCAAAAACCGGACTCATATACCCTTGAACTCATGAGTTGTTCATATAATGTTATAAAGTAAATCAATGTTTATTCGAATTCACATTTAAAATGTATCTATAAGATGCATAAATCAGGTCGAAAATGTCTGAAACCAATCACTTCTGAGAAGCTTAGTTATGACGGTGTTATTTGAATACTTCCTAACCATTCACATTATACTTTCTGCAAGAAAGGTATCCGGAGATTGCACTTTCATAAGCTTTACTACCTTCAGACGTAGATTTCTTTAAACGTGCTGAGAAGGTATAGTATGAATGTTTCACTTTTTAAACTTCCGTATGTAATTGTTGCCATAAGTTCAAGTAAACACCCTTGATGTTGACTTCTGAGGGTTATTGACTTAACTTGAATAAGTTAATCAGCACCCCTTGTTGAATAAGAAAACGAATTGGACAGTAAGAAATGTTCTATTCCATCAATTCTTCCCGTAATTTCATCTCTTTTAAATGTAACAATATGAAGGTAGACTGATACTAAAATGTATGTAGTTTTTAAGATACTTCTCACTGCTTTAGTTATCTGTAAGGGTATTTTTGATTACTGCCATTTCTTCATTAACATTCCTGCTTTGTTAGAGAGCCTCTTCACTTGAACTCGTATGTGACTGAAATACCAAAACCTGACATAGATTAAGTATTGTCTCATCTATACAACTTTCCTTTCACAATTATTCAGTTACTACTCTATTTCAAAATGAGGTTTAATATATTGGTTTGATTCGCAAGTTAATGTTCTATTATGAATTTTATGCCTTAGCTATCGGAAAAATGTTTATCACACAGAGACTAGTAGATTATCCAAGCAATATCTTAAACTACCCACCAGATAGAAATACTTGATAATTCAATGTTTGAGGATTTAAAAAAAATTGTGGAATAAACAATCATTCAAATGAAACCTATAGGTTGTTAATCAATTTGAAAATGATTAAGTAAATCATTGTATCACTTTGTTTTAAGTATGCAATCGATTATAAGTCGATTGCTTCCAGTGCAAGAGTGCAAAGAAAGCTAAAATGTTTTAAATGAGTATATATGTATTTCCAATTTTAAGTGATTAGTAAATAAACTGTAAAGTCTATGTCTGATATCAAGGTATTATTTTGAAACGATTCAATTCATACTTATTGCTTAGTCAATTAATCAATGCCTGTTACTCTAAGTGGAGCATAGGCCCCCCCGATCAACATTTTCAAACCAACTATGTTCTAACCTCTCATTTCCAGTTCTTCCCAAGTGCTGTTCATTATGATATTCATGTCTATCGCACATTCCTAAAGCAATGTATTATTTGGTCTCCCTTTTTTCTTTCCGCCTTCAAGATCCCATGTTGTAGCTTGCTTTGTGACAAAATTTGATGACTTCCTCAATGTGTATCCCATCCACCTCCAGCATCTTTTCTTAATGTCTTCTTCACTTGTATGTTGGTCGGTTTGACTTCTATTACTTATTGAGGTTGTTGTTAATGGTATCTAGCCAACGTATTCGATGTATCTTATGGAGACAGTTGTTTATAAATGCTTGTATCCTTTGATAGACGCTTCTTGTAGTTCTAGAAGTTTCAGCTACACACAACAGAACTGACTTAACATTTCTCTCTCAATGTAGGATACTGCTTAATACCTACACGTTTGCATATTATTGCTAAAACCAACGCTATATTAGTTAAGATTATAAAGTAAAGATGGAAAATATATTTGAGAAATAAAATATTTTTAAGAGATTAGAGAACTACAGTTAAAATACTCTTCTACAATTTACAACTATTTATCACTACTTCATTATTACAAAAGGAACATTACATTTCTTACACGTGATTATAATAATTGAAGGTCCTTATAAATTAACCAATGAAAAGCTTTTTGTCAACAACCAATTATGTTTCAACGTTTTCATTTTATAAAAAAAAAAAACTAGTTCATTAAATCACAATTGTTATATTTTATGCACAAATTACATAATGGTCTAAATATTAGTATATATATATATATATAGTTGAATAATCTTGTAAATGTCTGATATCAAAGATACATTGGAAACAGTGAAATCGATACATACTCCTTTAAATATTAATGAAAATAACATTGTATCAAATGAAAATGAATTATGTAATGAATTAATAAATAATCCTAGTAACATTGAAGATGTTACATTCTATGGTACAAACGAAAAATGTCAAATTGACAATAACTATATACAAAAAAATGCTATTCTCATTAATTTTTCTGAACAATCTGTAAATTCATCTACTAGTATAATGAATATCAATGATAAAAATTGTAATTTACTTTCAGAGAAAATTATTTATTCAATAAAAGATGATAATACTACTGATAATATTTCTTCAATTAATAGTGTAAATAAAAATTGGAAAAATGTTCGACATACAATGAAATTTGTTTTATTAAATAAATCTAAAAATAAATCAGAACATGATGATTCTAGACGTGATTCATTTATGAATCGTTTTTCAACACAAAGACGTGGAACATATACACATGAATATGACAATACTAATGAAACTCAACTACACAGTTATCAACCATCATTTAGAATTAATAATAATATTAATGCACAAACTAATGATTGTATACAACAAAATGATGCATTATTTGAATCATGGTTTAATCAACAATCAGAAATAGATGAGAAACAACATGAAATTGAATATTTAATTAAATCATTTAAACAAAATTCTAATGTAGACAATTTATTAATTAAATCAAAAACTGAATCAATTGATAATCATAGTAATAGTAATAATAATCAAAAGTATATGACTTCAATTTTAAAAAATATCAATACAAATGAACATAAAATAGAACATACTACTGAAAAATCATTAAAAAATAATTGGATGAAAAATATTTTATTCATTTTAAAAAAACCATTAAAATATTTTATTTTTCATTCGAATAGTTCAGGTTATCTAATATGGTTAACATGTGTATCATTAGCTTTGTTGTATAATTTATGGGCACCAATAGCACGTCAAGCATTTACTGAATTACAAACTACTTATAATATGTTATGGTTTAGTTTAGATATATTAACTGATATAATTTATTTAATTGATATATTTGTACAATGTAATACAAGTTATTTAAAATGTGGATTAAAAGTATGTGATCATCAAAAATTAGCTAAACGTTATGTAAAATCATATAAATTTCTATTAGATATTTTTTCATTACTACCTTTAGATTTATTACAATTAAAGGTAGGAATTCAACCAATGTTACGTTTTCCAAGATTTTTAAAATGGTATCGATGTCGTGAATGGAAAATACGCGTAGAAAATAGAACAATCTTTCCAAATTTATGGAGAGTACTAAATTTAATTCATATATTATTCTTAGGTTGTCATTGGTTTGCTGCATTTTATTATTTATTATCAAAATATGAAGGATTTAAAAATCCATGGGGATATCAACCAAATGACAATATTGAAACTGATACAATTTCACGTATCTATTTAAAATCATTCTATTGGGCTACATTAACATTGACAACAATTGGTGATCTTAGTGCTCCAACAAGTAGTATAGAGTAAGTTAATAAAAAAAAATGAAGTATATTGTATTGTCATATTTAGAGTTATATTCTTGTTAAATTACATGTTTACTTAGATCAAATTGGGAACACTTTGCATCCATAAACATAAATAGTATTAAAAATTCTAACTTCATATATACTTCCAACTTAAAATGTATGTTCATTTTAATATTTTTAGAATATATAAAAGTAAAGAACATATCGATTTCGAAATTGTTTTACTGAATATTATTGATTATTTATAAATCTATAGATTGATTATTGATTTGAGATTTATTTGAATTAACTAGATTCTTTTAACAGATTAAATCGCTACTTTGTGGAAAAAGTTCTGAATAGAATCTACATAGGTTTACATATGTGAAATGAATTTAGCGGAAATTTAAGCATTAATCTACTTTGAATAATTAGTAATATACGTTTGAAGCGTCACTTTTAGTCATTTTTATTCTAAGATACGTTTTCATGTAACCTTCTACTTATACCATTGTTATAACTTGTCGTAACACATACGTGGTTAGTTGATTGTATTCTCCACACATTTATGTTAGTTGAGCGCCATTGAAATCATGGAGTACTGGGCTACTGTTTCCTCTTAGTATGGGACTCGTCAGCAATACTCACCCTAACTTTTGCCAAGTAAGTGAACTGAACTTAATGCCTGTTTTCGTAAAATTGCCTAAATCCAGAAAATGTGATTGTAAGATACTTTCAGTCAACTTATGAAGTTTAACTGATCACTTGAGTTTTGTGAAGCTTATTTTGTGTTTAAAACATATTATTCGTCATGCAGGAAACGCACGTACGAACGTAGGCACAGCTGTACGGTACAAACAAATAGTCTAATTCACATGGTTCTACTTTGATGTATAGTTATTTTAAAACAAAATGAAAGTTATTCTAATCATTTAGTGATGTTTTAAATGAAAACATTACATAACTACATATTTGTAGTACAAGTCCGAAGCTATGGGTTGTCATTGTAACAAACCGAACCATTTTATTTAAAGATCACTTATTGTACTGTACCTCTGTCCGCTAGTGGTTATTGACATAATTACATTGATTGATGATTGAATAATAACCAATATCATGTTTGTCTAATTATTTGTAGTGAACATAACCTATTAATGAAGTTGCTATGTGCTGTGATCTTAAGTGCTTTATGTATTGTAAAGTAGACAAAAATTCAACGATCTTACAACAAAACAATATAGTTCTTGTCATTTTTCACTTTCTTACTTGATATATTTAATCGAAATACAAATAAATAACAATAAATTGGTGCAAAAAAGAGAGTATCGTAATTTTTTTTTGCGGTTTGATTCAAAAATCTGTGCAGTCACGTATATATACGCTAAACTGATAACACAGAGTATTTGACAATAGTAATAAAAGTTTAGAAACATAATCATTGTAGCATTGTTAAAGAGGAGGGTCGAAAATGTCACCAGGCGAGAATTATCAGTAATGACCTTCAGAAACTTGTTCTCTACCATATGACGAAAGCTGTGTAACTAACTACTATTTTGTGGATCAATCAAGTCACACGCTTCTGCGGAATGAGGTACACATCTTGTTCATAGTAAGCTTATACTACCCTGTTACAGAAAGGTAACATCTGTTGGATCTGACGTATCACTATGTGAAACGTTTTGTCATTAACAGCTATCTGATCGTGATAGTTTTTTGCCTAAAAACAGTATGTTTAAATCTTTTATGCATTGCTGAAGCTTTTGCCAAGAAACGTAGTGATATCGAAACCTTGTTATAAAGTAACTAGTCCAGAATTTGACCTAACCAAAAATATTACCGGTAAAAATTTTGATTAATTTTAACCTCGTTCTACTTTGCTTATTTCATCAATTTCCTACATAATATTCTTTTCTCTATGAATCATTCTTTGTTGGAAACAGATCTACCTTTATTTCCATGCCCTACTGATATTCAAATCTATATTATTCTACAACTTAACCCTAGAATTATTACACTACACATATTTCTAAGTTGATTTTAACCTAATACATTTCCCAAGTGAATAATTTATATTCCATGTTTCTCAATCGAATTACAAAAAGATTTCAATGTCATTACAACATTCTAAGTAAGAATGAAAATGTGTTTACCATCAGTTTTTTATAAAGTCGTCCCTATGTTCAAATGCTGCTTGTCGTCATTTTAGTATAATTTGTAGTTTAGTAAAAGTAAATCGATGAAAGTGATTCTCTTTACTGAATTAATTTATTATTGTTTATTACCTAAAGAGTAATTTCAACATAATGAGAACGATATAAACGGCTTACTGTTATTCATTTTCCAAATACTTTCAGTCACCGTATGTTCACATAGCTCCATCAGTTAACCAGCTGTTACGCAATCTGTCAATCAATAGTGTGCATGTTACAATTCAATAATGAATTTGAATCACTTAATATTATAATTAGATAGTTTTATTTTTATCTGAAAAACTGAACCCTTATTTTTTTATTATTTATGGATACATTTGAACTTGGGTCTTTGGCTGACAAAATTAAAATTATTTGATTGATATTAAGTTCATTATTTTGAATCCGTGTAGTGATTGCATATGATCCATAATTCGTAACTGATTAAAGATACGAATACGGAAGATGGTTTGGGGTAGTCGGTAGGTTTCGTGTTATTTAGAATTAGCCAATAAAGCATACCTTCAGTCTTTGAGGGAACTTACGATCCCCTGTTAGTTCTGTCCCAAGTCATCTAGTTTTATAGTCTCAACGGTTACCATTGAGCTATTTGAGGTGCTTCGATTAATGGCCACATACCAAATCGATTTATAGCATTCGTTCAACACTATAAAAGACTTGATGAGCATCAGATTGGCCACTACTTAGTGATCAACCAATATAAGTTACAAATATTCTATTCTATTGTTTCATTAAATGTTCAATTTTCATTGTAAACATCATCAATCAATATAGTGAGTTGACCTTTTTATTTTTATTTCATTCAACAAATTAAAGAAAAAATCAATTACTCACGTAAAGTTAATAATTTCATTAGTTTCAAATGATTCAATTGATAAATATCAATAAAAATTATACATGATTATTAATCAATATAAATCAATTATTAGTTACTATGTAAATAATTTTGTTAAATAACTTTAAAAAATATTAAAAATAATTATTTGATTGAATATGTCACAGATTGATGTTGTCAGGGTACCATTGAAAACCAGAGAGCACTGGACAGCTGTTTCGTTTTAGTGTGGAAGTTCTCAGCATTGCTCACCCCAGATTAAACAATAATATTCTTTTACTATTATTTTTCTCTTTAAGTATCATATAAAAGAATCAAGAAGAATATTTTAATTATTGTCAATAAAAGTGGATGGTAGCCACTATTGATAAATTTAATGTACTTGTCCTTATTGTTCATCTGACAGTTTCAATAATCCTATACATTTACCCATATTATAGATTGATTAAATAAGAATGAAGTGGAATAATGTTGAGTTTCATTGGTATAGGTATAGAATTGTTACTGAAATTAGATGAAAATAAATTATGTACAAGAAGAAATGAATAAAAGCGTGTGATTAGCTTAGCATCAATTTTCTTTAGATTTAACATTATGAAAAAAATAAACCGAAACTCAAGTTACATTTAAGTTCGATTGTGACTGGCAAGCGAAATCTAGGACGCGCATTTCGTGCCATTTGGGACTCATCGGCTGGATATACCTGCATCGCAATATTGATGTTCACACTTGGATTCGAACTCAGTCCGCTTCGTGTCAAACGCTTATCCTAATTAAATTGAAACTCAATATATAATTGGATTAGATTCGAATCTTCCGGTTTATTTGTTACGGTGTGATATTAATCAGTTTTTGTTGCTATATGGACATCTTGATAGGATCGTCTCAATATAGTAATGCTTTCGGTACATGTAGCTAATGTGTTTTAAATAGGAGGAAATGTGAGTCTTGGATTCTGCTTACCAACCACAATCCAAGTCAAATACCTAGAATAGATTAAATATGCAAAAGTGTTTCTGGACCAGAATAAGTATTTTATATATGAAAGTCAATATCAATTATTTAAACTATGTAATGTATCAAAACAAAGAATTTTGAATGAAGAATATTCTTTTCGATGAATGATCACTACAATTATGAGTTCAAAATTGATAGTCACAAAGTTGATAATTTTTGAGGCAAATACATCATTATTTAGATATCAAGGACAGTTCGACATAAATTATCCAAGTTATTTGTAAAATACGAATATTCTGGTTGAAATAATCACCATCATATAGCTTGTTAAACTTGTTAATCAACAATTGAAAGAAATAAGCTTATTAATCAAATATATCTCGGTAGCTATGCATATGGGTGAGGATAGAGATAGGGTAGTGACAAACATATAATTCAGTTATAGACTGAATTCTACTTAAAATGAAATTAATTAGGCATAACTTTGTACAATGGAGTGAGTGTAAATTAAAATTTGTTACATTGTAATAATAATAATAATAATGACAGAAAGTATTACAATCAATTCATTTATTTGCTTACGACTAATAATCATGTCTATTTCAATTGTTGTCTTAGTTTTTATTAAGCCGTATGATAATGAATATTTCTACTTGAACACTCATATTTTACTAATAACTTGGAAAATTTATGCACAACTATCCTTGATATTTAAAGAATGTTGTATTTATCTAAGAAGTGACTATTTTTGTGACTGTCAATCTCAAACTCATAATTGTAGAACGTGATTAACATTTATCGAAAAGAATATTCTTCATTCAAGTGTCTTTGTTTTGATATACATAGGAATTATTTTTAGTAATTTACATAGATGTCTACACAAATGAGCATGTCGACAATTAACTAGTTTGAAAGTTTTACAACTGAGTACATCCATTATTTCACTGGTCACTACAGCGTGATCAACCAGTGTGTACATCACAGTCATAGGGGGGGGGGTGGACCGAGTAGAACAGTGGTAAAAGTTGCAGACTACAAAATTGGGTGATTTGGTTTGAATTCACAGAGGAACACAATTTCCATCAAAGATTACAGGTTTGCCACATTAACCAGTGTCGAATAGGATAGAACGTAGGTCCAGCGTTTCTCTACCAACTACCCTAAACCACTTTTTATATCCCTTATTACCAAATAACATACAACATGAGAAAAATAATAGTTCTTATGCATTCCATTTTTGACTGCTACATCTTCGTTGAATACTTTTTCCATCTCATGTGATTTTAAAGAAGTGTAGTAAAGTTTGAATCGTTTATTCTATTTTAACAGTTTAACAGTTGTTTAACTTCGGTTCTTTTATGATATGATACTTTAATAATAATAATAATAGCTTTATTCAATAGTATTTTTAGTACAATATGAATTTTCAGCATACAATGTCTCAACAAGTTACTTTTTCAGTGTCAACATAGTAACATAAGGATCCGCATTTTTAAGAGCACAGATTTCTGATTAGATCGGTTCTTACAAACTTTTCATCACATGTGGTGCATGAATCCTGATATAGCAGCGTCGCGGTCTGTCAGAAGATAAACGAGGTGAAAGTTTTGAATGAAGAGGGTGGTTTATGTCAGCATGCTGCCAGCCACTATGATGTTTGCGTTTAGATCTAACCTAATTGCACATGATAGGTTGTAAACATTTTATAAAAGAGCGTGAGTACGCAATGCAATTTTGGTACATGATTTGGCAATTAAAACAAAACAGAAAACGGAAAGATAACTTGTTGAGATATTGGTAAAAATAAAGGTAGCCCATTATTTCAAGCAGGCCGCCGCCAATTCACTAACTTTACAGAATAAATAACTTCATAATAGTACTTCATAAATTGATTCATATTTATGAAGAAACAGATGTAAGCATGATTTAGTTGCTATGATAGTTAATTTATTCTCACCTTTTTATTCATAAAGTTGTTAATGTTTATTCTTCTCTTTTGATTATAAAATAAACAACAAATAATTACATTAATCTAAATACAAAATAACCTATTCATATAAATATTATATGAATATGGTTATACTTAGAATTAATTAAGTACATAATTATTGGTATATGTTTATCAAGTTTAATTCATTTGCATTATGATGTAACTATACAGTTGTTGGTAAATACCTTGCCTTTATCATTTCTCTATATACAATTACAATGTATGACAACATACGTATTGTATAATTGTATCTTTAGTTTTATACTTAGTTTTAGCATTTTTAATATAATAAACAAGATACAAAAAACCTAAGCCGATTAAGGTTAATCGTTAGGATATCCTACATCTTGGTTTAGCACTACTGAACACTTGTCAGAAAGGCTTGCCTTCAATCTTAAGTGAACTGATACACTAAAATTCATAGACTGTGACTGCTACCATTTAGTCAAAAAGGTCACGACCAACCTCCTTTAAGATTGAGGTATGAACACTAACCAATTAGTATTAATTGTAAGCAATCTTGCAATCTACCAATGTTTAAAAAAGCGATAACACTCATGTGTCTCCAGTGTCTTTGCTCATCATTCCTAGGGCAGAGTTTATGTGGTTTAGTTTGTTTAGTATGATTAGCGTTTTTTAGCGAGCTTAAATTTTACGGGATTGGGATGCTAGCCCCATATCCAACTCCCTTCCTTTACTCTGGCTTGGGACTGCCAATAACCTTATGAGAGCTACAGGCGAAATTAATGTCATTTGCTAGTGCGAATAAATTAATATTGTGAAACACCAACTATGCTTTTTAAGTAGTGGAGAAGAAAATGTAATCATAATTCATCTGCTATATCAAATAAATTTCAACAACCTCCAAAAATTTTGTTACTGATCCTTACACCCTAATATGTATGATGGTTCTAGGCATTAAAACAGCCTAAATAAAATATTTCTTAACCACTTCAAATCACATTTTGTTTGAATTCATTGAATCTCCTTATTCGAAGACTGTAACTTGAATAACATATATAGATGCCATTTTATTTTACAAGTCGATGTCAGTTAGATAGTTTTACTTTTCGTGAAATTGTTTCTAAAATTCAATTCATTTTTATATGTAATACCACTTATGAACTCAATTTTAAGCAATTTCAGTGTTTTCATTTGAAAATCAAAACGAAGAAGTTTAAGCGGTAGCCAAGTTAAAAACTCAATGGTAATACCACCGGTATATTAACTGTATTGATGATTATTTTATTATTACCTTACATTAATGTCCTCTTTTATTATACAAAAATATCTTTTAATATCTAGAAAAATTTGGTTTATCGACATATTAATTTCACTTCATGTTACGACGTGAAGAAAGGAAGGAGGAGAGGACGATTTAGTTGGTGGACGTGAACACCAATGAGATACGTGCCTAGTTGAGAATGTGTGATTGACCTAAGCCCACTCACCTCCCCAGGCCGACAACAGGACAACCAGAATTGGGAACAGGAAGACTGAGAGAGCGAGAACTGAGAACCGAGAAATGAGAGCCTATTATATTTCAATCATGCCTTTATATATATGCCTTTATACATAGAGTCAGACCAAACAGTGAACCAATCAAGAATCTAACATTTGTACAGAACAAAGGGAAGAGTGGAAGCGAATGGTTACAACTTGTACACAATTAAGTAGACGTAGTTTTTAATAATAAACAATACACAAGAATCAATACACTAAATGAGAGAACCGAGCAAGGAAAACGAAACAGTCATAGAAATAAAATGATTACATCACTCATGGATATAATAACGAGAATAGTCCCCCAAAATACAGCTCTGAAAGTTCGTTACTTTTCTTTAATCGCCCGGCGTAACACTTCGTTGCTCTATTTGTTTCTATAGTGTAAAGTTGAACAATTTCATAGAAAGTTCATTTTATCACATACCATTGGAGGGTTTCGAAAAACATTCAATTTAAAGATATTTTACATCAGTAACAAATTATTATCTTAAAAGTAATATTGACTTTCATTTTGTCCTATAATCAACTCATCAGAAATATGTGTTTGGGTAGATTTGACTGAATCATATCACTGCTCTGTAGACTAATCAAGATAACAAGTTTAGATTTAACTCTAAATCACTTGAAATTTCTTATTTTTTACTTTAAGAACACGTATTAAGCTTAAATTTATGGTTCAGTTTAAAGTCGTACATTGACTATGACTAGTGTTAATTCATGAAGTTGGTCAACAGTTATGTCTTAATAAGAATTGCTAAGTTGAATCGTTTATAGAAGATTAATTATGGGTAGTATTTTCCCGTAAAACCACCACACCTCAGTTTTGTACAGTTTGTTGCTTGTGATGATGATGTACCTACATTTTTGAGAAAATTAATGCTGATTATTGGGTTTTATCCATCATCACCCGGTTTCATAGTCTGTGATAGTTATTATTGAACTATTACCTAAAATATCATTAAAAGAGTGTCATCATATATGGTTTTGATACTTTATAAGTTATGTTTTTGCAAGAGTTTAGGTTACTAGTTTTCTGGCAATTAAGACTCAAATATTTACCATTCTTTGCACATATACGTCCATTCTTGCATAAACACCCTATTGGTGCAATCCGGCAGAATACACATTTGCCAACAGACATTGATCGCAACCTTTGTCTTAATTGTCACACAGTAATACTTCAAGTCTATTATTAGGGATGAACAGAGTGGTGGTTTAGATCACTTTCTATCTTCGGAACTAAAGTTTTGCTTTGTATTAGAACTAGACTCCATATTAATCTCATTAAGAGCAGGTACATCCATAAGGGATAACGGACAGTAATAAATTGGTTGAGGTACATTCACCCGATGATTCCTAAATAGGATGATGCGCGTATTCTGACTGCCACCTTTAGTCACTGGACAAAAATAACTGATTAAAGTCTTTTATAATCACTATGAAATCTCAAACATTAATTTATACATTTATATTCAATCACAGATAGTTTTAATTAAATCAAATATTCCTTCTGTATTCTCATAATTGTCATTAAGTTTCATGTCAAAATGAAACATCTTAGATGAAACTACAAGAAGAGCAGCTACAATAAAAACTGTTTCTTCTGAAGTTATTTAACTATCAGTACAAATTTACTTCTCACAAAATGTATCAACAGTATTAATCAATCAATCAATGCCTGTTACTCCAAGTGGAGCATAGACCGCCCACCAGCATTCTCCAGCCAACTCTGTCCTGGGCTTTCCGTTCTAGCTCTTCCCAAGTGCTGTTCATTCTCTTCATGTCTGTTTCCAATTCCCGACGCAATGTGTTCTTGGGCCTTCCTCTGTTTCTGTGGCCTTTAGGATTCCAAGTCAGTGCTTGTCTTGTGACACAGTTTGATGGTTTCCTTAGTGTGTGTCCAATCCATCTCCAGCGTCTTTTCCTAATTTCTTCCTCAACTGGAAGTTGATTAGTTCTCTGCCACAACAGGTTGTTGTTGATGGTATCTGGCCAACAGATCCGAAGAATCCTACGCAGGCAGTTGTTTATAAATACTTGTAACTTCTGTAGGGTACTTTTTGTAGTTCTCCAAGTTTCAGCTCCATACAACAGGACTGTCTTCACATTTGTGTTGAAAATTTTGACTTTTATATTGACTGACAGTTGGTTTGAGTTCCAGATGTTTTTCAGCTGTAAAAATGCTGCCCGTGCCTTACCAATCCGCGCCTTCACATCCGAATCAGACCCTCCGTGTTTGTCGATGATGCTGCCCAAATATGTAAAGGTTTCAACGTCTTCCAGAATTTCTCCGTCAAGTGTAATTGGGTTAGAGTTTGTTGTTTTGTATCGGAGGATCTTGCTTTTCCCTTTGTGTATGTTGAGGCCTACTGCTGCTGAGGCTGCTGCTATATTGTTGGTCTTCTTCTGCATTTGATGATGTGTGTGAGAAAGAAGAGCTAGGTCATCTGCAAAGTCCAAGTCATCTAGTTTCGTCGATGTTGTCCATTGTATTCCGAGAGTGCCTTCAGATGTTGCAGTCTTCATGATCCAGTCGATGACCAGTAGGAAGAGGAAGGGCGAGAGTAAGCAGCCTTGTCTAACACCGGTCTTCACTTCGAATGAATCTGTGAGCTGACCTCCATGCACGATTTTACAATGTAGTCCGTCGTAAGAATTTCGTATGATGTTGACTATCTTCTCGGGTACGCCGTAATGTCGTAGAAGGCTCCATAATATTCTCCTATCCACGCTGTCGAATGCCTTTTCATAGTCGATGAAGTTGATGTAAAGTGGTGAATTCCATTCAATTGATTGTTCAACAATGAACCGTAGAGTGGCGATTTGATCGGTACATGATCGATCTTTACGGAATCCAGCCTGTTGATCTCGGAGTTGGCCGTCGACTGGGCCCTTTAATCTGTTCAATAACACTCTGTTGAAGACCTTTCCTGGTACTGAAAGTAGAGTAATGCCTCTGTAGTTCTCACAATTGCTGAGATCGCCTTTCTTTGGTATCTTGATGAGGTACCCTTCTTTCCAGTCTGCTGGAACTTGTTCTTCCTCCCAAATCTTCCTGAAGAGAATGTGGAGTATCTTTGAAGTTGCTTCTATATCTGTCTTCAGTGCCTCTGCTGGTATGTTGTCTGGTCCTGCTGACTTGCCACTCTTGAGCTGTCTGATGGCCATTTTGATTTCTTCGACTGTTGGTGGGTCTGTGCTTATAGGGAGATCCGTGGCTGCTGCTTCGATGACTGGTGGGTTCAGTGGGGCTGGTCTATTCAAGAGTTCTTGGAAGTGCTCTACCCACCTGTTCCGTTGTTCATGCACTTCAGTGATTGGTTTGCCAGCCTTGTTCTTGATTGGCCGTTCTGGCTTGTTGAATTTCCCAGCTAACTTCTTCGTTGTATCATATAAGAACCTCATATTTCCTTCTCTTGCAGCTTTTTCCGCTGTCATTGCTAGGTCCTCAACAAACTTCCGTTTATCCAACCTGATGCTCCTCTTCACTTGCTTGTTGACTTCGGTGTATTCGGCCTGTGCCTTGGCTTTCTCTGCTCTTGTCCGACTGTTATTGATCGCTGTCTTTCTGTTCCTCCTTTCTTGGATCTTGTCCAGAGTTCTAACAGAAATCCACTCTTTTTGGTGTTGTTTCTTGAGACCCAAAACCTCCTGACATGTTGAGGTTATTGTTCCCTTAATCTCTTTCCAGTTGTCTTCCATATTAGTTCCACCTTTTTCTAGTAGATTATGAAATGCCTGAAACTTGTTGCTGAGAATTAATTTGAATTCGTTGCGTTTGTTAGTATCACGGAGAAGGGCTGTATTAAACTTGTGTAATACTGCTGCTCCAGTTGTCCAGTGCTTCCTCAGCTTCAGTTTCATTTTAGTTACCACCAAATGGTGATCTGAAGCTATGTCGGCTCCTCTCCTTGCTCTTACGTCTTCCATGGTCCTTCTAAACCTCTTATTGATGCAGATGTGGTCGATTTGGTTCTCCGTGATGTGGTCCGGTGAAATCCATGTAATTTTGTGTATACGTTTGTGAGAGAAAATGGTGCCACCTATAATCATTTTGTTGAAGGCACATAAGTTCACGAACCTCTCACCGTTATCATTCCTTTCTCCCACTCCATGTTGTCCCATGATGTCTTCATACCCGGTGTTATCCACTCCGACCTTGGCGTTGAAGTCGCCCATTAGAATAGTCAGGTCCTTGGCTGAACATTTCTCGATGATTGACTGCAGCCTCGCGTAGAACTGGTCTTTGTCGTCTTCGTGGCTGTCGTTGGTGGGTGCGTAGCACTGGATGACATTCATTGCAATCCCTTCCTTCTTCGTCTTGAAGGATGCTGTGATGATCCTAGGTCCATGAGGTTCCCATCTTATAAGAGACTTCCATGCATCTTGGGATAACACCAATGCTACTCCTTGTGTGTGTGGGGCGTTTTCTTCTTCGTGGCCGGAGTATAAAAGCACATTTCCCGAGGACAACCGTTGCTGTCCAGCTTGCACCCAATGCGTTTCGCTTATTCCAAGTATCTTCAGGTTGTATCTTTTCATTTCTTCAGCTATTTGCATGGTCCTCCCTGTTTCCCACAGCGTGCGGACATTCCACGTACCTATATTAATGGTTGCTCTGGTTGTCAGAAGAGACATCGGCCTCGTGGCTTCCGAAGAAACTCGGCTTTCACCATGAGGCGTCATAACATACCTTCCAACTCCCAGGGCAGAGTGAAAATGGTTATAAAGGTTTTTACTGGTTAGCGTTTTTTTAGCACATTTGCTGTTTTACGGGATGGGGTTGCTAGCCCCATGCCCAACCCTCCTCCTTTATCCGGGCTTGGGACCGGCAGCAACCCTAGGGGCTACAGGCGGAGTTATCAACAGTATTAAGATAAAGGCTAATGCAACATTACGAAGAATTTTTGTAATCTTCAGAAATTATTAGTTATCTTCATCCATTATACCATTTCAAGAATGTAAACATCTATATATAAGTTGGGTTGTGACTGGCAAGTGGAATCTTGGACGCGCCTTCCGTCCTATTTGGGAATTGTCGGCTGAATGTACCTGCATCCCAATGTTGATGTTCACAGTGGACTCAGCAATCTAGTGATGAGAGCGGTAGCGTTCGACATGAAACCGACTGATTTCGAATCCCACTGTAAATACCATCATTAGGATGCAAGTACATCCAGCCGATGAGTCCCAAATGAGACGGAAGGTGCGTCATGGATTCCACTTACCAGTCACAATCTAACTTATACAATACTTGTGAAAAATTTGCTATATCGAAGCAATTCGCTCAGGATGCACATATAGCAACAATGACTGACCAGCTTCAGTCTATAACAAATCAACGAGAATATACAAGTTCATCCTAGTAAACATCTGTAGTTTTTATTAGGTGAATAAATGTAGCATAAAAATAGAAGTTACACATATCACTGTCATATCAGGATACGTCTTTAGAGTAAATTAATCAACGATGTACTGATATGTCATCTAACCACTGATCTAGTTATACTTTACTTAAAAAAATTTATGTAGATAAATAAAGCTTACAAATTATTAATAGGAATTGTGTATAGATTCGACGAAAACGTGCATCTCCATATTTGAAACAATTTTCATGGATAAAAGATATTATCATCTTTGTTTCTAGGTACTAACCTTCTTATTAGATTTACAGTGATTATCTATAGTAACTGGAAGTTATAGTATTTCCAAACATATATTCACATTATCACGCAATCAGGTTATGTTTGGTCGTAATTATGTATGCTACTTTTATGCACCAACATTTTATTTCAAAATGCCCACAAACTAACGTTTTGGTAGGTACTCGAGAAGGCATGTGGAATCATAATAGTTGTTGGCATCTTCTTCTTCATTTGTACTTTATGAATAAGAGACGAACGTATATATATATATATGCATATGGTTTATGACGGATGTAAAAATAACGTTGAAGACTGAACGAGTAGTGGACAGATCGAAATCAAAAATGGATAACATATGCTTACGGTCACATTTTGACTTTATGTTAAACAAAAAATATCTGCAATATTACTTAGTAGGAGTTAATTTCTTTGTGTAAGTAAATTATCATTATTATACCAATAATCCAGTTGATTGTCTATTTATTAAAGTAAGATGGTTTAGTGGAGATAGGTACTAGGTTTATTGATTGAATTTACCACAGGATACTACTGAAAACAAGGGAACATTTGACAGCCGTTTTACCATAATATGGGACTTCTTAGCAGTGAGCGCCCTACATTCCACACTAGGAGCCATTCATTCACAACCCTACTGTAAAATTGAGCAAGTTCAATTTTCATGATCACTGAACTTAAATTTATCTAATGGTCAACATAACTAATTGAAGCCTATTTAGCCATATCTTGTGCATTAATGAATTATCCCATGATAGAACGAAATAAGTGTCCAGTACATTCTGGTACAATCCAAACTGATTTATAATATTACAGATTTAGTAATTTGTACTACACTTAATTGGAAACCACATTAGATTTGAACAATCTGTCAAATATTTTAATTAATTCAGCTTCAAGAAGATCTAGTGGATAGTCATAACATGAAACAAGCAAGACATTCACCTGTTTACATTCACACTAATGAGGTAATATTTACTGATGTCAATTTCCAACAACATTTCTGGTTGAAAAATCAGTTTTCAAAGATCATTTACAACGCGTTCGATAAATTCTACACTTAATTTGTTGAATGTCAATTTATACATAATTTGATGGAATGTAGTTAATCTGGCATTTATATATTACTAAACGATGTATTAAGACACCAAAGTATAGAAAGAGAAACATTAACGTTTATGATAATAAATTCATTGTAATTGACAAATTGAAGGAATAGATTGTAGGTACAACTTCACAGAAAACATGGTTACATACAGTTAAAATGATTATTCCTTAACAAATCAACTTATGTCAGCATCATTCAACTATGTTTATTAACGATAACTTTATATATAGGATTATCCTATTGATCCAGTTCATGAGAATTTCACATTTTGTTACTTAAATCGTATCACTTGAAGCTTATGAAGTCATTGTTCCATGTGATGTGATTTGTCTATGGATAACGTTAAATGTATTGAGTTGGAATACTGAACAAATTAAGGAGCATAGAATTCATTGTGAAGGACAAGTACTCACTTGAAACAGCCCATGAACCTTTGGTTATTTTCAACATATGTTTCTTGTCACTTCTTAGCAAATTTTAAATATATCAATTATTAAAATTTTCTTTAATACATGTGTGAAGTGATAAATGCAGCATATCAGAATTCGGTTGGTAAGGTTTGGTCGTGTTAATAATACACACATTAATTTAGAGCAACTTTATTGTAACATGTGGTTTGTCAATAATAAGATCTATATCTCATTTTAACAGGAGATAAGGTTGATTCACTTAGTAGTAACTCCCCATACGATGGAACTAGTCGAGAAAAGGTTGAATCTCATGAAGAATATAATCTTGCTGAAGACTATAAGTATGCCATATTCACTGTTTCCTACTAATATGAGATCATTGTCAAGAGGAGTATCCTGTTAACTGTTTCCAATCACATAACTTAAGTTTTCAGTTAATTAGCCTTAAGTAATTTTAGAAAATACATTACTAATAATCGTTATAATAAAGTTTATAAATCTATTCATATGATATAATTAATTACAAAAGTAAAAACGAAGTAATACCATGAAGTTTCCGAATACATTCATGATATTCTACCAATTTCTTCGTCCTGGCTTTATTTAAAATTATATTTTTAATAATTGAATAGTGACTATTGTAAATGGATTCTTCGTCATGTGAATTAGATAGTAGGAATTGTAGGAATTCGTCATGTGACTTAGATTCAATTGAGTTGTACAATGATTGCCACAACAACGAATTGATCAGAAACTACATTTGTCTGTCGTACAATCAGTGTATAGCATTGAAATACATGCATATAACTGTTTAAACAAGTACTGGTTTACTTTACGTACATTCACTAGTTAAACGTGACTGTCAACAATTTACGAAGGAACTATTGTTGTGCAATCACTTAGTATTTTTAGTAAGTGCAATTTTTTAAGAATCTAGCATGAATTTACATTCAAATGACAATAATCTATCGTGTTTCTTGTCAATAGAATAGTTCATTGTGAAGATCCTATTGTTGTTCTTAATATGCCATTGTTATATCAGGGTAAGGAATCGCAACCACAAACTGTAGGGCTTATTATTCGTGATGTTGAGACTTCTACTGCTACACTGCATTTGTTAGACATTAAACAACTTTGCTACTTGTGTTGCTTAATTTGTAAAATTTTAATAGACTCATTAACTGTTGTCATACCTGTTTTCCTTCCTAAGTTACTGTAATCTAATTATGACCTCAGTGTCCAGATGCTTGTAAACAAATCATCTGTTTCAGTCTTTGGTGTATTTTCTATTTCTTGTTACTGTTTAATCCGGCATATGCTATATAAAAACGAATATTTTCAATTAATGAATGACTTAGTCATGACTGTCGTTCATCGGTTCTCGTTCTTTCCATTCATATATCCGATATAGGCTTTGATCGTTCAGGCATAAGGCCAACCAACCACCACTTTCCAAGTCTATCAGGTTATAGCTGTAACTCAAGTCCCATTGGATAATTTTCTTCCCTGGTCAATTGCATACATTTATTTCACCGATGACCATGTTATAGAGGTATGGAAAGGCCGTTTGAGTCATAATTACAATAAAACATACTCAACTACATGAAAAGTAACTCAAATCGAAATTTTAATTATAATACACGGAACTAAACACCAGTGGTAAACCTTAACATCCTATTGATTGGTATTATATACTACTAAGTATACTTTCGTGTTATATTAAATTTTAGATTATATTAGATGACAAGGGTACTGATTTACAATCCATATGTAGTTGTAATACTGTCAATAGTTTGCGTGCTATATAAATGACATCTAAATTAATGTTGTCAGTTTTATCTCATCGAATGGGTAGGAATAGAACTCACTTACTTTATACATAGAAGCCAGATATTCAATGATCTCCATCTTCTTTGAATATAATCAATGATGACTGATCTTAAATGTATCATAGGATGAAGCAATGACTATATTGGATACATATGTCAACTATTGACAGTTTTGTAATCAACTTCTTTTTTATTTTGTTATTCAGTATGTCATTTGTTAAAATAATAAACAAGCTAAAAATCTTTTACACATTCATAGAATACAGATACAGGCAACAATATACATCCTAATTTATTGTATAAAGCATTATTGAGAGAGAAGTTAATAAAATAAACAAACCTTTATGGGAAGTTAACTATAATTTCAAGGGATATAAACTTTGAAATGAAGCCAAATAAATTATAGGAATGCCAATAGCTTGACATCATACCATAGAATACCTTAATTGTTAAAAATGTACACAACTCGACGTCAGATAGTTGAAACTGATCTGCTGGAAAGTGTGTGTCAATTTGTACGAATTAGTAGAGTGTGCTTACTATTCCGGAGGAAATGATACTTTGAGTATGATTCAAAGCTGTGTCACTCAATTTCACTGTCAGATATACTATCACTAATATATTTGGTCCACGATTGACTGTCTATATGATAAATATTTAAACTGGTTCATAACTAAGTAGTGACTATTGTTTTGTGTGTATAATTCTTAGATCTGATTGTAGATTCTATTTGATCACATTTTGATTTTTATGAGATGTTTAAGATATTGTTTTATGGTTTTAATCACTTTTATCTGACTGAAAAACACATAGCAACTTAAACATGCTTTGACTACACGTTCATTTACAACAA
Source organism: Schistosoma mekongi (assembly GCA_034768735.1). Classification (NCBI taxonomy): domain Eukaryota; kingdom Metazoa; phylum Platyhelminthes; class Trematoda; order Strigeidida; family Schistosomatidae; genus Schistosoma; species Schistosoma mekongi. The sequence continues at coordinate 37,722,669 of CM068308.1, read as the reverse complement.
TATATTTTAGTTTATTTCAAATATTTGACCATATAAAGGTAAAACGGAATCAAACAGACATGTTTAACATATTATACACTCATTTACTAGAAATAATACTGACTAACCACTTCATTAATTAAACAACGATAATGTCAAGCAGAGAATAAATAAAACTTGGACAAAGCATATTACTCTAGATTTTTTTATAATCTCTTTTGTTTAGACTGGTATGACAGACATCAAAACATATAGTGTTACAGTGAAACTCGTATGCATGATGTAGCTGGATCGGACATATTGTGATGATACAGAAGATTTGTAGTTTAGGGGGGGGGATAGTTAACGTTATACTATATTTTATCTGCTAGATGGCTTTATTACAGAGCTTTCATCTTCTTACCGGGCGACTTAGTCGATGTAAACTTCTGATATAAGTGAGCTATGAGATTTTCTTCACAGGTAACTACCAGCTTGCTCTTTCAATCTTCAATTCGACTGGTTTTTGTCACATGTTTTGTCATTTTTTGCACACTTACTTTGATGTATTTCTCTACTGACCTGGTATATAATGTTATAGTTATTTACTGGTTACAAAATTAGTTGATAAATTGCACATATTTTGGAATGATTATTGATTTTCAGTTGACCTAAATGGTAATCTTTGAAAAATTATCTGGCAAACGAGTTTCCTCTGTCTAAAATCACCACGATGTTTCAATCAAACCCATGTCCCTAAGTGTTCGTACTGTGATTTCATACTGGTTAATCAAAATGTCTAACCAGGAATTTTTGAGATATTTATATTATCATTGAGCACTGAATATCTATCAAAACAATACCATAAGAACATACCTATTAGAAGTATGCACCCCTATGCTATTATCTAGAAAGACAACGAATATTTCAATGTTAAGCCTTCTAGCTCAGTTAATACAGAACTTTCAGAAACCTCATTCTAAACTATACATATTGTTCATCATAAACAGGATCAGATGTTCCACAACATTACTGAACTCATGAATCATAAAATGATGCCCATCAAATGTATCATTTATTTCTATATGAATGATCTCAATTTAGTTATGCTGCCTTTTCAACAAAACTTTTCATTATTAAATACATTCGAAAATGATAAAGAGGTTCAACGATAAAGTGGTTACTTCTTACTAGTCTACTTTGAAGTAGAAGAAATTATTTTTTTTCGTCAAGTAACAAAATGTTGAACTTAACAGGTAGTGATTATATTTCTGGACAAATAATATGCATTGCTTAACATTCATCCTAATGCAACACATTAAAGTGCTTTATTTTTTTAGTAAATAGAGGTTTCTCAAACATTTCATTACCACACCTGTTTTCATATTTACTTCATAAATGTCTTACTATAACTGTTTTCATTATTGTTTATTACACTAAGTAATGACTACATGACTATATAATCGTCTAGTTACAATTCTCGTAATTACCTTCCTGTTGTCTCCACGCATTACAGATGTATTTTGAAAATGACTACATTTTGGCGTCATCACCTACATAGGATAAAATGACCTTATACCTTTGTTGTGATTAAAACGTTGTACAACAACTATTCATTATTTTAATGTGAAGTTTAATGCGGTAGTAAAACAACAGTGAAAATAAGTTATCTAATAAGTGAATATCTGAAACATAAGCTGGTGTTCAGTGAGTAAATGTAACTATATATTTGTATCTAATTTTCACTTTTATTGCTTTAGTTGAATTGTCACTGGCAAGCGGAATCTAGGAATTGAGTTTTGTCCTATTTGGGACTTATCAGCCGGATGCACTTTCATCCCAATGTTCATGTTGACACTAGGACTCAAATTCATTTCGTTTCGAGCAAAACGCCACCGCGTACACCACTAGCCTACATCAAAGGGATTCGCTCAAAATGCATAAATAGTAATAGAGACTTACCAGTATCAGTCCATGTCGAATCAACTGGAAGTTCCAAATACATCCTAATTATAATTCTTACTTTAGTAAAACGCTTGCAAAATCCTTACTACTGGAAATTTTTGAATAATTTCCCTTCGGAACATTTTTTTTTTACTAGCCATTTGATGTACTGAAATGAAACAGTTTAGGTGGAAATGAAGTTTTTCCAAAAAAATATGTTCATTTATGAACCATGAATAGTAAGCAAAAGTTAGGAGAGAAGGGATCATGCTACAGATTAAGTATACAGCATCATAGATTTACCCTTTAATTGTCATATGAATTATAACTTACTCTTTTGTTAGGTATTTACTTATTAACATTCAGAAATGAGTACGTAAACCTAGTTAACGTTTGATACTTAAATACACATTATACATAATGATATAGTGTGATTAAGTTTGTATATGGTAGTTTACAATTTGAACTATTTTTAATACTAGAATGAGATCAGATCATCTGTTTCTTCGAAGTCAATGTCTTTCCACCTGACAAAACAACTCTGTAGAACGACAAAAAATATGACTACATGAATGCAACTTTATTTGTTTAGTTTCATTATTTTGATCTTGTTCAACATATTTTTGTTTTCGTTATTATGCTTAGCACTAGAGTTCATCAAGTACACTGGTAGTTTGAGTTTTTTGGTATCTGTTGTATTTTATTTCGTTAACTTCAGTGTATCAGCTTAAACGTAAAACTGAGCAGGTTACATTTCAGCATCATTTCCATCATACCATGCCTATTAGTGCAATCAGAAGTGATCTTAGCTTAACTGAGGAAATCATATGATCACAAAAACAATTGCGTGACAACTTCATAATCTCAGAAATATTTCTGTTGGCAGTTAGTTATATTCAAAGTATTTCATAAATTTACAAGTTAGATGATAACAGTGACAGCCATCATTCTACAAACGTAATAATATTTTTTTATTTGATAATTTCATTTGTCGATTATTAAAGTTATTTCTTCTAACCAAACATAGATTTTATACAGTTTTCTGTAAGATTATAGATTGTACCATAACATGGTTTTTTGCTATTCAGATACTGTTTGAAGGTTTATATCACTGATTGATCTGCATCCGAAAGCAATGCAAATCATGAGGCAATAGACATCTGTGTTATCTATGTATGTGATTCCTAAATAGTTAACAAGCTTATCTAAATAAAGATTAAATCCATAACTTTCAGGCCTTAAGGTGAGAGCCTAACGTTTAGACCAATTAGCTCACATCCAGAAGTTTGCATTTTTGATGTCAGTCAGTTTGTGATGTGGTATGACTTCATCCACCGTCAAAAGTAGTTAACTGGCACTGACCGAACATAATTTGTTCGATTGTTGTAAACCTTGATGACTAAACATTATCCACTATTTTCATGCGTTACATATAAAATCTGTAACACTAATACTTCAATGATTTTTATGACCCATGATGTGCATGTACATAATGAACATGGTACATGATGTAGGATTAATTTGAAGTTAAAGCACTTAATCTTTTTACACAAACTAGTAAATTCGGGTTAAACATTTGACTTAATTCGGACTGAATGTCTAAAATAAATTTGTATAATCAAGCTTCTGGAGTTCCATTGATAAGGTGTGACCAATGGAGTCCAGTCATGTAGGGTATGAGTTAGTCACCGATGGCAACTAATAACGTGGCACGAATATATCATCAACTGAATGTTCTAAAAGTGCCCATCAATGTAAGATGGCTAAGTGGTCCCACGGTTAAGCATCCGTCTTAAGTCCTGAAAGCTATGAGCTCTGTTCTTTGGTGAGGTCATGAATGCTCACCATTGATCATTTTCATACTCGGATGAAAAGCTATTCAGTGTTAGTTAATAGTTTTCAGTGAATGCCTAATTGAAACCACTTGATGATGTTAAATCTCTACAATAGCCAATCACAACCAATGGATGTATTTGTGTATTAACAAAATATGGTAACTTAAGAGTAAAGTAATAAGTAATTTCCCTATTAGACTATACACTTTCATGGTATTTTGAAGCTGTCTATTGTTAACTATGCACAAGCTATTCCTTTTATCTAAATTGTGAAGCCTGTAAAGAGCATTTTTTCTTTTAGTTAAGTTGGTAAGTAGAAGATACTAAAAATAGCTACACTACGGCGTCCCATATACGTCCAGGGATTTCTCAACATGTTTTCAGGTAAAGTAAAAATTCTGTGACAAATATATTTTCTTCAGATGATTTGAAAAGTCATTCAAGCACAAATCAAATAAACCATATTCAACTTACCACAGCTCTTTATACATACTTAAGCATAGTAAATATTGACTGCTCGTCTTAGCGGTGTTGGTAAGTGAAATCTGCTTGATGGGATCAGCGCTAATTTCCTAATCAGAGCTTAGAGACTCTAGGTGATATGATTCAGAATCTGTCACAGTGTAACAGTGCTATTCAGCATTTGTCTCCCCTTAAACTGTGAGATTTGAATTATTTTATAGCTTACTTCCCATCAACCAATTTGTTATCTGTGAACCAACACTGTTCCAACTCTGTTTCCTTACTACTATTGAAATAAATGCTTCTACTAATTTGGTGTTTCTCTTGCTTGGCTCCAGAGATGTGGCAGTTTGTACTGATGCACAAATGTGCCAGGTTTTATGTTGTACATACATACAGAAAAGGTACGGAAGCGCACACACTGGTGTAAGAAAAATTATTGTTAAGTTTTTTTGTTTAATTTGTTATTTAATTTCTTTCTGTTAATACTTATACAGAGTTCAAGACCATGGGAATTCAGTATCAAATTTATGGTATGGTCAACATATTTTAGATTGATGTTGTATAATTTCATCTTATGGATACTGCATGTGTTTGTCATGCCTTTATTATGATTTAGTGCATTGAAGCATGTATTCTGTGAGAATTTACTAAGATGTGTATGTTTACTACATTGTTTGATAACTCATGAATAACACTTCACATCAAAACATAACTGGCCAAAGAATGCTTGAGTTAAACTAAGTCTATTTATTTAAAAATAGCACCATATCAATTAAACTAAAAATATGACTCCAGGAGTGTTCAATTATCTAATGTTGTTCAAATTAAGATGAGTAGTTCATTTATCTAACGTGACATTGAGTAACCACACACATAGGTGAAAAATGTTTTAATCTTAAGTCATTCATTTATGCTGGCCCAGTATACATTAATCAAATCAACACCCGCTCAGAAAAGTTGAAAATGGGCGCACAATTAGTTACCTCTAGATGCATTTCAGAGCATTATACAGTATGACTGGCTACAAAAGAATAGTTCTATTGTTGAACATTTAGCCAACTCTGGTTAAATAGTCTTTACAAATACAGCTTTAAAATCATTTATAACATCAAACTACATTGTTGAAAAGTTACTCAAAGCTTAAATTATCACAAAATCATGTATCTAAGCAGTTTATCACTGTCAACAATTTCATTATGTTCAATAAGACATGTTCAAGCATTTATTTTATCCTACTTTTAAAGTATTTGTACATTTATTCTGATTTTTGAAGTTATTACTTCTTAATCTTTAATTATCGACATTTTCCTATTAATGTTTAAAAAAGAAAGATCACTTTTATCTATAAGTTATTTTCATTTCATTGTTTCATATTAACATACATCTATTACGTAATCAGACTTTACTTCAAGAAAACACTTTATAAATGACACAATATCTAGCTTATTTATTCAAAATTTCTGAATGCTAACTAATTATAAGTATGGTTATAACTGAACATTTTTGATATTGTTGAATTTGAATGCTGTATCGGGAAGTGACCTGAGTCCAATAGACATAGAAAAATAATTCAAGTACACTGCAGTTATCCATCATCACTAATGAATGACTTTGAGGAATATAACTCGAATTGATTAAGTTTTTAAATGTAAAGCATTGGATTATAGAACAGTAGTAACCATAGAGCCTCAAAATCATGGGTTCAGTCTAGTGAAGGGATTAATATGTATTACTGAGTAATCCCATTCTAGGACAAAAGAATAGTCCATGCTTTCCAGTATTTAAATTCTGTTGGACTGATGTCAATTTGTGACATCAGTTTTAGTTAATGATATCGTCGAATCAAAGTAAATGCAGAACTATCATATAGTTACCCTATAAGTGAATACAAGTTATTCTAAATAATGTATGACTTATGGATTACACTAAATAAAGGATAATCTTTAATTATCAGTACAAATCATACTAAGGCATACAAAATTATTTTTGTTATATTTATCACAGTGTGATGTCAAATAAGCACCACCAAAACCCTGAGAATAGTTGACAACTTTTTTCTGGTATACGACTCCCAAGAGATAAGCGCTTGCAGCCTCGCTAATGAACCTAACCCAGAACCTTCAGGTCTGGTGACAACTATTTAAGCATCACCAACGTGTAACCATGGTATCTAACCGTGACTGCATTTCGTCAAAAAATCAACATATTGATAAACCTATGTTTGAAAAAACAACAGTAAAGTTGCTTGAAAATCAGCTGATGTCAATTAGAAGTTTCATCCGATTGTAAATAAACCTTTTACATTTTACGGAGAATAACTGGAAATCACGGGCACGGGAATATTTAAAAGAATTTATAAGCTAGAAGCGTCTTTTGACGTATATTATCTTACATTTCGTTTCATAATGCTCGTATATTGCAATAATACAGTACAATATATGATAAGTAGAATGCATCCATTGAAACACAAAACAACAGTCATTAGTTTTACTGAAAACATCATAACTGCACAATCAAATGTACCCGTTGCACATGTGTGACTGTCTGGACTCAGTAGCCTAGTAGTGAACCCAGTGGCGTTTGGCACGAAGAAGACTGAGTTCGAGTCCCAGTGTGAACATCAACGTTGGAATGCAGGTGCATCCGGCTGATGAGTCCTAAATTGGACGAAACGAGCTTCTTGGATTCCACTAGACAGTCTCAATCCAACTGAAATGTTACAAATATACCTAAGTTTAGTAAGATAATTACAATTGGTTATACACGGTAATAAAGGGAAGAGGAAACAAAAATAGATGTAAACGTTTCAAAATTAAAACTAAATTCTTGTTATACAGTTTCATAGGAAGACTGAAAGACTCACCTATTATATATCATGTATAAAAACGTTAAGTGAATGCTGTCATATAGTGAATTATTAACGTTGAGTAAAAACTTTCATCAAACATGTATTCGTCACAGCGTGTTCTGCAACATACTTGTTTCTGTGAAACTGTACATGATGTCTACACTATTAACTTCTTTATAATGCAATATATATCTCTTCTTAATAAGTATGTAGATGTAACGTACCATTAACATATTCTTTATACATACTTGGTTTTTAACTGTTTATCTGACAGCCGATATATCTACCATTGACACATTTAGTTCTGTGTAAATGAAACTTATTCCTATATATTTGTACATAATTCATTGTTCCATATTTATCTTCAGATTGTTTTATTATGTTATTCAAGTCGTTTAAATTATACTTTTCTACGTGAATGTAATTTTTCTAAATGGTCTGCATGAAAAATGTACTGATGTGTACTTTTGTTGTTAACTGCATAAAATGTATATTCTCACTAAATGTTTTTCAGAGTAATGTTGTCCTGTTACTATATAACATTACTTATCAATTCATATCTAAAATGTTGATATAAAAGTAAAACATTCACAGGATCCTAACAAATATATTCATCATTCTGTGTATTTTATTATCGATTTTAGGCTTACATTCACGATTGTATCTTATCTAACTGGAGTATTTGTATTTGCTACAATTGTTGGTAAGTAACTGTCTTTTACTGATGATAATAATAACAATGATTATATACTTGAATAAAGTTACTTTAAGATGAGATTTCTGTAGTGATCTTGTACCGTTGAAGCTCATTTGAAAGAATATAATCATTTAGAAGTCGATGAATATCGCGTCTAAGAAATAAAATAATTTATTGCTAACTGTTGCTTCATCATAAACCTATCTGGATGAGTTAATTGAAAATTTACGATAATACTTTATGCATTAAAGAATAAAAACACTATACACATTTTAAGTGGGAGATAATGCTTCAGTAAAAAATGTCCGTATAATAGTAATGCTTATTCTGAAAGTAGTTGAAGAACAAACATCTATTTACTGGAGCGTTTCAGTTGTTAGGAACAAAAAGGTAGATTATCCGAAAATATGTCTATTGTCATTTGTTTCGTTTTTGAACATCATATTCAGAGATGTCAAAGATTTTGATGGATAAGAATTCCGAACACTGCATAAACATATGTGTGGTAGCCTACGAGTCAAGTAATAATTATTAACTGAAACAATTGTGCTAGTCTATCATTACCCATAAGTAGTTTATGATAGTTAAAGTTCACGAATTTGGAGAGTTTAGAGAGATATAATTAAAGGTGTTTCCGAGTAGTCAATATCAAATAGGAAGCAGCATGTTTTATTATCACGGGGACGATGTCATGTTTCTGGAAATGAAAATTGGTCAATTCGACACAAGGCGATTCCATGCTTACTTTGTGACTATACATCTACAACTTGTGAAAGATAGATTGTGTCTCGTAATTTAAACCTAGATTCAAACCGATTCCGAGAATAGACTAATATCCCTACATGGAAATAGTGTATTGATGAGGGAAAATTAAAATTTCCTGAATGGAGTGGGCGTTATTTAAAATTGTCAGGGCTTGAAGAAAATCTGTATGCATTCTGAATTCAAAATTTGTTGGAACAACTTAAAAGAACCATAACCTACTTATTGTTGAGTCTAGTGGTAGTTATAACTCACATTTAGATCTGTGTTATTTGAAACTTGCTGGCAAACTTGATAGAACTTTTTTCTACAATGGGATTATAGTTTGTAAATCATTATCATTGTATTAAATGTTACCAGTAACAGTTTGGGGTGGTATATTAATTAGCGATTGTAACTCGATAGTTGGATATTTGCTTCAAATTTAATCAAACTAGTAGCATTCGGTGTTTACTCTTGTCAAGATAAAAGTGTGTTACTTCTGAGAAATTAAAGATATTTCAATTATATTAATATCAGGTAGTGTTATCTTTGCGTTACCATACTAAATGACTTAAAAGAAAATAATTTAAGTATTCTCTAGTTTCACCTAGTGTTGTTACAAGACAAAGAAAGTGGTGGGTTTTTAATGTGTGGAACTCACATTCAGTGATATTTTCACATGTACTATTTAACTATAATTACCTAACATTTAGTAAATATGATAGCTGAATTCCTTAAATTGTCAGTTTTCCAGAGACTCATTAACTGTTGTTATGACTATTTCCATCCTCAAAAAAGTGAAATTTTGCTGTGGATCAATGATCCTGAATTCAGCAAACAACTCTACTAGTCCAGTTTATGGCATGTTTATTTCCTAGGACTAATTGGTTCAGTATGTTGCATACAAAACCCATGTCATTACTCAGTAATTCAATTGGGATTGTCTCGTATTTGCTATTGTTCTCTATCTCTGAGAAAGAATTCTACTCACTCTGGAACCATGCCAAGCATTGAGGGTCTACGTAGTCAGGTTCAGATATAGTTTAAACCCTATTGGTTCTCTTAGACGCAAAGTCAGTATTCACCTATCTTGGTCCACCCTTATTTTACATACCCACCACCACATCATTAATCATTTTACCTAGAATCATAGATCTTCAAGACACGTTAAGGAGATTTTTTGAATGAAACATATGGGCAAATACTTAATTAGGATTCTTCTCAATTAATTTTCTATCCATTTACTGGATAAGTGATTCATATATAAGCGCAATGTACATCGAAAGTTTTATTTCAGTTTTTAGTTTTGTTTCTATATGTCATATAAGCTGAAACTCGCTGACATGTTAATAAAAGTTAAGTATGGATATGTCTAGACTCCTGATATAAGGTTTTTAGTCTAAAATACACTCCACTGTACAAATAAGCGATAAAATGGCTAAACATGGAGAACAAAAAACATTTACTGAATAATAAGTGTTACGGGTGGATAAGAGCGGTTCATAAATGGGTGTTGCCAATCAGTAATTAGAACTCACTAGTGTACATGGACTCCACAATTTTGGGGAAGAACAAATGACGTAGGAACCCATCCAATTGTTTTTCCTAATTATGCTCCACTGCCTTATGAATTAGGGCTTTTGATCAAAAAAATGGGAGTGGTCTCCTGAGAAAGCCACCTATTTTAATCTGAGCGTCCAGGTAGTATCTGAGGCAGTACAAAGTTATGTTGATTAATAATTATTAAGAATATAATCTGCTAGAAACCTCCAAACTCAAACTGGGTTAATTCCCTTGAAAGATCACAGATAAGAAAACCTGTATGAAGATAAAACAGCTATCGGAAACTTTCATCTTTTAAACCCTTTTTTAACTAGATTCAATCCATAACATATAATTAAAAATTCAGTAATCTTTACAATAAGCGATATTAAAATTTAAGATGATAAATTTCAAGATAAGAAAATCATAAGTGAAACAAAATGACCAATAATAATACTGATAAGAATCAAATTACTTGTTCGAATTGTATACTACTGTATACTGAACTTACTTCAATCAACTGTTCAGTAAACAACTTGAAAAGATTAAATCCTAACAGTTGACTAAAGTATCTCTTCGATTAAATTCTTTTTACTATGCAAAAGGAACTGAATATTAAGCAATAATGAATGTTCAATTGGGATAGTTACTTTTGTGGAGATTGGTGATTTATTTGATTGAATATATCACAGATTGATGTTGGCAGGGTACCATTGTAAACCAAGGAGCACTGGACAGCTGTTTCGTTCTAGTGTGGAACTCCTCAGCAGTGCGCACCACAGATTCCGCACTAGGGGCTTCAGGTTGACGCGAACGCTTAACCATCTGCACCACTGGGTCGGCATCCAATTGTAAAATTCCCACTTCCATCAACTTGTGATATGTAGCGCGACGATCATCGATTGTCATTGGTGATAACTGTCTCACTCGCGACAAGTCTGAACTCCACCAATCACGACTTCTCACTAAAGCTTCAGGAACATTCTGGAATTAGTCACTAATGAGCTTATTATTATAGTTCAAATGGGATGATTATTTTTGTGGAGATTGGTTATTTTGTTATTACATCTGGGGTGCGCACTGCTGAGGAGTTCCACACTAGAACGAAACAGCTGTCCAGTACTCCCTTTTTGTCAATGGTACCCTGCCAATAATGAATGTATTAATCCTTTTTAGTCATAAAACACCCATGAAACGAAACAAATAAATATTTGTCCACAATCTGAACTAATGAAAAGTGATACCTCTTTAGTTGAGATGAATATCGTGGCACTCTATACTATAGCAAAATGAGTATCATCTTTACTCTGCTCAAAAAGTAAAAGCTGAGAATCGAAATGATTCAGTGAACACAAACACGATTGTACAGCTAATCTGAACTTGTCAAAAAATAAACAGATTTCTTTGTTGATTATTCTGCATTTTTCATTCCATGATCTAGTGGTTTATTTTAGTTTGTTAAATAAACACTTATCATTCAATTCTGTGGTTATAGGTTCTAAGTGAGCTTACAGTTATTTAATACTTTTAATCCTTATGCTTCATTTCTGCTTTTCGAACTACATATTTGGCATTTCATAGCGTTTAATACTACTTCTCATCAGATACTTCTCAGCCTGTTGAATTCCTGTAATTTCGTTGGTATGCAAGTTTCTAGATTTAACCAATATGCATCTATGTAGAGCATAATGCAGATAAGAAAAAAGACTAAATAAATAGTTACATTTAAACTTTGTTCACTACAACAAACATTTCATCATCATAAAACAACATTCCTATCAAGTGGTTATTATCAACAACATGTTGGTTTTTGTTAATAATTCATGGTGTTTTTCTTTCTAAAATCATCTAAAACTGTTATGTAATCGAGGAATCACATGTAAACTGTTTTCATGTTCAAGTTTCTACAATGATTATTTATATGTAAAAACGTTTTAGTTTATTAAAATCAAAGTTATAAAAAAGGTATATTATGTGCATACACTGACGTTACATAATTTTGAACTCAGTAATTGAACAATGAGTACAAGCTAGTCAACGAAAAATTTACACTAGTTCCTGTGTATCAATTCGCAGTGTGATTACATAATAGCACTACTCAACTTTTACATTCAACTTATATGATATTTTGTATACTTTCTTCTGATTACATTAAAATATCAACAGACTATACATTCTTTATTTAGATCTTGTACATATCTCAGTCGACAGGAAACTATATTGTCATTTTCATTTACTTATTATGAGCTGTTGAAGATTCTTGTTTAAAAACTCTTAAATAAAAAGATAACATTTATAAACTTACATTTCTGTAGGTGTTTTTTATCATACTAATATGTTATAATAGTAGGTGATGTTCAAGCGAAAGAGAATGTAACAGGTATTGATCATCAATTTTAAGAGCTGTCTACAACCTCTGAACGTCGAAAATACTATGTGTTTAAGAAGGGCTTTATATGTCAAATTCATCAGGTATTTTGTGTAGTAAATAAGTACTATATCATGTAGACCAAGTATATGCATACTTTTGTCAATAATAAATAGTTATGGTGATATAACTTTGTGGTTGCTTATCACTGTACACCTTTTTTCAACTAGTAATGTTTTTAAACATTTTCCTGTTTTTCAGCAAAACTCCATTCGTCTATCTTATTATCGAAACGTTTTAATATGACATGTATAAGGTAAATGATGGAAATACTCGAGTAATTGAATTTTAAAATCCTATAATGAGCTTAAACAGATCTGTTATGTGACGTATTTGAAATTATGTTCGTATAAACAAAAACAAAGACTAGACATAGTTATTCGAAACAGATCACCAATGATTATGGCTATCAGCTTCCATGTAAATCTACATGTTTAGATTCGTATCCACAAAGTCATGTAAAAATATGTAATTTACTCTAACAATATAACTACGAATCAATTGACGGCTTCTAGATTATATCCAGAAGTTATAAACTGTTGGAATTTCTTACTAGACAATACATCCTTATTCTTGTGTATTCAATATTACCCGACACTGAGAGTTGCCTTTTTCAACATGAAGGAAACATGAGTGATTGATATGCTATTCATTATATGAAACTTTGAAGAACTTGTATACAGACGTTGGAAACTTGTGCTTGATCCTGACCACATAGAGTTAATTGAAACTGGCTAGTTCCTGAATTCTGTATCTAAAAGTCGGGTAGACGAGAGAATATTTAGTACATACATAAAATTTTCTCATGTATTGTAGATAACTTAGACAAATGAACATTCTTAAAACCTTTCACTAGTTGCTGGGCAAAAGGAGGTTTGAAGTTTAATTAATAACATTCAACAATCGCCTCTGTTAACGAGAACATGCTCACTAACGATAAATTTTAAGTGGATAAATCATGAACCATTGTCAGATTTTATAATTAGTGAAATTCACCAATGTTATACATGAGACACTGGCTCATGGATGAAACTTAATAAATGCCGCGCAGCATTAAAAGTTGACTGTGGATAGATTATTAAACGACTGAATGCAGACTATGTGATCCAATGGTTAACTGCTTACCGTGAAGCCAGAAAGTCATAGATTCGATTCATTGTGGGTTTGTGGATCAGGACTATTATAAAGGATAATAAAAAAAGAATGATAAAACTTTCAAAAGTATATTTCGACAGGTTAATTTTCATATTTTGATGGTATGTGTCTTAAACATTTCCTTATTGATTTCACATTCTTCTAGGTTCTTCATTCAACACATTAATTGTTAATATGTCATTTTCTGTCCACGGACCACATCTAATTATTCATGTACCCACAACACTATTTCTTGTGGTATTAATATCGTTAATATGTACCAGTGTTTCTATGCTAATTGGGATGTTTTGTTGTTTTAAATTGAATGCATATAAACGAGTGTATAATATATAATTTAAAAATCGTGCTAGTTAGCTTACTAATCCAGTGTTCGCCTGATGGTATCTTAAAGTTAAATAAAAATCATAGCAAACCTAGTACCATAAAGAATCACCAACTTGAATTAGACATTTTTAAGTGTTATTCAATCTACCTCATTAAACTATACACTTCATTCAGTAATTCAACTAGTTGAAGTAATTGGAATGAAATCATTCCCTAATATTGAAATTTTCGTCACGAAGTTCATAACTGTATGCCAATATAATGGCACTTGTTTCTATATGCATATTTTATTTCCATATATACCTAACTGATCAATAATGCATGCGGGATTAATAATGTTAGGTCTTATCAAATTTTGAATGCTATCTATTAATACTAATGAATGGAGTTTATGGCTTTTGTTTTAACCATATTAATGATTGCATAATTTTCTAACCATGATATTAAACGATTTGATACGTCAATGAATATGTAGCGAATGTCGTATAATTGATAGTAGTTTACTTTCAGTTAACAAATAATCCTTTGAATCGAGATAGCTTGTGGAGATTGGTATTAAGTTTTAGTTGACTGAATTCGCTATACAATGTCACAAATTGATGGAATTCGGAATTCTATCATTGGATGATGGCTCAGTGGTACAGAGAGTTGTGAGTTCGCCAACCTAAAGCTCTTGGGGCAGGATCTAGGGTGTTCGCTGCTAACGATTCCCATAATGGGACGAAAATTTGTCCAGTGTTCCATTGACTCCAGTTGTACCCTGTCAACATCAGTCTGTGGAGAATTCAATTAAATAAACATTTGATTAACACAAAGTTTTGTTTCACAAATTGATCTCATGTAGACAGTGGCTGGAATACAGAAAGTAGTGTACAACTCTTTGTCATAATGCTACATTCATCAGAACTACGAATTTATGAAATAGCTAAGAATTTTCCTTAGTGTTTTCAGGCTTTGCAGTAGGCGTTTATTACTTAGGCCACCACTTTTTAGTAAGTACTGGCTCAGCTATTAAAACATTATGTAATTAGTGTGAAGCTCTTTACATTTTATAGTCTTCGTTGCATATTCTACATACCTAATAAACACATGTTCCCAGAAATTGTTTTTCCAAATGTTAGGTTCACCTTGAAATTATGTGAGTGACATTGAGGATTAGACACTTGTAACACTAGTCAATATTCAATGATCAGTAAATGTAATAACATTATCTAAATAATGGCGAAATTAGCATAACAGAAAGAAGTGAAACAAACTTATATACCGCAGACATCCCTGTCAAGTCAAGAAGAATTTCTTCCATTATATAAACGTAGTCAAAGTAACTGATTTAAATTTGCTATGATCTAAAATTCTGTTTAATTCAACATTATATTATTTATTTCATTTCTTGAAAATGTATATTATTGTCAGTTTTGGTACACTTTAAGTAAGTACTGAATTTCAACAACTGATTTTCTCATTCTCAACTTATTTACCTGGTTAACCAGATCATTTCAATACTGTTGAAGTAATAACACTTTTACCTGTATATTTACTATGATATTGTTATATCTCTTGATTGACTGTTTGACTAGCTGCAGACGACTTTAGTACTCGAACGCGTTGAACCCTCGTAGTCTCAAATTTAGAAGACAGTGTTGTCAGAACTGTTAATTCCAGTGAGATAGAAAGCGTGAAAGAGTCAGCTTTTTGCAAAATATTCGTATATTTATAGTGACTATTCATCGAATTGAAATCATGAACATTTTATTAATACAATGAACACATTATCATAGCTACTCCGTGAATATAACTCACATTGATTCACATTAATATGATTCAAGTTTATAAATCAAACTTACAAACAATCAATACAACTTGATTAAACGAACAATTGTCATTTTAAGGATTACGAATCTCCAACAGATATATTTTATTTGTTTGAATATATCACAGATTGATGTTGGCAGGGTAGCATTGACAACAAGGGAGCACTGGACAGCTGTTTCATTCTAGTGTGGAACTCCCTAGCAGTACTCACCCCAGATTCCGCCATCCCAATTGATATATTTTTTTATCTAAAATATACATTACCATTATAATCTGTTGATTTATTAATTAATGAAATAACTTCTTTCTTTTTAGGTCAAGTAGGAAACATCATAACTACACGTAATGCTGATCGTATTGAATTTGAGAAAATTTTAGTAAGTAATATGAATTAACTAAACAAAATTATCAATTTATATATACAAAAACACTTCATTGTATTAATTCAGTAAAATAAAGTATACAGAATTAATTCACCTTAATCTTGTATTTCTCAGTCATATTAATAATGAGTAGTATGTTTGCTTTTTTCTCATTTTTTTTTTTCATATAAGTAAAACACTTTATTAGTGAATATTAAAACAATAATAATAACAATAAAATAAATCAATTAAGATTAGCTTTAGTTCATATGTCCAAAAATAAAATAAAGTAGTAATTGAAATCATTTGAGCTGAAAAATTATTTATTGATTTTAAATTTGATTTAGAAAACATTTTATTGTACATTGTCTTAGCCTATTCAATTAACTTTGGCGTCTTTCATATGATGTCAATAGTGAAATGTGATTAGTTAAGAAAATTGAAGATTTTAGTCATTAATTTGTAACTAAGGATTTTCTGTCGAGATGTGTTAGGGTTCTCGCGAAATAAATTACACCTCGATATCTGCTAGCGAATGTATGACCAGCAACACAACAACCAGTAGACTAAGCTATTCGTAGCTCCCCAGCCCAGCTAACTAGAGAGAGAAGTGCAAAATCAGTAGAAGCTTTTAATTCCACAGGCAGCCCGGTAAACGGTACGACAATCACACATCCCATGCGTATATATACAAAAGAGAGGGCGCGCTTGAAATTTTACAAATAGCGTACTAAAATAAACAACGAACCAATAAGATTTAGCGTCTCACTAAGTGGGTAACAAGAACTGAAGGTGAAAAGGGAAATTTCTGGCGCGAAAATGAGAAATTTAAATTTACACAAATAAATTACAAAAATGACAGGTTTACCAAGAGAATTCTGGGGATCTGACATCCCCAACAAGATGTATAAGAAATTATGAAGTAACTAGATTTTAGATGCCAGTAAAATTAGCCAATGCTTATATAATATGCATACTATGCACAATTTCCTAGTTCCTGTTTTAAAAGCACATATATGATTTCCTGATTCCGTTGAGGATAAGGACTTATTATTACTCAAGGATATTCACTGGTTTCACTAGATTATTGGAATGAATTATAAACTATCAAGTTAAATAAACAGAAGTTTTACATCGGTAGATTTTATTAGGATGAACTTGTATATTCTCGTTGATTTGTTATAGATTGAAGCTGGTCAGTCATTGTTGCTGTATGTGCACCCTGAGCCGATTGCCTTGATGTGGCAAATTATTCATAAGTGTTATATAAGTTGGGTTGTGACTGGCAAGTGGAATCCAGGACGTGCGTTCCATCCTATTCGGGACTCATCGGCTGGATATGCCTGTATCCCAATTATGATATTTACAGTGGGATTCGAACTCAGTCAGTGTCGTGTCTAACGCCATCACGTTTATCACTAGACAGCTGAGTCCAGACAGTCACACTCGTGAAACGAGCGAATCGGTAGTAAAATCCCGCTGTGAACATCAACAATAGGATGAAGGTACACCCAGCCGACGAGTCCCAAATAGGACGGGAGGCGCGCCCTGGATTCCACTTGCCAGTCACAATCCAATTTAAATAATATTGGTAGACTTTGAAAACAAGACCATTAATGTATATGAATCTAAATTTTAGTAATGCGATAAGAAGACCAAGTTTATTAGTCCTATGTAATCAAGCTACCTGAAGTGTATCCCTCAAATGTATCCGAATGTAAAAAGTGATTTGAATTTGACTACATAAATTAATTACATTTGCTCACTTATTGAAAACTATAGCGAAACTTTTTGTTTGTGAGCATTCATTGTCTCACTGGAAGAATGAGTTCAGGATCTTCCTACTTTTTCAGCTAACATTTAACCCTTAAGGGTTTAAGCCGATATCCAACAGTTGATTTATATCATTAGGTAGGTTACTCCTGCACGCTTAGCGTGGTTAGACTCAACTGTTCAGGTTTTATTACGTGCGCTCCGGGATTTCCTCACCATGTTAGTCACTGATAAGCTGACTGAGTGATGTATAAATTGTTTCAGAAAGTGAAGTAACCAACGAGTGCCAGCCTAGAGGATTAAGGGTTAAGAATTCGCTATGAAACTGTAGGGTCGTAGTGAATACTTATTTCGATGAAGTCTCGTACCAAGATGAAACAGTTAAAGAAGATTTCCTGATTATCGTTAGTTGTTTAATCTAAAATTAATGACCTTTAAAACAATTAATTAAAGATAAACTCGTTTAAAATGTCACTCTTAATTACTAAAATATGCTACTGATCAGCTGTTATCTAGTAATATACTAAATATACTTTTAAACTACATTCTTAAAATAAATAAAAAAGAGTAACTTAAAAAAATCTGTTAGAAATAGCTTATTAACAGTACAGGATATTATAACAGACTAACATGAATCACTAGACGTTTATGTGCTACTCGGTATCTTCGATAAAATATACACAAACCAATTTCTATGAGACGATGTAGTTACTATGCAATTTTTTTCTAGAAGTGAATAAAATCTAAATGTAAAACAACTATAGTTGTGTGTATACACAACTATAAAAGTAACGTACATTCAACTGTTTAGTAATTTCATCTATACGGAGGTAATTAATGTATACAAAGCATGTAAAAATGAACGAATTTACTATAATAGTCAATTTCCTCAAATCGAAATGGGTGCTAAGTATGATATTTGTACAATTCTGCATCATGCGATATTTAATACCTTTAGGTAAATGTGTGAAAGTGTTGTAGATAGGTTTCACCTTGTCATATTATCACTAAAGTATTTATAGTTTCATGTATTCTTTTATGCAATGTTGTCATTTCTTTCGTCGAATTGTTTACCTCAAATACAATATATTATCCATTAGTCTCATGGTTAATTGAGAAGAATAAATGATTCCGACAGAACTATAGAATAGAGACAAGCCAGTAAGATGGCAGTTGTTCATCTCAAGGCCATTGAGCGCAGTTTAGTTGACAATATTGGCGGTTTGTCGCATGCTAGCTAATTTGGAGGAGGAAGTCATCACTAACTATTTGCAGGATAAAGGTTCATAGAAAGTGCAGATATAACCGGGGACGCAGCATACATACGGTGTGAGTAGGCAGTCTTTATATTAAAACCTACTTTAGATATTTGATGTTCTTCATCGACATTTAGGAAAGGAACATTTTGAAAGGGTTTCTGACAGGAAAAAGTCTACCGTATTTCCGATTATTATGAAGTATGTCGATCATGGAACAACAGTTTGCACAAATGATTTAAAGTCATACATGTGCCTATCAAGACTTGGATACAGTCAACAGATCGTCGTTCACAGTCAACACTTTGTGGACCCCTAACCAAAAACTCACACGAATAACTTAGAAGCCATGTGATCTAGACTGAAAAATTATCTTTACAAATATAAAGAAAACCCTTGGAAAAATGCTCTATATGCTCTATGTAAATGAGTACTTATATACAAGTTTGCTTTAATTTTTAATGTTTATAACCCTTAGATAAGCTTGAAACAGTGATTAATGATGTGAAATTATTATACACACTTGAGTAATACTTTATTTTGAAAGTATTTTCTAATAATAATATTATTCCATTCTAAGCTGCTTTCTTATTGGTCAATTTTCGCCTAGCTAACGTCAAGGTCGTCCCTGTTTTATAATCCTGCCATAACTCCAAATTAATTATTTTAGTCTTCATTGATGATAAGGGCATAAAGTTGACACAAACTGTGATATGTAATTTTCTTATTAAATTTATTCGACTTATACCATGATTATTTATTAAGACTACAACAAACAAAGGTGCATTATAGATGTACAGAGAAAACATATGACCAAATTATTCTCATTTTATTGTTTTTAATATTTAGTTTTAACTGTACTAAATTATATTGACTTGCATAGGAAAAGTATTAGTTCAGTATATGAAATATATCAGTAAAGCTTAATATTGATTTCTATTAGAAGTTAGCTCCGGTACAACTAAAGCATCCAGTTCAGAGGATGTAGTGTAATCAAAATAATGAAAGTGTTTTTTTTTTCATTTTTCTTTTCAAAATGATTTACAATAAACAATAATACAATGTTATTTTATTACTCTTTAAACGATTGATGTCTATTGTCGTTGTGTAAATTCAGTTAATGTATGAAATAACTACAAAGATTATATTGAATATTATCTAGAGTATCCAAACTCAACTCTTTATATTTATACAAGAATAAGATAATCATCTAAATAAAAATGTTGATGTATATCAAAGACATTTACAAAGATCTATACAATTTCTACAACGAAACTCATTAGGATTAACTCATTAGTTTACATTCATTCAAAAAGATGTTAGTACTAATTCATAGGTGTACATCTTTAATGAATTGAATAATCTATAGTCAATTATAAATTCTTCAAATGTCATGGTGAACCATAAACGTTAACAATTATGAACACTTAGGAATAGTATATCATATTAGTATTATAATTTGAATTTATTGAAAAACTATTTTCTTGTTAACTTCTAATTTAGTTTTACACTACGACAACAAGAGAAGAGAAAAAGAGAAAAAAAACTTACTGAAATTATAAAACTTTATTTTTTTTTCTTACTTTTTCATTCTTAAAGTAAATACTACTTTAACATGAAATATGTCAATAAATTATATTTGCAAAATAATTTACATTTATTTGTCTTTTAAGGATCATGCTAAAAGTTACATGCGGGCTAATTCAGTTGACAAAGATTTACAAAGTCGTATTTTAAGATGGTATGATTATGCCTGGTCGAAGTAAGTGAATGAAATTTTCTATTAATATATATATATATATATATATATATATATACAGTTGCGTGTTTATAGCAATAATAATAATTATTATCATTATTATTATATATTCTGAAATTATTTGATAAACATACACCTCTTTCCTGAAGCGGTTAGGTTGATAGGAATAAGAGGGTAGATTATTGGAAAAGATCTCTATCATTAATTATTTAGCTTGAACTTTACATTCAAAGTTATTAAAGCTTTAAAGAATGAGATTTCAACAAAATCCATAATCACATGTATGATATCATATATAGTAAGATAATTATTATCATCAAAAATAATTGTAGTAGTATATAATTGTACATGATAATCAATTTAATGGAGTTGTAGTTCATGTAGGCGTAAAGTGGCACAGATACATTATTAAGAGAGTTTTCAAAATACAGAATGTTTTATTAGCAAGTAACGAAGATATTAAATTTGTACAAGGAGAAAACTTAACAAATGTATCAAAAAACGATTCCATGTGTGATTTTTATGTAATCATTTACAGTTGCTCAGAGCACAGATGGATGGGTAAGCAGTATATCAGCTTACTCAAACAGTATATAGGACGATTTCCGATATTTTCTTATAGTCAAGTTATGAGGTTAAAGTAACTACACAAAATGAAGTAAAGTGATAAAAATTTTTCTACGTTTAGAGTCCGTGTTATTTCACTAGTAATGTGACAGATAATCTTTGGCGTGACCACTTTCAGTGAAGTTTCAGAAGTGAAGAAATTACTAACATGCTACATAATTTGTT
Organism: Schistosoma mekongi; assembly: GCA_034768735.1. Classification (NCBI taxonomy): domain Eukaryota; kingdom Metazoa; phylum Platyhelminthes; class Trematoda; order Strigeidida; family Schistosomatidae; genus Schistosoma; species Schistosoma mekongi. The sequence continues at coordinate 37,700,975 of CM068308.1, read as the reverse complement.
CCTGGTTTTTGGTAATTTATTTGAATGATAATTTATATAAAGGTTGGATCGAAAATGTGATATTTTCACCTTAAAAATTTACTTACGGAAACTGTAAACAGAATGTTACATAAACTAAATTACCTTAGAGAATGTTAAATCTAGTCCGTCAAGTATCATATGAAGAAACTAGATTTAATTTGAGTTGTTGCCTTTATGTAAGGTCTAGTTTTAACCGTTGGCATTTAGCTTTATAATCTAAGGTATAACCACTCTTAAATTCGCCACAAAAAACGACGTTAGACAGATTCTTATTGCAAACGCTGCTAAGAATGAAATTGTTGTATTCTAGTAACGACAGGACACATGGAAGAATCATGGCTATAGACGTTGTGTAGTACCTAACTCAGAAATTGTCGTGTATAGATGTCTGCAGAGGAATATGTTCTGAGAATTAAAGATTATAAATATAGTTGACACAGCTCAACGACTGATTGGAACCATGGTAACTGACTACCGTTTTTCGGAAGAACGAAAATGTGAAAGCATCTCTTAAACCATATTTAGAAACACTAGGTCCCAGTTTTTCTTTTGGGCACCATATTCCTACCTGTTGTGTTTACTACTATATGTGGATAAGCATATAAAGAGTAAAAGAGTATTCCGCCCTAACATAATCGATATATAGAAAATGGTTTACAAATGCAAATATCATATATATATAATATGAAGAGGGGATCTATAACACTACTTTGTATAATACCCGTTAAAGTCAGTCAGACATCTGGCAGAAAGAAGTCGATTTCACTATTGGTACATATTATGAAAAAGAAGATGTATAAGCAAGTAGGGGATCCTTTGTGTCATAAAGTGAAATCCTGTCTATAAGAAACTAGAAGCTAACTATTGCAAAAGCTTTAGATATGTCAGAAAGTGGCATTGAAACCACGTACCTAAGAGTCAGTCTAGTAAATGGGAAGTAAAAATATTTCGATTTATGAGTCTTACGTGATCTAGTTTTGATGAAGCTATATGGATATATAAGAAGCAAGTTTTCAGAAAATATATAATCTGACGTTTCTTTACATACTTTCTTAAATTATTCAGTACGGATTGGTAGTGTCTCTTGCTTTTAATTTAGATAGCATATGTGTTGTTTTTTATCTTTTAGGATAAATGTCTGTTTCTAGCGACAGTTTCGGTAGGAGTAATTAAATATCTATTCAGCATTGTTCGAGGTAAATGGTTTCCATCGCATCTACTTCAGGAGAGTTTAGGAGAGTTAATTGTTATAATCAAATGGTAATAAATAAAAGGAAGGGATACCTTGTACTTAACTGACATCTACATAGCGCATAATCAAATATTTTCAAGAGTGTACATCTGCTTATTCAACAGTTTAAAGATTGTATTAAGTAGTTAATCATAGCTATTGTTAAGTGATTTGCTTGTGACAGAACCTTCACTACGACAAATTTTCGTCTGTTTTCCTAAAATACGCAACCAATGATTCCATTCGTCCCAAAATAATTTAATAGTGATACACAGAATACCTTTGTTTACCAGGATGATAAGTTTTCATTTTTTGTGTAGAGATAAACTGATTGTCTACATTTTATAATGAGTAGTATATAGAAACTGATTATAAAGAAAACAAATCAACAGGTACATTTTATCTAGTTAACTACATTATTCCAGTTGGAGTTTAACTTTAGGTTATTCACTATTGATCAAGGCCATTCTTTTCTACCCACTAATCAAACTCTACCTGTAGCCCCCCTAGGGTTACTGCCGGTCCCAAGCCCGGGTAAAGGAGGAGGGTTGGACATGGGGCTAACACACCCATCCCGTAAAACCCAAACTTGATAAAAAAACGCAAACCAGATTAAACAAGATAAACTATTTAAACTCTGCCCTGGGAGTGAAAGGATATATGACGCCTCATGATGAAAGCCGAAATTCTTCGGAAGTAATGAGGCCGATGCCCCCCCTTCTAACAACCAGAGCAAATATTTTTATAGGTACATGGAATGTTCGAACAATGTGGGAGAGCGGGAAGACAAATCAAATAGCTGCAGAATTGAAGAGATACAACTTGACAATACTCGGAATCAGCGAAACCCATTGGACTCAAGCTGAACAGAAAACATTGGCTTCGAGGGAGATGCTGCTATACTCCGGCCACGAATAGGAAAATGCTCCTCACACCCAAGGAGTTGCTCTGATGCTGTCCAAAAAAGCACGTAATGCACTTGTGGGATGGGAACCATATGGCTGCAGGATCATCAAAGCATCTTTCAAAACAATGAAGAAAGGGATTACAATGAATATTATCCAAAGCTATGCACCAACCAACGACGGCAACGACGAAGACAAAGATCAGTTTTACGATAGACTGCAATCAATTATAGCAAAGTGTCGATGAAAGGATCTGACAATACTGATGGGGGACCTAAACGCCAAAGTCGGAATGGACAAAACTGGATATGAAGAAATCATGGGACGACAAGGACTGGGAGACAGAAATGACAATGGTGAAAGATTTACAAACCTATGTGCCTTCAACAAATTGGTTATAGGTGGTACAATATTCGCCCACAAACGCATACACAAGGCTACATGGGTCTCACCAGATCATACTACAGAGAATCAAATCGATCATATGTGTATCAATAAAAAGTTTAAAAGATCAATGGAAGATGTGCGAACCAGGAGAGGAGTTGTCATAGCTTCAGACCACCACCTGACGGTTGCTAAAATGAAACTGAAGCTAAAGAAGCAGTGGACAACTGGAGTGGCAGCAGTACAACGGTTCAATACAACCTTTCTACGAGACACTGACAAACTCAGGGAATTTTAATTATCTCTCAACACCAGGTTCCAAGCCTTACAAGATCTGCCGAAAGAAGAAGAAACCACTATGGAGGATAACTGGAAAGGAATCAAAGAAGCACTAACGTCAACGTGTCAGGAGGTTCTAGGCCGCAAGAAGCACCATTATAAGGAATGGATCTCCACTGAGAAATTAAGCAAAATTCAACAAAGGAGGAACATGAAGACAGAAATCAAAAACAGACGAACACGAGCACAGAAAATCAAGGCTCAATCTGAATACTCAGAAGCAAATAAGCAGGAAAGAAGATCATTAGAGCCGACAAACGGAAATACATCGAAGGCCTGGCAACGACAGCAGAGAAGGCTGCAAGAGAAGGTAATATGAAACAGCTATACGACACAACGGAGAAACTGGCAGGCAAATATGGTAAACCAGAGCGGCCGGTCAAGAGCAAAAAAGGCAAGACACTGACTGAGATTCAAAAACAAAAGAATAGGTTGGTAGAACACTTTGAGGAACTCTTGAATGGGCCAGCTCCACTGAACCCACCGGATATCAAGACAGCACCTACAGATCTTCCGATAGATGTCACTCCACCAACGATGGAAGCAATCAAGATGGCCAACAGACAAATCCAAATTTTGAAAGCAACAGGACCTGACAATATACCAGCTGAAGCACTCAAGTCAGATATCGATCTAACAGCAAGGATACTCCACGTTTTATTCAAAAAGATCTGGGAGGAAGAACATGTGCCGGCAGACTAGAAAGAAGGACACCTCATCATGATACCAACGAAAGGAGATTTGAGCAAATGCGACAACTACAGAGGGATCACGCTACTGTCGATACCAGGGAAAGTCTTCAACAGAGTATTGTTGAACAGAATGAAAGATTCAGTGGATACTCAACTTCGAGATCAACAAGCTGGTTTTCGTAAGGATCAGTCGTGCACGGACCAAATCGCAACACTACGGATCATCGTTGAACAATCAGTTGAATAAAACTCGCCACTGTACATCAACTTCATTGATTATGAGAAGGCGTTTGACAGTGTAGATAGGAGAACACTATAGAAACTTCTTCGACACTACGGCGTACCACAGAAACTCGTCAACATCATCCGGGACTCTTACGACGGAACACAGTGCACAATTGTGCATGGAAGTCAACTGACAAATGCATTTCCAGTGAGGACAGGAGTCAGACAAGGTTGTCTACTCTAGCCTTTTCTCTTCCTCCTAGTGGTTGACTGGATCATGAAGACCTCCACATCTGAGGGAATGTTCGGGATTCAATAGACAAGTAGGATGCAACTCGATGATTTGGACTTCGCAGATGATCTAGCTCATTTAGCACATACACACCAACAAATGCAAGCGAAGACAACCAGTGTAGCAGCAACTTCAGCATCAGTAGGCCTGAACATACATAAGGGAAACAGCAAGATTCTTAAGTACAACACAGAGATCACCAACCCAATTCAACTTGATGGAGAAACTCTGGAAGAAGTGAATACTTTAACATATCTGGGGAGCATCATCGATGAAAAAGGAGGGTCCGATGCACATGTAAAGACAAGGATTGGCAAAACCAGACCAGCATTCCTACAGTTGAAAAACATATGGGAATCAAAACAAATATCAACTAATCTCAAAGTCAGACTCTTCAATTCGAACGTGAAGACAGTCCTGCTGTATGGAGCTGAAACTTGGAGAATTACCGCAAACATCATCAGACGGATACAAGTATTTATAAACAACTGCCTACGAAAGATACTGAATGTCCGTTAGCCGGAAATCATCAGCAACAGCTTACTATGGGAGAGGATAAATCAACTTCCAGTCGAAGAGGAAATTAGGAAAAGACGTTGGAAATGGATAGGACATACATTACGCAAACCATCAGACTGCATCACAAGACAAGCATTAACATGGAATCCTGTTTGGAAACGAAAAAGAGGAAGGCCAAAGATCACACTGTGTCGAGAATTGGAAGCAGACATTAAAAGGATGAACAGCAACTGGAAACAGTTGGAAAGGATTGCTGAGGACAGAGTTAAATGGAGAACCCTGGTGAGCGGCCTATGCTCCTCAGCGAGGAGTAACGGGCATAAGTAAGTAAGTAATCAAATTAATAGTTAGTGGCTTAACTAAGTAGTGTGGCGGTTTCATCTAATGCGGTTGACCATTTTGTAATTTACGTCTACATTGGTTTACATAGTAGACAATAGTTCGACTTGTGTTACAAATTCTTCCCATATGAATGTCAGTTGAATAAACTATGTTAAAAACAATGTATTTTCAAATTGTAGTCATCTTCTTGTAGGTAGTAATCTTGATATAATAATACATCTAATTTGCGTTTCAAGAAAATTGACAAAACACCTTACTCTTTCACTTCTATTAGTTCAGAAAATAGACTGATCAGATTAATTCCTACTTTTACACACTATGTTGCACATTTTCTACTTTATGCTTGACGCCGTTTATTTAAAACCCTACCATTAAGCCATCTAAATCATAGTCTATGTCGACTCATCAAAAAACATTTAACATACTGATAAACTTGACAGCATACAAATGAACAATGAACCCCCCCCCATTCCAACTTCTAAAGTAGTTTACTTGGCTTTCATTATACTATGTATTATGAAAACTATCACAAACAATCAACACATAGTCATAGGCTGTGAAATAATTGAAAATAGTTATTATAAATTCATACTGCATATCGGTAATGTTATTCTATCATTAATCAAATATCCAGTTAAATTAAGAAAGATCATTTATACATACATTGGTGATATTTAATTAGAATAAGCTTATATCTTCCTGTTGATTCGTAATGAACTAAAACTGATCAGCTTCTGTTGCTATATGGGCATCCTGAGCATATCGACTCGATATAACGATAGTATACAAGTAATATTTGAAGTTAGATTTGTGATCTTTGATCATTATTGTGGTTTACTGATTATGCATGTTTCTTTTCAAGTGCTACAATAAAGGTTTCAAATACAACAATCTACATTTATTTATTATCAGTGGATCGTGACTGTTAGCATACTTGTATACTCCTTAGTGTTTATCAAATGTAATCAAGCATAGTGCAGTGTGTCTACTAGTCAGAGTGACCAAATATTACTTACTATATATTTTGACGCTACGAAGTTGAAGTTACTTAGAAGTAGTGCCTTGTATTCTACCTGTCAAATTCGAACCCAAGTCACCTAACATTACAACTTAACATGTTACCATAACATTATAAGGTACTTGAAAAAGTATACGACTTTATTGATAGCAATCATATTTTAAACTATTGAAAACATTCAATTGGGATGGTTATTTTTGTGGAGATTGGTGATTTATTTGATTGAATATATCACAGATTGATGTTGGCAGGGTACCATTGTAAACCAGGGAGCACTGAACAGCTGTTTCGTTCTAGTATGGAACTCCTCAGCAGTGTGCACCAAGATTCCCCACCAGGGGCTTCAGGTTGACGACGAACGCTTAACCATCTGCACCACTGGGTCGGCATCCAGTGGTAGAATTCCCACTTCCATCAACTTGTGATATGTAGCGCGACGATCATCCATTGTCATTGGTGATAACTGTCTCACTCGCGACAAGTCTGAACTCCACCAGTCACGACTTCTCACTAGAGCTTCAAGAATATCCTGGAATTAGTCACTAATGAGCTTATTATTATAGTTCAAATGGGATGATTATTTTTGTGGAGATTGGTTATCTATTTGATTGAATATATTAAAAACATTATTTGTTTTTCTGAATACTTGACAAAACAGTATACATATTTTATATTGTATTTTATATGAATTAGAGGTTGCGGTGGAGGTGGTCAAGATATTAATACAATAGGATTATTACCAGATAAATTGAAAACTGAATTAGCTCTCAATGTTAATTTGGAAACTTTGAAAAAGGTAAGTTTTCAACTTCATTATAAATAACTGGAGTTAATGTTGTATTTAGTTAGATACTCATCTATGAAAAGCAACTTAAAAGTCGGTGTGTCTTCTTTTTGATGTTACAAGGAAATGAAAATGTTTAGGATCTACAGTGAAATTTGCAGCCTAAATGAATGCGTTTAACACGAAAGTACTGGGTTCATGTGATGATGTCAATAAAAAAGCTGTAGGGTGAATGTACACTTACCAAACATATCTAAAACTGGACATAATGCGTGTCACAGATTCTACTTGCCAGTCTCAATCCAACGTTTAAATTCTAATAATATAATGTTAGACTTCTCAAAATAGTCAGTAGGAAGCTTCTATATCGTTGTCAATTGTCAACAAGACATTGTAATAATAATTAACAAAATTTCTAGTCAGTTATTATCTTTGTGAATATTCAAAATAACGGTATTCTTCATGGTGAACCAATACACTAGAAATGACTAGTCATTAGCATTGACTTGCGCTATCCTTAGTCTTGATTAAGTTTAATAAATCGGATTCAATTTAACATCTAACTTAACTCGGATGATCAACCGCATCTAATATAGCTCACTGATAAAGCGATTTCATGTATAACATAGTCTACTTTTCCTTTTAAGATAGTAGAAATGTTTTGTTTAAGAGTATCAACTAATAAAATTCTTAAATCTAGAGATTGCTCTGTTTCGCTTCTAACAACACAACATCAAAGTATCATTCACTCCTTTTCAGTCTCTTAGTTTAACGGCTAAACTGCCAGTTACCAAACACAATATGATTAAAATCAAGAACACCAGCAGCATGTAAGCGAGTACTACTCAGTGATCGGTTAATATAAATTCCATAAAAACAAATAAATTTAAGGTATCAACTTTAAATATGTCCCTCTTATGGGGATTTCATCCAGGAAACATAATAGTTCCTGGGTAAATTATTAAATGACATAAAATGTCACTAAGCTAATACACCTTCAGTATTCACTTCATTGGACTCGCTCTTAATAAATACAAGTTTAAAAATGGCTTATAAAAAATAGAATACTCAACAGACTTGACCATGTCTTTCCATAATGAAACTCTTTACAATATCACTCAGAATTCAACTCAACTTAGATTAAAGAAAACCTTCATTTAGTTCTATGAAAATCTTTATTAGTAGCGTATGCTTGGTTAATCTCATAGGATTTATGTTATTTTAAAGCCATTATATTACTAAGGCATAACTTTAGCAAATACAACAGAAGATATGGAAATTTCTGAATTGCATGATAATGACAATCTCACAATTTATATGTTTTGGTGATCATAAATTCACCCAATCGTTGACTACAAACATTTACCTAACATTAAAATCCAGTCTAAAACACCTAAACAAATATACGTATTCATATGTTATCAATAGTCAAAGTTATATGAGTCCGAAATATATATTATCTGTATTACTTACCTGTAGTAACTGTTTTATTGGGCGACAAAAGAAGAATGACTTTAAGACTTTTGTATTAGAGGGATATATTAATTATTTTAGTTGTATTTAGTGTAAGCATTTCATCCCTATTATGATTATGTCCTTCAGGCCATATCCTTTCGTTTAGCACACATACTGTTATTATATCATCAAGTAGACATTCAGGGACCGACTAGGAAATCATTGAAGATTGTTATTGTAGCCTTGTGCACACAAGGACATATTCAATAATTGGTCATACAAATCAATTACAGTAGTTTTTAGCATCACGACAGTAACAAGTCCACTGAATTTGCTACTATCGCACTTAATGAATCTCTTCGAGATCTAAACAGTGGCTCCAACCGTTGTGGTCTCAGAATTAATTTATACGCAGATCGCTGAAACCTCGTTACTTTACACATTCTTTCTAATTCTCCTATTAATATAGATTTTATGAATGATATAGGTAAATATTAGACTCCTCTTTCTAATTCTGATAGTTTTATCATGTGTGTTCTGCCCAAATATATTTGGAAAAATACAGTTTCCTATCAGTCGAGAAAATGTTAAATTCAGGAATTATTGCAATGAAAACACTTTCGTGTTATAAAATTTCTTCAAAAATATGGAAACTGCTTAGGAAGCTTACAGGTGAAAAATAGATAATCGATGATACCAATGTGAATACCAGTGTCTCAGCCCACCTCCTCAGCCTTCTCCTGTTTTAGATAACCTGTTGTAACGTCGTTTTTAGATATTTCTTGAAACCGATGTTTTGAAATATCTGAAGGATGTGAAAACGTTCCAGACCAACGTTGAATGATCTTTATTAACTATTATCCAGTATTTTTGGTGAATATCATACCAACCACTAAAAAGAAACTTAAAATAATTTCAATGCAGAATTGTATATCTGGTGATGCTAATGATAATTTTAAACTTATACCAATAAATTCCCTATTTTTAAAGGCAGTATGTAAACTTCTTATACCTTAACCTAAACTAAAAAAGATTACTGACTTCACGCATTTGACTTTAAAATATGTAAAGGCATTCTAAATGTGTCAACTGTTCAAAAGCGTAATATAAGAGTGTTTTAGGAAGTATACTGAGGTTTGTTGAAGCCTTATCTAAACGGAAGTTTAAATCCCCCCCTTGTATGTTCAAAACAATTTGTACTTTCTGTCAACCTACCTTGGTAGAGTATGACTTTCATTGTTCTCTTTATTATCTTTGCTTACTTAGCTTATACCCTTAATTGTCTAGTGACCTTTATTTTTCATATATAAATGCCTTAACAAGTGTGTGTTATCACATTGTTCGAAATGTATTGCGCAAATATATCACATAACTCTGATAAATTTCGTCTTCTTATTGCACTATCAAAACATTATTCAACAATTAATGCAATACAACCAAACCGGTTTATTTAGATTGTCAATGATTCTCCTCATTAATATACAACTATTATATATTGTTTATATACATTGAAATTGTACGACGAAATTTGGTTTAGCCGAATTCATCGTGATATCCTGTTTCTGTTAAATATGACATTACTGCCGTTCTGTTCTCTTGCTTCTTGAAGTCTTTCAAAGACCCATAAATCTACTTAAAATAGTTCATATTTCTTCATATTCTGCTACCTGTACATTTCGTCATTACACAACTTCTTGACATTTTCTATTATAGGTGACTATTTTTCATGAATGTAGACCAGAATTTTTACACGATATTGTATTGAAAATGCGTCCACTTGTTTTCACACCTGGTGATCTAATATGTCGTAAAGGTGAAATAGCTCGTGAAATATTCATTATTGCAGATGGTGTACTTGAAGTTTTAAGGTAAGTAAATTGAAAATATTCAAAATAGTAAGTAACTTACCCTCTAATGTAAATTCACTGTTATAAATATCATTTCAAATTGTTTTGTAGTTTAGTTTCTGTTCATTAAAATGCAAGTTAAGCCTAAGCAACAAAGTTTAATATACAGAACACGGTATTCTATCATAGAGATTATTTACGCTCATGTTATATTTTATAATGTAGAATGACTAAAGTGTGTGTTGCATAAAACTTTTATTATGATTTAGTGACACCTAACTTACATTACGCTGACCGTCATCAGTAACAATGTTTATGCTATTTGATGGATTATACAACTAGAATCCAAATGTAATTAATAATAGTTTTAATGATACTATTAAATATTGTATGCATGATAGAAGTACAATATTCTCAACGAAAATCCATTAACTACTAAACGTCTCTTAAATTATTTGAGTAAAACAGCTGTATCTATTACATTCACATATTCAGTGTAGTACATATCTGTAACAAATTTAGCAACTATAGTACTCTTTTATCTATTATACTCGAATCAGTTAGAAGGACATTTACAACACAGTTTGTTCAAAAGCTAACGAATATTGGTCGATGCGCAATTCTTATTGTTCTAAAGCTACAATCTCAGAAAGAGGAAAAATAGCCAACTTACTTATTATTTTAAACATCATGTATTAAAACATCAATCAATCAATGCCTGTTACTCCAAGTGGAGCATAGACCGCCCACAAGCATTCTCCAGCCAACTCTGTCCTGGGCTTTCCGTTCTAGCTCTTCCCAAGTGCTGTTCATTCTCTTCATGTCTGTTTCCGATTCCCGACGAAAATGTGTTCTTGGGTCTTCCTCTGTTTCTGTGGCCTTCAGGATTCCAAGTCAGTGCTTGTCTTGTGACACAGTTTGACGGTTTTCTCAGTGTGTGTCCAATCCATCTCCAGCGTCTTTTCCTAATTTCTTCCTCAACTGGAAGTTGATTAGTTCTCTGCCACAACAGGTTGTTGTTGATGGTATCTGGCCAACAGATCCAAAGAATCCCACGCAGACAGTTGTTTATAAATACTTGTATCTTCTGTAGGATACTTTTCGTAGTTCTCAATACAAGTTTCAGCTCCATACAACAGGACTGTCTTCACATTTGTGTTGAAAATTTTGACTTTTATATTGACTGAACGTTGGTTTGAGTTCCAGATGTTTTTCAGTTGTAGAAATGCTGCCCGTGCCTTACCAATCCGCGCCTTCACATCCGAACCAGACCCTCCTTGTTTGTCGATGATGCTGCCCAAATATGTAAAGGTTTCAACGCCTTCCAGAATTTCTCCGTCAAGTGTAATTGGGTTAGTGTTTGCTGTTTTGTATCGGAGGATCTTGCTTTTCCCTTTGTGTATGTTGAGGCCTACTGCTGCTGAGGCTGCTGCTATATTGTTGGTCTTCTTCTGCATTTGATGATGTGTGTGAGAAAGAAGAGCTAGGTCATCTGCAAAGTCCAAGTCATCTAGTTTCGTCGATGTTGTCCATTGTATTCCGAGAGTGCCTTCAGATGTTGCAGTCATCATGATCCAGTCGATGACCAGTAGGAAGAGGAAGGGCGAGAGTAAGCAGCCTTGCCTGACACCGGTCTTCACTTCGAATGAATCTGTGAGCTGACCTCCATGCACGATTTTACAATGTAGTCCGTCGTAAGAATTTCGTATGATGTTGACTATCTTCTCGGGTACGCCGTAATGTCGTAGAAGGCTCCATAATATTCTCCTATCCACGCTGTCGAATGCTTTTTCATAGTCGATGAAGTTGATGTAAAGTGGTGAATTCCATTCAATTGATTGTTCAACAATGAACCGTAGAGTAGCGATTTGATCGGTACATGATCGATCTTTACAGAATCCGGCCTGTTGATCTCGGAGTTGGCCGTCGACTGGGTCCTTTAATCTATTCAATAACACTCTGTTGAAGAGTGTAGCCTGTAGCCCCTAGGGTTGCTGCCGGTCCCAAGCCCGGATAAAGGAGGAGGGTTGGGCATGAGGCTAGCAACCCCATCCCGTAAAACAGCAAACGTGCTAAAAAAACGCTAACCAGTATTAAAACATACAACAGTATATTAATCAATAACTGACCACTGGACTTCATGAATAATAAATCATATTATATGCAAGACTATGGGACTAATGGTGCAAACATTTAGAAAAGGAGTACATGGTTAGTCATATATAACTTAGGGGAAAACAAAATATACAACAACAATTAATAAGTTGGATGAATTACAATTAACAGAATATAAACAGTTTATAACATTGGCATTTAATAGATCCGTTTTGATATTATGGAAGTTAATCTCCTATAGAGTACATCATTAACGAAAGCATCAAGCTTTTATTCAGGTGTATATATATATATATATATGCTGTCCTAATCGATTCATTTAATTCTAAACATTTTTCTAAAAGAAAAGGAACTACAATTTACATTAGGTTCTACAATTGAATACTATAAACTGAAATGTATAACATAGTAACTGAAAATTACTTTTATTGCTATAATTTCATTATTGTCAGTGAATCCAACGAAGTTATCTCAAGAATGAGTGCAGGTGACTTTTTTGGTGAAATTGGAGTACTTAATGTGGATGGAGTAAACAAGTAAGTTAATTATTCAACATTTCAATAACAGATAATAAATATTAAATAGAAATTTCTTAATAAAGTTCAAGGTATACAACTCATTGATCACTACCTTTACTTACGTCTAGATATTTATAGTTAATTCTGACGATATTAATAAACTGTTTGTCATTCAATAATCTATGATGACATCTATCTTGGTGAGTGTTCAGTATAAATGGAATCTATGTAAATAATTCTGTTGGAATTTTGCACTGTCGATTTTAAAGTATTTACCCTGTTTTCCTTAATCGATCACCGCTCGTCTGCCCTATGTTCACTCAGTCCCAAGCCGAAAATAGTAGAGCACAAGACGATGGATCAATCAGACGGAATCATATTATACTTTACGCATTCCTTTATATATACATTGCAGTCAACCAATTAGCAAACTAAAATTTATACAAAATAGGAGCAATAGTGAGTGAGAACTGTAGTACGTATACACAATCGATGAACCATAGTACACCAATAATCAATAATGCATTAACAGCCAATGTGGCAAACTGGAGAAAAGGGCAAACGGAACTGAATAAAAATAAAGATAAAATGGTCAACTTACGTACAACCAAAATTAATAAAATAGTGTACATATAAATAGCTCTCGAAGATAACCAATCTTCTTTACGTGCCCGGCACATCACCTATAAACCTGTTGAACAAAATAAAAGCTATCAGTACTTAGTAATTTATTGGATACAGTACTGACGCTTGTAGCCATAAGCACTGTATTCGAGAATTAGTATGAATTCCAGTAGTTGGCTGTAAGTATATTCACCTGTCAAGTCCCATATAGGGCATCGATATATCATTGATCAAGCTATAAATAAATGTAGATAATAAGGTGACCTACCTAGATACACAAACTAATAGAAAATAACATCTCATCGTTTTCTTTTATTACTTCATCATCCCCATCATATGCATGTAGGATCTTTTATTTATTCTTTCTTGGTTTCCTCTTAATAGCTTTCATACTTCTACAAATTTATCCCTACTTTACCAAATAATTTGCTATATATGATAATTTATTAAAGTTGTCTTCTTTCTGTATGCTAGTACATTATGGCATCATTAAATGCTAATATTATCTGTTTTTGAGTTACAACATTACGTAATGATAACTGAATAGTATAAGAGTGTTAACATTCACCTTTGAAGTTATATTTACTTAGTGTACATCAGGGTATTTATAAACATCCACACTTTCGCAAACCAGAAACGATGATATGCAGCAAACGACCACTCTTCTTCTCCTAGTAAGTTAGTACTTTGTTGGTAAATGATCTAGTGAACACCTTTTATTAGTAGAGAAATTTATTTCCATATATCTAAGAGTAAATCGCATTACTATTCAACTTAAGGAAAGAAATATTGTGTTGGATAGAATAAATTACGATATCTGTTCAAACAATGTGTGCTTTAATTAAAGATAGTCCACACTGTTTACTTAAATACTTTTTGTCTTAACATACTACTAATTTGTTTGAAGTAGACTCTTGAGTTCAAAAATAGAAATTATTCAACTGACAAGAAATAATGCATTTCGTTTATTTTCCATTGGCTTTAAGAATTTAATAATTCCGAATTCCTAGATGTCAGGCTGTTTTTCTGTGTTCAAAAATTCCACTACACAAACACACATATAAATAGCAAGAAATTTATGAGAACTTTTGTTTGATTAACAAACGACGATTCGAACTGAGGATCTTCAGGTTTGCAAACTTCTAACACTACACCACTAGAGCTGTGTGTTAACGGAGTTCCAAGTTCTTTCAGTATACAATATAATAGTTTCAATTACTTTAGAAGGATCAAGAGCAGGCATTGCTGAAGAATTACATACTGGGACGAAACGACTGCCTTGTACTTACTGACTTTAAATGGTACCCTATCAACCTCAATCAACTAACTGAACCTTAAACTATCCTCCACAAAACACCTCAGTCTATATAAAGAATCATTTTTTATCCATAGTATGAATGTAACCTGACCATTAGAAACGAAATATAATCACTTTTAGTATTGTGAAGAATCTTATTAGAACACTCAGTGTAAACACTAGTTATTTCCAATTCAAAACACCTTTCCTCACTTCATTATCAGTTTACATATAAATCACTAAAACAACCTTCTTTTCTGACAATTGTTTCATCATCTGAGTATATACGAATATAATTCATCCTCTCTTACTTCTCTTACTGAACTACTATTATTATCCATTCCTCTATCAAAATATTACATATATTCTGTTGCTTCACATTATGTAATCAGTTATCCTTATATCGGCGTGCTCCATGTTTATTTATCGTCGGTTCATGACATTTGATTGGTAATTACTTTCCCCATCTCGTCTTCTTGTTAATCATTTACAACTATCTGTATGAGTATATTGATACTTGTTGTATTATAAATTGTTACAACACCAACACTTGACTAGTATTGGTTCTATTACAACTGTTAATGATGTGTAGATAAATTAAAGTAATAATGAAAAACTAATTGTAAGTAAAATTCTTTGTTAATTTTTGTTTTTCTTATCTTTAGCTGAACAGTTTTCAGTAGCGGTAGAGTCACTATCGATAGTATCACTATAACAGAATTCATCTTATTCTAAACTTATCGAAATTTAGTACTGTTTGAGGTATAGTTCAGTAAGAAAATTAATGGTTAACAAATGTCTATAGTGGAATTTGCTAGTAACTTGTTTAATCCATACGCTTTATTGAATAGTTTATATGGTGTATTGTTAGCTGATATCATGTAGTAAGTATTTCGATCAAAAGAAAATACATGAAAAGAGTAATTTCAGGGAACCGACATACATACACGCGTTCCTAAGTTTGTAAATACTACAACAAATTGTAAATTACAAGAATACTACTGAAATATTATTAGAAATGATTTGTATCAACATAATCTTGATACTTAGAATTAAATTGAAATAAGTTTTCATTAGAATACATGTTGTCTAAACAGACTATATTATACTTTTATTTAATGACATAATATAGAGTATATAAACTTTGAGTATTCGAAGAACTCAAGACTGTAGTTTCATCACCTTGGATACTTATTCATTAAATGTACTTACAACTTAATATTGTTGTTGACACTGAGACTTATATCAAGAATCTTTTAGTTTCAGACGTCAACGAATTATTTGTATTGTATTTTTTGTAATAGTTAATAAGGCCTATTTTATCCCTCTGTCAATATTTAAGACTATATTCTGCAGGTACTTTTAATTGATGTCCATAAGTCAACTAATACTGGATGAACTATTGAATGCTTCATAGAATTTATACCATCTCTGTATAATGCAAGTACTTGAAACACTAAAACAGTAACCTAATTTAACTACATATTGGTTTACTTTTTGGGTTTTATATCGAAATTCATTCATACAAAGCTTCAGAAATAATTAAATTTTAATTTATTTGATGAAACTAATTAGTTGAGATATCAATTAGTTATATTTAATAGCTAATTTAATTTTCATTATCTATTAACAATGAAAACATGTTTTGTCCTAATTGTAACTCATCAACCCACTATACCTACCATTGTGTTATCGCTTGCATTAGTATTCAGTACAGATATTCATTAGTTTGAAATCCATAAACATATACTGTAAGCCTTAATTGTTGAATTCTTATTTTCTTGTTGGTAACATAAAAATTGGTTAGATGACGTCTTAGTGATTTGTTCAAGTAGTCTTCTATCCCTGAGAAACATAAATAACATGATGCTTAAATCACTTCGTATGAAAGAATTAAACGAATAGCCAACTAGTGTATTATGAAATTGTCAATATTTATGTTAATAATTTTCATTGAGCAAAATGTAGATCAGCTTACGTTTCACATAGTTGATTTTTACACTTCGACATAATTGCATAATCGTGAACAGAAGAATTAAACTTCAAGTATACTGATAAATTTGGGTGACTATTAAAATGACTCCATTCATGTAATAAATGAACAATCACTAAAAACAAATGGTTTATAACACCAAAGTTAAACAGCTTAATTGTTTGTAAATATATGAATTGATAAATGAATTGTTTGGTGAGTAAGTTTCCTTTGATATTTACAGTGAACACTTCTTGTACCAGAGAATCAGAACTATTCTACGTGTATATGCTATATGTGTTATAATGCGAGCATACATTTCTTTAACACAGTGCAAAGTGTGAATAGGAAATCAAGGATTGTTTATACGTTTATGAACAATCGATAGCTGGTTGTTTACAAATATTTTTGTACACAATCAAATAATTTTCAAAAATGTAATATTTCTGAACCCCTATTAACTGTTTTGACTTAGTTAAATGTTTGGTTATTTGTATAAATTCAAATTAATTCCAATCCTAATATTAATGTCAATACTCATCGGAGCAAACATTGTATCAAAGCATCAACCCAACATGGTCTTTATTCACATTCATGTACACTTGTTTCATTACATCATTCCCAGATGCGTGCATTATTTATCAGTTTAATATTGTTCTTGTAAGAAGTCGTAACTAGTAGAGTTCAGACTTGTCCGGAGTGAGAGTTTTCACTAGTGATAGTGATTGGTTGTTAAACTATATCACAAACTTATGGTAGCGACAATTCTACTACTTGAAGCCGGCCTACCTAGTTGTGTAGATTGTTATAAGTTCGTCAACCTAAATGCCCTTAGTTAGATTTCCTTACAAAATTGAGGGTGTTCAGTGTCATTAATGAATCACGTACCAGGAGAGAGCAGCTATTTAGTGCTCTCTAGTTTTCACTAGTACCCTACCAACATTAATTTGCGATAAATAGAAACAACTAAACTTCATACCCATTACCACTAAACCACCTCAATTCAATATTGTAATTGTTTAATAACGTATGTAGTTGATTGAGTTCGACGTGGAGTGACTTTGGTAGGGTAATATTAAAAACCCGGAAGCATTAGACAGCTGTCTTATTCTAGTATGCAAATCCAATGACAAAATTCCAACGACCAGCAATCTCCGATATAGCGCGACGATAATCCACTGGCACCTGTGATAACGGTTTCATTTTGGACAAGTCTGAACTTCACCAGTCACGACTTCTCAATAGAGCTTCAAGAACATCCTAGAGTTAGTCACCAGTGAGATGATTATTGCAAGTGAACTAAGGTGGTTTGTATAGATTGGTATTACGTTTTAGTTGGTTGGATTCGTTATCGAATCTAGAGTACGTAAGGCTAAAGAGTCACAAACTAAGGCGAGTCAGCTGTCTAGTACTCCTTGATTTTCAACAGTACCCTACCAATATCATTCGGTGATGAGTCTAGTCACTAGAACCTAATACTAACCTCCACAAACCAACTCAATTCACTTATAATGATGCATTTCCCAAACAGTCAGCAAACTGATCTAGTAAATTTATTGTGACTTTGAACTAGTATAAATTATTCTTCATTATCTTGTCAACATAATTAAATTTTAATAAAAACTTAAAAGTAAATAATTTTACTACCTAAGAATGTATTGTTGTATATTATTCTATTTTCATTAGACGAACTGCTGATGTACGTGCTGTTGGTTATACTGAACTATTTGTTCTATCACGAGAAGATATATTAAAGGCATTGAAAGATCATCCAGAAGCTGAAGTATGATTGAGTAGTATTTTAGAAACTTTTGTAAATTCATTTGATCGGTTACTGAGAAAAGTGTAATTAATGTTTTTTGTTATAGGGTAGTAATGATGCAATCTGTTGTCTTTGAATAGTGGACAAAACGTAACTCCTGAGTTGGTATACTCACTAGCTATTTATTAATGATAAAAGAACTTTTACTTTATATACGAGAATACTTAATCATTCTAGGTGATATTTCAATGAAAAATTTCAACATGACAAGGTATTTGTAAGGTTGAATTGGTGTTTGAATTGTAAGGTACCTCGTCCAAGTTTTAGTAGATACAATGACACTAGGATAAACGTAAATGCAATCTCAGCATGCTTCGCCAAGTTATTCTTTTAAAAGTAATCAGTATTTCCATATCAGTTAATAAGGGTGACCTGATTTTAGCTTCAACATTTCAACAATAAGCTATGCAACACTCCCTTATAATTGAGGTACATTCGATTACTTTGAGGAGTATGCAACACCACGGACGAGTCTAATACTAGGACGAAATAGCTGTCCAACGTACCTAGTTTTTTATGGTACCCAGCCAACATCAGTCTGTGATGAATATGAACAACAGTATTATTTTTTATCCATTTGAAAAATAGTTTACAGGTATTATCGAATAATTTTATTTTGCATTAAGTTGCAATTACAAGATATAGGATGTGAATCTATTCAAAAATTGTGTTGCAGCAAAGTGTTCCCTTAGACTGTATATCAGTTTATATTTGATGATCAAGTGCTGTATTACAGTAACAACTCTCTCCCTCTCTTTCTCTCTCTCTCTCTCTCTCTCTCTCTCTCTATATATATATATATATATATATATATATATATATATATATATATATATATATATATATATATATATATAGTACTTACTTTCAGCCTCAATTGACGGAACCTTTTAATTGTCATGGAACTGGATTTAAAAGAACTCTTATGAATGTAGCTATCAAACTAACTGAGTCGTCGGTAGTTTCTAACAATGAAATATACATTTGACACTGACATTATTAAAAATAAATTCAGGTTACAAACAATAGCCGATTTTATTTTGTTATAAATTTAACTGTTTTGTTTATTCTGATTATAAATCATTACATTAACTAGGTCAGTATTCACGAACCCTTACCGATAAATATAAGTAGTAATGACATTTATGCAATCCAGAAGGCATAAATTTAATGCTTATAAAGTTTATAATACAATGACTGAACTCTGGGTCATGACCAATGTCATATTTGTAAAGCCCTTTTATAATGCACGCTGAATATCGTCCATCGAATTGCAATTTGACCACTAATAAACCACCTACCATCTGAAAACATTGCTTAGTACGTTAAGTTGGTTCTATTTTAACTTGATCTACAGAGTTCGGTCAGCGTTATAATGCATTTGAAATATGTGAAATTGGTTTTTATCCAAACATCATTCGGTGTATACACTTTAGTTCAACAGAAGGTCAGTAGCTGTCCACAGAACTGGGTGACTCGGGATCGAATCTTCGAAGAACGATTAGCTAAGATTACTGATGATTGGACTTAGATAGAAACCAGTTGTTCAAGACTTCCTGCTAACTAATCTCAAACCAATTTCTAAAGTAAATAATAACTAAACTATTTGATTTCGGCCAATTGACGTAACCGGAAATAGCATAATTGTGTATAATAATTAGTAGTAGTTGTAGTAGTATTATTAGTAATAATAAAATAACAATAATAATAGTAATGAAATGTCAGCCATCATGTTTGATTGTTATCACAAAATGAAACTGCTTCATATCATAACTATTTGATTGTTGGATTTTTATGTATAAATTCACAGTTTGACTAAGTAGTTCGGTTTCTATGTTCACTTACAATATGAAACTAAACAGGTCAAAAGTTTGACGGAACTTTACGGATCCATTGTTTAATTCAATAAGATAATATAAATACAACATTTTCATCATAAAATGTTTATAATACATTTTACTTATACAAGATTCTCAAGTTCACTACTGATAACATCTTTCATATACTTAGTGTTAAACTATTTTTGCATATGTTTGAGTCGACAAATTGTATATAATGTACTTTTTGATGAATCAATATAAACTTGTGCTTATCCAATATTTCTTAGTAGAAAGTTGTTAGTAAAGAAAGAACAATGAATGCAAAGTGATAAGGAGAATTCACTAATCTTGTGGTTAACTTTCAGCTGCTTAACAACCTAAGAATCACAAGTCATTATCATTACCTAAAATTAGTGTACCTAAGTTATATCATTTGAATCATGAAGAATTAAAAGGTAGGTCACAATTATGAAACGATTATAAACAAGTGGTCAAAACAATTACCTATTCATATACTCAACTATGTCGAAATTCAGAATAAAAAAGACATGAAAACTGGTTTACAAGATGTTGATCAATACAATCAAAAGTTATGTAATCATAAATACAAAACGGATAGATTAGTGAAGTAACTATTAGTAATAATCACAATAGTGGTGGGAAAATGAAGGAGAGAATAATTGTAAAATGGATTCATTAATAAAATAACCCTGCGAAATGCCCGTCAAGTAATTAATAACTAAAAGGCTTCAATTAAGATGATACACAAGTAAATACATGAACAATGATAATCTAACCAACGTATCTGTATAAATAAATAGGTTTGATTTTAACCCCTAAATCACAAAAGCATAAGTAAAACGTAATGAACTAGGTGATACTAATCTTGTAACCTTCATCAAGAAGATGATGAGCAAGGGTACTATTAAAAATACAATCATCATCTGAACTCAACTATCATAGTAAGTACTGAACAATGTTCGGGTTAATTCTCCTTTATGTTTCTCAAAATATGAATTCCATAACACAAACATTGAGACTGTTTAAACTTAATTACAAGTAAAATATGGCAGTAATTTGTCCAATTTTGTTTGTCTTAATGAGTATTTTATTTTATACAAGGAGACTAGTTTAGCAGTCACAAATGTTCTTTTTAATGTTTTGCAATGTCTGAAGTTAGATTTATTACCTAATATCTTTAAAATAAATTCCTGCTGATATACTTCTGTAGGTAGCTATTATTTTTCAGACAATTTTTAATTTTAGTTTCTTTTACCTTAATCTTCTCATCTGAACATTTCAGTTATAGTGCAGCTGAAGAGAAACTACCAGATTTAACGAATTCATCATGTTTTACTGCATTGGTTCTTCTTCATTTATTGAAATTTGTAAATAGAAAAAAGTTGCATTAAATAAAGTTTTATCTGTATTTGATAATCTTAATCAAATTGTATAAATAATAATGGAACCAAATGACTGAATTAAGTAGACTATCTTCCTTATAGGACATATTTCACATGTGATCATATCGTAAAGTGAGGGTTAAAGGTAAATAAGTAAGTATGTGTGAATTGGAATATCTATCCAAACAGAATAATTACATTAAAGTAAACAAATATTTATGTATTTTTATTTTGAAATTGGATGTTATGAGGATTGTTGAATGCTGATTCGATACCGCAAATTGGTCTGAATTAGACAATCATTGATCACCAGAAAGTGCTGGACAGCTGTTTCATTCTAACATAAGACTCTTCAGCAGTTTGCATCCATGTTCCCATTAGGAATTGAACCAATGACCCTCTAGCTCGACGGTGAAGCCTTACAATTAGATCGTTATTTTGAAATTGGATGTTATGAGGATTGTTGAATGCTGATTCGATACCGCAAATTGGTCTGAATTAGACAATCATTGATCACCAGAAAGTGCTGGACAGCTGTTTCATTCTAACATAAGACTCTTCAGCAGTTTGCATCCATGTTCCCATTAGGAATTGAACCAATGACCCTCTAGCTCGACGGTGAAGGCCTTACAATTAGATCGATGGGTCTGTTTCCAATAGTTGGTATTTCTAATTCAGTTAATTCGCGATGCGCTTGCTCGACCTCATCCATTGTCATCGGTGGGTAACTGTCTTTCATCTGATAAATTTTAACTTCATCGGTCACACCTCACTAGAACTCACAGAAATCCGTTGAGAAGTTATTTACTAGTGAGCCGATATTATATCTACAAGATAATTCCACATATATACAATAATGATTCTATTTTATTATAGGTAGTCATAAGAAAACATGCAACAAGACGACTTTGTGAAACACGTGTACGTCAACAGGCACATCTGTATAGAAAAAAATCACAAACCTTATCATCAGATAATTTATGTAAATCAAACAAATTGTCTGGTAATTAAAAATTTTTAAATTAAATATCTAGTATAAATTTATAAGGTAGACCATCGGAAAATACATCAGTTAAAGTGGAGTTACCACCAATGATAACAACACATAATATATCAGAAGTGTTTCATGATAATGAAAACAATGCACAAGATCAATTGTCCACAGTTCATTCTGATATATTTACACAATGGAAATTGAAGAATATCAAAGGAAAGTAAGTAAACAATGTGAAATTCCAAATGAGTTAAATTATTCTTTTAATAAAGGATCATTAATCAAATCAAAATAATCTTTTTCATTGCTTCAATTAAATTCATCCTATGCACTTGTGAAGCTTTAGTAAACTGGCAGTTTAAATACGATCTTTGAGTTCAGAAATAGCATATGCGATCCTTGAATTCATCCAGAATCCAATATTTATTCATTTATTTATTACTATATTTGATCTTTTCCAAATTTTTTCCTTAATTTTTCGTAATTTATAGTCAGTTTGATAGATCTTTGTTATCTTTTCATAGTCAGTACTGTCTTCGGTATATGTCTCTTTTCATCTCGGTCCATTAGAGAATTGTCACTCATTCTTTCAATTCATAAATTAATTACATTTTAGAACAACTTTGAAACATTCTCGTGATTCCTTTGATACATGAAATGTCTAAATAACTTATTATTTAGTCCCTGTCTATTTTTCACTAGATAAACATGTAAAAATGACTATATATACGACTATACAATTAAATGATACCGTCAGAAGGAAAAGTTTCTCCTTTGAATTGTCTTTATTTTTCTCACAATCATAATGCAGTTGAAAGTAATCAGTATTTGATTACAGTTGTCATTAATGAATTGCTCATTTCTCATGGGACAAGTCAGTAAATATTGATGAGTTCACTTGCAGGATAATAATTAAAAATGGTAAATTAATTGAGGAAATTGTGAATTATCATTTATTGATTCGGTTGGAACATTGACTACATATTCTAAACTACTGCCTATCTTGATGCACTATTGACAATGACTTTGGATTAAGTTAGCAAAAAAAACTAAGGGATATCAATCTTCATTGTTACATATACCCAGTGGTTGGTGAGGAGGGGGGGGAATGATGGAATTATCAAAACTAATCGTTGAAGAAATTGATTTATTTGATTTAGAAATGGTCTCATCGAAGTAGGTAAATTCAACATTTTCTCCTCTTAAATTTGAAGATTATATCATTTACTGCACAAGTTAACTTTTTATTCTTGAATCTCGTTCTTAGTATTTGATTTTGTTACTACTATTAATATTACTTTTAATTCTACCACTTTGTTATTTATCTTGATATCCTAATATGTTGTAATAATTTGAACCGATGAACATACGGCTAATATGACCGGCGGATTTTATGAAAATGAAATGATAATCAAATCTGGGTTGTAATGAAATGATGTAACGTATTTTAATCTAACGATCAGTTAGTTTTTACTTATTAAATCGTTATTTCTATGATACCCTTTTATGCTGTGTATTCCTTTGAAATATTCTAGTTAAGTTCATTTAGATTACTAATCGACAAATACTACCGCTTAGGCTGAAATATTGATGTATTTGGTACTTCTTTTCACTATTGCTCCAGATTGTTGTGGTAACAATTTTACAAGTCATAAATATAAATCTAATGTTTGACACCGATTATTCTAGCGCCCGTTAACTGGGTCATTTTATAGCTGTTTGTATGTATGAAGTGTTACAGTACTTCAAAAGGGACTGATTGCAGTGACGAAATAACTAGAATTTAACCACTATGACTTCAGTCATAAACAAATCAACATGACATATAAATTAGATACACATGTGATAAATAGACGTCGCTATAATAAATCCGATTACAAACTAATTCATTCGCAAACTTTAAGTAAGTTATGATAGTAATGATTATCAACATCATTTGTGGCTTCATGAACAGACGTTTTGAAAGCATATCAATAGGAACATTTCATCATCTCTTTAGAAGATTTTCTCTTTAAATGGAGTTTTAGCACATGGAACCCTTGGAATTTATTCTTACTGTGCATGGCACTAAGGATAGTTAACTGAAACTATTCACCGGAGAACAGTGTTCACAAACCGTAAAATGGAACGCCGACTAATTTTTCACTTTAATTTAAAATTTAATGAAAATTTCCAAGTATTAAACGGCTTATACGTGAACATTTTAACCTCTAGAGTTTTTCGCTTTAAGACTGACAGCAGAAAGTTTATTTTAATAGTCGACAAAATCAACTTTGTTAAGCATATACATGGTAAAAGCACCGCTTTATACCACAGGACAAGTACACTTTATAGTTTGTGGTGTTTACGAAGGTATATATATAAAATTACAATAATGGTAGTATTTGGTTCATATCACTTATGTAGTTAGAATACACCATTTAACATTGAAATTAGTAGAAGACCTTAACATACAATGACTTTTCATAGTGTAAGATTACAATTGAACTACCTCATGTGTTTATTATGAGCGACTAGAACAAAGTGTATATTTACCATAAATTTATCTGATAAGTTAGAGGTGAGGTAATTCGACAGGTTTTGTTGTTCCATTCTATCTTCATATTTTCGTGCACAATTTTTATGGCTTAATTGCGTGAATAGTATTTCATCTTTAAGAACTTAATGACTTTATAAGTTTATTAATGAGAATCTAGTAAGTGAAGTCACTTTGTCTGAGAAGGATAGTTTGTGATGAACAACTTTATTGAAAGGAAATTATAGTATGGGTAATTTATGGGAAGAGAGGTTGTTCTATCAACTTTGAATTAGAATAATCGTAGTTAACAATCACCCTGTTATCTTATACACATTTGTTTTAATTCATTTTGAATTAATGTGAAAAGTCACAATCATTTTTCATTCCCCACTTGACCTTTGATAGAAAGACTCTATTTATACTATTATGAATGGAAACATTCAATCATTGATCAACCTAATTCACTGAACATTTCTTACTACCTTTTAGTCTTTTTTTGTCTCACATGAATTTATTAAATTAGGAATGAAGCAAATCGCTTGGTAGAAACATTGGATCAATTCGCAGACCGATGGGAAACAATATTGGTAGGTTTAATGTCACCTTATAACATACTAAAGTATTAATTGTTTTCCTAACACAGATAATACATTAACCAAACGCATTCATTTGTAGTTAGCCTGCTTTAGATAGTGAAGTGAGTAGATACAGTTAAAGTTGTAAGTCTTTTCACATATTAGGAATCATTTGCATATTCTAGTTAACAAGAAGTTACAAATCATATAAGAGTGTAAAGATGAATTTCTGAATAATTTTGATAAACTTCATCTTTTTAATAAACCTTTTAAATCAATCGAAGGGACCAACAATTTTATTGTTTCTATTACCATATTAGTTCATAGTTTGATTGAGACAACAAAAGCTTCTTATAAAAGTGGATGAATCCTAGAGAACCAATATCTGAGATTAACGTTGACCAGTTGATTTGGTCAGCTGACGCATTCAAGTCAGATATAGATGTAACTGCAAGGATACTCCACGTTTTATTCAGATAGATCTGGGAGGAAGAACAAGTGCCGGCAGACTGGAAAGAAGGACATCTTATGAAGATACCAAAGAAAAGAGATTTGAGCAAATGTGCGAACTACAGAGGGATCACACTACTGTCAGTACCAAGGAAAGTCTTCAATAGAGTATTGCTGAGCAGAATGAAAGATTCAGTAGATGCTCAACTTCGAGATCAACAAGCTGGTGTCCGTAAGAATCGGTCGTGAACAGACCAAATGGTGACATCGTCAGAAACAGTCTACGAGGCAAGCATTAACATGGAATGCTGTTGGGAAACGGAAAAGAGGAAGGCCAAAGAACACACTGCGTCGAGAATTGGAAGCAGATATTATAAGGGTGAACAGCAACTGGAAACAGCTGGAAAGGATAGCTCACGAAAGTGTTCAATAGAGAATAGTGGTAAGTGACCTATGCTCCTCTGTGAGGAGTAACGGGCATAAGAAGTAAGTAAGTAAGGTTGATATGCTGTCAGTTTGGTATTTAGACGCTTAAAACTGGCCTCACTTAGACTTCAAAACAGAAATGAGTTGCGAGAAATGAAACACGATGCCTTATTTCCGAAATTGATTTTTTAAAATTTTGACATACGAATGGGCCACTGAAAATATACTCAAATTAATAACAAGGTAGGTAATTATCCTAACTAGATATGGCATATCACATACATTTTTTCTAAAATTCTCTAAGAACCTTTCGTAGAATCCCACTTCGGGAAAGTGCTCTCACCTTTCTCCAAGTTTCTAAAAACTTGTTTCATATGTTGACATAGCATGTCATATAATACCATTATATTACTAATATAACTATTTCTCTCTTTTGTAATCGCCATATTTCAGATGAATATAACTCAACACTATCGTGAAGAAATAGGCATATTACGGGAACAAATCTTACAATTCAGTTCGGCGAATATAAGTTAGTTCAACCTGTCGGCGTATATCTATATATATATGAATACAAATGTAAATGTGTCATCATATGTAATTTCTTTCTTATTCTATCTATCGATATGCATCAGACAATTCTCATTTTCTGCATATGTATATATTTTACTTATCTACATTACCTTCCGTACAGAAAGTCTTTCTTACGTTCTAGAACTCATTGATCTGTTTTATATCATTCATTTAATAAAGAACTATTTATATCTGAATAAAAATTTAACTAAAAATCTTATATACATATGCATATATACATAAATAAATGAACAACATCAAATTATACCTTAGTTTGTGAAGTTTAGATCTGCAAGCGAGTTATTCGATGGTTATTGTAAGCTAATATTATTGAATTAAGGTTAAATTAAAATTAATCTAATTAGATATTTTTGATCAGTTTGAATCCATTTGAAATTTGTGCATCTATACTTTATTCTAACAACTTAAATGGTGTAACTAGTAACAAGTGTGTAATGATAGGTTTTATGGATAACAATTATTATGAAGTTATATTAAAACTATGTGTATAACGCTTTGGATTTTGTTAAAAATGATACTGATTTTAGCTGTCAGTATGACTTTCAACACTGGGAGGTAGGTACATTTAGCAGACGAGCTTTGAATAGGAAAAAACGTGTGTGCTAGATTTCACTGTTAGCCAGAATATAACTTTGATAAAATTTATAATTAACAGGAACTGTCAAAGTTATTTACTCAAGGTGTACATAGGTCAATGGAGACTGATCAAATACATTCAACAAAAGCAACATAGGCAACACTTAAGCACATACATGCGTATATATTTGAAATCATATCCTTTAAGCAGGTTGTTGACAATTGTGACTAGGTAGTCAGTGGATAACGAGTTGATATTTAAAACGCAATATACAAAGTTTCACTAGTGAGATGCAAGTGGACCCTGATAATGGATAATCCTCTGTTACACAGCAGTATTTTTGAAATAAAAAAATTTTCTCACCTCACCAGCTCTCTAATTTTTATAGCCTACCTTCTGTCGTCTTTATTCAATGAAAAATTAACAGTATTTGGATTCAAACCATTAGTACTAGGAGAGCAAATATGCTGTTCATTTCTGAAAAATACCTATTTTTTTCTAGTAATGAGCAATAATAAATATCAACTTGATATCACGAATTGATTTGAACTAGTTAACCATTGACTACCTGGAAGCACTAGACAGCTGTTTCGTCTTAGTATAGGGCTCTCCAGAAGCACGCATCTACGACTGCACTGTGGATCCAACCCTGAACTTAAATCAACAATCTCCACATCACCCAATTACAACTAACATCAGCTCACTAATGACTAGCTCCTTGAGGTAATCCTTGGAGTTCTAGTGA
Organism: Schistosoma mekongi; assembly: GCA_034768735.1. Lineage (NCBI taxonomy): Eukaryota > Metazoa > Platyhelminthes > Trematoda > Strigeidida > Schistosomatidae > Schistosoma > Schistosoma mekongi. Next base: position 37,672,471 of record CM068308.1, on the reverse strand, counting down.
AAAGATGACCAGTGGAGTTAAATCGCGTCGGTTGTGAAGCAGTTGCCCACCGATGACAATCAATGAGGTCACGCAAACGTATCACAAAGTGACTGAACAAGAAATATCAACTCTTGGGTTCCGACTAAATGGACTAATGGTAGGGCGTTCACCTCGGAGCAAGAGAGCCCTGCTTTCGACACATGATGGGGTCATGAATTCGTGATATTGACAGTCAACAATCTCCACAATACCTAATTACAAATAATAATTGTGATGGGATTTTTATGGAATTCGGTTCATATGTATTTATGTCTACTGAGAACCTATTTCAATGCGTGGTAATGTTTTCTGAGTTTATGATGCTGGAAGCGTTTACTACTAAACTTAACATAACCTAACTTAATCTAAAACTTAAATCCGAACCCTAACCTACCTTAAATGCTAACCCTGGCACTAACTATTAAACTTAACCATAATCATAAAACCGAACCTTTACCACTAGACCCAAAATAATACTAACCCTAACCTTAACTTAAACCCTGACGACAATTTTCTTAGGATCGAAATTAATCATCAAACAGCTGAGGGTGGCACTATTTCTTCAAACGACTTCAGTCCTTCAATAAATTATTCTCAACGACATTGAAATCAATAACTCGTGGTCACGATTTCTAAGTAGGTTGTTTGAACCTACAGGTCATTTTAATTAAAATTTCACATTTTTTTTCTTCTTCTAACTAATAATAAGTCAATTGGATATTACGTGAATCATTCATTCTATACGTAGCCTGGAATGTTTGTATTATTTATGTTATTTATTTCAAGCTTGACTATTCTTATTCTACACGTTAATTAAAGAGCATTTTCAACCCGTTGTAGTTTAGTCAACTTGAATTTTTTATAACATTGACTATCATGTCTACTTGTGTCTTTCATGTTTACTTGACTATTTGTTACTCGTCACATAATTCTTTCGTCGACTTTGTGTAAGACTTCTCTTAAGAATTAAAAATAATGTGGAAGAACAATATAATTTATTGGTTTTATAACATAACGGAAGCTTTGTTAATTTAAGATACTCTTCTTTAGTAAATTTTATATATTAATTCTGCAAACCTTACAATTTTACTTTCTTACGTATACCAAAAACATTACCATTGTCTAATGAAGTTAATCCGTTAACTGATATTCAGGAGCCTATTGAACCCATCATCACAATAGAAATAGATCATTTCTACAAGCCATTTATCTTTAGATGTAAGTTCTTCGACTTATGCGGAAATTTTCTTTACTACTATTCGTAAAACGAGAATTAGGATGCGATTAGTACTCTATATGAAACCATGTTTCTGATATGAAAATTATTTAAAAATCTGAATATTTGTTGAATATTAGTAACTTGTTTATCATATGTCTTCAATTAATATTTCATAAGGACTATTTAACAATGAGAGTTCATTCACTCAAATTCCCTGTTTGTAATACTTCTCAACAAATTCTGTTAACAGTATAACTCATTTGGAAAATATTCTTTTCGATAAATGCTCATCAGGTTCTACATTTATTAGTTCAAAATTATCAGTGACAAAAATAGCTAGTTCTGAGGTAGATATAACATTCTGTGTTAACAGCCATCTGTCAAGATCGGTTAGACTCAAAGTCCTTAAAACGGCAGAAGCGATAGCTATACGGGTCAAGAGGCCAGAACTATGCATACAGAAGAAGTACGTTCAACCCCTTCTCCTGCCATGGCCGACGTAAGATCCATTAAACCATTCTCCACCTTAATCATACGACGATTTAATTTAATTTTAGTGATGCATATGTATGTGTATTATGTGTACGTGTATAATTTGAGTCTAACCTATCCAAATACTACTCTCTTTGTTCACATATATGCATATTTATTATTATTATTAATGTTATTATTGTTATTAATCAAGGCACATAGAATGAATTGAAATATCGCTCAATCTTCTTCCTTAATTTTATTGACTTGACAACATCTTAAGACCGATCAAATGAACTGATTATAATTTTTTTCTATTATTGTTATTGTTACTATGAGATGAATTTTGATTATCACTCACTCCATCTTGTAATCTCTTACCTATTCGGTTATATTTTAAATAGCATTCAGCCTTTATCTAATCGCATTTTGTCACCACCCCATCTCCTAGGTCACCCATATACAGAGACACCTATATATATATTGGATAAATAAGCTTGTTGTTCATTTCAATTGTCGTTTGCGTTTCACAAGTTACATGGTGATGATTATTTCAACATTAACATTCGTATTTCACAAATAATCTGAAGAGACAAAATTAATATCCAAATTATCCTTGATATCTAAATGATGTTATATCTGCCTCGGAACTGGCTATTTTTGTCACTGATAATTTTGAACTAATAAATGTAGAACCTGATGACCATTTATCAAAAAGAATATGCTTCGTTCAAACATCTTTGTTTTTTTTTTCATTTGGAAAAGTAATTCCACTGGAACTAGCGTGACTATAAATGATGACTTATTCATCAATGAAGCTGTAGAAAGATTTGTATGATTATTCTCCATTAATAATCTTAAATATTTAATTTCCTCTTTTCTTTCACATAACTTAAGACATCATCTAGAGTAAAAATGGAAATTATATCTAAAAAATATAGTTCATTTTTAAGGAAATGTCAAATACACTAACATAATGCTTGAATGTTCACTTGTTAATTGTCTAAGTTTCTTTTTAAATATAATGAACTTCCAATGTCTTCTAACCACTTAACACCGTCCAATTTTTGTTAAACTCTCCGTTCAAATTTATATGAAACTTCATATATTGTACTTCCATTATAACAGTATTAAATACAACATACAACTTTCTTTGTAAACACTTACAGAATTTAAGAACAAGATAAACGTATACTTTAATACCGTAATTATTAATGTAAACATTGTAACCATGTGAATTTGTCATTTTTCATCATAATTGAATAACATCAAAACTTACAGTAGATGAACAACCATATTATTACTAATTATCTTGTTTAAATGAATACTTTTCATTCTAGATTAAAAATACAAATTGAATTAATCTTTAAAGTATTCAATGATTGTTTAAGTTGAATGTGTTAGAAACATAATTAAACATTAAAATTTAACATAAATCATCTATACTACTAAATAGATATGCAAACAAATGAACACTTAGTTTACATTTGTACAAATTATTATAAATAAAAATATTGAACTCTGGTTAGTGTCGAACCGAATTATGCATGTTTGTTAGATACTTTATTCAGGTTATGTGTTGTTATCATTAAACATTTGAATAATGAAGAATTAAAAGGAAGGTCATAATTATGAAACGATTATAAGCAAGTGGTCAAAACAATTCCCTATTCATATACTTAACTATGTCGAAATTCAGGATAAAAACATCACTGAAGAAAAAAACATGAAAACTGGTTTACAAGATGATGATCAATACAATGAAAAGTTATGTAATCATAAATACAAAACAGATAAATTAGTGAAGTAATACTCACTGTAGTAATGGAAGAATGAAGGAGAGAATAATTGTAAAATGGATTCATCAATAAAATAACTCTGTGAAATGCCCGACAAGTAATTAATAACTAAAAGTCATCATTTGAGATGTTATACAAGTAAACACATATGATTTAAGTGATCAGAGAAGTGTTAATGTGACCATAGTATCTTAATGAACAAGTCGATTTGATTTTAGCCTTGAATAGCAAAAGTATTAATAAAACGTAATGAACTAGATGATACTAACCTTGTAACCATCATAAAGAAGATGATGATCAAGGGTACTACTGAAAATACGATGATCATCTGATCTCAACTATCATAGTAAGTACTGAACAATGTTGGGGTTAATTCTCCTTAATGCTTTTCAAATGTGAATTCTACGACACGAACATTAAGACTCAATTAAAATTAAAGTGTAGTAGTAATTTTTCCACTTTTGTTTGTCATAATAAATATTTCGTTTCATACAAGGAGACTAGTTTGGCAGTCACAAACTTTCTTTTTAATGTTTTGTAATATCTGAAGTTAGATTCGTTAGCTATTTTATCACCTTTAAAATGAATTCGTAAGAAGATTAGTCACGGAATGGTTTTGAACAGTGGTTATACATCGAATAATACCAAAAAATTGTCGTAAATCTTGGCATTTTGCAAAACTATTTAATCTTAAAATGTGTCTTCCAAATTACAGATATCAAGCTTCGAACCGAATGGTTCCAGATATTTCAATAACCAGTTGGCAGTTTCGCTATTAGTAAAGTTTAATGTCTATATTGGACGACTAAAAAATAGTAACGATCTCTCAGAACTGTGTTTTAGAACTCTATTTCAGTTATTTTAACAGTGAATAATATAAGCATTTCATTTTCACCATTGTTCCGCTTCTCCTACCCTAACCTCCCGTTTAATATATTTAGTGTTAGTGTATTGTCTCTTATTATAAACTACAGGTAATCGGTTGTGTACAAGTTAACCTTATTCACTGCCACAATCTCCTTTGTTTCATATTAATGTTAATTTCCTAATTGGTTAACGGTGTGGCCTGGTTTTCTGTATATACAAATGAATGTATGAAACATTATATGATACTCTGTGGTCGGTTCATAAATTTTGTGTTCTCTTATTTCAGCTTTGGACCAAAAGGGAATAGTGCAGACAAACAGTGATCAACTAGGCACCTGTTGGTGCTCATACTACAACCAGTGTTTTTTAAGGCCATATCATATAGTATCTGTCTGACGGGAACATAGGGTCTATTTAATATGGTAATACAAATAGGTAAAGTAGCCGAGATTCGCGAAGTTTAGGTTCATTGTAAATGATGTTTTCAGATAAATTCTTCTTCATAATTCGACTCAACTATCGTTTCTGTCATCTTTTCTATGGGTTCACTCAGGGATTTTGCGAATTATATGAAATTAGTTTAACTTTATTTACATATCATCCTTATTCGTTATAACCACTTACTTATGCCCGTTACTCCTCACTGAGGAGCATAGGCCGCTCACCAGGATTCTCCATTCAACTCTGTCCTGAGCAATCCTTTCCAATTGTTTCCAGTTGCCGTTTATCTTTTTAATATCTGCTTCCAATTTTAGACGTAGCGTAAATAAAACTTAGAGTATCTTTGCTGTTAGATCGATATCTGACTTGAGTGCCTCAGCTGGTATATTGTCAGGTTCTGCTGCTTTCCCATTTCTGATTTGTCTGATGGCCATCTTGATTTCTTCCATCGTTGGTGGAGTGACATCTATCGGGAGATCTGTAGGTGTCGCTTCGATGTCCGGTGTGTCCAGTGGAACTGGCCTATTTAAGAGTTCCTCAGAGTGTTCTACCCACCTATTCTCTTGTTATTGAATCTCAGTGAGTGTCTTGCCTTCTTTGTTCTTGACCGGTCGCTCTGGTTTACCATGTTTATCTGCCAGTTTCTTCGTTGTGTCGTATAGCTGTTTCATATTACCTTCTCTTGCAGCTTTCTCCGCTGTCGTTGCCAGGCCTTCGATGTATTTCCGTTTGTCGGCCCTAATGCTCTTCTTTACCTGCTTGTTTGCTTCTGTGTATTTAGTTTGTGCCTTGATTTTCTCTGCTCCTGTTCGGCTGTTGTTGATTTCTGTCTTGTTCTTCCTTTGTTGATTTTTTCTTAATGTCTTAGTGGAGATCCATTCCTTATAATGGTGCTTCTTGCGGCCCAGAACCTCCTGACACATTGACGTTAGTGCTTCTTTGATTTCTTTCCAGTTATCCTCCATAGCGATTTCTCCTTCTTTCGGTAGATCCTGTAAGGCTTGGAACCTGTTGCTGAGAGATATTTTGAATTCGTTGAGTTTGTCAGTGTCTCGGAGAAAGGCTGTATTGAACCGTTGTACTGCTGCTACTCCAGTTGTCCACTGCTTCTTTAGCTTCAATTTCATTTTAGCAACTACCAGGTGGTGGTCTGAAGCTACGTCAGCTCCTCTCCTGGTTCGCACATCTTCCATTGGTCTTCTAAATTTTTTATTGATACATTTATGATCGATTTGATTCGCTGTAGTATGATCCGGTGAGACCCATGTAGCCTTGTGTATGCGTTTGTGGGGGTGGGGTGAATATTGTACCACCTACAATCAATTGGTTGAAAGCACATAGATTTGTAAATCTTTCACCATTGTTGTCCTCGTCGTTGACGTCGCTGTTCGGTGCATAACATTGAATAATATTCATTGTAATCCCTTTCTTCATTGTTTTGAAAAATGCTTTGATGATCCTGTGGCCATATGGTTCCCATTACACAAGTGCATTACGTGCCTCCTTGGACAGCATCAGAGCAACTCCTTGGGTGTGAGGAGCATTTTCCTCTTCAAGGCCGGGGTATAGTAGCATCTCTCCCGAAGCCAATGTTTTCTGTTTAGCTTGAGTTCAATGGGTTTCGCTGATTCCGAGCATTGTATCTCTTTATTTCTGCAGCTATTTAATTTATCTCCCCGCTCTCCCACATTGTTCGAACATTCCATGTACTTATAAAAATATTTGCTCTGGTTGTTAGAAGTGGGGGGTCATCGGCCTCCTGACTTCCGAAGAATTTCGGCTTTCAACATGAGGCGTCATAAACAGTCCTTCCACTCTCAGGGCAGAGTTTAAATGGTTTAGCTTGTTTAATCTGGTTAGCGTTTTTTAGCAAGCTTAGGTTTTCCTGGATGGGAATGCTAACCCCATGCCCAACTCTCCTTCTTTACCCGGGCTTGGGACCGGCAGTAACCCTAGGAGAGCTACAGGCGGATTTGTTATAGCCACTTCAGAGCCTTTAAAAAGTCAGTTTATTTCTATTGTTTCTAGTGGATTAAGATCTAACTCCGTTTCATATTAATATAATTCCAAACTGTCCATAAATCACCGTATTTTCTATTGACTCATACATTTCCACAAAAAATCGGGTAAGTGTATGTATTGGAGGTTGTTAACGATAAAATAATAATAATAATAATAATAATAATAATAATAATAAAGAGAATTATATTCGAACACCATGTAAATTGAACAAGCACAGAATTTAGACAACCGCCGGAGGGAAGTAGTCTTTAAATTGCGTCCATTCACAAATTAAGCATACATACAATAGTGAAAACTACAATGTGTAAATTATCACGTCCAGAGTTACATCGGTTGGTACAGTAGAAATGATGTTCATTTTGACTTCTAAATGACTGACACATCATGAACTCCGATCAGTATAGATAACCGTTGACCATATTATTAGTGCAACCCCTCATGGTTTAGTGCATGTCGCTTCTTCAGAGAAATAAATAACCGAATTGAATTAATACAAATCGAATGATACAATGGAACAAATCAAAGACAAAATAAGTTCATACAATCAAAATGCGTGTTTGATCATATCACGTCAAGTCATAAGGGTCAAAGTGGTTTGTAATGAGACATTTTATAAACAATCTATCCAATCTTCAATTTATTTGAAATTATCAAAGTTAACCTTGGTAATGATATACTAATCAAAAATATTTCGTATCTTCTCGTCATTAGTATTTATGTTTAAGGACATAACTTTAATCTTCAAACTCATTGTCCTGTTTACTTGTGGGATGTATTCAGTCGAAATATATTCCTGTCTTAGTTGTCATAAAGTGAGTTTCAATATGCACTTACTCTACTGTTTACGAATGTGTATGTGAAATAGTGTGATTTACGAAGATTTAAATGTATGCTGAATATAAGTAATAAATAGAACCGAATTTAATTCAAATCTTACGTAGTCAGGTAGTAAATTATTGGTGGTGGATGTAGGATCCACTTTATACAATTTCGTTCAATCCTTTCGTCATGTAGTACATTGTTCTAGCACTCACTTTCACTAGCCTCATCTACTTCCAGGTATTTAAGGCAATGGACAGAGAGCTGTGTAATGTATTTGAAACTTAACTCAACTACTGTCCAGTTTCACAATTGCATCAAAACATACTCAGAATGATTTCCTTCGTTAGTAGTTGTACGTACACATGATGTTTTTACTTAGTTGTCAGCTTACTCTTATCTCATGTTACTCTCCACACTAGATTCTCACAAACTTTGCTCTTCACACTTACTCAGCTGCTCTTCAGACTGTATGCATGTTACCAAAAGCCGAACGTTACGTGTATTCCGCTAACTTCCGTTAATAAGATTAATGTAAACAAAATCTATTAAAGTTTACTTTCATAACTCACTAACTGTTAGCAGTTGTTATATTTATTTACCTGAAGACCACGACATGTGATGGTGGTCTTTTCCGTAAAAATGTTCACAGAAGAGCTATACATACCACATTAAATTTTGAAAGTTATTAGTCAGTTCATGAGAAAGTTCGATCGGAAATCATTAATTCAGATGCAAATTCTAACTGGTCATTATCTCTGTTTATAATAATAGTAATCATAATAATAGCCTTATTCTCAAGTAGCATTTTGTACATGAGAGCATACCAGTTTACAGGCATGATCAGTATGATATAGGTTTATGTATATACAAGGGTTTTGGTAAAGAATCACTATTCGGGAATTCACACCATATGATGATATCAATTATAAACAAGGCCAACGACAACAAAGTTTGCAGTACTGGGGTATTAGAGGTACGTATTATATTACAGTGCGTTTCTAACGAACAACCACGCCCTTCTCATCTCCATGATTCGCACTATGATTCCAGGAAATAACTTGAAGTAAGTAGAGTGGACCATGCTACATATCCTATTGAGAGATAAGGCCAATAGTATTTGAATCTTAAATTAGATCGCCAACCTTACACTTATATGGGGATATTCTTCCGTGATGGTGGAATCTATGCTGGTTAGTTTTGAGTGGTGAGTTATTGATGCATTAAGTATGTTAATAACTAGCGTCAGGAGTAAGTTACTTAGAGGCGACTAATTCACTGTGAGAGCAGCCCATTAGCTCGGGAAGGTGATATAAAACAATACACGAAATAGAAGAAAAAATTAATTAGTAGTGGTATAGCATTCACTTTTAAACCAGAATATTCTTTCTTCTTCTATTTTTCTGCTACAAAGTACATAATTGTATTATTTACAGTTTTAGAACCCTAATGAGCTACTTATTCGTGGCTAAGTGATAGTCTTGGAGGACTTGATACAAATATTTAGATTCTAGATATAAGATGATCAGTTATTTAAATATGGGGATAGAATCCGTAGTTCGAATATTTTGTGGTAGTTTATTCCAGAGTTTGTTGTAGAATACTGTAAATAACTTATAGAGATATTGATAAATAATGTTGCCTATAGTTCCGGAGATCTCATTTAGGCGTTTAGTTCCACGGGGGAGGAAAAACTGATAGTGATATACTACAAGTTGCTGATGGTGTACATTTCTTACAATACCATATAGCATTAAACATAATTAGAACAGAAAAGGTGTTTGAATACCATCATGGTACTTCACACTTATCATGATTGTTGGAACCAAAGCCTTGCTGAGATTCAAGAACTTACCTGAAACTGTTAAAGCATTATCTGTAAGTCAAGCACGAGGAAAATAAAGGTGTAGATATAAGCTTTTACGTTATGCAAGTAAGATTGATTAGTGACACTACCTGGTTACTTCAGAAGAAGGATTAACAAGGAGCGTAGCAATAAAACTATTGAAGAGTATCAATCAACCTGTGAAGTAAATTACCCCTATAGTTCTAAACATAACATGAGTCAAACAGCAATCAATAAGTGTCGAAGTGTTATAAAGTAAAAATGGTTGATTTATAGAACGCCAATTAGGCGTGCCTAGTCGAAAAATGCGAGTCTACCCTATGCCCACTAATTTCCATGCCGAAAACAGAAGAACACAAGACGATAGACCAACCAAACAGAATCATATTATGTTTCACACATTCCTTTATTTATATACGTTATACCTGACCACCCAGTCAACCAATTAGCAAATTAACACTAATACAAAATAGGAGCGACAATGACTATGAACTGAAGTACGTATACATAATTGACTAACCATAGTTTATCAATAAGAAATGATATACTGACAGTTAATGTGTCAAATTAGAGGATACTGCAGGAGGGAATTAAATAATAATAGAAATGAAATGTTCACCTTGAATACAATCAAAATTAATGAAACAGTGTACATATAAATAGCCCTCGAAGATAATCAACTTTCTTTAATTGCCTGCCATATCACAAAGAAACTTTGACATGTTTTAATTAAAATTAAAAACCAGTCATTTTACACCATCAGTTCTACAGCTAATGACTTTCAGTTCTCGACCTTATCCAGTAGAGCAAATGCTGTAAACGTGTTAGAAGTTAGCAAACTTGAAGGTCCTCAGTTCGAATCGTCGTTTGTTAATCAAATAAAAGATAAGGAATTTATCGTAAGTTCTCATAAATTTCTTTCTCTTTATGTGTGTGTTTGTGTAGTGAAATTTTTGAACACAGAAAAACAGCCTGACATCTAGGAATTCGGAATTATTAAATTCTTAAAGCCAATGGTAAATAAACGAAATGCATTATTTCTTGTCAGTTGAATAATTTCTGTTTTTGAACTCAAGAGTCTACTTTAAACAAATTAGTAGTATGTTAAGACAAAAAGTATTTAAGTAAACAGTGTGGACTATCTTTAATTAAAGCACACATTGTTTGAACAGATATCGTAATTTATTCTATCCAACACAATATTTCTTTCCTTAAGTTGAATAGTAATGCGATTTACTCTTAGATATATGGAAATAAATTTCTCTACTAATAAAAGGTGTTCACTAGATCATTTACCAACAAAGTACTAACTTACTAGGAGAAGAAGAGTGGTCGTTTGCTGCATATCATTGTTATGCAGTGAAAATGAAAGAGTGGATGTATGATTTTGTTGGTGGACGCGAACACCAATGAGATATGTGCCTAGTTGAGAATGTGCGATTGACCTAGGCCTACTCACCCCGATGCTGACAATAGGACGACTAGAATTGAGAACAGGAAGACGGAGAGAGCGAGAACTGAGAACCGAGAACTGAGAACGTATTATATTTTAATCATGTATTTATATATACATAGAGTCAGACCACACAGTGAACCAATCAAGAATCTATTTGTTGCATATCATCGTTTCTGGTTTGCGAAAGTGTGGATGTTTATAAATACCCTGATGTACACTAAGTAAATATAACTTCAAAGGTGAATGTTAACACTCTTATACTATTCAGTTATCATTACGTAATGTTGTAACTCAAAAACAGATAATATTAGCATTTAATGATGCCATAATGTACTAGCATACAGAAAGAAGACAACTTTAATAAATTATCATATATAGCAAATTATTTGGTAAAGTAGGGATAAATTTGTAGAAGTATGAAAGCTATTAAGAGGAAACCAAGAAAGAATAAATAAAAGATCCTACATGCATATGATGGGGATGATGAAGTAATAAAAGAAAACGATGAGATGTTACTTTCTATTAGTTTGTGTATCTAGGTAGGTCACCTTATTATCTACATTTATTTATAGCTTGATCAATGATATATCGATGCCCTATATGGGACTTATCAGGTGAATATACTTACAGCCAACTACTGGAGTTCATACTAAATCTCGAATACAGTGCTTATGGCTACAAGCGTCAGTACTGTATCCAATAAATTACTAAGTACTGATAGCTTTTATTTTGTTCAACAAGTTTATAGGTGATATGCCGGGTACGTAAAGAAGATTGGTTATCTTCGAGAGCTATTTATATGTAAAATATTCCATTAATTTTGGTTGTACATGTAGCGATAAATAATCCCCAAAATATATAGTTTCATAGGTCGTCAACATTGATGCTGACCATGTTTGGTTTAGCGGACACTACTAGTTGAAGGCGCTTGGTTACACACCATCACCAGATCACATCGCACCGCACCATGGGAAGCATTTTTCTCTCTAGTTTGCAAGCCTAAACGTTGCTATCACATTGCCGCTCAATTCACGATCAAGTATAACTTCTCTTTCATCCTTTATTGCCTTCTGATTTATTCCCATTCATAAGAATGGGTTCAATCATTAGAAGTTGCTCTGGTAATACCACAAACGTAACTTGGTCATATACTTGGTGCACTTCATACGTAGGTTGAATATTTTATTTCTATAATTATTCAGTTCCACTTCTATGCAAATATCAAAAACAAAGTACCGAAATTTACGCAATATTTCACTTTCTGGAAGTGTGCGTCAACACAAAATCTGAAAATGCCTAAATCCAATCAATTAAAGCAATACATTCGATAAGAGGTACAAGCCAATATGGCAGCCGCCGAAGCCAAAATACCCAGTAAAACAAAATACGTGAAGCCCATAAGAATAATAGAAATGCAGTATAAACGCAAGGAAAAACAAATCTTACAATTAAAAATAAATAGCATCTATCTTATATATAGTTCACAGGTCATTAGAATGTACAGCTAAACGGACTAAGTGAAATAAATATACCTTTAAAGGTAAAACAACGAATTATCATACGAAAATGTTACTTGTTTGGATTTTCACACAGAAGCATAAGTAAAAGATCTGACATACTTGTTAACGGTAACCTGAATTAAACGGCTCGTTGAAATTCACATTCTTTAGGACCCACGTGGCCTCGTTGACGTTTTCTATTGACTTTCTTAGACGTAAAGCAAACCCTGCGTATATTAGACAACCACCACCCTTTTTTTATTCTTGATTGCCGCAATATGGCATGTAGTTCTAAATGGCATTTTGTGAGTCACTTGAGAAGGAGGAACACTATATTTCTGTTATAAACATTAATGAAGGTTTAGCTAATGACTACAGTTCTTAGATTTGATATTTTATTAAGTAAACGGGCGTTAATTACCAAAAAGTTTAGAAATGAAGAGTGAATTATGAAGAATTGAATAACATCTTTTTGTAAGTCGTACATATTTGATATAACTAGGTGTTGGTTTGAAAGGGCAGGCTGGCTGTTTGAACTAATGTCTGGACTAGTGACTGCCTGATCCCCAAAAAATTATCATAGTAGTCAGAGATAACAATAATATTAATAAATGATTTATTCTCAAGTAGCTTTTTGTACATGAGTACATACCAGTTTACAGGAATGATCAGAATGATATAACTTTATTAATATACAAGGCTTTTGATAGTCATTGTTAGGGGGTTCACACGATATAAAGGCATTAATTAACTGCATGGCCAACGACACCAAAGTTCACAGTACTAAGGTGCAAGATTTATGCGTTTTAGTTTAGTGCATTTTTGAAGAACAAGCGCGCTCTTTTCGTCTCTGGCGCTGAGATTTCAAGAGCCGGTTCGGAGTGAACATATTGAACCATACAGCATATCCAGATATGGGATGAGATGAACAATATTTGTAACCTGGATAAGGACTCCAACCGAGCACAAATACAGGGTGTATTCTAGCGCAGAGGTGGAATCTGTGCTGGTTGATTTGAACAGTGAGTTATGGATGCGTTAAATATCTTCTTAACCGACATTATGGATAAGTTGGTGTAGTGAAAACCCATTCCTTATGAGAACAGTCCATAAGCTTGGGGAGGGATGGGACTCCACTACAACAACTTATTAAGATGTTCAGACCAAATAAAGTTAGACGACATGGCAGCCCGTTGATGATGAGCAAAAATTGGAGGACGTTCAATTAGCCCATCAGGAGTATAATTATAAAAGTGAGGGAGTGGAGAGTAAAACCGCTCACAAGACCTGAGTATGTCGGATATGTTGTAGGATTACCAGGGCATAGAGCACACTGAAGTTTATTTGGAGCCCTAGAATTTATACAAAGTTGTTTGCGTCAGGACAGTAAAGAGTATTGTGTACATATTGGCCACTTGGTTTACTCTGGTAGTTAAATGCTCTGATCGGTCACTTACAGCCTGTAAGCGCTTACTACCTTGATAACAACCGAGTTGTTCACCTTTAGAAAACGAGACCTTATAACCGACCTTGGTATGTAGTGATGTGGTAGGTGTGGTGGCATCATGCGCTCCTTTTAAGATGAGGTCATAAAACCATGCTTAGAGTCTACCTGTAGTTACGGTGATTTCCTTTTCTCCCTTTCATTATACTTAAATTGTTTGATGGGCTAACAATAGCCTTTACTTACGCTTTGGGAGTTCGCGTTTTTCCACCTAATGAAGAACATTAGGGCTTAATAACGGAGGCCATGTGGTCTGAATCAACATCACTTAGGGGGTGGTTGTCAAGGGTTTGACAAGTAATTTGTACGTCTTGTAGCATAACGCCCGTTTTTTGATTTATACTATCATCAGAAGATTCTGTGGCAGTACTTAGTGGTGTAGTTAAGCATTTTACATTAATGTTGTTCTGCTCAGTTTTACTTAGATGTGCACTTTCTAATCTTTTATGCCTTTGGATTTCAGCCTTAATCTGGACTACACGGGCATTCTTATAATTAGTGAATGCAGTTATTAAGTGCTCAGCCTGTTTTAACTGATCTGCTGCCGATTGCGAATCAAAGCGGGAGAGAATAGGGCATGAGTACTTCTGATATTTCTTGTTAAGGTGGGGGCATTGACAAGAACATTCTGAAAGATTAGCCACATTTAGTGTAGAGAACGTAACGGTTCTCAGTAGTGCTTTACCCAATATATTGTGGACAATATACCTTCTGACGGGATATCATAAGCTTGGTTATATCTGTAGCAATGAAGCTGATTACGGTTGCCACCTTCGTAACATCTTCCAGCACAAGTGAACTTCTATCTTTCAAAAGTGGCAATTTAAACGGTGAGAGTGTGTTGAGTTCTTGTTTAATGCCACGTACTATAACTCAGAATGACTCCACTTAGAAACGCGTTTCTGCTAGCTGCTGAGTAAAATGCTGTAGTTCTTACTTAGCCTACACGATTCTACTGTTCTGTGACGTGGATGTGAAATCTCTATGGGATATTTTCAGTAGTCAGATTACTGGTATATAATCGAGGATTACTAGGTTTGTCAAACACGCATTCACAAGATAAGAAGATTGTCCAGTAGTGGGGTTGTTTTTAACTGAGCACTGTGGGCTTTCACTAGTTCTTTTTTCTGGAGAGACGACCTATAAGTAAATAACTATAGTCAATGCGTGCTAGCAGAGGTAATAGCATCAAACCAAAACAGTCAAAGTGTAACAATCAATAGCCTTTGTAAGGAACACTCAACAAGTTACCACAAAAGTTGAACGTGTCGCAGGAATAAGATATACTTGTGCAAATGTGGACTTCGTAAAAAAGTCAGAGAAAACGTTTTCACGTCATCCGTTAAGACCGTCGATCTCCTTCACCTGTTGAACAGCGTACTATACGGCTCCGGAAACGTTTCCTTATGATTTCAAAGAAGAGTCTAATTGTGTTAGTAGAAAGCAGATAATCATAAATTGTAATCCGTCGGACCTCAAAAAGGTTTTAAAAACGAGTTTCTATTGCAGTTAAAAATTTAAGTAAATTTTAAAAATCACACAAACTAGTTGTGGCTGATGTTTGAAAGAAGGTAAATTCTCAACTCGAAGGACAAAACTGAAAGGAATAACTTATAGGTCACGACCAGGTTCATTATTGTTGTTTATGTTTACCGACAAAGTCTAATGGACTAATAAGTAGGCCACTGTTTTTATCACAGATGATATTAAAGTTTTAAGTAAAACGTGTTTCGCTGCAGAGTAAGTGACGACGGTATGAGTGTGGGGGGAGGGCCTTAGAAAGTCGTGGAGTCATGCATAAGGCTTATTGTCATCTGACAACAACCAATAAAACTAGCATAGTATATGCGTTGAAAGAAATGGTAGCCAACTTAGGTCTACATGTATCTAATCTTATTGGTGTAGATATTGTTGGGTTAAAACCAGGACAAATTATGCAGTCTTCTAATCACTTGTCGATTGTAAATCCAAGAAACTTTATCCTAACGCAATCATAAAATCTATATTTAAAACCCTGTCGTAGATCCAACAGATAGTTATTTCGGCGTACAGAAAATCATAAACCTTGGCGTTGTTTTTCCGCATTCAACGGGGTGATTTTGGGCGCATAGTCAATTAAAATACTTGTTTACGCGAAATGCTCGTATGCAATTATCGGAAATGTAGACAACCTTTAAAAATTTGTGCTGTTGGCACTGTTTGCAAGCACATCTTTTGCATTACACATAGCCCTCTACAACTTAAAACTGCTGATGGGACTTTTCAATGTCCAGCTTGTAAATATAGATTGAAGGAAAATTCCGATATAATTGAAGTAAGATGTACTTATTAATCACATCAAAGTTTTAGGTTGATTTGCAGCCATGTGAACAGTTTAGAAGTATGATTTTAATGGGTCAGGCACCGGATACTATTTTGGATGTGTGTCGTAGAGCAATTGATTTCTTTAACATGCAAACTGTTCAAGGAGTTAAATATTTAGAATACATTAACTACAAACTAGAAGAAAGATACAAAAACATGGAGACCCAATGTAAGTCTGTACTAAGCAGTCTTGAACAGAAGATTAATAAACTTCAGAGTGAAAAAGATGCTGTTGGGTTAAATTCATTTTAAATAATGCCCTACCTCTTTAGATAGAAAAAGAGTGTGAAGAATTGAGGGACAAATTAGTTGCGTCTACCCACAAGCTGTCACAGCTTGAAGGTGATATCAGCAGGCTAAATTTATCTAAACGAACGGACTCTGACCAGACTTGTCTTTCAGATCATGTTCATACTAGATCAGCACAATCAACTCAATCTTCAGACACTCTAAATCCGAAATTTCCTAGATGTTCACCTGATTCAACGTACGCAAGTCCTTTTTGCCTGAATAGTGGACACCCACATTTTAATTTTACTAAGAGGCCAGACATCAGTTCATCTAACTTGTTTCTGGGACAAAGTTCACGGAAATCACCGACTAAACTACTACTCCCTAATCACTTTTTGAATGGGAGCCTTCGAAACCTGTCAAAAGGCTTAAGTAAACCATTTTATAAGTGAAGTGTTGAGTCGTTTTAACTTTTATGTATCGATAAATATAAGCAATTTTCTATGCAAACCAACTTATTTTACTGATCCAATTGCCATTATGAATTGGAATGTGGCTCCAGACTATATCCTTAACAAAAGAGCATCGCTTTTGACGAAAGACACTCTGTCTCCTTTGAATTTAAAATCTAAGCTCCTTGATTACACTTGTTTAGGAATGACGTTTTAATCCTAGAATCCACTGAAGGTTAGTAAATTTTACTGGTTTTCGAAAAAAATAAACAACTTTCAGAAAATGTGGTGCATTGAATAACATTTCGCTATGATTGCTGGGTGTTTGTAATAATACACATACAGTAGAACAGTAATTAGCACTCATTTTCTGGTTTTTGAAATACGCATAATAATTAAATTTACTAGGAAAATTAAGGATACAACTAGGAATAAATTTGTATGGTACAAAGGTATCTCGGGTGTTTCCAGTCTGTAAAGATAATAGTATTAAACAGATTGATTACATAGAATTTTTACTTTGAAATAAACTTAGCGTTTATCTTTTACTATTTTAAAGAGCTTACTATGCCAAATAGCTGAACCGTAGGAGGACTACTAGTGACTTTCAATGTCATTCAAATCGTGATATATGATGACATCCTCAGGATGCATTCGATAAATGTTTATAGCTTCTGACGTGTAATAAGCAATTTATGATATTTACACAGTTCATTTTAAACAAATGTAAGCAATAGGCTGTTCAGTGATAAATTCGGTTCAGGTGAATATTTATTTAATATATTAGGCAGATAGAAATTTCGCCACACTCTCAGGCAACAGAGTATTGTAAATGTTCAGTATCTTTCCGTATATCAATTTTAAGTAAATATGTTTGTCGTCTTCTGAGTAAAATTTATACAAAAATGCATTGTAGAGTAATTGCTAGCATAGTTAACGTAAGCCCAACATGTTTATTCACAGTACAAAGTAAGTATCCTTTGCGTATTTGTGTGGAAAATAAATAAGTTGTTGACAAAAAATGAAGGTAGGTAAAGTGCACAAAGCTAAGTGAATAATGGTAAACTTGAATCATGATAAAATTAAATTTTGCTCATAGATGCGGTACAAAACTAACATTCATTTAAGAACAAAATATTTTAAATTACAAAATTGTCATTGCTAATTATCACTGAAAGTATGAGGATTAAACATAGCTTGTATGACAATGCATTAAGTAGAAAGGCATTTGAGTTGTACATCGTTTTAGAGCATACATTTTTCATTGCTGACTAGCAATAAAATTGACAAAGTAAAATGGATATACAACGTATGTCTGGCTAGCAAGGCTAAAATTTGCCAATAAAATCTATGGAAAAGCATTATAAAGAGTAGTAGTTTCCAAATTTCTGTGAAGGCAAGTATTCCGAGGCAAACTTTTCGATGTTTGGTAAATTAGCTAACAATTGATAATAATTAGGTATTGTGAACAACACTGAAGTTGAATTTGATATCCATAGTTGACCTGGGTTGGACATTCATCGAAACAAGGAGGTACCAATGTTGTTTCATCCTAGTCTGCGACACCTAAACATCGTGCATATATGACTACATCGACGACTTGAGCCCACAACCTACAGGTTGTCAGTGCGGACCTAAGCATTAGGTCAGTGATCCTCCAATCATATTACCGACTTTAGTCAATTCATGATATATATCTATGTTGAAACGCCACCCTCTGCTATAGATGATTAACTAGCTAACACTCTATATGTTTGAACTTTACCACCTACTCCTCACTAGAACTCTAGGTATTGCCTTCTTAAATTAATCACTAGTCAGTCGAAGCACTCAACCTACTGGGTTTTACTAGTTACCCATTGCATTTCAGTCAATGATTGTGGTTTTATATGCTAACATATTCGTAGACTTTGTACCTTTTAAACAAACAACTAAAAATATGTTAATTAGAGTTTATTTCTGTCAGTGAGCAAAGTTACTGGAGCAGAAAATTTTTGAGTTGGCTTAAATTTTTAACTAATCCGTACTTTTTGCACAAACCGGAATGCTTTAGGAATACAGACATATAGTGGATATTCGAAAGTTTCAGTACGTTTTAACTACTAATTGTTTCCTTGGTTCAAACCTTACCTCATTCATGGAATTCTAAATTCGTATTTTCATAATTTTAGGTTTTTCACCGAAAGTTGAATTAGTTCCAAATTTAAAGTGTGTGCGTTATTTGACAAGTACATAAAATAAGACAACCGCATTAGCATTCCGAAACAAACGCTTACTGGTCTCTCTCCACCAATCTTTGCAAACCTCCCAGTGCATATATAAGTACTAAGATGAATGAGTGTTATTGATCTCAGCCTAAGCTTACCATTTACCTGTAAGGAAGGACAATTTTGCTAAATTCTGTATTGTAAGTCTAGAAGTCTTTGCCATTTTGTTTAAGTTTATTTTTTGGCCAAACTATGCGTTGATCAGGGCTTCACCATGATGTATTGCAAATACTGGTTAAAGATAATTTATTCTGCTACTGTTGTAAAAAACTGCATTTTCCAATCTGTCCAGTGGTCACTTTGTGATCATCAATATTTTACTTTATTAACCATCTATTAACCATACTATCCCAGCGGTGTTTACCCCTACCCGTTGATGTTGTTGATCACTGAAACTCGTCAGTCACTATTTCTAAATGTGCACCTTCATCCAAATACCTTGATCAAATATCACCTTATAAGTGTGATTACAGTTGGATTTTGGCTTCCAAGTAAAATCCACGACATTCCTCTAGTCCTCCTTAGGGACTGTTTAAATAGATATACCTTCATTCCGTTAATGATGTTTATAATATGTAAAAATTAACATTTTGAAATCAGCCATCATAAACAAAAAAATAGTTAACATGTGCAGAAATTCTTTTTAATCAAATATATTGCTTATTGATAAAAGGTTTTTGTGTCATTATAGTGACGAAACCGCTGAGTTATTCGATGCAGCTATTGCGACAAAACAGTGCAGCATATGAGTTAAGTAAGTAACTTAGTTTAGGCGTGTTTGTGGAGATTGGTTTTCAATTTATTGTTTTCATTCGTCATATATCAACCTCAACCATGTGCCAGTGGATACTTAAAAAAACACTGGACAGTTGTCTCCCTTCGGTATGAATCTCGTCATCAGTAATGTTATAACGCAAAAAAGTTGTTGGTTTATCGAACGTCAGTTGAGTGTGCCTAGTCGATAAATGCGAGTCTACCCTATGCCCACTCAGTCCCAAGCCAAAAATAGAAGAACACAAGACGATAGACCAACCAGACAGAATCATATTATATTTCACACATTCCTTTATATATATACGTTATACCTGACCACACAGTCAACCAATTAGTAAACTAACATTAATATAGTGAGTATGAACTAAAGTACGAAAATACAATCGATTAACAATAGTTCATCAATGAGAAATTACGCACTTACAGTTAATGTGTCAAATTGGAGGATGGTGAAAGGGAAGCGAATAATAAAAATGAAATGTTCACTTTGAATACAATTGAAAATAATGAAACAGTGTACATTTAAATAGCTTTCGAAGATAATCAACCTTCTTTAAGTGCCTGGCATATCAAGCACACACTTTCGATCCCAACAGAAGATTGAACCCAAGACATCCAAGTCTTGTGGTATAAACTTAGCAGTCACTATCACTGAATTAGCTGGTGCCCAGTTGTTGGATTCCCACTTCAATTAATCTATGGTGTAGAATCATGGTCATTCAATGACACTGGTGATAGTTGTCTCACTCTTAATATATCTCACCTCTACTCGTAATGAATTTTCTCATTGATTTTATGAAAATGCTGAGGTTGATTTTAATATTAACTAACCAAGATTAATCTGTGACGAATATAGGCATAAAATTAAGCAAATCAGTAGTAAGTGAAGTAGTATACTTCATCATTAAATAAATATGAAGATATCTCAGCAAATATTGAACTACGAATGTTAATGTTGAAATAATCATCATCATGTAGATCCTTAAAACGCAAAGGCAGTAGCTACACAAGTCAGGAGGCCAAAACTATGCATGCAAAAGAAGTACGCTCGTCCTCTTCTCCTGCCATAGAGGATCCAAGATCCATTAAGCCAATCGTTACCCTATTCATACGGTGATTTTGTTGTAGCAATGCACATGTAGCTTTCACTTTTTATGTTCATTTCTATGACTTAATCCTATCCAAATACTAGTCAATTTATTTACAAATCTCCATATTATTATTATTATCATTGCTATTATTAATACTATTATTACTAATCAGGTACACACGTAATCAATGTGAACATTAATCAATTTTCCCTTCCTATCTACTTCGTAGCCATTTTTAAAACCAAATAAATGAACTGATCGTAAATTTCGATATCACGAATTGATCTGAATCAGACAACCATTGATCACCTGGAGGCACTGGACAGCTGTTTCGTCCTGGTATGGGGACTCCTCAGCAGTTCGCATCCACGACCTCATTGGAAATATCGACCGTTAGAATCTGATTCAGAGGTCGAATGGTAAAGCTTTTTCCGTGGAGCCAGAGGATCCTAGGTTCGATCCCTGATGGGGTCGTGGATACGCACTGCTGAGGAGTCCCATACCAGGACGAAACAGCTGTCCAGTGCCTCCAGGTGATCAATGGTTGTCTGATTCAGATCAATTCGTGATATCGAAATTGACAGTTAGCTATCTCTACAAACCCCCTCAACTGGCACTGATTGTAATTTTTTTCTGTTATTGTCATTACAATGTAATGAATTTTAATCACCACTCACACCATTCTACAATGTTATACCTAGTCAATTTCATTTTAAGTAGAATTCAGACGTTGACTATAAAAATTCTCATTATATGAATTAGTAACAACACATATAAGCGAACAATATTTCTTTCAATTAGATCATCATCAGGCTCTACTCTAATATACAGCAGTATTTATATACGAATTATTAAACCAATGAAGGCAATTTATGTGAATGAACGATTAGACTGAAACTGGTAGATTACATAACTAATCATAATAGGTGAATGGTGTAAACTGATAATAGTAATGACGTGCATGTAAATAACAACAACAATATGAATACATATTGAATAAAGGCAATTATTCTTTAGATGTAGGTCAAAATGGTGTGAAATTAAACTTGTTAAAACAATAATAATGATAATAATCAACCAAAAGTAGGTGTGAAAACAACATGTTCAAATAAATGGAGAGTGGAGAAGAGGTATGAAGGGGGTAGAGTAAGAACAAAGAAACAGCAAATGGTGCAAAAACAGTATAAGTCGTTCATTAAATCTAGTAAAGCTATTGAAGGGATAGGGGTGTTACACATTTCTTTCGGACAAAGACTGGGGTTATAACTCGAATCCCTATGGCTTCAGGTATGTGTAGGAAGGAAGAATGAATTCCATTCGGAAACCTTGATGGTATTCGGTATACTATTCTGAACGCTTTGGTTCTATCTATCGCATGTCCACTGTCTGTCAAATGTGTCAAATAAAACAACGTACTGATCTCACTGGCACCTTTCCAAACCATGATGTTAGGTGTTCGTTAATCCGTTGCTTTGGTTGTTTGGTCATACGCTCAATATAGCTTGCTCCACAGGAGATGCTATCCTTCAATAGAGTGACTATCAAAGGTCGGTTAGTGAATGACAAACATAAATTTGCTCCATCAAGTGTTCTTTTAACAGCTCTAGCTAGTCTCCCGTTTAATATATGATTTGCCACCTCCCCATTGAACTGAAGTGTAAGGAAGAGGGGTTTGTTCTTGACAGTCAGTGTTTCAACATGAACATTTGTATTTTACAAATAGCTCGGAAAATTTATATCCAATCATTCTTCATATCTAAAGAATATCTAAAAGAATACTCAATGTCCTAACGTCCTTGTTTTGATAAGCATGACAATTTTTCAACAATCAAGTTTCCATTAGGAATGTAATTGTTCTTTATGAAACGTTTCCACTTTGATGTCATAATTAGTTAAATCATATAACACCAAAACTAAATATCACGTCGCTCATAAATGGACGAATTCATAATAGATCAGTTTGTTATAATAAATGTATAAATATCATTAACCGTATAATCTAGGAATAGATTCTTTATATAATATAAAAGATATTAACACAACGTTTTACATTTTAGACTAAACAACAACAATAACAATTATTATTGTTATTATTGTAACATTATTACTAGCAGTAGTAGTAGTATTTATGTATGTGTGTAATGTAATATCAAAGCAGGGTAAGAATTGGATCTAAACTTTAATCAAACGTGACTGAATAAATCCATCTGTCAGCCATTACATTGACATAGAATAATGTATATGTACAAACATATTATAAGACTGTATTTACAACTGCGTGGCTTTCAATTAAACGACATCTAAGATTAAAAATCATTTATTCGGTGTTAATTTGGATGTATTATCTCCGGTTTTTGGTCTTGAAATGATGGCATATGAAAATTATGTAAAATATGAATCACAATGTTTATAAGTGTAGATTATCAGAATACTTATACAAAGGTATAAATTACAAAGATGAATTATTACCTAGTGAATGATGATATACTATGATTAAGTTCACTGATCTAGTCGTTTAAGTTATGGAGACTTAATTATCGTTCAGTGGGTTATTATATACGTCTAAATAGTAAGGAATATATCTATTTTGTTATTCTATGAATGCCAAATTATTTTGCTTAAAAGCTTCATTTATAACTGGTTTGCTTAGGGGGTTTTGTTATCTTCTTTTGTTTATGTGTTTTTGTTAAATATCGTGGTTATCTTATCACTGACTATAGGGTTTAAAAAGGTTTTTTGAATGCATTTAGAGCTTAACTCCATGCCAATCTTTATAGTAACTGTTGATTAGACTCAACACTATACTACTAAAAATTCCATGGCATTCTCTTGTTATTTTTCCGAATAAATTCACATTGTAGTTTTTGTTACTGTGACACATACTGAACAAATTAGAAAGGGTAATAAAACTTCGTCTCTCATTAACTAGGTTTGTTTCTAATGATGCTTTAGCATTTTTAAAGTTAGTTATTACTAGGCATAAATCTTTTGGCATCCCTGGGACATTAATAGTGTAGCTCATTGGAAGTTACGAAAAAAATCCATGTATCTAGGTTTATGCAGTAACCCATGTTGTCAGGTAACCGCCGTGAAGATATCAATAAATATGTATTCGTTGTCGAGTAGCTTCGAAATAGATTATCCATGAACATTATTTAGTTTGAAATATATTGTCTGAACAGAATGATATAAATGTTTATATTTCATTGCTTTTATAGATGATATCATCATAAGAAAATCCTTAGGGCAGAGTTAAGGAATAATATTAATTAAAGTTTACCCACTTATTGATAAATATTAAATGAGATTAAACGTAAATTATACACTGATAAGGTTTGAAAATGCTGAGTATAAATTCCAGGATTAATTGTTTAATACATTTTTGATTGGTCGACAGATAGAATCTAATGAATTCGATTTTGCACGATGTTGTGCTTGGGGGAAGAGAGGGAAGCGAAATTAGTTTGAACACCGTTGTAAATATTTACACAAGTTCAGGTTCATTTGGCTAACGAGTCCAATAGAAAACCAAACAGAAAAGAGCGAGCATATAGAATGGTGACATGAATAGCAATCAGTCAGCCAGTCATTTTCAACATTGAACCTATTGCATATCTGTATCTATCCATGAACCAACTCTGCAGTAGTACAGAACGACGAATACCAAGATAGCAGAAGTGGTGGTGTGACCGCTAGACACAAAATTTTTGGGTAGTGGATACAACTAACGAAGGAAAAATTGTTTCGAAGAAAGAAAAAATAATTTTACAGCTCAACATCTAAAGGAAGACAAAAGTGTATTCACCTGAGTGATTCACTTTGATTTTTCAAACGGTAGACAAGAAAATGGTGCTAACCCCAACCAGTTGGCTTGAATCGACTAATGTAATTTTTTAAAATTACACATGGATTATTTTCATCTTACTCAAACTCAGGTTAGCATTACTTGGCCTAAATCGCATCAGTCTTCGTAGGCTAACAATCTTATCAACCGTTTTATTAGCTTACCCAGCTACCATAAATCTAACTTCAGCATTGATAACTTAGCCTCAGTAACAAACACTAGCATCTCATGACAGAAAATAATAGTCAAACATCAGTAAATTATAAGTGTTCTCTTCTTTTTAAAAGTCATGTTTCACAGATTTAAACATGATAATCATCAAAAATGCTGATTTTAATAATATACATTCTTTTCATATACAAACTTTTTTCTACAAATTTAAATAAAGGAAGTAAATAGAACTACATAGATGTATGTTTTGTTTTAAAAAATAAACAATAATAAAAACAAGAATTATTGAACAATTGAACGGATTCAAATTCAGCTTGTAGATAAGATTACAAAGTAATTATACTTTATGAAAATAATAATGATAATATGGAAGACATAAATAAATAAATAAATAGAAACAATATTTTACTATTCTGTACAAACTACACTTAATTTGGATTCATTGACGATTGTATTAGATTCTCTTTTAAAGTAATAACTCTTTACGATGATTATCAATCAATGATGTCTAGAAGAAGCAAAAGAATAACAGAAATGTATAATGCAAAGTGTAAGAATAAAACAAGAATGAATTTGGCTTTTTTGGTGAATTCATTGTTAATCGTATGCAGTAGTAAACAATGTTAAATGACTAATTCTTACTCCAGAGGTCTTTCAGATTATATATCGTTTCAAATACAACATTTTATACTTACTACCTTATGCAAATCACTTCTTGACATTTATAAATCTTTATTTAACTTCAATTAAATTTAAAGTTTTATATTAAGGATCCACATCATACGTTAACAAACAAGAAGTAATTGACGACTATTTCATTATAGTATGTGACATTTCAGTACTGTTCACATAAATTTCCATCGGGAATGGTACATGTTTGACCACTGTAGAATTCCATACTGAGACTAAATAACTATACTTTGTTCCCTAGTTTTTAGCAATTGTCCGACTAAAATGAATCCGTGAAATAAAGCATCATAATCAACATTGTTCACAGTTTCTAGTAGTGTTTAATTTTTAGTCAGTCAGCCATTAACAATATAATGAATTCATCAAATTCTCTTTTTACTTAGTTATATTTTCTTAAATTTCATCGTCCCCATTAATACTAACTCTGTCTCTGTCTCCACTATTCTGGAATTCGATCCAACAATTTCATAAGTATCTACTAATTGAGGCATGGCAACTTCAACTAATGTATCCATGTATCAAGTTCTACGTTGTAACTGACAGACATTAACAATGTGTAAACTGGTATATATGCACAGAGGTGCAAGTTGTCTCATCGCATTAGTACGACAAAGTCAAATTTTCAAAAATACAACGAAGATAGAGGAGCATTAGGTGAATGTATGTAATCATAATACAATATTAGAATTTAAGATATACATGAAGATAAAGAGTGCATAAAATTGCCCCAATGTGACCGTTTCTAAGTCATGTCACTCAGGGTCACCAACCATTGATTGCGATTATCATGTGGATCCTAGCCAGGTAATCTGCGTATACTAACATATCTTGGACTAACAATCAAAAGCTTCGTGGTCTAATACCATGCTTTGGTTCAGCTGTTCCTATCATTTTTCGATTAATATACCCACTCAGTCATTTATAACTGAACACCTGCTAGTTATATTGACCACATATATTATAATTTAAATATACCTCAGCTGTACCTCAAGTTAGAAATAAGCAATAATGATGATGTCTAAAATAACAACCTAAACTTCTCAATTAATCTATCGAATCTGAAGAAACCAATAACACCAAAAAAATGTCATATTTCTATCCTACTTTAACTAATCTCAACTTATTTCTAAAAATTAATAATAAATAAAACAGTATTCATCTAAGTATATATATCAATGACTATATTATGCCTTTATAGAAAACGTGATAGTAAACTGTTATCAAAATACTAGAAAAATGAAACATTTTAGAGATGATAGCAAAAAAATTAGTTTATAGAAAACGTTTTAGAATTAACAACTTACCAATATATTATCCCATCTTACTGTAAATTGTTCTATTGCATCCATTAATGTTATCAAATGTCTTCAATGGAAGAGATTAGAATAAAGGAAAATTGCCAAGAAGCAAATGAATCATCAACAATAAAATCAACAACAATAACAGCAGCAATTCAAAGTAAAATTTTAAAGAATTCAATCTTCAATAAATTGTTTCACATTAACATAAATAAAGAATTAACAGAAAATAAATAATTTTCATTTGTATTAAATAAGGATAATTAGTAAACAGTATTGAATGTTTACTTAAAATTAGGATAGTTTTTACCACTTATCTCAATGAGCTATACGTTTGAATACTATTAAAATAATCACTAGTAGAAAAAATACTGTTGATCTGAATAATTGAATCCGGATGTAACGAAAGGGGATAAAGTAAAGGATTAGTGTACTTGTAGAATTGTAAATTTAATTTGTAGTTATTCTACGCAAAATGGGTAACTTTATATTGATATTAAGATGAACTTGTATATTCCCGTTGATTTGTTATAGATTGAAGCTGGTCAGTCATTGCTGCTATGTGTGCATCCTGAGCGGATTACCTCAATATAGCGAATTTTTCATAAGTATTATATAAGTTGGGTTGTGACTGGCAAGTGGAATCCAGGACGTACGTTTCGTCCTATTTGGGACTCATCGGCTGGATGTACCTGCATCCCAATGTTGATGACTGAGTTCGAGTCCCACTGTGAACATCAACATTGGGATGCAGGTACATCCAGCCAATGAGTCCCAAATTGGACGAAACGTGCTTCCTGGATTCCACTTGCCAGTCATAATCCAACTTATATAACTTTATATTGAGTTAGAATAAAACAGTCACAAATAAAACATGATCATTTCTACTTATGAAAACGATTCTATAACTATGTAATATAAAAGTATAACTGTAACGAGGAATCGAGTTCATCTTTAGTTAGTAACTTATTAATCACACTTATTGGGTGTCTTGCTGAATTTCAGAGTAATCGATGTTCGATAATGTCATGTTCTTAATTTCAGTTGTAGGTAGGGACTAACTGATGCAATTCTCTTAACTAGTAGGAAACGGTTATTCCGTATTCATCCGTTTTTCATTAGTTTTTTTTCAATTTATGTCATTAATTGGTGAAAGTTATCTTTAGATTATACAAAATCCTTACAAATTCATCAAATGAATGTAAACGACGAACAAAATTTACTCATTTAATATCTCATTGGTTGTTTTGTTTTCCAAATAAATTCATCCAATCAATGAATTGAAATGGATATGCAGAGATACGTATTAAGTTCAGTTGTTTGTATTCATCGTGAAAACCAGAAAACACTGAATAACTATATCACAAATTGATTGAAGTGAGAATTCTACCATTAGACTACAGCCCACTGGTGCGGATGGTTAAGCGTTCTCTGTGAGACCTTGATGCTCTAGTTTTGATCTCCTTGCCCAGTTGAAGATGCGTGAAGAGTTCTATATTAGGAAAAAACAGCTGTGTCGGCGCTCCATGGTTTAATCCAATTCTCAACTCAGTACATGATATAACGTGCCCACTTAACTTTCTACTTTATGCAAAAATATGATCTTGTCTACACATTCACCTCCTCTTGTTGTCCGCGTATGCTTAACAATCAACTATTTTGACTATACTCTTTTTCCCTCCCCCCCTCTCTTACGTTATATTGCAAACAACTCTCACATATCTACCAGAATGAGGCTTCTACTCATATCAAAGTGAAATTGCTTGTAAATTGTCTTGCAGTTTATAAGAGATTTGAGAGTATGTTACAACTTCCAGCTACAATTCATCATTAATAAACCATGCAAAAGAATTTAAAGTCCGGTAAACATCCTCGTAGGGCAGCAAAGATTGCTCAGTTGTAGCCTTGGACACTTACATTATCATCACGTAAAAAATATTGTTACCAGTAATGGTACTCAGTCAAGCAAACTGAAGTAGACGGAGAGAGGTATGAAGGTTTTGTATACTACCTGAAATTCGAGTGATACGACTAATACACATAGTGAAACTAAATTATCTGAAATTTAGTACAACATTAAGATGTATTTTTAACCACATTTCAACCTCAATGAACAGATACGAATATTTTAGTTTAGTAATCTACTTATAAATAATTAAGCTACTATCAGTTCAACTTACTGTTTATCAGAGTTATTTATTAACCCATCACTCGGCTGAATATTAAAACTTGTTATTCGACGCTGAGATGAAAATTTATCAAAATTAACTGGACTCGTGGAAAATCGTGATAATTCTCTACCAACTGAACAGCCTATTGTATTTCCTGCAGGAAATAGATTTGTATGTGTTTGTAGTGTTGGTGAGAATTTACTTGAAAAATTCGAACTACAAGAAGGTGATTTTTTTGTTTGTAAAATACCTGATCTTCGATGACGTGATTCATATAAACGTTTGGCTGCATGTTTTCTTATAACAAACTAAATGAAACGAAAGCAAAGATTTATAAGTTCAACTGACACAATTAGCATCAAAAGCTATCAGATATGTTGCATGATTTTATTACACACAAGAACTGAATATTTGATGAAATGTGACAACTACACTGTTGACATACGGATATTGTGACGGGAGGTGGGGGGGAATATACTATGTCCTTATATATTTCTGCACTTATTATACCCGCTAATGACGATTATTATTTCTGTTTCTTCATTATGACATACTAGTAGGATATATATCTATTGTTCAACGTTTATTCAGTAAGATTTGTTTATTCTGTTTAGTTACAATCCATTGTCCGAAGGTAAGAGAGAGTAACCGATTATTTTTTCTACCATACGTGTAAACCAAACTAAAGATTCTGCAGACGATAAAATAGGATACTACTCAAAATGTATATTAACGCATAATTTGTTACACTAAGATTTAGTATCAGAATCAGCATTAATTTGCAGTAACTTAGGAATGGAATTAAGGTATGATACCAGTTCATAAGTCAATTGAAATCTTATGAATAATAGTGCCTAAACAACGCATAACAAATACTTTCAGAAAATATAGGTCACGTTCACTAGTAAAATATTAACGACGGTTTATTATTCACACTTACATATTGCTTCATACTTTACATCTACTAAATTATTAGGTATAGTACAGATATCAACCAAACTAGACGTCTTTTAATAATTAGAATCCTGGATTGCAGTCTGTTAGCTAGTTATCTGGATAGTATCTAGCCTCGGCTATCCGACATCTTGTCAAATAATTTAAACATAATTTGAATTCATATAAACTAGGAACTTGCGACTTAATGCATTCGGATTTATACACAACAAACAGGATAACTGAAACTCTCCAATTTCTGAGGAGATGAAGTTTTAAGACAAAAGATAGAAATATGCGAAAACGAATGTTCAACGATGCAAGGTGTATGTTATTTTTCTGTTTAAAGAACGGTCTCTTGATTTTTGACTGAATGCTAGGTTTGGAGTGAAATAATTGTAAGATTATGAGTTCAATTTTAAAAAAACAACAGTTCATTCATGCCTAAAGGTTCGGCATCTAGAACCGACCTTAGTTAGAAAACCAGTAAAAATCATGAGGCACTGGACAGCTGTTTCGTTCTAGTATTAGACTCTTTAACAATATGTATCCATGATCACACGTTAGACCCTCATACTCCTCCAAAACACTTTAACCAGTGAGTCAGTATGCAACAATTTATATTACCAACGTCAGCCAATCTGTCAAAAACAGCGCTACCTTGGGTTTGGTTGGTAACCGTCGGGAAAAAACCACATTCTGATAATTAGATTTACTTTGGCAGAGCTCTGAATTAAACACGTGAAGTAAACACATGGAAATATTTAAAACATTGTTAAATACACATGCAATAAACAAGGCATTCCATCAACTGAGAAGAATGTGCCTGCGAAAACAGCTTTAACTAACATTATGACTAATTACTATCGTTCGTTAATGTGTAAATCTGAGAAAGGAATAGAGAAAAAGGTAGAGTCAGGTAATCACAAAGATGACCATTACTCATGACTAAATGCGATATGGCTCAGAATCGGTCACAGTGGCGCAAGTGTATTCACTCTTTAACCTCATTTAGATCTTGAATTCTATTGTTATTTTCTAGACATCTTTACTTTACTCTTCCCTCTTGTATTCTGTCTGTGCGTTACCTCAATAATCTCGTAGTGCTAGTGTGGTATGGCAACTTGAACCTACAGGCGTTTGTGCCCGGTTCTACGTTGCTGCTGCTGATGATGATGAAATGCAATGTTTCCATTTTAATGCACATATCTTTTATGGAACTAAAGTTTTGTTTTGGGAAAGTGTATCACGTTTGTCTGTCGATAACAAACAAAAACCTCTCAGAAAAACGTATTTAAAATTATTTTTCAAAAATAATTGTTAGTCTTCAGTCCTTAATTAGACCTTTAATGTATTTTGCATAACATTTGCATTGAATTGGTTATAAGACTAATAGTATGAGGACCATGTAGGTCTATACCGAATGAAGTAAGCGAACAAGTAGTTATGTCAGTGATGCCTATATATATACATATATATATATATGCATAAATATATATATATATAGTTTAGGTGTTCACAAGCTCAAACCTAGGTTGACTGCATCTGAAAGATGACAGTTAACCACCTAACAATAGTATGTATTTTTCTGTAACGTATTTAATTTAAAAACACTCATCGTATTTGTTGTAATATGTTACATTTCAGTCACTGAAAGATGAGTTTAGACTTATAAGGTGTTTAATTCAAATTAATTTACCTGCTCTTTGACTTATCACAGCTACTATTGTGTTGTTATTCCAACATATGCAGCTCCAGGGTAGATGATAACGTAATTTAAAGATGAATATTTTATGTATTGAAGTGATGAACTTGTAATCAAGTAGCTTTTATTACCTTGCCGAAAATAACTATGAGTAGCATAAAATTGTTTAAAAGAATTAGCTGTGTAAAGTTTTCTTGGCTATGACTTTTATTTTTATCAATAATAATAATTCATTCATTCAATAGACCTATTGACATTTATTAGTCACTAGGCAGTATGTCATGTCTGCATTGTTCATCAATGTTTCATCCAAATTTTGTACTAGTTTGTAGAATCAATTCCCTTAGATTAGTTACTATACAGAAACTAAATCAGTAGAATGATTTCACCACAAACGTTTGGAAATGCATGACTCTGTTCATTAATAAATGATCAATTATTATGATCTTAAAAGTTAATAAGATCAAATAATCCTACATACAAGATGTTTACTTTTCAGTAATCTATTATAATAATGAAACATGATGAATAATTCAAAAACCTAATAAAAATATCCTTAATTGTATGTGTATCTCAATATAACCTAAGGAAGGAATATGTTATCTTTATTCTTATCATAAAAATACATACATGCACCTTTTTTTCTGCATGAAGTTAAATCTACAGAGGAAATGAAAAACTATTCAAATTAATTACTAAGTGGAATTCTCTAATTACAAAAAGAATTTTGTAACAGTAGAACATCATAGGAGGAGTGATTTCATAAATAAATTGAAAATAAAAGATAATTAATGATGTGCTGTAGATGTTGGAAAACGCTAAGAAAAAATTGTTTTAAATTTTAATGATAATTTTTTGAAAGAGTAATATTTTTACTACTATTATTATTAGTAGTAGTTATTACAATAATGATAATTGCATTATTTATTAGAAAGTGATATTGTAGAAAATCTTTCACCTTTCTATGTGTTTAGATAGTGTGTTAAGTTAAAAATGATATTCATTTACTAATGATAATGTTACAAATGCTCATGTCTTATGGTTTAGACTACATTAAGTTATTAGGTTCACAATTCTCCAATAGAGTCATCGTATGCAGTAAACAGATAATTAAATATGTTTCTCAAATGAAACTATCTATTTACTGAAGAAATACATCACGGACATCACACTACACATTACAGCTATGAATTCTATTCCATTAATGAGGTGAACGTTAACTGTACACTTCGAATTAAAAGATGAAAGAAGGAAAAAGTTCCTAGATCTCTTCTCCAAGGTCGTCTGTTTGTAGAATGCCTGATAACCAACCTTGTGAACAGTTTATATCAGTCGACTACAAAAAGTCTGAATAAATGGTAGCTAAACGATATTTTATTACCTAAAATGTAAAGTTCAATTTGAATAGCATTCTACATATTGATTACAGCTCTCATAATTAAGATAAATTCTACTACAACCCCCACCCTCACAGTAGTTTCTATCTAGGTCCTCAACGACATCTTGAAGTTAGCCATTAGTGAATTTGTTATTGTAGTAGAAATGATTTTTGGAGAATACATTAAAAAAATTCTTACTTGTACAACTCACATACTAATTTTGGTTAGACGCCAATAGTACTCAGTTATCCTTTACTTTGATTTTCGCATTTACTTAACGATGTTTGATTAACTGTTGTCATTAATTAAGTATACATAGTTACTCTGTTATATAGCTTTGATGATGATATCACGGAAAAGAAACGTCCTCTCTAAATCATATTCTTACTTTCATGAAACTGATTTCTTTTTCATTCTATTAGTGATTCGTTTAGCAACAAATTACAGGTATACTTAATTTTATACTCAATGTATTCTTCTAAGAAATATTAGGCTTAAATATATAGTATGTAACAATGCACATTAAAACTCCCAACAATATGAACGACGAATATTTCCTCCAAACTATTCTATATGCTTGAATCACTTCGACCACAACAGTTTTATGAATCTTAACTGGGATTCCATAATAGATCAAAGGGAAGATAGAAATACCTTCAAATTCTGTGCGCTTGACTTCGTAAACAATTCCAAATGCATTAATATTAATCCTTTAATAGGTGTGTCTTCCTTAAATTTAGTTATTCATTTGGATTATCAAGTAATTTAGAGTAATAGTTAAGTAACCTAAAAGAAACTGATCAGATATATTATTCTTTCGAATTGAGGTCGTTTGTGAAGTTTGGTGCTAAGTTCAGACAAGTAGTGAGTTAGACAGTTATCACCAGTAACAATGGATTATCGTCGAGGTATATCACAAATTGATGGAAGTGAGAATTCTACCACTGGATTCCAGTTTATTGGTGCAGAGGGTTAGGGTTTCGCCAACCTGAGGCCGCTGGGACAGGACCTAAGATAAGCACTGCCTGTTGGGAGTACTATACTAGGAAAAAACAGCTATCTGATCCTTCCTGTATTTTAATATCACCTTACCAATTATCTTTGACGAATCCAATCAAATAATATTCTTCCATTAAATACTCTCATTAAGTGATAAAGAACACAAATAAAGCGAAGAAATTTCTTTACAATTACCCCCTCGTCATAAATAATTTTACATTAAAATATAAAGCTAATGTCCATTAATTGTTGGTGAGTAAATTATCGAAATAATTATAAAACACTTATCAAACATAACATAAAAAGGTGAGATTACGCGAAGATCGAACAATACAAAAAGGGATTAATTAATCATTTTCAAGGCCTATGAATTAATAGGACGAAAAATGTATGTTTCAGCTTAGAAACTAGCTAGTTAGTAGGTTTAATTACTTAAGAATAAAAGCGAAGGAAAGGTTTGGACGCACATGTAGAATATAAAAAATAATCGTTAACACAGTTAGGATAATAACAAGAGTAAATTAGTGATTAAGAGTAGAGTGTAACACTTGAAGTTAGTTTGAAGTCCAGGACAGAGAGAATTGCCTTTTCAAATGATTTATGTAGACAAATATTGAGTTTACTTTAGAGCATAGCTATGGTCTCCGCTGTTTTTAGGAGGTGAAGTCTAGGGGTAAAGGATAAATTCTGTAGAATTTGATATACTACTTTAAATGTTGAATTAACGGCGACTCGATGGCTTGTGTCAGTTAAATCTGCTAGGATGGAGCTTCTTATCGGTTCTCGTTTGTTCTTTACTAAACCATAACAGGTGATGTTCCGAAATAGGAATTACTTCGTTGTACCCTCCCTCTCAGTATAGCCAGTTTCATATAAACAACTGAACTTATAAATACACATTGAAGCGGTGGAAATCGGAAGTCTATCCACATTCTTTCACATCACCATAGGCTGAGTATACATCAAAGGTATTGATCTAAGAGCTTCAAATGTTATTTCATGTGCTTCATTCAACCGTCGTTCAACAATTTCACCAATTATATCACCTGTGAACTGCAACTCCAAAAATATTGGTCTCTCCAATGTAGTTGTTGGCTTCACTTTCAATTTATTCCCAGACATGTGTTTTGCTTAGAACTTTGACGGATATTTATTTTTACTTAATAGCTCATGCATAATTTTTCGTTCCTCGTCAACGGCGTCTCTAGATCAAATAGTTCTAGTGGACCAGGCATTTAACTAAATTTCTGTTGTAATATAATCGAATACAGCTTGAAAAAAACGTGATTGTTGGCCCGACGAGGTCGTATTTAGTAGACACTTCTTTAAATTGTTCCTTCTAGACTTCTTTGTTCCCACAACTTTATTTTTAAAGCAATAGAGCGCGTAAACAGTGTGCAATACGTTAATCGAATGTATCAATTTCATCATCATTTAGGTTTATGAATCCATGATACTTATCATGATAGTGGTGGTTTACACTAAAGATGGTTTTGTAGAGGTAGGTGCTAGGTTTAGTAGTTTATGTTTGTCATAGATTGATGATGGTGGAGTTCAGATTTGTTGGAAGTCAGAATAACAGTTGGTGATCGTCGCACTATATCACAAGTTAATGAAAGTGGAAACCCTACCAATGATGTTCATTGGCACAGAGAGTTTAACTTTTGCCAAACTAAAGACCTTGGATTAGACTCCATAGAGGAATCAAGATTGTTCATTACTGAAGACTCTCATACCAGAATGAAACAGCTATCTAGTACTCACTAGTTTTCTGTGTTACCTACAAACATTGACCTGGAACATACCTCACTGGTTTATTTGGACGTAAAGTAACTATTCTTTAAATTGGTGTATATATGTTTAATTCCAGTTGTATATTCTTCCCTGTACTCTTTCATATAGTAGAATGATTAGAAAGCCAGTGCTGAAGAATAAGAACACCACATATTGTTAACCTATTTAAAGACAAATAATACTTAACATTCTTAATAGTTTAGTAGTAAATCAAGTAATTTACTAATTATTGAATAAACTTAGATCTTTTTAACAGATCCACTAAAATTGTTTCTGTTAAACGAATAATGTAAAAAATGACAATTAAATACTGTATAAAATAATTAAAACAAAATGTATGAAACATTTTAAATTCATTTATGTGAAAGTCATTAAAGAAATCAATGTGATGCTTAAACTAAACATTTTCATGTTTATTTCATTATGAAAAATTCATTTACAATTATAAACACAATCAATCAAAGTTTTTCTAAAGAAGTTGTTTATTTTGTAACTTATTAATATGAAATGACAGTTACATTATCAATATTGAGTAAAGTTTTTTTTTTCTTCTATTCAGTAAATCTATTCAATGTAGGATAATGTAAATGCTATGAACAAGTCAATTTATGACAGCTCTCTATATGATGCATAGTAAACATAAACATAATAAATGTTAGAACTTGATCTATTTAACAAACATTACAATTGAATTGAGATGGTTTTGCACGAATAAGTATTACATTTAAATGTTTGTACTCATCAAAAATTGATGTTAGTTGCGTACCACTGAAAATCAGGGAGCAATGGACAGATGTTTTATCCTCGTATACAACCGGATATTGGCAGTGAACAGCCTTGATTCTGTTGCGGAAACGATCCCGGTGTATTTAGGTTGGCAAAAGTTTAACCCTTTGTATCATTGACCAGTCTGGCATCTATTGGTAAAATTCTCATTCCCATCAATTTGTAATATAACACAAAAAATATTCATTGTCTCTAATGAGATAACCTTCTCACTTCTGACGAGTTCGAATTCCTAAGATCATGAGTTATTACTAGCGTAATCGGCTGTCTACACTGCTAAAAAGTTTTATACTAGGACGAAACAGTTGTCTACGCTTTTGGGTTTTCAGTGGTACCAAACCAGCATCAATCTGGGACAAATACAAACAACTAAACATTACAACTGATTATAAGCAATGTATTAATTAAGACGAGGAAATGTGGCTACAAATGCAAGATGCAATGCATGTTAACATTCAAAATGTTGCGATTAATGCCAGACATTAAGTGTGAGTTTCATAAAGTCAACAAACTAAGCATCATTTGATTCATATGTAACAAGGTAGTAGAGCTATTTATTCGTCATTTAATTATATTCCAAAAAATTTTATGGAACAATGTAAACGGTTTTTAATTAGAAAATATGAAAACAATCAGTTCATGCAATTACTTCTTCTTACTATAAATTGATGCATTTGTTTAAAAGATACGGAAAGATCTATGACAGTTTTTGAATTACAGTACAGGGAAAACAATAATAAAATTTTCAATTATATGCTTAAACATTCATTTCAATCGTTCAAATGACTTATTGAACTATGGAATATTATTTCGAAGATAGATTTTATAGAGTAAAAGTGACGCCATTTTAATTTCTTATCAATAAAAAAAAAATCGAAACCATTTAATATGTAGTAGTAAATCTCCATCATCTGAGATGGTTTGGACATGTGTTACGTATGCCTGACCACTGCCTACTCCGACGAGCAATTCTGTCTGGTGTGGAAGTTGGCTGGAAGAAAGCTAGGGGTGGCCAAACCAAAACATGGCACCAGTCCATGAAGTGATTGCCAATTGGGCTGAGCTATGTTAGTAGGTGCAGACTATCTGGTTTGGGTCCGCGTGACGCTCGTAATAAATGGTTAGAAACTTTGGGTAATATGGCTCAAAATCGTTGGATATGGCGCAGATGCATCCACTCCTTGTCCTTCTCCAAATTCTGAATTTCTGAACTTATCCTAATCTCCTTTTTACTGAATCATATTTTCTTAAATCTTATCTCTGATCTCTATTCCTGTCCATTAATACTAATTTTGTTACTACCTCCCCTACTCTGGGATTTGAACCGACAATTTAATCTTTATCTGTTTATTTAGGTATGGCAACTTGAACTGACGTAGGCATGTACCATGTTCTACGTTGTAACCGTCTGTTTGTCTTTAATACACAGATATTTGTAACCAATGAAATATAACACTATGTAATATATATTTGAATAAATTAAATTCTGTTCCCTGAAATACACAAACTATTAATCAAAAATGTCAACTAATATCGGTTAGGTAAATTAGTTATTTAAATTAATTAATGATTACAAACCATATGATCACATGTTAGTTACAATTTAAAATGATAGTAAATGTAACAGTTGAGTGTATTAGGCAAACACTTTTAAGTGAAACATACATACGTATCGAATTAATTTAGTCTAGACACTTTTACTACTTAATAACATAACCTACTTGTATTGTTGTAAGTAATGAAATACATTTCGATTGAAATCATAACTCAACCATTTAATTAGATGTCGAAGCTGGGGGGGGGATAAATAAAACTTTATAGGTGTACACAAATCGAAACGACATGATATGAAAAATAGTAGTTATGTTATAATATCACTGACTATTCTGAAACTAACATACATTTGTTACTTTACGTAAATATCTTTTAATAAAAATTATAATCATCTTAACCAACTAAACGAAGTAAACTTAATCAAGCGTTATGTAGTGCATATAACAAGAACAGCATCACTTATATAACCAAGAAGCAATTTCGTGTTACACATGAAATGAAGCGATGCAACAATACAAACAGTTTCATAAATTCTATATTCATCGTTCTTTCAGATTATAGCATTAACGTTCTCTATTATTCTTGTTTCATATTACATGAGACTAGTGTTCGAAAACGTCTTGTTTACGCATGTATATATATATGGCATATAAAAGTCGAACAAGTTGGTAGCGTCATCAAGAAATCAAAGAAGCCCTGGTTAGTATGTTTCAAGAAGGTTAGGTATAAGATAGATATTTTGAATTTGACTGAAGTTGGGTGTATAAACCATTAGATGGTAACTCAACAGTTTAAAGTTTGAGTAGTTGCAACGTGGCTTAATTGTCGTGACTTGGATTTTAGATGAAGACTTAAACGCTTACTTATGAAGAGTCTCGTAATAGGACAAAATAGGTACCAATTATCTAGCTAAAATTGAACTGTATTATAAAAACGTAAAATTCAACGATTCAAACTATTCTATATAAGTGTAAGTGATTGGTTGTTATTTAAGTCAGACAATATTAGATAATATTAACTTGAACATTCGCCGTCAAATGATAATAGTTGCCGAAAAGACTAAATGTTGTCAACACTATATATCACATATTAACTGAAATATTTAAAATGTAACAAATGAATGCCTTGGATTTCAATGTGGCCTTGACTGCCTTGAGTGTAATCCTGTAGGCACAACTTAAAAGTTCCAAAAATGAATAATGTATTCAGTTGAACTTCTTGACAATGTTTAATAGAATATTAGAAACAACGCAGTTTAGTATTTGATGAAACTATGTTGGTAGGTTATTGATGAATGTTGCCTATACATTTTATGTGATCATTAGAGAGTAATAGGACTCTATATTGTCTCACTGATAGCTGACGAGTATTTAGATCATTATTATTGGACAGGTTTCTATGATACCGCGTAACACTCAAAAAATGAAGTAATTCAGCAATTATAACAAATGATTAATATTACCTCAGCTTCAGGATGATCTTTCAATGCCTTCAGTATATCATCTCGTGCCAAAACAAATAATTCCGCATATCCAACAGCACGTACATCAGCAGTTCGTCTAAAATGATAAGATAATGCTGATAGACGTTAAGGTATCTGTGTGGGTTGTGTTGATTAAATTTTCAAGTAAACTTATATTTCACAAGCTGATGAATGCTAGTTTCGATGATGAATACTTTCGTGCCTAATTTATTTTAGTGTTCAAAAATGTATTGAAAATATTACCAGACTAATCTCACGCAAGTAACAATATAAGATCCATTCAATGGTGGGATGATGGATGCGCACCACTGAAGAGCCCTATACTGTAAAGAAATAGCTATTCAGTTATTCCTGGTTTTCATTGGTTGTCTAACTCAAGCAAATTCATGATATAAAGTTCAAACTTTATATATGTGAATTAAGATATCTTCATAGACAACTAGGGAACCTCACTCACGTGATAACACTCAACTAATTGCTTAACTTCAAGAAAATCTTCGCCTTTCCATAGACTATCTATTATTTACAATAACAGTTTCATTAAAATATATTAATTCTAAGTGATATTTTACTTGAATCTCTGCTTAGCTAAAGTCCTATTAAATCATTTGCAATCCAGAAAGTATAGGTCTTCATATTCACAATGTTCGATTAAATGATGGGTTATTAACTTATTGTGGTTATCCTTGCACTTTAATCAAATAACTAAAGATTACTGATAAGTATCTTTAGTATAAAATAACTGGAATGTTAAAATAAATGGTTGCGTTCCATAATACATATGAGTATAATTTATGTTTCACGAAACTTTATTTTTTGTAAACAAGCAACATCACAAGATAAACAGATATACACGATTCAACAAACTCATGCTCTTCAATTATGGGAGCAACTAGTATCCAACTTTATTTGTCTATTAATAAAACAACATCATTATTCACAACACTCAATAAATGTTTAATATCATTCTTATGTAAAAACATTATTATCATGTAACAAACGACTGTAGGTTCCTGATTTTATTTTAGTATTCGTTAGGTTTATGATGTTAGGTTATTAAATGTAGTCAACAGAAGACTGATTTTCTTAGATAGTACTCGTTAGGAGGGCAGACTTAATAGCGAGCCTACACACCCAATTTCGCTTTATGTGACCTTAGTACTAGTCTAATAAAGAGGTAGCTGACCTTCCAAAAACTGGAATATATGCACTCATTATTTACTGTGTAGGAGTTAATATAATGTTTATCTATTCCAGTCATTTCAACTTGAGAGATAGAATTATATCAACACTTTAGATTAAAAGCATATTTCAATGGTAATTAATAAGATTTCCTGTATCAATGTGGTTTATAAGATAAATAGCATAAATCAAATCTCGATTTAATGTTGAGCACAACATTTAATGATAATTAATATTAGCTCACCATGGATTAACTTTCATACGGTAATTTTAGAACTTATTCAGTATGGGGTGATCAGTGAAGCTTAATAATGTTCATTATGTAGAAA
The DNA here is from genome assembly GCA_034768735.1 of Schistosoma mekongi. Taxonomy (NCBI): domain Eukaryota; kingdom Metazoa; phylum Platyhelminthes; class Trematoda; order Strigeidida; family Schistosomatidae; genus Schistosoma; species Schistosoma mekongi. The sequence continues at coordinate 37,631,010 of CM068308.1, read as the reverse complement.
CTACTGAACATTATTAGTTTATGAGGTCATACTATGCATAGATAATTTACCAAAGTTAGATGTTCAGTGGTTTAAGTGGTCTATGTTCACACCGAATCCTTAGTTTCTGGATACAATCACCTCTATACTTGTAGTCACTTGTCTAGTTATTAGCATTTTTCAGTGGCTGTTTAACTAAGGTCAGTTAACGATATTAAACCCAAGTTACTTACGTGATAATGTAATTCTTTTTTAATTGTCACCTCTAGTAATATTCAAATTAGGCTAACTATTTGCTGACTTCATGAAGTGTATGAATTCAAACTATTTGATGCACAATTAACAACAGCTTACAAAATATCATTTAAATTGCCCGTTGCTATTACAATAAATATACCAAGTCATGAACAGGAATATCAGTAAATTATTTGATTGTTTGGTGGTACAACAGATGTGTAGCTCAAATGGATGATCTAGGTCGTTTATTGTGTAATATTCGTTATCGTTTCGGAAATTTAGAAAGAAATGAGCAATAAGAAATTATCCAGGAGTAACCAGTAACTCGTTTAGTCATCATTAATTTTATTTTTAGTTCCGTCACATTTTTTAACATTTTCTTTGGTTGTCTATACTACTAATCAAATTCCTGGGCGCCTAGTTGCTTATGAATATTTTTAAGGTTTATGTATTAGGTTTAATTTAATATTTTTATTAATTGGGAACTGAAATGATTACCAGACATTTGAAAATCGTTTGCTTTATGAATGTCTGAATCGTCAGTTTAAACCAGTAAGATATGCTTTACTCGTTGTCTACAAACATTGACATACTCAAACTTATGTCATAGTATTACACATAATTAACTGACCTCTACAATGATGAATACGATAATCAGTTTATCTGTAAAATGAGTAATCAAACTGACAAAACTGAATCATTTGGTTAAAATAAAGTAATTTCAATGTAATTCACTAATAGTTCACATTAAACAGGAGATCACAATAATCTACAAAAATTCAGCATATCAAATTCTATCGTTATAAATTATTCAGTAAAATTTCATTCAACATTGAATTATTCATATTAAATAAGTTTAACTTACCTATTTATCCCATCTAAATTTAATACACCAATTTCACCGAAAAAATCACCAGGACCCATTGTTGAAAGAACTTCATTCTCTTCACTAGTGAATGAAATGGAAAAGACTATTAATTAAAGTGAAATTGTAATGAAAAACAGGAAACTTTATTAAAGAGGTTAGGTGTTTAAACTAACTAAACTGAATAGATATTACAATTAGGGGGATTTGTGGAGATAGTTAACTGTCAATTCGTGATATCACGAATTAAATAGATATTTTCAAGTATTCCACTCAATAGAAATGAAGCATTTTTCTATAATTAAATCACAATTATGTAATATAATTACTCTTAAATTTGTAAAGTGGTAAGAGATATAATGCTAACAGGAAACTGTCTAACATCTATTAGTCTTATTATCTTCAATACCTAGTGTTTTGTATGCCAGCTATGATATACACGTTGTTTTTTTATGATTAAGTCACCTAGTAAAACTAAAAAAAAAGTACTTTGCCTAACAGTTTTATATCAGTTTGAATTATTTTAACAGCATGTTTCAAAAATAACTCACAACCTCTAGTTTTCATAAGAGTTACAATGTTATTTATTCGTTAAGTTGGAAATAGACAATTTAAACTTCGTATATTCGTCAGTTCCTGTTATTGAACTGTCATCACCCATTCTGTATGGGTTCATTTTACGTTGAATTTTTTTGAAAGATACTAAAGAATAAGAATATTGTCTGATACATTAAATAGATGTGATATGTTTTGCATATCAATATGTTACAATATTATAATAATCATATAGACTGAGATTACTTCCTATCAATACTTAGTGACATAAGAGCAATAGTTTTAGACAACGTGTTCATTAAGTCACGACATTTCATACTATCCACATACAATTCCACTGACCTATTTTGTCACTTATAGTTTAGCCAGAAAATAAACAGCGTCATGAATAAGCACTTTGTATTTTGTCGTCTGTAAGCTTATCAAATCTTTAATAAACTCACAATTCTTCAGGAATCCAAAAAAATTAGGCTATAACTAAACTATTTTAATCACTACTGTTCTACTTTATAGTCGCTACATTTGACTTTTGCTAATTAGAAACGTTAATAAGATATGAACCATGTTATCTCATTCTATATAATATGCAAACCTTAATTTCCCAGATGAATGTAGAATCTATCTTTCGATCAAAATAATCACATTAAACTGTATCATTTCATACCTTGTTTAACTACTACTATTCAGAAAGTGCATAATTGTACATGTATGTATTGTTTGTATTTCTTTAAGGATAATTATGTTAAACAAATAACATAAACAACAATTCAGCCTTTGAGTGTTGGTGATGATAATAACTAATAATATAAAAGTATTCTGACAACGAGTTATGACTGTTTAAGTATATTTAACCGAGTATTTGTACTATTTCATTATAAGGAACTATTTAGAGAACTATCATCCCATTCTGTAGTATATGAGTATACTTCATGTTGACTGTTATCCATCTGTAATATCTTTAATACTATTGCTTTCTTAGATATACCCAGGTGTTTGACTAGTAACTGACTCAATGTATATCTGTAATGTTTTACAATATAAGTTTCCGGTAGACTATTTTCTCGACTATGTGACTCGTTACTGATATAAAATAATCTAATAAACTGGACCCTGGGTTTGATTCGTTTGTAGAATCTAAAGTGTGCACGGCTGAGGAATCTCATACTGGGACGAAACGGCTATTCAGTGTTCCCTGGTTTTCACTGGTACTCAAATGACATCACTCTGTTACTAGAATCGACAACTAAACTTAGTATCTATTTCTACAAAACCACCTCAAGGCTACATTTGCCAGTTCACTAAGCACTAATGTTGGTAGGGTACCACTGATAACCAGGGAGTACTGGACAGCCTCTTTGTCCTAGTATAACAATCCTCAGCAGTGCGTTCCATCCATTTCGCAAGGGAATCTATTCCAAGTCATTCAGGTTGGAAAACACTTAACCCTCCACACAGCTGGACCGGCGTCCTATGGTATGATTTCCACTTCTACAAATTTACGCTAAACCTCGACAATCATCCATTGTCATCGGTGATGACTATCTCACTCCCGATAAGTCTGAACTCCACCAGTCTCGATTACTCACTCGAGCTTCAGGAACATCCTGAAGTTAGTCATTAATGAGCTGCTCGATACCTTTTTGTTTTTAATCATACTCTACCAACATGAATTTGTGACGAATTCAATCAACTGAAACTTAATATCAATCTCTACGTACCACCTTAATTCACTATGGATACTGTTTATCTGATTAAAAAAATCACATGATATTAATTGTCATTTAGTTGATCATTTGATCGTACCAAACCATTCCCATATTATGATGAATATTGAGTTCTCAATCATCTTCAGTATTCATCAATTTATCTCCTTTTGATTGATTGACCTCTATTGTAATATTTAATACATTTTATTATATGTAATAAGTGATCATTCATTCAAAAAATAATTTTTGACCCATAATGTCAATCAGTTTTATATATTGTATATGCATAAATGTATAAATCCCAGAATTTCATTTAACTGAATGACTATCGTTGGGTGTGTGAGTTAATCAGCTTTAATATTATTACCTACTATTGTTCAATTGACGATGATGATGACCTGAATGAGTAAATTGAAACGGAAATTTATACAGAAATAAAATTTTCCTATTTTATATTCATCTGCAAATGTACAAAGTTAGAATTTAATTTAATTGCATAAATGAATAGGAATGAACTTCAGTAAATTAAGTTGGTTTGTGTATTTTCCGGTGTTGATATACACTACTGTATCTGGTACAGATACACATTTTAAGTAGGTTATTAAGTGTAAATTTATGATTAATGATATCGTCATTATAGATCAGTTTCTTTTGAACACTTTAGGGATTTAAGTGAAGTTTTGTTTAAGTTATACCTAAAGAGAAATCATGAAAGGCCTATGCTGTTAAATTAAAGTTAAATTATAATACATCTAGTTATTAATGGTTGATTTTGAAATAAGTTGACCATTATAGTACTTAGTTTGTAAAACAAGAACGACGAATAGTGTACGATGAAATCATGTATTTACATGATTTTACAAGTGTAATGTTAATTGTAACATGTATATAGTAGTTATTTGGCTTTAATAATGTGTAGTAGTCATGGTGACATGCTCATATTTATGAACAAAATGGATAAGTGAGAGATGGAGGTGATGATGTGATCTAATACATGCTTATCGTTGCATAAAAAGTCGCGCTATATATCACAAATTGATGGAAGTGAGAATTCTACCATTGGATGCCGACCCAGTGGTGCAGATGGTAAGACGTTTGCCGTCAACCTGAAGCCCCTGGTGTTGAATCCGGGGTACACACTGTTGAGGAGTTGGGCACCAGAACGAAACAGCTGTCCACTGCTCCTAATTTTCAATGGTATCCTGCCAACATCAATCTCTGACATATTCAATCACATAAAAAGTAGACAAAATGACGAAAATCGATGTTACTGACTTCAATTACCAATCAGGTTAGTGGTAACGATAGTAATAATTTAATTGTTGTGTGAAAACGCTTGATAGGAGGTCAGGTGTTTAGTGAGTTATGTAAGAATATAGTAAGGCTAATAAAAAACATTGGATACATAAAAATGATAACAAAATATGAAAAATATGATGGAGAGAAAGAATAAGTAAAAATGAAGGATATCAAGCAGTCGCTTTACATGGTAATGCCAGGTGTACTACAAATTCCCTTTGTGCATAAATTCAGGTTTATACAACGACTTCTGATCATTACTAATTAATATCGATTTCGCAATTTTATCTACTATTTACGTAACAATTAGTACATAGTTCTCATATTGGATCATATCATGACCCCACCTCTCTCACTTATTCTTTTTGCCCATAAATGTGAACTTGTCATTAGAATTATCAACCATTTCAAATGTAGAAATTGTAAGGTAGGATAACACCGCTACCATCAGATCATTCATATTCACATAATCCTCACCGTAGTATTCACAATAATAATATTAAAGTACATCCAAATTATGATTATGATTAAATTTAGCTAAAATCAACATTACTATCATCATCTACAAAGATACCATCTAATCATTTTCACCATCATCCAATAAGCATAGATGAAGTAAATTAGAAATATTCTCCAACAACAAACATTCATAATAATGACACCATATGTGGTGTTTTTGGTAAAAACACTTCATCTACTGAAATAATTACTACTAATTATATTTCTAAGACTGAAATGAATATAAATTAGTATATTAATTGCAAAACCAAAAATAATATACAGCCTTATCATGTAAATATCATTCAAATTAGTGGTGTGACAAACTGGTGTATCTATATGAAACCACTTGAATGAAAACAGGGTGTAAACTTTTCAATGTAAAACAACAAAATTAATTTGTATGTTGATAAAGTTTGAATTTAATATCTGTTTGATGATAGTTAACAATAACATGAAGTGATATTTTTAATTACACCGGAATTGGTAAATGGCATTTTTGCGTACCGTAATTGTCCGTTAGCACGAGTTTTAATTGATCAAGATTACTCTACACAACTGACAAAATCTAATCTGTAGGCAAAGTTCTATGAGGGTGGGGGGGGTGGACAGCATTCTTCTATCCTATTATAACTAAGTCATTCGGAAGTATGTTTGTTGTTATTTTCCGTAGAATGCTTATATTTTATGAAGTTTGAAAACTTAATATAATTATTCGGTCATATCATTGCAGTAGATTAGGGCTACAATAGCACCCCAATGAAATATTACATGAAATGTTTTTAACAATATTCATAGGAAAACTATTGATTTATTGGGTGTTTACGACGTTATAAGCATGAAAATGATTTTGGTATTTACTGAATCGAGAGGTGATTTAAATTAAAGCTTAAAAACTTCAGAAACTGAAACTTTTTATTCATTTAGACTTAGCACAATTACAATATACCACCATCATTTTACAATAGTCGAAATAACGCTATTTAAATGGTTGATATTCAGCATGAATTAAACCTACAACTTTTACACTATTTGTTCGACATATCAAACCTATTAGTATCAACATATCTATAAAATGCCTTTAAATGACCGGAAAACTTACTGATAAAGATGACATTCTTTAATCACTTACAGTATAAAGCCTTTCCTAAACTATCTGTATTACGTAGAATAATGCATATGTATTAGGTTAATTCAGAAAATAGAATAAACATAAGGAAATGATTATGTTCTTAAATGCCTCCATGCGATTATTATATATTCAAGTTCGGTTTTTGTTTGTTAACGCAAATCAACATGTCATATTTATAACCGTTAGGGAAATAACGTGTTTTGAAAATTGAAAACCATGTTACCTAGTATCACAGTAATTCAAGTAGACTGTAATATGTATATTTTCTATTTACTACTTAATAGTAAATATTATCTGTAACGGTCCCCAGTAATAATCGACCAATTTCAATGTAATTCTGCACTTGACAATGTTTTCATTATGTCTTAATATTAAATGGATGGAGATATTGGTGGACTTTTTGGACTATTTGATATTCATCAGTGATGCATACCTACATTCCGATGATCACTGTGATCACACTAAATAAAAAATCATATAATCAATATTAGAGTTTTATCAGTGTCACTGTATTTGAATTTTTCTCTTTGTTGATTCACATTACTGAATTTATCAAGTCTCCTTTAACATTTAGGCACCTTAGGATGAACATGTATATTCCCGTTGATTTGTTATAGACTGAAGCTGGTCAGTCATTGTTGCTATATGTTCATAGTGAGCAGATTACCTCAATATAGCAAATTTTTCACAAGTATTATATAAGTTGGATTGTGACTGGCAAGTGAAATCCAGGAAGCTCGTTGCATCCTATTCAAGACTGATCAGCTGGATGTACCTGCATTCCAATGTTGATGTTCACAGTGGGGTTCGAAATCAGTCCGTTTCATATCGACCGCCACCACGTTCACCACTAGACTACTGAGTTCAGACAATCACACACTTAGGATGCACATATAGCAACAGTGACTGACCAGCTTCAGTCTATAACAAATCAACGGGAATGTACAAGTTCGTCCTAATACCAGTGTGACCGTTGCACAAGTGTGACTGTCTGGACTCAGTAGTCTAGTGGTGAACGGAGTGGCGTTCGACATGAAACGGACTGAGTTCGAATCCCACTGTGAACATCAACATTGGGATGCAGGTACATCCAGCTGATCAGTCTTAAATAGGATGCAACGCGCTTCCTGGATTCCACTTGCCAGTCACAATCTACCTCATATAATTTAGGCACCATGATTAGTTTCCATTGTACTTGCAGCCTAAGAGAGATTTATTTATTTCTATTTTCTGTGAAATCTGAACAGACCATGAATCGACTCACTTACTATCATGAATTAACAATAAATTAACCACTAGGTTAGACAATATGATGAAAGTTATTGTGAATCAAATGTAATTAATTTTTTTTCTCACCTGAGTACTTCAAGTACACCATCAGCAATAATAAACATTTCACGTGCTATTTCACCTTTTCGACAAATTAAATCACCCGGTGTTAAAACCAATGGACGCATTTTCAACACAATATCATGTAAGAATTCTGGTCTACATTCATGAAATATTGTCACCTTCAAATAAAGGATATTTTTCAAAAACAAGATAAAAATTATATGAAAACAAAAACTTAAATATAAAATCGAATTGTCAAGAAACAGTACCTAATCAAGATCAATCGCTAGCGATTACAAATAGATAAACGTAATAACTAACTCCACAAAGCCACCCCATTTCATATACAATAACCATCTCAATAGTAACTGACTTCGAAATGCTCCTAAATTTCTAGTGAGAAGTCATGAATGATGGAGTTGAGAAGTGTAAGGAGTGGGACAGTTATCAAAATCGACAGTCGATAATCACAAACCGAGGGATAAGGAAACTCTGCATTTAGACACCAGTTGGTCTAGTGGCGCAGATAGTTAGGCATCTGCCATGAGACCTGAAGTCCCTAGATTGGATTCCTTTGTAGGACTGACGGAGTGCTTTGCATTTATGGAGTCCGATACAGCTGTCAAGTGCTCCCTGGTTCTCAGTGATACCCAAGCAACATCAGTTTATGAAGAATACAACCAAATAAATTTATATTTAATCGTTGACATATAATTTTCATCACACTCGTTTCTTCATTCATCACAAATTTAGCATGCTCTGATAAGCCGTTTTTGACATTCCGTCCTGTCTTGGCCAAAGCTTAATGTTGTGTAAGCACAAAATGATTTTGTTATATCTGAGCGACATATACATTGTCCCCGAAGTACTAATGAGAGTTCGTGATTAATGCATTTCAGACTTATCGAACGTGAAGTTTACAACAACTGGCAATGAGTAATCGTCGTGCATTATCACAAATTTTTTAAAGTGCGAATTCAACCACTGGACGCCGATTGACTTAACAGTGTAAATGGTTAGGCGTGTTGGGTAGGCTCAGAAAAACCCTCGCAACAAGCTCAATATGACAGAGATCAATAGGAAATATTGTGTCCAATCAGAGCGCATATAGCTTTTTATCCGAAACTTCTAGACAGAGAGAAATCACGTGCTATGTCTGTGATTGGTCAATTGTCTTTAGACGGTTACTGAATTCTCTAGAAGCCTGAAGGACACTTATGATAATATATATACCCTAATTTTCTGTACATAATCGAACTCTTGAAGTGAAGTGTTTTTGCAGTATTTTATGTCTTCTCTCCCGTGTTCCTGTTGACGAGTAGTTCCAACCTAGGGATTGATTCATAGCTTTGGAGTCGAAGCGTGCGGTCAACCGAGACAGATAACAATTTACGACGGAGATCTTTGCGGTCGATAAAAGACCTAAACCACGCGTCACAACAAGGCGCTCGTCTTGAGACCTAATACCGTAGGTTGAATTTGATTGTATTGTCGAGAGTGGGCGCTTCTGAGCCCCACAAGTGGATGAAACGACCATTCCGTGCATAACAACACCACACACAACCAACAGCAATCGGTGATGAACAGAATCGACTAAACTTAATACCTATTCTCACAAAACCATCTCAATTCATTTAAGTTCATATTTAAAATTTATTGGATAGTAACTAAAAATAAAATTTTCCACCTCTTATTTATGTTTACTTTTGACAATTCATAAACCTTCACTAATTTCCTGATGAAGCTTGGAGCAGTAGGCTAAGCATCATATTGGAATTTGTATTAATTTCATTCATGAAAATGATTTCTCTAAATGTTTTACGTACATCTGATGCCCAAAACATTAGGAAACAATCTGTTTAAATCCAGACCACATTTCTTATAACCATTCACTTCACTTTCATGTTTGTTGGCAGTCATTAGCAAGCAAAACCAACAGTCTGTAGGGAATTAATGCCGTATGGTGGATTTGATTCTGACCTACACCCTTTCACAGTCTATTTAAACTGATAGTAATAGGGCGGCTTGATCAATGGAATTCTATCAGCCACATAAATGATTCTACAAACTTTACATTGTTTGCTACTCAGTGATTAGCTAATGTTAAGATTAACATAATTTTAGAGTAAATGATAAAATGATAAGATAAAAGGGGTATCTTGTCTGTAATAGTCACACAAGTTAATTATACATGACGTTGATTCGAAATTATCTGGTATTAATAGATATGCAGAACACCAGTTGATATTTCTGTAATGGCCTACTTGATATTTCGGTCTAGTCCCATTTAGTAATTTAGATTAGTTTATAATCTGACGCATCTTCAGTACGTTTTATCTTATCATTACATCAGTTAATTGAATGATCAGTTTCCTAAAGAATAAAATAATTAATAAATTGCCAGTCGTTTTCGCCTGTTTTCCACTATTATACAAGTGGAAAGGAATACGATTCTTGTTCGCTTGGCCAAACATACGTCAAAGTAACAAAACTTGTTCATCACATAGGAACAGTGGATAGATTTAATCGTGTCTCTAAACCAGATCATAAGACGCCTTCAGACGACTAGTTATATATACACATAATGTGATTCCACAATATCACTCACAGCTAGTGATGAAACCACTATTTGAGTAACTTGGTTGCCTGAGTCATAAACTCTGGAATAACGTATAATTCAGAAGTTAACTTAGCTCTAAAAACATGAAATTAAATCATTTTTCGGAAACATCTTGATAGAATTTTTATGCACTTTAAGGTTAGATTTAAAGATATCTTTAGCGAATCTTTACGAGTGACATATTTTGCGTTTCATGAACGTTTCTATTATCTGAAGTAAAGTGTATCATGAAGAATATTTGTCATTATTGTTTAAGGCTTTGGATTAAGCTTGTTCATTGGTTCTCTCTACTAATATATGCAGCGGATGACAATGTCATCTTTTCTCACTCCTCACTTCAACCATTTCATTGTGTGCACAGATACAACTATTTTTATGAGAACGTTAGCTAAATTAAATGAATACACTGCCAAAGCGAACGTAGATGGACAAAATTTAAAGTTGAATATGTATCTTTAGATTTTTGGGAATTAAATGTAGTTGGTCATAGCTATCAATGCGTTACATACATTAATTCTGACCATACTAATGAAGACTGTCAGGTTTACGACAGCCACTATATTACATTCATCTGTGATTAAGGATTGTTAATTTAAACCCAAATGTAAGTTAAATCCCGACCTCAAATTTCATACCTTGGTTTGACCTTAATTTGATAATTTTTTATAAACAGGAAGCTCCAGAAAGGTGTTTTGTTTTAGTACGGCGGTTCACCGCTGTGCTCACTAACGCCATTATCAAAAATCGTATATAGTATTTTAAGACACTGCAGAAATCGCTTGATTCTTCAACCACTGAGCTAGTATTGAATGATTGATATTTATATCTTCAAACAAATTGGAGTATTACACTGCCAGTAGAAATGTAAGTACTTGCTTCAAACCCAATATTTTTAAACTCCACCTGATCACGTCTTTGCAGTTAGGCCTCACAAATTAACTTCTGAAGTCACTCATTAAGTAAGTCTGCGATGACTGATATTAGTAAGTGTTGCAAAGTTCGTTGAATTTGGGATTTTAAATAATAAACCGGCTAATGCTAGACCTTCAATGCAAAAGCTAAAGATCCTATATAAGATCCCATGTAAAAGTATTCGATTCACATTAGTTGATACTCCTATGAGAGAACAAATCAGTTTTTCAGTTCGTTTTGATTCCCAACGGTTATCTAACTAAGTTTGGTTTACGATGGGAAGCTTACAAATTCAACTATCTTTAAAGCAACCATTAAACTACTACTATTAGTTTACCACTTACACGCCATTTATTAAAATTCAAACGTTTTATCTATATTCCGTATTAAAGGTAATTTAAAGGTACTCCGCAGAAATTTGTGGACTTAGGTTAAGTGCTGTTTGGCACGTGAGTGAGACATGCCTAAAGTTTCAGTCCTACAATTATCAGTTGTCACCTGAATAAATCGGTGGTAACGGTTGCAGACTTTGAAATTGGATGGTGTGGGATCGAATTTACAGAGGAGCATAAGGTTCTTCAAAGTTTGAAGGTACGCCTTCCAACCAAATAACAAGAAATCTTGATCCAAGGTTTCCTGGTGACTACCTTCAGATCACTTGTTACTCAACATAGTACCGGAGATGTCGAGTCACTTGGACAAATGCCCAAGTTACAACTCAATCAGTAGAATTCCATCAGTACTACAAGAGATTTGATGGACATCGAGGTGGTCATTACACTGTGATTTAATAATCTATGGTTAGCACATTAAATAAATATGTTGATACCTTGTTGAGTAATATCATTTCAAAACACATAAGTAAAACAATCCTAATGATTTGTTATGTAAAATTGTTAATTGTAGTTATACATCTCGTTGAACTGAATATTTGTCAAATGTCTTCCCAATTAAATCGTCTTTTTGACTTATCACATTATATACATTGAGTGATTCTGATATATACATGACAGTTTGCATCTTTATATGAGGTAAGTGTTCTATCTTTTAATAAAACCTGTTCAGTTAGTAATATATTGTAACAGTCACATGACCATATCATTAGTAAACGTAGATCAATCATTTCGATTACTTCCATCATCTTACGTAATCTATAATCTTAGAAAATGTCAATAATTGGCTTTTATCATGAGAATAGCTAAACATAATTAGATGAAGAGGAGAATTTGATTGTAAAGAGTAGATATGACAAGATGGATCATTATTTGTCGTAATGACATTATCATTCATTGTATTTGGTTTCCAATCAAATACTTTTACAGTATCCGAAATTAGAACGATTCTATTTGTTTTGAAGAGTTGAAATGTTTCAGTATAAATTTTGTTTGTAAAATGTCATCTATCTTCTTTTTTTTAAAAAAACAGCTGATTTAATTTAGTAACTCTAATAATGAATAATTCATCAAGTATTATTATAAGTGAATAGGCATTCTGTAGATTTTATCATCTTTGATTCAGATAAATATCATTATCAACTGTTGATGGGGATGTTGAAGTAGTAGTTATTTTAATAACCACCCATACCTCGAATTCGAGCTACAAATTACCACAGATACGGTTGAGTTTATTTGCTTGACTATCTACTCTGAAGAATCAAAAACTCATTCTGAACGTCCACTCTTTCCGTCGATTAGTAATTGTGGTGATGTAGTCTGTGGATTGGGCCATCAAATACATTCTAAAATGCAGTTAGTTTACCTTCATCTGTCACTGATAACAAATCATCTGAGGAAATACTTATGATTTTCTGTAAAAACAAACAGTCAAGCGATTGTAAAATTTTGGAAGACTTCAAATAGTAATCCAAATCCAGTTATTTTTTACCTGTATTCATAAACACTGTAGTTTGTTTGATAAGAATATTAGTTAATATGAAACAATATCTCCTTATGCAAAGCCATTAATTTCTTATTTTGCAACTAGTCAGTATGATCTTGAAATAAACGAAATGTAGTTACACACGAGACTTTTTCCTTTCTTCATGTGACTACACTTTTGTACGGACTTCAGAACCTACAGTGAACTATATCGACTGACTTCAGTGTACTAAAAATGGTTTACTGGCTTATACCCAATTTCTAAGCTTGATCACTTAGTAGAAAGAAGATATCACTAGTCAACACCAGCGACAGGTAACTACACGATATGGACTGTAAAATAGGTTAAACTACAGCATAACATAATGCATGTCAAACTATTCCAAAAATGTCATTGTGTACAACTTAGTTTCTCTTATTGATTCCTAAGTCGATGTCATGAAAACCTATACACGATGACCATCATCCATATTTTTTGCAAAGAAATACTAAACAAGAAGCAAAGAAAGACAATCCTACATTAAAGAACAAAATATGTTACCTTCTTTAATGTTTCTAAATTTACATTAAGTGCAAGTTCTGTTCTTAATTTATCTGGTAACATTCCCAATGAATTGATATCTTGACCACCTCTTCCACTTCCTCTAAAATAATAAAAATTGCGTAAAATTGTATTTGATTAAAATCTGTATTAATACCAATAATGTTCATTAAGCAATAGGTAGTTACCAGTTTAATTCAAAATGTACATTTCATTCGATTTTGAGAATCGTTAACTGGATCTATTTGTAGTATACAAGGGTTGTTAGTCATTGTGTGATTCGAACCACATAATTATCACTTCAAATGCCGATATCTTATATATTGAGCTGCTCAGTTAAAATGAACTCTAACCTGTATGACAGATGTTAATATGGATTTGTAATAAACAAAAAGAAATGTGAATCTTGAATTTTACTCGTTTTATTTATCAGACAAGTATGGTGCTTGTGCTAGTAACGATGTTGAACGGCGTGAATCACTAAATACGTAAACTGTGGTAGCTGAATCAGACAGAAGGCAATCTAAATTACAGGCATAGTGTATCTTAATTTATAACCTATTTTATCCTTTGTCGTTGGACTTTAAAGCTTTATCGAGTAATATGTATAGACTGACGTATCAGGGGCATACTGCTATATCATATCTCGTGGCTAAAGGTACATCAACACTGTTTGTTTAATAAGTTCATATGCATGTGTAAATTTCATCTGATTAATCTAGTAGGTCTTTCTATTTTATACAAATTGCTTTTTAGTGAACTACTGACTTACTTAAGTCGACAATCAGATCAATCAGTTATGTAGATAAACACTAAACTGTAGATTATTGTCTTCCATCCAATTAAAATTGGGGTTTCTCTTTGACGTTTTACCATAACCCTTACACATCAAGATTATTTCAAGTACAATTATTTACATAATACATCGTCTATGTTTACAACTTACTTTGACCACGCATAATCGTACCATCGAAGAATTCGATTTTGTAGATCTTTATTTACCGAATTTTCACGCATATAACTTTTGGCATTGTCCTAATATTTAAAATAGAGAAGTGACAATAGAGTAAACTTTGAGACAACGAATAGTACAACTAACGCAGAGTTATATGTTTACAAATAATCAGAATATCTTAAAATACGAGAATATCAGAAGTTAGTCATGGAAATACTTTATTGGAAATCATCTTTATTCAAGACGTATAACATTTTATTATATTTGTGATGAAAGTGATACGCGCCAAGAATTCATGCACTGACTGCAGTGATACAGTTACAAAGTACCCTGAAGACATGAATATGGAGTTAATTAAAAGCCTAAAATCAACAATGTTGTAAAATACGCCTTCAAATATTTTAATATCTTATTACCCATCATTTAGATAAAACCATTAGAGGATAATCTAAAACTCTGTAACATATCAACAACTGTCAACAAAATCAAAGCTAGAGTCTATCATGAAAACTTAATTGGTTAAATGTAAAACCTCTTTATTGCATCTAATAATGGATTCGGACTTAAAAATAGATTGCAAACTGTTCAATTAGCTCACATAGACAACATTAGTTACTAACTCCAAAAAACTTAGACCACAGCTATGCCTCTACTTGAAAATATTTGGTGCTGTGTCGTAAAAATAATGATTCTCATGAAGCCTTAAATAAGCTACCGAACGAAATTAGCAGAAATCTATAACCGATGGATCAGTCATCAATTGTAACCTCTTCAAACATCTAATACCACCTAGTTCATTCATTTCAAGTCTAAATACCCACTAGTCAATTACTTATATTTGGTGAACGAAAGTAACCGTTGATTTAGAATCTGTAATTCCAAAATTTCGGGGAAATATGTGATTGTGTAATTAACAACCACCAGTATAAAATATGTTTAGCATGTGTTGGTCAGGAAAATAATAGCTGAACAAGAAGGAAGTCGATAATATTTAGGTAACTATGCAATGAATTGAACTAAATGAATTAGAAAATCTTCATGACACAGCGAGATAAACTTCACTATAGCTGGCAAAGGCTAATAACTTTTTCTCTTGAATACACTACATGCCTAATAACAATAACTTCGGATGATTACAGACGATTGGGTCTTAGTTACTAACTGATTAAATCTAAAGAATTAAACGTATCAATCTGATATCATGTGTTTATAAGTTGCATGTAAATTGCTCTACTCTAGATACATCCTACTCTAATTCTAAGACTTTTAAAAACATGTTCCAAGTCATATGGCCAAAAAATTGTTACTACTCTTCTTAGTTTAATACAACGTATCATATATTTATGGATTGTATCTTAATATATGGGAAGTTAAACTATATGATCTACAAATTTCTCCTACATAACCCGTAGGAATATCCGGTATGATTAAACCTATACCAATATGAATGACACAATAACTGAATGAATACTTTGTATGAAGAATATGTCTGTGTAAATTGAATGTTTTTTGCTCGTTACAACAATTACTTTTGCTTGGAACCTAATTGTCTACTTTATAAAACCTAAACTTACACATTTCTGTATTTAAATTCAACCGCATTACTAGACATTATTAGATACTCAATGAAAAGTTTTTGTCTGTAGATAAAAAATAATGATTTTTCTTCAAGATTAATGTCAACATTAAAGAATATAGATTTCACGGTGTTCAATTAACAAAATGTCAATCAACTGATGATAAAAGTCCAAAAACTATGAAACTGAATGAATCACAATTAAATTCCCTAGATAGATTTAGTCTCTGCATGATTTCAGATAAACTTAGTTGACAATTGTTAGATAACCTAGGTGGTTTTACTGCTAACTGCCTACTATAATTTAAGAAAGTATGATTAAAAAAACATTTACAAGTTATAATATAGTGAACGAAATCTGAAGATAGTGAAATTAATTATGTAACTTGAAGTGGTTATTTAAAGCAAGTAAAGCACTTTACTGATTGTCTCTAGAGAGCTAATTTATCTAAACTTCTAGGAAAGGCAAATAATGTTAAAAAAATTTGTAGACAGACAATACAATACAGTGAAAAATTTTAGTAATCTAACATATTTACATATTTACTAATATGATAGGACACAGTAACAGTTGCAGTACTGAATTATCTGAATAAAAGATAAGTAGTGAAAACGGAATGTTAAGTGACCGCAAGAGTATGGAATGAACACTGTTCAGATAACTGAAATTCGTGATGACGAAAGATACTTGGAATCTTGACGATTGCAATGTCATTTATTGGATACACAAAGTACTACAGAGAGGCCGTGGAACTGTTTATTGATACATGATTGCATCAAATTAGCGATCAATATATGTGGCCGGTATGATTCAGATCACTTTATTTTATCTCCCAATGTATCAACTAACACGTAACCTTTAATCCTCAAAAACATACTACCAAAACATTCCATACTAGAATAAAACTAGTGTTCATTACTTCTTGGTTTTCAATCGTTGAGTGCACCTACAAACTTTAGCTATCAGAACTACCGTTTATTTATCTCCGAATGATCCTACTGAAATATTTATATGCCATCGGATTGATTAGTAAATATTCCTGTAGCATTAACTTTAATTAGCTGATGTATTCATTTACATGCTTCTACGAATTGTAGGAAGAATTCAGTATCGTTTTGTTTTAGTATTTATCCATTTTTGTCCAAGAATAACATAAAGGACTCATTAATCTAAGTTTCATACTTAAAACGTAAAAACTTTCAAAAAGCAGCAACTTTAAAATGTAATTTGAGAGTATACGAACCTTCTTTTCTATGTGATTAGGAACTAAAATTTATCAGTCTCTTATGCTATATTGGTATTCTGAGAGGAATGCGTTACTACGATCGTAGTTCACAAATATTACTAAAACAAAACTGAAGAAAACGAGGGAAAGTAATAGAATGTATTTCATCACATTTGAAACTTACCACTTAAGTGTACCTGCATCTGGGTACCTGAATTCCACTACGAATTCAAGCGTAACAAGCTGACAAGTTCAAGATTTCACTTGCCAATCGCAATCTTACTTTACTTTTAAAATGTGTAAACGCGGATATTAAGATGATTTATTTATCAACAAAAAGTAGAGTTAATTATAATCGGATTATCACATTTATATCCAGCTCTTTACTATTTTTATTAATTTATGTTAGGGATACTTTTGTTTGAGTTTGGGTAATTTGAGTTAGTTGGTACTTATTAACAAGGCGTACAAACAATCCCATTAGTGGCTTTAGATTTGCAATCCACCGAAAACATCAGTCTGTTTAAGATTACAGGAACCCTAGGTTGAAGGGTGTTTACAGGCATAGTATCCTACAGACTACTACAAAAACACCAGTAATTTAGTGTCAAATCACAGAAACTAGTAATCACGATGCAACTCAAATGGCATTGAAATTTATATAGACAGCTGTATTATAATTTATTCTAATGATTTTTTTATCCCTCAGCTTACTTGTGATTAACCTCAAGATGTTTCTGATGTTCTAGTGAAGAATCATGAATGGCAGAGTTCACACTATTCTGGAGTAAGGTAGTTGTTACCAGTGATGATCGATGATCGTCACACCATAACATAAATTGACAGATGTGAAAATTCTACCAGTAGACGTTGGTCTGGTGGTACAGATGGTTTGACGTTCTCCATGAGACCTGAAGTGTCTGGGTCGGATTCTCTGTTTAGATCTAGTGTACACACTACTGAATTGGAGTCCATTACTAAAACGAAACAGCTATCAAGTGATCACTCATTTTCAGTGGCACCAAAACAACATCACTCTGTGAGGAGCATCAACAACAAAGCTCACTACCTCCATAATACTACTTTAATTCAGTCTTAGTCTATTTATCAGTCATTTCTCACATAGAGGATATTATTTCTGTTATCATAAACAAAATATATCTAAATGTTTTCTGAGGTTGAAAGATTTTTGCTTAGTGTATTTATTAACGTTATTAGTTAGTTTCACTGGAAAAACTTAGAAGTAGAAGTATTTAGTTCAAACTTATGACGTAGAATGCTTGAATGTAGTGAATATACAACAAAACTTAACAGCATTTTAGGTAGTTATTTGTTGTCATCCAAAACTTAACAGCATTTTAGGTAGTTATTTGTTGTCATCCATACGAATCATAAACATTTCACAAGTTGGTAAAAGTGAAATCGAGTAGGTTTTGATTTTATTATAAAAATATGTTCCAGAAATTTCAAGGTTTTCTTTCATCTTGTACAGCCAAACTTTTGAATGACATAGCTCAACATAGTTCCTAATGGTTCAGATGCATCCATTAATTGTTCTTCTCGCCCCCCTCCAAGATTCTAAGCTTCTGAATTGATTATACCTTATTCACAAATTTACATTTTCTTGAATCTTATCTTCGATCCTTAACCGTCTCCATCAGTATTCATACTGTACTACCATCAATACACTTGGATTTGGCTTAACGATTCAGTCTCTGTGATAATTGCGATAATAACAACTTGAATTGATGTACGCACGCACTAAGTTCTATGTTATAACTGATTAGCTGACAGCCAAACTTTTAGATCAAGCTAATAAGTTTGACACTTTAAAGTAAACGTATCTATTGAAAACTATACTTCATATTATAAATACAATTAGATAAATGAAAGATCCTTCATAGTGACCAAATTTAAATCATAGCTGCTAAACTAAAAATAAAAGTCCGAAAAATCATATGTTTCCCAACGTCCCCACATAACAAAATATCCTTTTTATTAATCTATGCAAACAAATTAGTTTGTTTTTTACTATATAAGTCTACCAGTCAGTTATATGGAACATAAATCCTAGCACATATATGCGTTAGCCGAAGTTGTCATGCTACATTAGCAGAACAAGATCAAAGTAGCATGCTTAATGCCGTAATTTTATTTATAAAAGAATTCATAAACTTATTATCCTGAAAAAAGGATAATGAGTGAATGTACCTGCACAACTGTGACCGATTTTCGTCCATATAATCTGACACCTCCACTCACTGATTACAATCAGTACACGATTCTTAACCAGGTAGTCTACATCTACCATGACGATTGTTGTCAACAGTTAACGGTTTAATGGGGAATCGATACATCTTGGTCTAGCCACCTCTACTTTTTCCTGCCATATTCCTCACTCATAGTATTATCTACATGATGTGTGTCTCGATCCGCTTCTCTTTTCGTTATCTTATCCAACTTTTGGTTAAAAACATAAACAGTAATCACAATAAAATATAGTAATGTTATATTTCATAGTTTCCCTTTGGTTGTTTGCAATTTTAATCGAAACACAAAATTACATCGCTTGAATCAAAAGATAATTTTGTACTAGTTAACGAAGACCGTGACTATTGAAATTGGCACGAATATTGGAAGGATATCTAAGAGACCGTAATGTGAAGAGGAATTAAAAGCAACAAAAATTGTCATGATGTAGCTTAGACTATTTTTACAAATCAAAGGGTGTAAACGCCTGAAATAATCTGATTGAGGGGCGAACAAACTATCTCATACTGGTCGAGCTCGTTGTCTAATCACGCTGTTTTCTCTTAGTTTATATAGCGGGCACTTAAAAATGCAGTATGTTACCAGAATTTCCAAAGGCCGCAGAAGTGTAACTAGATCTCGGCTATTTTGATTTCAACGAATGTCTACGGAAATTTGAGGTTCTATGTTGATCTGTATTCTAACTTCTTAGTATGTTAACGTCGATTGCGCATTTATTCTAAATATAACAGAGCCTTTATTTTTCAGGGTTACTAGAACAATTGTGATAACAAACTTATGTCGGGTCAAAGAATCCGAAATCACAGTCTAGTGAGTCTGTTTGCTGTGTTATTAAGACCCATACTGGCAAACTTAATCTAGTTAACACTCATTATGTATGTCATATTATTATTAGGCGGCTTATACGGAAAGCCTGTAAATACATTATTATAGCGTAAACACTATCATGCAACAGATTTGTAGCCTACTACATTGCCAGCATAAACTACTGCCACCAGTGAACTTAAATATGACAGATTAAATGAATACTTGACTTGCAATGTTTCCAAAAGTTCAGTTATGAATACTTATCATACATGTGACGTGCACATAAACGACTAAATGTAGATAAGTATAGAGTAATTAAAGAACTGAAGTGTAATTTTAATTTGAATTCACAAATCTATATCTGGTATACAAGTAAAATATGATATAAACAAAAATACCTGACAGTATCTGAAAAAAAGAAGAATTCCTTACATTTTACCTGAACTCCATGTTTCTACTCACTTTATATCCTAAGAGTGGGATGGGGGGATGGCTTTGAACTATCTTGAAATATTATAAACCTACTTTATTTACTGTTGATTACACTCAAAATCAGATGAAATCATTCATGTTACTGGGGGGGAGCATATTCAATTTTCAATTGATTATAACTATAGGTCAAAACATATAGACATAACTAATGAATTTTTGTTTGAATGTAGGCTAATTAAAACTAGTGATGAAGAATGAAACTTTTACTAATTAGGTTATTTACCACAAAAGTAATTAGATGAACAATTCAGAAAATAGAATGAACATAATTGACCGTAAGATAATAAAGTATTATTTTTAGATAAGCAAAATATAATCAATGTAAAAATTGGACTAGAGTGATGGGACCATGTTTATGGGATATCCACTTTTCCACATTGTTTTCGTTATGCTAACGTGTTTATATTTTTAGGCCCTCCTTTAATAACTTAGATACTTATCAAGAATTTGATCACCAACTAATCTTAACGAAGACAGTAAGAACTTTAAGATAAGTCGGTATTACGCACAAAACGAGGATTTTAGCAATCAACTAGTTGGTCATACGTTTGAAGCTGTATATTTAACAAAAAATTGAAATCCAGTTGTTGGGTTCATATTTCAATATGAGTATTACTGTTCTATAGGATTCACATAAATTCTAGGTAAATTATTTGATGAAGAATTTAATTTAGTATGCTAACCTTACTCCTACTAAATACTTATTAAGGGGGGGACGAATTCAATACCATCTGACACTAAGTGTTCACTTATTAGTCGTTAATTTATTGTATGTTATGCATTGTCAATCAATAATATGCGCTTAGGTTTTTTACTAGTTGTCAATTAACGTCATGGTTTATTCCAAATCATAAAAAATGTATCATACTGCATTACACTGACCATGTTAATAAGTGTCGTAACCATGGATTCAAGCACTAAGTTATCTAAACATCTTTCAGATTATTTTTATACATTTTAAAATCAAATTTTACAAGATAATTGAGTTCATTGGGTAATAGAAAATCCAATAATACGATTTTGGCTGTTTTTTCTTTTGATTTAACTAACTACAGTTCACTATTTCTTATCTAATGCATTTACTAGACCAATAGTACCGTCTGAACTGAATCTAGTCCTTTATTTTCCATCTTTTTCTAGTGACAGAATGCATAACACGATACTATAATTTATAACTGGTAACATACTCGAACAAGAATCAGAAATATGCGAAACTATGCAGGATAGTGAGTACCGTAATTATATCAACTTTTTGAACACGGTCAGCTTATACTAGTCGAGTTAAGTTCCTAATATTTTGTAGTGTTTAAATGATCAACGACTATACAACACAGTCTGTGCATGGTCTTTCATCGCTTTCAACTATCTGCAATTTCATCTTTCTTAGTCTTTTTGTTTACTGCCGTCGATATATTCTAATGTATTGAGGGATTAATTTTGAATTAATGCCACAACATTGTTTATTATCTTGGTCAAATATATTTATTTGATAGCATGAACTCGTGGTCTTTCAGAATTTGTTGATCCTACCAGGCATGCTCATGATGTCAAAAAATAAATGATAATTTGTAGCATAAAACTTTGCAACAGTTATTGTGAAAAAAATAATTAATTATTCCGAGGTCAATTATATGCTTTACCGTGTAATAGATGTTCTTGACAAAATGTAAGATGGCATCTAACACTGGTACTACATGTAATTATTGCACTGTAGACCGTTACCAATATCATCAATCAACCTTTGAAATATATGTAATTAGGATAAGCTTGTATTTTTCTGTTGATTTGTGATGGACTGAAACTGGTCAGTCTCTGTTGCCATATGTGCATCCTGAGCGGATTGCCTCAATATAGCGAAAGTTCACAATACGTGAACCATAGTCGGATTAGTTAACAACAATTGCACGTACTCCGTTTTTGTTTACTTATTGAGAATGAACATGCTATTAAGATCTTCATATTAGCATAACCACATATAACTGAATACTATGTTTTATCAATAAGTAGCGATAGATGTCTAGCCCATAGTATTGGTCATATACTTTTGTAATAAGACCACTAATCTATGCGACGTGACACTTTAGATATCATCGTTCAACCCCCTTGCAGAATTATAAACTATCCGAATGGCTTCACGATTAGATCTCGGACTGTGAAAATGTTTGATTTTGGTTCAAATCACATATGAAATATTAAGTATCAGATTTAAATCTAAAGAATGGTTTACAGATATAACTCACACTGACCACTTATTTTCTTGGTTTTAAAAGTACTATTTACTAGTTATATATACAGTGTTGGAAATATCCTACAATGTAAATAAAAGAAGACCAAAGAACTTACTAGTGTAGTTAGATAAATTCATGTATTGTACAGTTTCTCTGTAGTAATATTTGTTGAATCATTTTATATACCTTACATCATATTCCACATAAACAGTTACAAAGAAGATAATACTTGTAAGGGAAGTATAACAAAGTGTTCAAAATGAACATCTAAACTCTAAATAGTTTGAAAATTCTAGAAGAAAACTTGAACAAAATACATGGAGACACCATTTTTTTAGAAATGTAGGCCAATGTCAACGTTTTTGCAACATCATTTGTCAAATAAGTAGGTTAATTGAAAAGTAATGAGTAGTGACTATAAGATTGATGGAAGAATGATTGTAGAGATGTGATAATCGAGACTAGGAAATAAGATATCAAGCCACTAAACGTTTAAAACTAAAGTTATCAAGTTAATACTGAACTGACGATTGTATGTTTCAGTAAACATAGGTTTAATTTTATCTTTATTATAGTAATGGTAAAAACATAAATGTTGTTTGAGTATTGATTATTTCGAATGATTTCGATATAATAACACTTTGTGAATTGTCAAGTAAATGACGAGCTGTGACACTAGTGAGAATAAGTTAGTTCTTTTAGTCTTGGTTGTTGTATTCATCAGCCTTTCTGTTATTCTAATGCAATTGTTTTGGCAAAAACATGTAATTAGCTAAAAGTAACTATAAATGACATCAAATTGAAGCTTGACCACTTAATAAACGAATATGATATAAAGTATTAGTGGTGATTTTAGGTATTGATTGGTACTATTTTTTCTAGTTTATAAAACCGATGAAGGGAAACTGTGCAATAAAAGAATTCATCGTTTTCATTCATTCTTCATTCTTTATGCAAATTTACATATGGATTAGGAGATACGAGATAAATTAAGATGATTCCAAAAAATTCCATTAGTATAATATTCTATTTCTAGTTCACCGAGAAGAATTCAATCCTTCAGAACTGTAGCGGTAAATAATCCCCAAAATAAATAGTTACATAGGTTTCGACATTGGAGCTGACCATGTTTGTTTTAGCGGACACTACTAGTTGAAGGCGCTCGGTCAAGCATCACCACCAGATCACGTCATGCCGTACCGTGGAATCAACTCTCTCTCTAGTTTACCAGCCTAGACGTTGCTTTCCCATTGCCGCTCTATTCACAACCAAATATAAGTTCTTTTCCACCCTTCGTGCCTTCTGATTTATTCTTATTCGTAAGAGTGGGTTCAATCGTTAGAAGTGGCTCTGGTAATACCGCAAGCGTAACTTGGTCATATATCGGGTGCACTTCAGAACCCTTATTTTTTCATACAAATATTATCTGTGACGATAACATCAATAGTCATACAATACAGATACTAAGAGTCGCTCAGAAAACTGTAGTAAAAGGTAAGTTGGTGAAAGAAATGTCAAAAAATTGTGCTTCCTTAGAAACATTTTGCAATACGGCGCTGTTTACTTACGGAGTACCAGGAAAACACCGCAAATTGGTAAGTAAAGTTGTTAATCTTAATCAGATGAAGTGATTTAATTGTGATCAACTGCTTCTTGCCTTGTCCTAAGTTGTTGACTACCATAGGAGTAGGGTACTGGAAAGCTAGAGGCTGCCAAACCAAAACGTAGTGTCATTATATGAAGTCAATAACTATTAACCCAAATCATGCTGACTGCAGCAAGCTACTTTGTTGAGGTCCGCATAACCAACGTAACTAATTATTAAGGACACTGGTGAACATAGCTCAGAAGCGGCCATTTTGGAGTGGGTGTATTCACTGACTGTCGTCTTCTAGATCTAAGGTTCTATTATTCTTTACTAATCATCTTTCCCACTTCTTCTCTTTAAACTACACTGCGCTATTATTCTTGTAATTTTAATATCGCCTTGCTAGTATGGTGTGGAAACTTGGACCACTTCCCAAATATGGCATGCCATAAGTTGTATATGACTGACTGTGACTAATTATAAACGTCATTACACTTATTGTTGATTAAACTCGTTAAAAATAATAATAAATACACAGTGATATACATAAACTTACCAGTATTTTTTCAAATTCAGTACGATGAGCATTTCTTGTAGTGATAATATTTCCAACTTGACCTAAAGAGAATGAATAAAAGACAAATATGAAAGGAAAAGATAGTTAGTTATAAATTAGTCGTACAGTAGAATTAGTTAAGGAAAACGAATAGCAGTTGAGGACTTGCAAATCAGGTGTCTCTGGGTAAAATCTCCCAGGAAGCATCAGTTTCCTCAATAGTAAATATATGCGCCTAGTTGGCTATTGCAAACAAGCACGAAATCTAAGTTCACTGTTTGACGCTGACTAGCTTCCACTGCATATAGCATCCACGACGTCAAGTAGTTTATACTATTGACGACACTGTAACCTTGCTTCAGCCAGCACTAAAAATAACTAGGTATGCATAGTCACTACACGTCGATCATTAAATGTACGGAACTGATTTTTTATGAAACTGTTTACTGAGTTGTGTCAAGGTAAAAACAAACGTTGACTTCAAACACTTGAAGTAAAATACCTTAACTAGTAGCAAAAATAAAAAATCTGGTAAATGATTAAATTATGAAGTTTGGATACGTCTGTATTTTAGTTTGCCTAACCCTTTCCACCGATGTGTAATGTTGTCACTAATCTAAGTAACATGATATGGTATGCCCTATATTGAAAGGGAAGTTGGTTTGTGAATAGCCGACAAGAAACCTACTTGATATGTCTTCTGTAATACTTAGTACCTATCATCAAGGTGTACCATTACTCTTGTGGAAACTGATACTTCTTGGCCAGTTCGATAGCTGATCGCCCAGTTCTGCAATCTGCGACTGTTATCACTGAACTATTCATGATAGGATTGACTGTTCTATAGGATTAACTTAGATGTGTACAATGATTAAATACTGGATAGTGATTAATGTGCCGATTGATTAGTCCTTTATAAATGTATTTATCACTAAATGTAAGAACCAAACATGAATATGGATTGTAATCGTGGTAAATTTGTATTACAATCATCAATCTAGCCGACAACCATTCAGTTAGAAGTGGGAATATGAATTAAACGGAAAGAAATATAACAAAATGAAGAGAATTGATGTTAAACACTATAGTAGTGAAGTAAAATTAAAAACAACTAGCCACTGAATAAACATGCTATTAATGTATATGCATTAAACTTACATCTGTACTCATATTTGTGCAATCTTTATAAGTATTTGTTAAAGTGAGTTAATAATAGTAACAATAATAAACCTCATATACACTATTTCTTTAACTTGATCCATAACTCGTTTGTTGTACGTTTGTTATACTTCAGGAATTATAGTTCGCTAGTCTGTTCTCAATCTCAAGAACAACATGTGATTGATCTACCATATTTTGTAATTGTAGATAAATATAAACGTTAGTTGTTCACATATAGCTAAAACCTATCAAACGCCTTGTTCTAGAATATACAAAATCAAATTCTCTCTAACAGATTATAATTGGATTATAATGAGATTGTAATATATTAGACATGTAACTTGATATCCGAGAAAAAGAACATTTGTTAACTGTCTCAATCTATTCTGAGTACCAGAATTATTTGTTGCGCATACAACTTGTATTCCATATATAATTTGATTTTATTTCGGTTGCCATACTAGTAATGTAGTTTTCAGGATAGGTTTGGTTATCCGGCATGTTGCTAAGTACTTAGAATATATTGGGTCAAAAGTTTCTAAATTCTAGTCTAAGTTAATTCAAATTACGTATAAGATGCAAGATGACATGATAAACAATCAAAATGTAGATGGATTAATACAACGAATAATGAAAAAGCCGGTATAGTATTCATTCGAGATATCGTTTGATCTAAACAAAAAGTGAACACTGAACTACAGTTTCCGATTAAAGTAGTAGATAAGTTTCTCTTTCATCTGTATTAATCGTTTGTGCTTTTGAAGATAACTATACATCTAAGGATAGCATTCATTTTCTAATCAGTAACTTTTTCCCTAACTGCCCTGGATATACAATAATAATGCTAATTTATCTAAATCATTTTAGTTAATATACAACCAATTGATCAATTTAGACCATGACTTCTGTTTACTTGATTTTAGAATTAGTTCACAAAACCTAATGATTGAAAATAATTGTTGAAAACTTGTAATGGGAGGGGGGCCAACAACTATCTCAACAGCTTAGTAATAACGTTTCTAATAATGACATCGAATGATACTGGTTAATATCCTGTTGTAGACATCAATTCCTTACTAATTCAAGCATATTCCAATTAATGAAATAAATATATATTACAAATTGATGGAAGTGGGACATTTTATCATTGGATGCCGACCCAGTGGTGCAGATGGTTAGGCGTTCGCCATCAACCTGAAGCCCCTGATGCGGAATCTGGGGTGCACACTGCTGAGGAGTTCCACACTAGAAGTAAACAGCTGTCCAGTGCTCTCTGGTTTTCAATGGTACCCTGCTAACATCAATCTGTGACATATTCAATCAAAAAAAGATAATAATGTATTTTAATATTTTCACCATAACTTTATGGGAATGAATCAACACTTGAGTTAAAGAAATATAGCATCGGTCACTTTTCAGCAATCTTTCAATGTAAGCATATCATTAAATAAACCATTATAACACAATAATTTATACACTGTAATTCTTCTGACATAACTATTATGTGTATTCTAATGATGTGGTATTCTAGCAACCATATAACACTAAATAACGAGGCTGCTGACTCGATAGAATGACGATTGTTTCACTATATTAATGTTTATCATGAAAATTAATAAACCCATATTGATCAGGTATCAAATGATAAATAACACAATTCGCATTTTAAATTAGTAACTATTTTGTATTTATCTTCCATGGAGTAATTCCGTTAATACATAAACTATCTCATAGCAGTGCATGGATAAGCAAATTTACTGAAAAGTGTGAAACATACGTTTTACACGTAATCTTGTTGACTACTTTAATCAATATAAGCAACTATTCATGCAACTAAAATACTTCTGTTTTAAACAGCTTAAATAAAATATAGTGCAAACTATACTTATTCAATAAACTTGAACAATAAGCAACAGAATATGGTATAGTAGAATACGCTTAAATAAGCTTAGTTTTCAAGAATCCTCTTAAATGCATGTTAACGCTGCTAAAGAAAAGAATCACTTATCACTTCGACCTTCACACAACATTCAATATTTGATCGATATGTACCAAAGATGATGGTGATAAATAAAATATCATTAAATCTTAATCAGTAGTATATACTTACCAGATGTAATCAAGAATTTTTGTTAACCTTAACAAAAAGTATAAATTATTTTTCTTTTAAATCGATTGAAGATTATAACATGTGTGAAAAACAACTAAGTAAATCTGTTTCTATACAAGAAAAAAAGTAATTAAATATCTCAATAGGTTATCACTTTGAAGAGTGAAGAACAACTAACTAATTACATTGATATTTATGTTGAAATGTAATTGAATAGAGACAGTTTTGAGGGGGATAGATATTATGTTTAGTTGTTTGCATTCTTGACGGATTAATGTTGATTGGGTACTACTAAATCCCAGACAGTGCTGGACAGCTGTTTCGTCCCAGTAGTAGAATCCACAGCATTTCATACTTTCTGCTGCCCTGGGGAATCTAACCCAAAACCTTCTTGTTACCAAAGGCTTAGCCCTCCGTACAGGTAGACTGGCTTCACTACATACACGTTTGAGCTCTACAAGTTGCAATTTCTTACTAGAACTTTGGGTAAAAATTGAAGGTCCTAGATTGCCTGTTCTGGTGCAACTGTTAGTAGACAGTGCTCTGAAGTTTAATGTTAAGATGAAACAGTTGTCCAGTACTCCTTGATTTCCATTAGTACCTAACTAATGTTAGTCTGCAATGAACACAACCAACTTAGATTTCTCGAATCGTAACACAGAAATAGCATCACATTTCCGCGGACCTATAAATAAACCTAAGGTTAATTAGTAGAATAATCACTGTATGTTAGGTTTACAAAAGCGATCGTTCAGTCTTTTCATAATAGCTGAATTATATAAACATATCGTGTAAGATTAGAAACAAGAGTGAAACATAAGAACTGATTGATCTTATAATCAAATCATTTCATTAGATAGTTGCGGAACATCATATTTTTTAGGTCCATTTATGAAACAATATTTATCGCCTTAGCTTTTATCTGAGATTCACCTGGCTAGTAAACTACTTTGTTGTTGTTATTAAATAACTTTGGCAATCACATATGTGACGTAAAAATAAATAACTTACATACCGTGGCCTTCAACAGTTCTGTGGTGATAAGTTATTAGGTATTGGTAAATTTTCGCTCCTTATATAGGGAAAACGTTACTAATTATGACATACAATGGTTAAAAACTTGAAATTTTTAGTGGCGAATTAACACTTAGTTATACCTGTATAGATTAATATGATTCAATACAGAATCACAAGGAATTTTGTTGTTTAAGGTATTTTACTCATGGCTACATTTGCTTCAGTTTGTTAGCTTTTATCATTTTAATGACAGCATCTTTGAAAATGCTGGATCGTAGTTCTAGTTTGAACTTTGGCAGTATGCGCTTAAAAGGTGGCCAAGTTCTCAATCAGTAAATAGCGCTAATTTGGCTTGTACCTACATTTGAATCAATGAGTTTGATCTCACTGGTTCATAATCCAAATTTGTATTAGTGAAATACATTAGATTCAGTTAATAAAAACGTACTTATTATGAAATTCGATATGTTGAGCAGAAATGTTCTCATTAGGAGCTATGCTTATGACTTTCAAGCTTAATAACAAACGTTTATCTTTATTCAAGGATATTTCTGTTTTATTTTAAATGATTATTACAATGTGACAATCAGGCAAGAATACCGTTCGTTTCTTTCATTAAGGATATGTCCATACACATTTGTCGTTTATTAGAACATAATCTGTTAGAACAATTGTATTGAATTTCTCATCATGAATCATACAGTTCTCATTAAATAACGATAGGAAGGTAATGAATATTCCAACGACATCTTATTGAGAACACTAGTTCAAGAATTTCAAATTCTTAGCTGTAGACAATAATAAAATTCGTTTATCATCGAGTTCTTTAAATGTTTGATTTAAGGTTTGTATATATGTTTTTAGTCATTATATTGGCTAGATTAATTTCATTACTTATCTACAATTGACCTTTATTCATGGTCATGATGAGTAATATTGACTCTCGCTGTTACTAATGAGAGCAGGTTTGAATCACATTTTTGTTGATGTCTACTCTACTGAAGTAATCCCTTTTTCATCAGAACTTTGTAAGATTACTTAAATGAGTAAATCATATGTGTTAAGGTAGATGGGCTGTAAATACTCGTAAACACTTTAATCTGTAGCATCATCAGCTATAGAATCACAAGTTCATTTAATGCCACTATTAGTTTATCCTTCTATTGTACCTATACCATAACAAAGTCATCGACAAAACCAAATGATGTGATTTAGTGTGATGTTTAAAAGCAATCGACAATCAATAGAATGTTAACTAACACTTTTAGTTACAGGAATAATGTTAAGAGACATGCATTCTAATAAGAGGGTTTTCATGCATTAAAAGAATGATTAACCCTCTGCAGCATCGAATGGTAGAACTCTTAATTTCAACAATTTGTGATGTATAGCGTTCGCCGGCAACCTGAAGCTCCTGGTTCGGAATCTGGGGTGCGCAATGCTGAGGAGTTCCACACGACAATGAAGCAGCTGTCTAGTGATCACTGGTTTTCAATGGTACCCTGTCAATATCAATCTGTGATATATTCAATCAACTATAGTAGCAATTATCACAAAAAAATAACCATTCCAATCGAACTAATCAAAATTTATTGATGATATTCTTGAATATTAGCCTTACTAAAATATACTTTCTTCATTTGTTGAGTAAGGATGATTATAGTTCTATAGCCCTTGTTAGCGAATTCTTACATCTGGATATACTTATAT
This sequence comes from Schistosoma mekongi, assembly GCA_034768735.1. Classification (NCBI taxonomy): domain Eukaryota; kingdom Metazoa; phylum Platyhelminthes; class Trematoda; order Strigeidida; family Schistosomatidae; genus Schistosoma; species Schistosoma mekongi. Next base: position 37,599,760 of record CM068308.1, on the reverse strand, counting down.
GATTTTATTTTTGAAGACTAACCGTTTTCTTTTCAAAGTCCAGTATTTAATAATTATCAATATTAAAAATGTACTTGTTTCTGAAATCAATGTATGTGTCAAATAAACCGGTGATATGGTTAACGGTATAGACAAATAATCGATGATAGGGTGGTGTTATTAATTCAATTTGAGTAGAGGCAATATTGTAATTTGATCCACAAATTCATCCCACAATAGAAATCAAGACGAAAATAGCATTGGCCCATACTCAGAGATCTATCTTTATAAATACCTCAGTTCTACAAGAGATGTATTGAGCCCTATATGGCTCAGTGGATACTTCACAGATTCTGAAAATGGATGATATGACTTCGAATCTTATCAAGAGTGTGCAATCTCTCAAGGCTGTCTCCAACCATTTAATTTCGACTTTTCTTTAACTTGATAACCTGAATCTAGTTGTTTATATTATAAAACGTGATTTTAAGTAGGTTTTCGTCATTCTTTTGTGGAACTACATTATGATTTCAACAATTACAAACTAACTGAGCTTTACACAGTTGGTTTAATCTTTTTCCCATTATTTATACTTGTTCATTACGTAACCGCCTACTTCTATTTCTCCAGTCTGTTTATAACTAACAAAGTTTTTCTGGACTTTCATTATCACATGATATCTAATAATTACTATGTATTATCCTGTTACATAACTTTATTTACCCTTCTTTAACATCATACTAACATCAAGTGTCAGTAAAAATTTCTAACTAGATTTCTTTTAGTAAGCATGCTTAAAATTGTTCACAATACAGAATAGATTGTAAGCAACTGAAGAGAACCACATGAAGTCAAATAAATTCATTACATACTGATAAATTTTCGGTTATTTTTTTGTCGATTTACTAAAACAAAGTGTATCCAAACGTGGTCACGAAAACTGTGGATTTATTTAATCATATGGATATATGATAAAGGTTTTGGTTTTTTTAAAGTTGATTTTATATCATATATTTTTTTCTAATTCAGTTATGAAGTATTAGTGGATGTATTGTCTGGCTACGAATAGACTTGTCTCATGTCATTGATTTAAACAAAGAAAAACAACATAATCAAATTATTTTTACCCGCCAACAAGAAATTGATGATTACAAAATGTGAGTAAAAGGATACTAATTTGAATAACTAATAAATTATACACTAAAGAAATCGACAATCACTGAAACAATCATCTAAAATATTTTACTACAATTATTGATAATAAAGCGATGTACTTCTAGCGACATTAGTCGCTTGTCAATTCATACATCTGTGAAAGTGATCAGTCTAAATGGTAGATGATAAGTACTTTTGATAACTGCCAGAAATAACTACAGTAATTAGTGAATAATTCATGCTTAATACCGATCAGCGGATCAGCTTGCATCTCACTGCTGATGTTTCCATTGGGACTATAACTCAATAGCCGATGAGTTTTCAACTGATTTAGTGACAGCTGAAAATTTGTTGCATGTGTATGAAAGCATTATGATTGGTTGATAATTTCCCATCCGTATGTTGTCATTCATTCATTCATTGTATGTCCAGATATAGCCTTGTGTTTAAATGTATCGAAACAAGGTAATTTCTATCTTGACTCCGTAGCTAAGTGGATGAAGCGTTGGGAGTTTGACGTGACAAATACTAGATTCAATCCCTAGTGTCAAAAGTAACACTTAAAAGCAGATAAAGCGAATGGCGTTCTGAATCCCACCTTTATTCACAGGATAAATATAATAAAACATGTAACAAAACGTTGTATAGTGATAATGCACTCAGAGGTTTACAGTAATAACTGATCAGTGTTATTTTCAAACATTTCAAGCCTATAGTAATATTTATTTTTAATAATATAGAACTACTGATTTTTTCTGTATTCCGATATATTGTAGTAGTAACTTTAGAAATTTCAATGTATTTTGTAAGCAATACATATTACCACATTTTATATGGATGAATTGGCTGTTAACCTACGTTTATTGCTACTTCCAACATCAATTATATTTAAAGTATCTAATAATTGGTTCAGATATAATGTTTTGCAACTACAAACAGTTAGATGATCTATCACCAACTCTTCTCAATAAGTCATACATAAACTTCAAATGATCGAAAATATAAGATTTTTCAGATCATTTATTAGAATACATCAATATATTCTCTAATAAAACAAAGCTTTATGTAGTGGTTTAAACTTGTACGTATGATATTTCACTCAATACTTATTTTCCGATCTAATAATATACCTTCACCTTCTTTCCTGAGTACTTATCGTAACTAAGTTTTACCTTTAACACTACTAACAAAATGTGTATTTGATTAAAACGATACAATGTTTCACTTGGTTACAAATTGATCTTTTTTTTACCAGTATAATTTAAATGCATATTTCTCACAAAGATAAGAATACCTTTAGTCACTTTGATAGTATATCTAATTTCTGATAATGAAAAAAATTCCATTTAGGCATTGAGAAAGGATTAGAGGAGTGAAGAAATTTCTTTTCAGTTAGTTTCTCATCAATGATCTGAACTAATACATCTACACATAAGTTTACAAAATAGGTTTAAAATCATTACCAATTAATTGCTGATGTGTTACTTAATAATTTTACTGGTTCAACAGTGTTTGTATAATAATTACAATTAATTAACAAAGCACTTAAAACATGAAAGTGAACAAGTTAATTATCTCTTTAAAAATGTTTCTAAATGATAAGTGAAAATCAGTTGGCATACTGTTGATTACATAATATCTATTGAAAAGAAATCGATAAAATAATAATGGGAAATGTGATGGTTACGTAAGAGATAAACTACAATTAAAAAGTGACAAAATTTTCGAAGTTGTGAAAAGAGTTATATAACGTGATAACAATAATAGTGATAATAATAATTGAGTGTAATAAGTTATTTGTAAACCTTCTGAGCATTATATAAGTTGGATTGTGACTGGCAAGTGGGGTCCAGGAAGCGCGTTTCGTCTTATTCGGGACTCATCGGCTGGTTGTACCTGCATCCCAATGTTGATGTCTACACTGGGATTCGAACCCAGTCCGTTTCGTGTCGAACGCCACCGCGTTCACCACTAGACTACTGAGTCCAGACAGTCATACTTGTGCAACGGGCACATTGGTATTAGGATGAACTTGTATATTCCTGTTGATTTGTTATAGACTGAGCATTGGTTATTATGATAGCCAAGACAAGGAAAGTGGCTGTACACATTTCTTAAGTACACACAGGCCCAGTTTGAGAATGTGGATACCGATGGCCTTCTCTATATGTAGAAGACGTATGCGTAAACCATACGGGAAATTAGGTGAGACTCGATAAATGATTTTAAAAGCTTCCTTGACGTCTACTTGATGTTCTGTATCAACCAAATGTGCCAATGCAGAGCTGTTTACTTGCCGTAATTGACCTTTACTCAGCCAGACTTTTCATTTAGAAACTTTTAAAAAGATAATTAACTTATTCACTTTCATGTTTCAATTGCTTTGTTAATTAGTTGTAATTATTTTACAAACACTGTTGAACCTGTAACAAACCATTAATTATTTGGTAATGATTTTAAACTTATTGTAAACCTACATTTATTAGTGTAGAGCTTTGATGAGAAACTAATTGAAAAGAAATTTCTTCACCTCACTAATCCTTTCTTAATTTTTGATTGTTCACATTAATACATTAAGTTACTATCAAACTATAAATTAAAATGTATAATTTGACTCATAAAACACTTACAATTCACCTTATTTAGGACTCATAGGTTATTCACCATGTTTTTCATTCAGTAGCTTAAGGAACACAATGTAACTTTTTAAAGTTGACGGTATTGATCTTATGTTTTTGACATAAAAAATTAGATAAGAAGTATACATTTAGTTCAAATAAGATTCACCTAAGTTAAGTAGAATATTTCAATGAATACATAAAGCATACTAATCCATTAATTACAATTAACAGAATTAAATATTTAAAGAGAATAGTACATTAGTAGTAATATGGCACGTGAAAATGAAGAAAAAAACACTCATAAATTAAGTTGTATCTGATAGAATTGAAATTAGAAGAAAAAAAAAAGAGTGATAAAATATGAAGATACATTTACATGTATTTCACATCAGTTACTATGCAATTGCATCCTCATGGTATAAACAGATGTTTTAATATCAAAGATCATACACAAAAAAATCTATCAGTTATTGTTCCATCTGGTTAATGTCATGACTATTAAATGCAATTTATTTTTAACAAAATGTTTTAGTCACACCAAAGAATACAGTTTTTTCTAGTAGGTTATTTTATGTTGTCGACTATTGAATGATTAATGGAAAATTCACCAGTAGTGTAAATGAAAGCTTTTTTTTTCAATCCCGATTGAAAACTATACACACTTCTGAGATTTCAGATCATTTTACAAACAACTGACTTTAAACCTAAAATGCGTTGAATTTCACTTTTCTTTGTATCACTAGTTAGTGCACAAAAGCAAAGCTCATAGATTTATTCCATTCCTATATATATGTACCTAATTATTATTGCAATTTTAAGAGGCTTTACTCAATAATTTAAGTAGGAGATTATATGTTATCCATCAGAATTGAAGTAACCTAACTAGGAATTGCAAACTACCCTATGATATAAATTTGTATGATAGAGTTTCGTCATTACTATAGGTATAATAATCATATGTTAGCTACTACATAGAGACTATTCAATGTGATTACCACAGTCTTCTAGGAGGTAGATAGAGATATAAATACATAACTGAAAACTTCTGCAACTGTGACATCTGGTGATGTGGTTGGTAAGTAATATGAAATCTAAATTCGCGAAATACCGTAGATTGTACCCAAGCGTTTTACATGAAAAACCATGAACTCAAAATATTAGGTAACTACGGCTGGTCATTGTATTACAAATTAATTAATACATTTTTAACAGCATGAAGGACTGGTCATATGTTATTCTAATCACTACCCAATGTTCACTTAATGTAGATGATAAAATCCAAAGTCCCGGTAACCAGATATGAAACTATGTAACATATTAATTGAGTTCTTGGATCTGGTAACAGGAAGCGATACAATTCAGGCTAATCTATATTGCCCTCAATCATCAATTTGCACACCATTTGCGTTCCTCGACCGAACTTAATCCTAGGCTGGCTTTTTCTTGATTATCTTCTCGTTTCTCATCCATTCTAAGCAAGCTTTCTTCTTGCCACCTTGCAATTTATTTCGTTTCCTGTTAACCATTGTAAAAAAAACCCGATTTTCCACTATATACCACATATAAACGACTTAGTGAGTATCAGTTGTAACTTACAAACAGAATGACAAAAATTATTCAGCAATACTAAGACATATTTCACCTAAGAACCAAAATATTTCAATTAGTGAAAACTACACTTACATACACTTAGAATATGCAGATGATATAGTTCTGTTAGGTGAAGATACTGATAAAATGCAGAATCTTTGAACTACCTTAAACAAAAATGAAAGAATGTTTAGGATGCAATTATCTATATCCAAATGCAACATGTTGCTTCAGAATTGACTTGATTCGGCACCGAAGTTAGTGATAGGGAGTGAAGCAGCTTAATATGTTGATCGCTTCACTTATCTTGGAAGCATCATCAGTCCTGACGGTCTGGTGTCTGCTGAAATCTCAGCTCGTATGCATAAGGCCCAACTAGCTTTTCGGAATTTGCGTCACTTGTGGCATAGGCGAGACATCCGACTGCTGACCGAAGGACGCGTTTACTGCTCAACAGTTCAACCCGTTTTATTTTATGGATGTGAAACATAGCCATTAAGGATAAAGGATATTCGTAGGCTCCTAGTGTTCGATCATAGATGTCTTGGAAGCATTGCTTGTGTTTGCTGCGACCACCGATTAAGCAATACGTGGGTTAGGAATAGAGTACTAGGTAAATACGGTAAGTCTATTGATGAAGTAGTAAGTCTCCATCAGCTAAGGTGGTTAGGACATATGTTGCGTATGCCTGATCACCGTCTACCTCGAGGAGCAATGCTGTCTGGTGTAGGAGTAGGCTGGAAGAAAGCTAGGGGCAGCCGAGGCAAAACATGGCACCAGTCCATGAAGCGATTGCCAATTGGGCTGAGCCATGTTAATAGGTGCAGACTACCTGGTCGGGGTCCGCGTGGTTAGAGACTTTGGGTGATATGGTTCAAAATCGTTGGCAATGGCGCAGGTGCATCCACTCCTCGTCTTCCTCCAAATTCTGAGTTTCTGAACTTATCGTAATTTTTTTTTTACTGGATCATATTTTCTTAAACATTGTTTCCGATCTCTATTTCTTTCCATTAATACTAATTTTGTTACTACCTTCCCTACCCTGGGATTTGATCCGACAATTTAATCTTTATCTGCTAATGTAAGCATGGCAACTTGGATCGGTGTACCCGCGTACCAAGTTCTACATCGTAACTGACTGACTGACATTTCCATAAAAACGATATATCTGTGACATTATGATAGTGTTCTATAACTTCTCATTTAATCACACTTTTGTTTTGAAAAAACCCTAACGCGATTATTAAAAACGAGTGTTTAAGTTTGCCGCAAGTTGAATCAAAAACACGATTTCCGTCCTATTTTATGCTTATCAGTAGGAGGTGCTAGCCTCCTAGTATTGATGTTGACTCAAACTCAGTACGTTTCATGCTTAACTCCACCACGTTGACCACTAGGCTATTGATTTCAGTCAGCCATACTCATGTAACCAGTTTGTATGTATCAGTTGAGTGTGTCTAAATCAATGGGAATATTCAAATTTATTCAAGTTCAATATAACTTATTTAACAGATTAAAAATATGTCTTCATTATCAAACGTTTAATGTTAATTTTTGCTTATGAAACGCATAGTTTGATTTTTTTAAATCTTACTTAAGATGAAGTAGTTTAAAATACTAAGACGGAATACTGTACATTGTTTCTCATACAATTTTTTGTTATAGTGCAATAATAATACGATAAAATACAATTCACTGTGAAAAACTGAAAAGACAACAAATAAATCCAAAGAAGAGAAACTGTGAAATAATGACTAATGTAACCATAGATATAGTGGAAAAATGTATGTACACATCCCTACAGCTATGACCAATTATTTGGAGAATTCTCGAAAGTCATTTGTACAGAGGTTCACAACTAGCTTCAAAAGTGAATAATTTCACTAGCTGGTATTATTTTTTTGAATATCAGTAACCTTTTTCAGCTTACCTTTTTAGCCCCTGTAAATCCTCTTATTGGTAGGTGTATAGGTACATTTAACACCAGCTTTTACCAATTAATCAATGAGAACTCAACTAAGTATCCTACGCTTAAACTTGGCAACATGTTTGCCTTACCAATAATAATAATAAAACAAACTGAAACGCATATGTATTGAATTCTTTATTCTGTACTACACTTATCTGATCGTTAATAAAGGTGAAGTTGGTTCAGTAGTTCGTATTGTCAAGTTGATAATGTCAATATTATACATTCTATTTTATAATAAATGCATAAAATTATTTCGTTGGAGATTACTTACAAAAAAAAGATAGAATTCAACTGTATTCAAAGCCAGTCTAATATGCCAATACTAATATCAAACTTACAATTCAAAGTGTCTATCAATCAGATGATTAGTTAGTGATGTATTTTATTTTAGAATATAAACTAACTACTTACTTACTACTGATTAGTAATAAACATAAAACTGTAAAGTAAATAATTTTCAGTTATAGTTTTTAGATAAATAATAATAATAATCAGATGCATACGTATGTATACCAGACAAATAGTCATATTTTCATCTTTCAATCATAAATACATTCCACTTACTATTTCATAATCAAATCTAATTTCAATATAGTCAAATAAATCAAGTATTACTTTAAATAGTTTATGTTATTAGTCTAATAAAATAAAACTAGAGGTTTTTTGAAATCATTGTTTAATTGTCTAGAGTTACATAACAGAATGAAAACAAGTAGACAACTAATGAACACTATAAAGTAGTGAATAGATATTCCGTTTCAGTATGGAACTTCTGAACATTGCTCATTTAAGACCTCAACATATTTAAGAGCAAAGATTTTCAAGCCTCTAACGTTTAGACTACTGTTTATGTCTGTAGATATTTGCATTGCTAAGGAGCCTTAGTTTAGTGTTACAATTCATTGAAAAACCATAATGCAATAATGTATAGTAACTTCATTAGTATACTGTAACTTCAGTTATTTAATAATAAATATTTTACTAACGAACTAGTCAATTTTATACATACATCAATATGTAATATAAATTTCATAAGTGCATCATTACATTTGGTCTTACATGATGTTTGTTTATTTAAAGAACGGGAATTTGTTTAAATGATATACATATTCTTTAAAAAATACATTTCGTCTACTGACTTTTCAGGAGAGAACAACGATATTTGAATCAAGTGGGAAATGTATTATGAACTTATTAATGACAAAAGTTCGAATTTTATCAATAAAAATATGACTTCATGGTTTAAATATTCATTTGACAGTTTATGTTTGACTCATGTAAAGAAAATGATTAAAATATTAAATTATATTCCCTATTCTTGAATGACATGATCAGTACATTAAAAGGCATCATGTGGTCAACTAAGTACCATTATATTTGAATGAACTGATAAATTGAACCAGTTGATATGAATTTATGGAAAAGGCTACATTTCACAAGCAAATGAAACTGATCAACGTCTGTTACTACACATACGTCTAAATCTGAATGTCTTGATAAGACTTTAACTCATTAGTATGATAAAAGTTGTCTAATAAGTATACATATTTCTGTGCTTAAGCCCTGTTCAAAATGGCATCAACATAAAATACAAACTAATTCTTATAATATAACAATAAAATTTGCACAAATGTAGTTGTCGAAACAGGAGATAAGTCAGTAATACAATAGCGTTTAATACAGATTAGATGAGTTTGAGCCTTTCGAGGTGCATCAACATTTGGGTGCATGTATGTCCACCTAACAACTCTTAGACACAACGTTATGTTCAGACTGGTTTCCACTTGTCAGCCACAGTGTCAACTGTAATTATATGCACCAGAGTTTCATGTACCTTAGAAAAGAGAATATTAGTTATTATGGCGTTACAATTTATGCAAGTAGGTCGCAGAATTGATAAATTACTCATCCAAGCAACCTAATTTTCCTAGCATAAGAGATTAATAACACAAGCAGTACCCAGGTGAGTATGCAAACATGATTATTTTGAATTCTCCTCTGTTAGCTAACAAATAAATCACTAAGTAAAAGTCATAAACTAGCTAACCAAGTAGTCACTTTTGTTTATATTGTGTTTAATTTATGCTTACTTCATATACAAGTGGACTGTTTAATTATTCAACAAATTAGTCTTCTCCCGTTAATTTGTTTGCAAATAGCTTCTACTTATTACATGTTGAACGGAATACTAAAACTATTTGGATTGTGTTAGCTAACTTAGTTATATTATGATATTTGTCTCATATGCTATCAAATCTGAAGACAAATTGTTTTTCTTTCTTAGTAAAGTTAAACATAGAGTAGTTTAATTCTATCCAAATAATATTTATTATGAATTAAATATTGCACAATCATGGTAAAGTGTTTTTTTTCTCCTTTATAGAACGTTAACATGATGAATCTCAGGACAATGCGTACTACTTTAATTTTCAACATTGTAGTTCAAGTGTCTTTTTTCTTTTGATACTTTTGTTAATGGTAAAAAAATTAAGTAAAGCCTAAAATATAAGTAATTTACTCAGTTTAAACCTAGTCCATCTATTGTATGATTTTTCAGTATCATACACAGTCAATGTACAATTCATTCAATGATTTGATAATAGAAATTGGTTAATTACATTGTTGTCTACAAACTGAAAAGTGGAATCTTCGAATAACTCACCCATTTATTAATATCTGATACTATTCAATTTATTTTTAAGTTATTTGTATCACTAAGAAAAATTCAGTAAACTATATGTGTTATGAACAAACTATTGTATTGAAGTGGGATTGTGACTGACAAGCGGGATCCAGGACGCGCATTTCGTCCTATTTGGGACTCATCGGCTGGATGTACCTGCATTGTATTATTTTCAAAGAAGATGTACATTTGAATAAGATAAAGAAAGAAGTCACTAAGTTACACTAAAACAATTTAAAGTTTAAGGTAAATAGAATAAATGAAACATGTTTTTCGAAAATTTCATTACAACTTACCTACAATCGTTGCAAATATGAATACACCAATAAGGTATGATACAATCGTAAATGTAAGCCTAAATTTAAGAGAAAAGATGATAAAAAAAAATAGGTCAATTCATTTATTCACTAACTATATTGTACAGACATTTTTTAAATAATTATTTGCATGCTGACATGCTAATTTTCTAGAGAATGTCGAAATTTCAAGGAAATGATAGCCATTTCATATCTATGTTTTATAGAAGTACTAGACATACATAAAACTTTTAGATGATAGAAAGGATTTACAGCTTAGGAGAATGGTTTTGGTTATACTATTTTTAGATCACACTTCTGACAGAAATCAGAAGAGTGCATAGATGAAGTCGTTCAGAGGGACAATTAAAGCTTCGTAATTAAATCATCCAGCTCAGAGAACACAGTATAATGAAGACAAAAAACGATATTATTATTAGTTACATGAATATCACATTGGCATTTCTAATAAATAGAATGATTTTTAAAAGTTGCGTTCTTCAAAACACCATTACTTATTAGAAATATATATGTATATATATATTAAGCAGAAAACTAAGTAATACGTTACGTGATAGTAATCTATTGCCGTATAGAAATGTTTTCTGATGGTGTAGAATATGGTATATAGTGGTTGTTAGCAGTGTTAATTAGAAGTATGCCTATTTTGAATCAGTAACCGTGAATAAGTAAAAAACTGATTTAATAATCCTTTTGTTAGAGTCAGAACGGTGAGTGACATATTAGTAATGACATTAATTCCGCAATTGGGTTCCATATATAATATATTAATAATAATGTTATAATGTGCTGTTACGAATAATGTAATATTAAAAGGTACTGTGTAACAACCAAAACTCTTTATAAAATCAGATACAAGTAACTAAGTTTCCGTTTATCGTTATGTTGTAAAGTATTTGAATATGAATATGAAACACTGGAATATTTTGTAATGTAAACTACATTTAAAATTATAGTATCGAATTATCTGTTATATTCGTAAAAGTGATATGTTGGGGGGAGGGGAGGGGGGAGTAAATTCTACTTCCTAAAGTTACTATGTTTAGAAAACTATACAAAAATAGCAATAATACCATCGGATAATCTAAATGACATATTACATCAGTTAAGAAAGATTAAACATATTTCAGATAAAGGGACTTTCTCTTCGACAACTTCATTTACAGAAGGTATACATTCGTATGTATTGTAATTTATGCGATATATTAGTTTACTGAAAAAAACAGAAAGTCATCTGAAACATGAGGTGTGTACAAAAGAAGGTTTGTGTGACAAACAAAGAGTAATAGAAATATAAAATTAGTTGTTTATTTGACAAGTGTGAATAGGTGAAAAACAGAGAAAATTAAAATCATGGAGTTATAATAAATGTGATAAGTAATTAATGACTTTAGAGTATGTCCAAAGAAACTGAATTTAAAGCAACTTCAGTCTAACGACCATGGTCAAATAAGGTCTTGCACATGCCCCATTTTCGTACACAGATACCACTAGAAGCTATGATTGGCTAACATCTTTGTAGAGCATGAGTGACTAATTTATGCTACTTTAAGCTAGAAATATTGAATAGGACTGTAGGTGCTGCAGAATGACAACTGAGAGATAGATGTTCTACAATCGGGTAATTTATGCTATGTGGTGTGGTGTTCTTTAGACGGTTTTACCGGAAAATGTTCTGAAAAGCAAGCGATTGCGTAGCCAACGTATCTGGCTCCACAAGAACAGCTAAAGCAGCAGATACACATAGATGCGACCCATAACGAGTGTCTATCCTGCACACGGTTATAAATTATAGGCCTTTTTGAAGAAGACAATCCATAATTTAACATTGTAAAACGTTTTTCTCAATGATTTTTAAAGTCGGTTTCTCGAAATATTGGTTAGAGTGTCTCCTTTGAAATCTACTTTCATGAACAGAGTTTCATTTCTGTCTGGTTAAACTCCTTTGGTCTCATATTTCTGCCTGTGAATTTGGGAGGGTAACTATTTTTGAAGAGGTTTCGTTGAAGTTAAAACAGTTAGTCTTCTGTTGCATCGTTCGAGCATATACGTCTGACATGGTGAGATAAAAGGTGAATTAAGTTCCCTTTTGTGCCCAGTGGAACCCTTCTTTTAAAATTTGTGTAGAGGTTATTTCAAAAAGGTTTTCCACATACGTGTCTTTGCCGCAAATCATCTGGTCTCCCTTTTACTAAGCCTTTAAGGAAATGAATTTTAAAATTTTTCGCTGATTCTGATGTGGATTTACCTGCAAGATGACGTTTATTAAATTTATCCTATTCGTTCAAAACATTTTCTTCCCAGAATATGTTATATCTTTCTTAATAATAGCGCTGTTGAATACATTGAGTTTTAAAGTTAATATCAAAAGTGGTCTGGGTTATATAACCAGCAAATCCACTAAGAAATTGCCATGTACCTTGCATTATTGTAGGACTTTATATTAGTATACATATATCCCTACCACCACAGATCAAGTTCAGAATATACTGGACTTGTAGGAAACGTTTAACTCTTACACCATCGATCTACGATCAAATAGTTGATATTTCTAGGTTCCGGGGGGGGGGTAATTTCGACGCTTTATTGCGAAAATATAACTAGAGGAAGTTGCCTGCTGATCGTAGTGGTCTCTTCTTAAGGCTTCAGTGTTTTCAGATTGATTCCCAGGTTGGGACAGTGAGTTATACAGCGACGTAATTGCAATTTAATGCTCTCTTGTTTTGAATGACTGTCTAAGTCAGCTAAGTTAGTGTTGTCAATCTCAAACTCAGCAATCGCCACAAAGTCAGAACAACAAAGTGCATTAAGATAAGGGTTCATAAGTTCACGTTGACTGATACTGTGATAACCTATCGTTTAGTATCAATTAAAATTGTTATAATTCAGAAATGACTGATATAATCTATAATCTAACATAATATTCAGTATCTACTATTCATTTTTGATCATAAATACTTTTTCATTACAGCCATCTAGTAGCATAAATATTATATTAATACAGAATAAACTTATGGTTGGCGATGGGCAGACAGTAAGGTGAAACATATCGCTTTTGATACACGGGCCTGGTTTCTTTATGTTCACAGTATTTGATACATGTATGCTGACAAAAGTTGGAGCTATTTATGGATTGGGTAACTGTTATCCTATACCATTAAAATGTGTTAAATGGCTAAAAAGACAATGTAATCAGCCTCACAGGAACAGTCGAATAGGTTTATTCACATTAAGCTTTACTTGTAATACATTTTAGATGTTAAAGCGTGACCAACATGAAATTTCGCACTTTTATTACATTCAACTGGGTATTCACCTAACCTTAATATAAAGATTTGTTAAATTGTCTATTATAATACAATAACTGAGATTACTTTATAATCTGAAGATGAGGTTATTAAAAACAATCATTCAGTCAGTTATTTTTCAAACGGATTTGTTAAGATGGTGCAGTGAATTGATTGTACTTTAACAATCATTCTAATCTAAGAAGCATTACACATTCATTTTATCCTCATATGGAACTATTGAAACTTGGAAATTTTGAGTTCTATCTTTAGTAGTATAGTGGGTCGACAATAACAAAGAATCTTTTAGTAAGCGGAAATAATTTTCCAGTGGTTCACAGATTTGAAGTAGTCGTCTAATTACAGATTACTGAAGTTGTTTCATCAATCTAACAATTCAAGAACTTCATTAACACAAATATTTCCAAACACATTATTGAAATTTTTCATTTGTCTTGCTTAACGTTAGTAGTGCAACCTACCTGAATCAATAATGTTTTTTCTCAACCAGTAAGCAATCGATTTCAAATTGGCGACAATGTATGTTCATTATTCAATGAAACAAATCATATTGACTTATTGGCAACTAGTAGGTTTTACGACTTTTCATCACTTCATAGTGATTAATAAATTTGTTAAAACTGCGCATTTAACAAAAACGTTTCATTGTTCATTATCTTTTTTTTGACTTATTTTCCGATAGTAACAAAAATTACTGGGTATTTTTTAATAAATTTCTACTGCATAGTTGTTTCCTGATATTGGTAACACCAAGAAATTTCACTTATATGGTGTTATAGTTACAAAGAAACATAAAATATATGATTAACATTGTTAAGTAGTTTTTTGTTTTCAGCAAAAAATATAATTGACTGCTTACAATATTAAGCTATGAATATCATTTAATGTCATTGTTAGTATAAAAAGCAATAAAATTGTAATGAAAAAAGTAATAGTTTAAGTAGTATATGCATACCTATTAAGACAATGAAAATTTATATTTTTAGAAACAATCTTGTGTTTAAACGATTGATTTTGGATCTTTGGAATAAATGACATACTTATGTATACAATGAATACAGTTCTGTTAATGATGATAGGGATTACATTAATGATCAACAACCTATAATATTTTATAGTCAATATTGTACACAATAGTATTTTTAAATAATGCAACTTATCTAAACAAAGATGTTTGAATGGAGAACATTCTTTAAGATAAATACTCATTAAAGTCTACAATTATTAGTTCAAAATTGACGGTCTCAAAAATAGTCAGTTCTGAAGAAAATACATCATCCTTTAGATATAAAGGATAATTCGATATAAATTTTCTGAGTTATTCGTAAATTTCGAATGTTCATGTTGTAATAATTCTGGTCATCATGTACCTTATTAAACGTAAACAATATGTGAAATAGTATGACTTTATTGAAATGCGATAGTTTGTGGAGATTGGTGTTAAGTTTAGTTGATTGAATTCGTCACAGATTAATGTTGGCTAGGTATCATTAGCGAATTCAATCAAATAAGATTAGCCAATATAATATCATATAAATTTAATTTTTAGAAACAATCTTGTGTTTAAACGATTGATTTTGGATCTTTGGAATAAATGACATACTTATGTATACAATGAATACAGTTCTGTTAATGATGATAGGGATACATTAATGATCAACAACCTATAATATTTTATAGTCAATATTGTACACAATAGTATTTTTAAATAATGCAACTTATCTAAACAAAGATGTTTGAATGGAGAACATTCTTTAAGATAAATACTCATTAAAGTCTACACTTATTAGTTCAAAATTGACGGTCTCAAAAATAGTCAGTTCTGAAGAAAATACATCATCCTTTAGATATAAAGGATAATTCGATATAAATTTTCTGAGTTATTCGTAAATTTCGAATGTTCATGTTGTATATATATAATATATATATGTATATATGGGTGAGATAAGAGATGGGGTGATGACAACAATACAACTGGATCAAGTGTTTATAGTCGACGGCTGAATTCTACTTAAAATCTAATCGACTAGGTAAGATATTGGAGAATAGAGTAAGTAAAAATTAAAATTCGACACATCGTAATAATAATAGTAGAACGAATTATAATCAGTTCATTTATTTGTTTAAGTTGGATTGTGGTTGGCAAGTGGAATCCAGGAAGCGCGTTTCGTCCTATTTGGGTTGAATGTAACTGTATCCTAGTGTTGATGTTCATACAGTGACTGAAACTGGTTAGTCCATGACAAGTCAGTGTAAAGATCCAAATATATCCTAATTATATAAACATACCAATTATACAGGTGTTGTTATCTGGACTTAGCAGTATAGTGGTGTACACAGTGGCGTTTGGTACGAAACGTATGCAGGTGTATCCAGCCGACGATTTCCAGACAGAACGAAACATGCTTCCTGGATTCCACTTGCCAACCACAATCCAACTTAAACAAATAAATTTAGTGATTATAATTCTTTCTACTCTTGTTATTACAATATGCCAACATTAATCTGCGGCGAATTCAATCAACTAAACTTAACACCAATCTCCACAAACTATCGTATTTCAATAGAAAGTCATACTATTTCACATATTGTTTACGTTTAATAAGCTACATGATAATGAAGATTATTACAACACGAACATTCGTAGTTTACAAATGACTCGAAAAATTTATATCGAATTATCCTTGATATCTAAAGGATAATATAGTTTCTTCAGAACTGACTATTTTTGAGACCGTCAATTTTGAACTAATAATTTTAGACTTTAATGAATATTTATCGTAAAGAATATTCGTCATTCAAACATGTTTGTTTTGATAAACATGGGAATTTTTAAATAGTTCAGCTTATGTCATTTTATTTTTTAGCATTATGTTCTACCGTGATAACTAGAAATATGATGTAGTTAAGAGGCATATCTCAACAACATATGAAAATTAGAATAAACTTGTATCTTTCCGCTGATTTGAAATGGACTGAAATTAGTCAGTCTCTGTTACCATATGTGCATCTTGATCGAATTTCCTAGATATAGCGATAGTCCACAAGTAATATTTTAATTGGGCTATGACTGACAAGTGGAAACCAGGACGCTCGTTTCATCCTGTTTGGGACTTATCGTTTGGATGTACCTTTATCCCAACGTTGATGTTCACACTTGGATTCCAACTCAGTCCGTTGAGACTGACCAGTTCCAGTCCATTATAAATCAAAGGGAAGATACAAGCTCATTCTAATTAAATATATATCTGTTGCACAAGTTTAACTGTCTGGATATAGTAGCCTAGTTTTGAATGCGGTGGCGTTTGGCACGAAGCGGACTGAGTTCAAATCGCAGTGTGAACATCAACATTGAGATGCAGGTACATCTAACCGATAAGTCCCAAACTGGACGAAACGCAAGTCCTGGATTCTGCTTGCCAGTCATGATCCAACCGAAATAACGTATGGAAATATAAAGTACATATCGTTTATCGTTAATTTCGACAGTTGGTTTATAGTCCAAATGTTTGACAATAAAATGAATTTACAAAATTGCTATTACATGCGATATTTACAGTCAAAGATAATATCAAGTAATAAAGCATTTGCAGAAAATTTCTTCTGTAAATTTATAATATTGTCTTCAATAATGTAAATGAAGTTAGTTGTAATGATACTGACATACATTATAGTTTACCAAATGTAGATTGAATGATGCCAGTGTACGTATAGGTTAAAGAGACTGATTAAGGAAATATTAAAGTATGAATTTCAACAAATTTAACTTACTGTTTTTTTCTTTAAGTCTAGTGTTATGATTATACGTTAACATCAAATAACTTAAAGACTTATCGGAAACATTATAAAACTTCGATTATTTCTTTTGAAGATATTGTTTTCAGTAATGAGTCTTAATGAGCACCAATGTTGACTGTAACATTGATGAAAGTTAAGGTTATCTGGTTTCCTAAATGAAAGATTTATTTTTAAACCATCGAGTTTATATCTTTTGTGGGATATTTCAGACCTCAGTTACTACATAGATCTAATACTTGCTGATAGTCACTTGGGATTTAATTGATGTTCGGTCCATTAAGAAAACTTCAAATAGGAAAAAAATGTCATCATTCATTTATACGGTGTTCGTAAGTCAATAAAGAGGATGAAAAAATAAATTAATGTGCCATGTGGATTCTAAAATAAATTTTAAACAGACAGTTTTTTTCTTATGGGATCACACTATATTCTAGAAAATCAAAAATCTCAGGAACAATTAGGTTTAAACTGGAACCATGTGTTGTTCTATCTTCTCTCCGTAATTTAACCCAAGTTGGATATATTTGAAGATGATGACATTACTTTCTGCTGATTCACCATATTCTGCAAGACCATAAGTGGTGTGCGCTTATGTTTCATAAACAGTCAAATTAATCATTGATGTGAAGTATCAAAATAGTAAGTTACAATTATTGCTTCAATATTTTCTTATTTAGTCACTCCAACACACGTGAATTGGCATCATCAAATCTTCAATTGGTAAATGTTAATGTGTGTCAGTTTAATTATAACCAATTTCATTTCGATTACTCAAGACGATATCGTGAGTACACAGAAGAGACTCTACAGTCGACTTGTTGTTTGTAATATCTTTTTCAACTGTAAATGTTGCATACACTAGCATCTTCGGAAATGTAATTAACAGTCACATATATGTATAGTGATCCACTCATTAAGCAAAAATAAAGGATCTCACGTGCTCTACGTCCTCTATATCTTCAAATGTTGTTGGTCTTCGTAATAACTATTGTAAACTTCGATAAAACACCTGATATAATTGAAAATGGGTCTTTTTCTTTATTTAATGATCATCAAGAATACCAAACATTTTGTGATTCTTCGAAAGATTTTTCATAGTTTTATTTATGTTGAGCTGTTGGAGCATTCATTCGATAAACCATATACTTATCAAAACTGCTACCTTAATGGCTAAGATTATTATTCAATCATATTAACCTACTGTGAGATTCGTTCATTATAACATTCGTTTGCACTAATTCAGTGTATGATTCACCATGTATTTGAACAGTTCCACTTACATATGAGTGTATTTCGTTACATTTCTGTTGTTGTTGTGCTCGTCGTCGGTGCTACATTCTGAGTAATATAAGTCTTCATTTGCTATTGGTGTTTATATTCATTCTTGCGTTCAATTGTATATTAGTATTCAATTTTAAGTGTGGTTCACATTTATGATCCATCATAAAACATCTGTTGCCATTATCTGGATCGTAATCAAAACCCGAAATGCATTTATAACAATTCATAAATTGGTTATTCAGATGAACAAATGAATGTATTATTTAATTGTCATTGTCTATTCTGACACCGATATCACTGAAAGTGGATCACTGAATTCTATATTTTTAGTCATAACTACAAAATGTTTATTTAAAAATATCTTCTTACGTAATCTATAATAACTTGTTTTGTTATTGTAAACCATAGAGCTATAGTAATCTTTCACATAAAAACATATGCATAATAATTACGGTGAATATTTCAGCTTCTCACATGCCTTACATCAAAATGTCACATACTATTTTACTTCAGCAGTACTTTCTTCTTAATGAATTCCTACAACTGTCTTGATCCTTGTCACAATGGAACAACATCCCTCATCATTTGTCTTAGTAACACTAATAATTTTGCCACTAAAAATTATTCAAACAGAATATTTCAGCTTGAACAAGAAAATTATAATTGTAAATTCACATCACCAATTGTCTTTAGGTAGATAATTTGTATATACAAAGAAGTAATGAACTGCTGTTTCACCCTAGCCTGCAAAAACTTGATATCTATGGCCGCTTCGGTTATAACCATGGATCATAATCTGGATATTAATGGTCCGTATCTTATACAATATCTTTAGACCACTGAGTTGTCACACAATGGTTCACATTTTCGATATAAGTCAAGTCGCTGTACTGAACAGACATCATTCATCACTGTCAGATAATTAATTTACTGTTAGAACTTTGTGAATCATTCACATATTCACTACTGAGTCACTACTATAGTGAAACATCTGTCCAGCCTTCTAAAGTTTATCCTCATAATCTGACTTTATAACTTAAAACGCTATACTTCCAAAAAATCTTCATTCACTTAAGTACAACAAGCCCTCAGGAAAGTTATCTTTAACTTCTGGTGATCACTGTTATCCCACAAATGCAATTCAAAACAATGAAATATAAATTAACACCACTTTCCTGTTACTAAAAGTCTCATGCAAACCAACTCCTTTTGTAAGAAGTACATTAAAATCTCTCTACATACAAGCAAAAACAACCAGAAATACTGTAATACAACATTTATGATTAGTAACAATGTTAACTTTATTAAAATTGTCTAGGGAATTGATAAACTCTCCTATCCATCTCTACTTTAAAAACAAAAATATAATAAATAAACAACAAAAATAATTGGAGTAGAAAGAATAAAACTAAAAAAAATGTGCATATTCATTCAACCCAACTTGTAACTCATATGTAAAAAACCAAGTATCTTTGTAAAAGAAAACGACAGTTGTTTATCATCGTCATCATGCAGGCTACATATACAATGTTTACACTTATACAAATGCACAACATTCATATAATGCAAAAAAATTCTCATCTCATTTAGGAAGTTAGGTTAAAGTTGAGTTCCATGAACTGAATCAATTCATTTCGAAACTTCAGGTAATGTTATGAAAAGCATTATTGCTACTTGGTTTAGTTAGAAGTAAACATCTTAGTTGTTCCTTAAGTATGAAGTCATTTTCTCAGGTTGTTTGTCTTCATAAATCTTGTTGTCCTTCACTTTCAACCGACCGTTTTACTGAATCGATCTGTGATTAGTAGATTATATCTGTGTTGATATATTCACTAAATGATAGTTAATGTTAATGCTATGTTACCAGAAATTTAATAGTATTCTTTTGATTCCCTTAATCCAGAATTTGTTAGTTTTTATGGTGTCTAGAGTTACCCGAATGAACCAACATAGTATATTATTCCTTCTTACTTTTAGTCTGCTGTATTTATGAGTTAGTGAAAGATGTATTCAACTTGTGATACATATAATGTACATTGTACATGAAATTGTATTCAACCGCTTACACTATGGTGAC
Source organism: Schistosoma mekongi (assembly GCA_034768735.1). Classification (NCBI taxonomy): domain Eukaryota; kingdom Metazoa; phylum Platyhelminthes; class Trematoda; order Strigeidida; family Schistosomatidae; genus Schistosoma; species Schistosoma mekongi. Next base: position 37,578,979 of record CM068308.1, on the reverse strand, counting down.
TCCTTCAATCAATCAATCAATCAATGCCTGTTACTCCAAGTGGAGCATAGACCGCCCACCAGCATTCTCCAGCCAACTCTGTCCTGGGCTTTCCGTTCTAGCTCTTCCCAAGTGCTGTTCATTCTCTTTATGTCTGTTTCCAATTCCCGACGCAATGTGTTCTTGGGCCTTCCTCTGTTTCTGTGGCCTTTAGGATTCCAAGTCAGTGCTTGTCTTGTGACACAGTTTGATGGTTTCCTCAGTGTGTGTCCAATCCATCTCCAGCGTCTTTTCCTAATTTCTTCCTCAACTGGAAGTTGATTAGTTCTCTGCCACAACAGGTTGTTGTTGATGGTATCTGGCCAACAGATCCGAAGAATCCTACGCAGGCAGTTGTTTATAAATACTTGTAACTTCTGTAGGGTACTTTTTGTAGTTCTCCAAGTTTCAGCTCCATACAACAGGACTGTCTTCACATTTGTGTTGAAAATTTTGACTTTTATATTGACTGACAGTTGGTTTGAGTTCCAGATGTTTTTCAGCTGTAAAAATGCTGCCCGTGCCTTACCAATCCGCGCCTTCACATCCGAATCAGACCCTCCGTGTTTGTCGATGATGCTGCCCAAATATGTAAAGGTTTCAACGTCTTCCAGAATTTCTCCGTCAAGTGTAATTGGGTTAGAGTTTGTTGTTTTGTATCGGTGGATCTTGCTTTTCCCTTTGTGTATGTTGAGGCCTACTGCTGCTGAGGCTGCTGCTATATTGTTGGTCTTCTTCTGCATTTGATGATGTGTGTGAGAAAGAAGAGCTAGGTCATCTGCAAAGTCCAAGTCATCTAGTTTCGTCGATGTTGTCCATTGTATTCCGAGAGTGCCTTCAGATGTTGCAGTCTTCATGATCCAGTCGATGACCAGTAGGAAGAGGAAGGGCGAGAGTAAGCAGCCTTGTCTAACACCGGTCTTCACTTCGAATGAATCTGTGAGCTGACCTCCATGCACGATTTTACAATGTAGTCCGTCGTAAGAATTTCGTATGATGTTGACTATCTTCTCGGGTACGCCGTAATGTCGTAGAAGGCTCCATAATATTCTCCTATCCACGCTGTCGAATGCCTTTTCATAGTCGATGAAGTTGATGTAAAGTGGTGAATTCCATTCAATTGATTGTTCAACAATGAACCGTAGAGTGGCGATTTGATCGGTACATGATCGATCTTTACGGAATCCGGCCTGTTGATCTCGGAGTTGGCCGTCGACTGGGCCCTTTAATCTGTTCAATAACACTCTGTTGAAGACCTTTCCTGGTACTGAAAGTAGAGTAATGCCTCTGTAGTTCTCACAATTGCTGAGATCGCCTTTCTTTGGTATCTTGATGAGGTACCCTTCTTTCCAGTCTGCTGGAACTTGTTCTTCCTCCCAAATCTTCCTGAAGAGAATGTGGAGTATCTTTGAAGTTGCTTCTATATCTGTCTTCAGTGCCTCTGCTGGTATGTTGTCTGGTCCTGCTGACTTGCCACTCTTGAGCTGTCTGATGGCCATTTTGATTTCTTCGACTGTTGGTGGGTCTGTGCTTATAGGGATATCCGTGGCTGCTGCTTCGATGACTGGTGGGTTCAGTGGGGCTGGTCTATTCAAGAGTTCTTGGAAGTGCTCTACCCACCTGTTCCGTTGTTCATGCACTTCAGTGATTGGTTTGCCAGCCTTGTTCTTGATTGGCCGTTCTGGCTTGTTGAATTTCCCAGCTAACTTCTTCGTTGTATCATATAAGAACCTCATATTTCCTTCTCTTGCAGCTTTTTCCGCTGTCATTGCTAGGTCCTCAACAAACTTCCGTTTATCCAACCTGATGCTCCTCTTCACTTGCTTGTTGACTTCGGTGTATTCGGCCTGTGCCTTGGCTTTCTCTGCTCTTGTCCGACTGTTATTGATCGCTGTCTTTCTGTTCCTCCTTTCTTGGATCTTGTCCAGAGTTCTAACAGAAATCCACTCTTTTTGGTGTTGTTTCTTGAGACCCAAAACCTCCTGACATGTTGAGGTTATTGTTCCCTTAATCTCTTTCCAGTTGTCTTCCATATTAGTTCCACCTTTTTCTAGTAGATTATGAAATGCCTGAAACTTGTTGCTGAGAATTAATTTGAATTCGTTGCGTTTGTTAGTATCACGGAGAAGGGCTGTATTAAACTTGTGTAATACTGCTGCTCCAGTTGTCCAGTGCTTCCTCAGCTTCAGTTTCATTTTAGTTACCACCAAATGGTGATCTGAAGCTATGTCGGCTCCTCTCCTTGCTCTTACGTCTTCCATGGTCCTTCTAAACCTCTTATTGATGCAGATGTGGTCGATTTGGTTCTCCGTGATGTGGTCCGGTGAAATCCATGTAATTTTGTGTATACGTTTGTGAGAGAAAATGGTGCCACCTATAATCATTTTGTTGAAGGCACATAAGTTCACGAACCTCTCACCGTTATCATTCCTTTCTCCCACTCCATGTTGTCCCATGATGTCTTCATACCCGGTGTTATCCACTCCGACCTTGGCGTTGAAGTCGCCCATTAGAATAGTCAGGTCCTTGGCTGAACACTTCTCGATGATTGACTGCAGCCTCGCATAGAACTGGTCTTTGTCGTCTTCGTGGCTGTCGTTGGTGGGTGCGTAGCACTGGATGACATTCATTGCAATCCCTTCCTTCTTCGTCTTGAAGGATGCTGTGATGATCCTAGGTCCATGAGGTTCCCATCTTATAAGAGACTTCCATGCATCTTGGGATAACACCAATGCTACTCCTTGTGTGTGTGGGGCGTTTTCTTCTTCGTGGCCGGAGTATAAAAGCACATTTCCCGAGGATAACCGTTGCTGTCCAGCTTGCACCCAATGCGTTTCGCTTATTCCAAGTATCTTCAGGTTGTATCTTTTCATTTCTTCAGCTATTTGCATGGTCCTCCCTGTTTCCCACAGCGTGCGGACATTCCACGTACCTATACTAATGGTTGCTCTGGTTGTCAGAAGAGACATCGGCCTCGTGGCTTCCGAAGAAACTCGGCTTTCACCATGAGGCGTCATAACATACCTTCCAACTCCCAGGGCAGAGTGGTTATAAAGGTTTTTACTGGATAGATAGAATGAAACGAAGTGACTATAATGATCTTTGAAGTGACTGATTTTGAATAGCCGAATTCCCCACTTCTGTTTCAATAACTGATGATATTGTCCTCAACGATGATTAATGCATCTTAGTCAAACCTTCCAGCTTAAAGAACTTAACATTAACATTCACTCACCTGAAAAATGCACATTTTAAGCATTGCATGCAAGTATTTTTTTTAAGTGAACAACACTAAAACATCTATGCAAATAAATACACAAAATCAATCATACCATAAATTGGAAACTGAACCATTTTGTCCGCGGATGCTGTAGAAAGACATAAATTAAATTGTTTTTAATGTATGAACACATTAAATTGATAGTGTACATCGACATATAATACCTTCAGTGTTAAATGGTTTCAACTTAAATTCTTTTTGTTTTATGGTAAAAGTTGAAGTTGAGTGAATCGAGACATTCATCAAGCGTTCTTAGTTCATCATAAAGTGAGTTATGATGGTTTGTTGTAAAGCGAAAGAAAATTTAATGAGTATTAGGACCTAATGTTAGTATTCGTATTTGAGTTGAAATAGAACTTATTATATTATGTAACGCAACTGAAGTCTATAATAAAACTGATTAGACAAGACAAGAAGACATTACATTTGAGTATTGATGTAATTATTATGAAACTTTAATGAAATAACCTTTAAGTTATCTAGTGAGAAAATGTAAGCATAACACAAAACTAACCCGAAAATGAAATCATAATTTAATTTTATCAATAAATGCAAATTTAACTCTTATCTAACCTTAAATCCTAACCATTAAATGTAATCAGAAACTCTAATCCCAGTCATTATTCAATATGTCAGACATGAAAAATTAATATCAACTTCAAATACTGACGGTAATGGATTACAAGATATATCTTATGTTCAGTATGATATTGTAACATGACCTTTTGAATTAATTGCTTTCTATGTATAAATGTTTTTATTATATTTTTCGTTGGAATCAGTATGCTATTTGCTTATAACCGAAAAACTTGTTTTATTTGTTTGACATCCTTGAAGCAATTTTGGGATCCATCACTTGTTGGGTACTATAATTTAGTTCTACCTGTTTTACTGCTACAATTTAATTGAAGGTATTAAGATCGCTATGATAGTACAATCCAAATGTTGTTCAATGAGTTTGTAAGCATAATATATTTAACCTAAAATAAAACTTTCAGTGTATCGGTTCTTTTAAATAAATCCAAGTAAAGAGATTGGATAATCAATCAAAACCAAATGAGAACAATCACTTAATTCAAGCAGTTATCACTTTATGAAACATACGTATAATTATCAATAGTCCAATGAAGAGTATTTCTTTGAATGTGGTATTTGCATAATCGAACAGACTGACTCCAAACAAACCTGGACACAAAATTTATGTAGACTAGAGCTAATGATTATCTAATATGCTGCTAAGTAATGTAATTGTAAATGGTATTAATCCAAACCAGAACTCAGAAACTCTCTACTCATTGTATTCATACGGCTTTGAAACATACTGAACAATCAAGGCTCATCAATTTAATACTGGGTTCTGTATTTAGTTGCCATGGTAGCTTATATTCAACACTTATATTTGTTTGAATAACTTGGTAACTTACTAGTGATGTAACAACTTTATATGTTAAGTCTATACACGTACAAATAAATTTGTACAATTTTAGTAAGGGTTATCGATGAAATGAGGCTTTTTTTTTATTTAAAACTGTCTTTATATGATGAATTTCTTTCATTTTTACAGTGTGTAATTGAGCAGTAAAATATCATTAAACGTTAACTACAGTTACTTAAATATTGATGAGTAGTAGTAGTAGGCGGAATATTTTAAAGTGTTTTTACCAATCATTCTTATTTTAAAACAGGTTGAATACAATTTGGTAAACCGCTAAACCATATATAATAATTATTATCTATCATAAAAATAAAGTAAAAATGTACTGAAGGACTTGATTTCTTTAGCTAACACAAATGAAATAAACATTGATGATTTAGTCTGGAAGAACAATAAAAGTTTCAGAGTTAAATCAAATAACTCAAATAAATTAATGCCATATAAAGTGAGGCGTTCATCAGTTATAATGCATAAATTAATGAGATCTACAATAAAAGACAGTATCCTATTTGTTTTGAATTCACATATCTTTTGAAATAATTAATGATCGTCACAAATGTTAACTTCGATATGTAGGGCTCACTGTGGCAATTGAGTAACATAAAAGTAATCTCTTCAGTAAATGGCATATTTTACATAATTTATGAAAAGTCTATTCTATCTTTTTCCATGTACACCTGATTCGTTTCTCTTTTCTTTACGCCAAATAGCCATACAAGTTTTTTGAAACAATGCAATTTGATTGTCTCCATATATATTGGCGGCCTGCTTGAAATTGTGGGCTACCACTTTTACCAAATATCTCAAAATGTTACCTTTTCGTTTTGTTCTAACAGCTCAATCATGTTCCGAAATCGCTTTATAAAATGTTAACGACCTATCATGAGTAATTCAGTTAGATCTAAGCAAAGATATTATGGTGCCCGGAAACATGCGCTGAAAATGACCAATATTCATCAAACGTCTACTCCTGAAATTCTTAGTCATAACTATAGATCTCTTATTGAAAAAGTAGACTACCTACAATTTCTCCTTAGTCTTAACACATACCGTAACCGTGGTTTAACCACAGTTCAAGAATATTGGCTACATAACCTACTCTTCGTCAGGATCGTTCTATCATCAAGTAAAGTTGTAATGGTGGTGCTGTTACTATTGTAAACACAAACTAGTATAAATCCAATCGTATATGCATATGGTAAAAGAGTAACATGTTGAAAGATTGTACGCTAAAAATTCATATTGTACTGAACACACTATTGAATAAAGCTATTATTATCATTGTTAATATATAGATAGGTTTATCTAATCATTGCTTATCAATCCACCAACAATGATTACACTTCAACATTGTGTTACATTTCTAATTTCATTTTATTTATTGAAATGTTCAGTGACTATTCAATTTAATTGGCAGTATCTTTTCCACTTCTGTTAGTGTCGGGCTACTCAATGACAATTTTAGTAATCAGATTTAGCAAACAGATTTAAAGAAGTATATTAGATTGTGGAACCTTATTTTATATGACTAGGATCGACAACATGATATTTAAATATTACAAACGTCTGTCGACTAAACAACTTAATAACAATTTTTACATTGTTTTTGAGGTTTGTATCATTTTGTTATTGATGTTCAGAAGTAAAATTGATCAGTCTCTGTTGAGATAATTGCATTTAGCCTGGACTTCTTCTATACAGTGACACTGAAAGTTTTATTAAAACTGAATTATGGCTAGCAGTAGAATACAAGATGTTTAAACAATCCCATCTAGAACTCGTCAAATAGATGTACTGCATTAGGTTTCTAGTTAAGCCAAATACTAACATGAATCTGTCTTTAATAAAACTTATGACATAACGCTGTACCATGATCATCCGCTCAGACAGCTTAAATGACAATGAAAACTTAGAAATTTCAGTCGTTGATATCAATAACAAGAAAAAACAAATTCTTACATTTTTTTCACAAATGTGTATCTGTCTGGATTCAGTAATTTATTGCATAACATGAGAGCTTGAATGAACTTAGTGATAGTCACAACAGGAATATTAACATTAAAATGCAATTACATTCAGCGTAAGTTTCAAATTCCCTGAAGTCTATCAAAATAACCAATAGCTTCTAGTCATATTTTAATAAGTAATTCATATTCATGTCAGATCAATACATAACATATGAAATCCAAGAAGATACTAATAAACTTGATTGAAAAGTAGATTACTTTGAAAAAAATTAATGATTATTTTAGATTAGATTGTAAAAAAAAGACGTCATTAATATGACTTATACATTCTGTTATGTTGAAAATAACGCCAACCACGTCAATCAATAGTTGTCATTTGTAATTAAATGAACACATTAGTCTCAACGATGTATGCATACATACACTAATGTTCAATTGAACTAGAGACCAGTGTATATACATTAATATCATGTTAATACTTATAAGTAAAGATTATTGCATAGTTTCAAAAAAAACTTGGAACTACTACTTAATACTTCAGTTCATAAACACAACGTCTGTACTGTATTTATTCCACTTGATATATATAAATATCCATGTGTATAATTATTAAATCTGTCTATGTTTAACTAAATGAAGTCTAAACATGTAAACAGACACTTACCTACAGATGATAGTAAATAATACCATACTATTTCACAAAGTACAGAGATAATCAGGTGAACTAATGAATGTTAGTTTATTCGTCTAAAAGTAATGTGCTATCATGTTGGGTGATTAAGGGAAAATGATTAACTTTCAGAACTGTATTAGAAGACTATTTCAGTTATTTAAATTATGCGAAATGTTAGCATTTTATTCCCATCGTCATTATGTTCTTCGTTCCCTACTGTTTCGTTTAGCTTATTTACTGTTGGTATATTATCTCTTATTTAAGAACTACAGTTAATTAATTATGTACATGCTACTTCCATTTACTTTCATTGCCTAACCTGTGTTTTTAATTGATTCCTAATTGGTTGACCGTCTGTTTTGATTTTTCAAGAATGTCTGAAATGTAATATGATTCATCAATCTTGTGTTTTTTCCATACTGGCTTGGGACTGAGTGGGCATTAGACAGACATTCAGAGACCAGCTAGGCACTCTTACTGGCATTGTTACTATAACATCATGCGCACAAGGTCGCATCATCTAGTTGGTCATGTGCTTCAATCAATAACAACAATTTCTAAATATTATGAGTTCTATAATTGGTTGTATCATGAGTGTGTAGCGTTAAGAGATCATATAGTAAAACTTAACAATTGCTTGATACTTTTTGATTTACACTGGTTCTCTCATCGATGTTGATTTATGAGAGAGATTTATTTCGATGAAGTAACATTTTTTTTAACTAAATACTTAAATCAATTAGGTTCATTCTAAATATTGTATTACTAAGGACAATGGATAGCAGATGTTGACTGTTATAAACACTTAGTAAATACCGTTCTTTTTAAACAATTACAGTTTCTGTGTGTATTGAACAGTAATTTGATGCATTCCTATGTAGTTGTTACTGAGTGTTTCACTCTGTAACAAAATTATTAGCATTAAATAAAAGCAACGAAATAATTAACAGAGATTATTAATCAATTTCATTCAAATTGCAACAATCCACTTTTCCTTCGTAAACATTAAAAATTACTATAAGTTACATAATATATGGTTGATCACATTGATGCACTATATCATTAGGCTACAGTATATTAACAAAGAAACGAGATATTTGAAATAAACAAATTCAGTTTACAAATGGTCCAATTATTATTTATATTTAGTAACCACTTCCAGCCATTAAGAAAGCACTAATTATATAATTCGAATATATTTGGATCTTCTCGTCGATTAGTTATGGACTGGAACTGGTCAGTCTTTGTTGCTATATGTGCATCCTGGGCGGATTGCCTAGATATTGCGGCAGTACGCAAGTATTATTTAAGTTGGATTGTGACTGACAAGCGGAATCCAGGACGCGCGTTTCGTCCCATACGGGTTAAGTGTACCTGAATCCCAGCGTTTAAGTCAACGCCGAGATTCAAACTCAGTTCGTTTCGTGCTAAACGCCATCGAGTTCACCAGCAGACGAGTCTCAAATCGGGTGAAACGAGTATCATTGATTCCGCTTGCCAGTCACAACCCAACTCAAACAAAACTCTATTTTTGACTGAACAGTTCATCAGGAAGTGAATGATTATATTACAGGAGGATATAAATATTTTACTTGGTGAATAAATAAACCATAGTTTGTAGTGACGTTGCCGTAATTAAAACACAGAAACGACAAGAAATAAGTAATTGAGATCTGTCAGACTATTTTGCAAAGAATTTAAAGTAAGATTTAATTGTAATATGCTTCTCATGTGAGTATCTTTACTTGAAGGTAAAGATTTATCCACAGATCGACGCATAACGGTGGTTCCTACCATAAACCACATATATATGTGGTTCTCAATAAATCTCAGCTTTACTCAGGGTTTTCATAAAGACGATATAATATATTGAGCCTTATTTCATTACCGATGCACCAACCTATTTCCAGGTAACAATACAACTATTCGTAAGTTCTATTTTACATGTCAGTCACTTCGTAACCCTTACTATAACGTTAGATCCTAACCTTATAACAAATTCGTAAGTCTAAATACTGATTTTGGAATTACATTACAATTTGCACAACATCACCATACGTTTTGTCCCACTATGCACTACTTAAGGCCGCTAGTACTGCAAAACTAGACAAGATGTAATTGTAGGGCAAGCAAAAAGTTGGGTAAAACGCTATTATTCGAAAAACGTTGAGTAGTGTTGCGAAGCCCTATGTTTTCCATACATTCTTTCGATTATTAGACATACTGTTTTGCCAGCTTCATATTACTTGGTACCAACCTTATGGCTTACTTGGTTGGTTTAAGTTACTGAGTAATTAAGACCAAAAATTAGATTTTGTGTCAGTCTTGACTATAGGATCTAACTTCATTTCATACATATTGACAGATGGATGCGCAACTACTTGTTGAAGTGGAAAGTTTCCCTTGTCGACTATTTTTATTAGTAAATCTATTTATTACCCTGTAACCTGACAAATAATAATATTTATAAAAATAAAAGTCTAATTTTAATTAAAATTTCCATATATTATCCTAAATACGAATCTTATATAATGATATGTTCCATATAGTTCGCATTCGCTACAATCTTGACACCAGTAGAGTGTTTTGCACCTTTGATTGGAAAATTTGATGGTTTGCCAGTCTGTATACTGTACTCTAGCCCATTATCTAATGGAAGAAATCACACTAATTAACAAATAAATAAGTTAAAGTCATTTGTAAATGAGAAAGATCATTCACTTATAATACCAGTACGAATTGCCATTGTAGACGATAATTGGTCATACGCTGCACATTGTATACTGACCACTGCATTATTCAGTGGATATAAAGTAAAAGCTATGAAAGCAAAAGCCATTCTTAATCTACAAGTTTTTAACTGTATATGTCTTCAGAGAATTTATCCGGTACTGTGGAACTACCATGCTAACAGTGCTGAAGTTAGATATATATTAATAAACAAAGATTGAAAACCAATTGATAAAGCTGTGAACCTGTATTGACTAAGATGGCCTGGACATATTTTGTGTATGCTTAATCACAGCCTACGTACTCATGAGATGTTTGCTAGTCAGGGACTGAGTCGTAAGAAAGCTGAGATGCACTAACTTTTACATGTAACAAAATCCGCTGGATAATGCTATGATAAAACAAACTACTTTATACAAAGTAGTCTAGTAGTAAATGCAGTGGTGTTCGACACGAAACGGAATGAGTTCAAATCCCGCTGTGAACATCAAACATTGGGATAAAGATACATCCAGCCGATGTATCCCGAATGGGACGAAATGCGCGTCCTGGATTCCATTTGCCAGTCACAATCCAACTTACGTATTCTGTGGTGATTTGTTTAACTTATTGGTTTTATCCACTGCTAAATGACTTTACACAACATAAAACTAAAGATCCCATGTTTACTTAATAGATATTCCCCGATTTCCAGTTTATAATAGATACCAATTAGTAAACCTTACTACAATTGTTGATAAGAAACTAAGTAACAATCCTAATTATTAGCTATTTACAGGAATGTAATCAGTTTCCCAGCATAATAAGCATACTTAATTATTATTCTGTTGACAAATTCTAATGTTTATTTGTGTTCGCGTTAACGTCAACCTGAAGCTCATGGTGCGGAATCTGGGTCGCGCACTGTTTAGGAGTTCCACACTAAAACGAAACAGCTGTCCAGTGCTACCTGGTTTTCAATGATACCCTGCCAACATCAGTCTGTGATATATTCAATCAAATAATATGAAATACTTGAAAAATCGCGATAAAAGAAACTACCTGGAAAGTAGAAATAAGATGAAGAAAAACAAGCTGTTTAACTGTGTATGTTATAAATTGTTCGTTTAAATCTAATTTATATTCATTTACATTAATCCTATGCTAAAACAAATCAACGGCATGTTGTGAGGTAACGGTAACTGTAATTATGCAACCAACTAAACTAAGAAATAGTAAAGTGATGATGCAATAATTCATGTAGTCATGTGTATCATTATGAAGGAAATAAAGAATGTAGGCTGAAAACCTGTAAACAACGGTGGAATTCTTATTTAAATCATAGTAAGTAGAAGTTTATTTAAGTAATGAATCAAAAATATGAATGACATGAAATGTACAAATTAGAAATTGGAGTGTTAACTATCTGAAAGTGGTAATCATTAGGAAACGTTGCTTGATTTATGTTTTACGTTAACTGAAACTCGTCGGTAAAGCTTGCTTACAATAAACGGAAAATTGGTGACTAACGTGAGATTCGAATCAACACCACTTAGTTTTACAATATGAGATACCACCACTGAACTATCCGTGAGACAAGTAACCTATTATAGAACTGAAGTATTCAAACTGTTTAAACATAGATTAGGGATAAATTTCATGTCTACAAAATCTTACTCTTCCACTGCACCAGCCGATGACCTAAACATATATATAAGGTATTTAAAATGACTACATTTGTTAACTGACTCGTAAATCGATGAGCCCTGCTCATATTTTATGGCCACCTAATTTTTAACACTAAAAGTATGAAAAGAAATATTTAGAATTTTAAAGGTTACTCGTTTATATCACTGGATCAGTCTAACCTAGTCAGATAATTTGAATTTCAGTTTTCGGCAGCAGATGACATCACTTGAGAAATTATAAAGTGCTTCCGTATTACGATCATACATATGTTTCATACTGATCTAAAGACAGACAGCCAAATATTACCCCATGTGAAGCATAGGCCGCCCACCAGCATTCTCCAACCAACACTGTCCTGGGTTTTCCTTTCCAACCCTTCCCAAGTGCTCTTCATTCTCTTCATGTATGTCTCCAATTCCCGACTCAACAAGTTCCTGGGTCTTCCTCTTTTCCTTTGGCCTTTAGGATTCCACGTTAGTCCTTGTCTTGTGACACGGTTTGTTGGTTTCCTGAATGTGTGTCCAATCCATCTGCAGCGTCTTTTCTCAATTTCTTTCTCGGCTGGAAGTTGATTAGTTCTCTACCATAGAAAGTTGTTGTTGGTGGTATCTGGCCAACGAATCCGAAAAATCTTACGCAGATAGTTGTTCATAATTACTTGCATCTTCTGAAGGATACTTTTCGTAGTTCTCCAAGTTTCTAGCTCCATACAACAGAACTGTCTTCACATTTGTATTGAAAATTTTGATTTTAATATTGACTGACAGTTGGTTTGAGTTCCAGATGTTTCTCAGTTGTAAAGATGCTGCCCTTGCCTTACCAATCCGCGCCTTCGCATCCGAGTCAGACCCTCCTTGTTTGTTGATGATGCTACCTAAATATGTAAAGGTTTCAACATCTTTCAGAATTTCTCCGTCAAGTGTAATTGGGTTAGTGTTTGTTGTTTTGTAATTGAGGATCTTGCTTTCCCCTTTGTGTATGTTGAGGCCTACTGCTGCTGAAGCTGCTGCTATATTGTTGGTCTTCATCTGCATTTGATGTTGTGTGTGAGAAAGAAGCGCTAGGTCATTTGCAAAGTCCGAGTCATCAAGTTGCATCCATGTTGTCCATTTTATTCGGAGAGTGTCCTGAGATGTTGGAGTCTTCATGATCCAGTCGATGACCAGTAGGAAGAGGAAGGGCGAGAGTAAGAAGCCTTGTCTGACACCGGTCTTCACTTCGAATGAATCTGTGAGCTTACCTCCATGCACGATCTTACAATGTAGTCCATTGTAAGAATTCCGTATGATGTTGACTATCTTCTCGGGTACACCATAATGTCGCAGTAGGCTCCATAATATTCTCCTATCTACGCTATCAAATGCTTTCCCGTAGTCGAGGAAATTGATGTAAAGTGGTGAATTCTGTTCAATTGATTGTTCAACGATGAACCGTAGAGTAGCAATTTGGTCGGTGCACGATCAATCTTTACAGAATCAGGCCTGTTGATCTGTGAGTTGGGCGTCAACTGGGACCTTTATTCTGTTCAATAACACTCTATTGAAGACTTTTCCTAGTATTGAAAGAAGGGTGATGCCTCTATAGTTCTCGCAATTTCTAAAATCTTCTTTCTTTGCTATCTTCATGAGGTACCCTTCTTTCCAGTCTGCTGGCATTTGTCCTTCCTCCCAAATCTTCCTGAAGAGAATGTGGAGTATCTTGGAAGTTGTTTCTATATCTATCTTCAGAGCATCCGCTGGTTTCTTCTCTGGTCCTGCTGACTTGTCACCACTGGTTTGTCTGATGACTAATCTGATTTCTTCGACTGTTGGTGGGTCTGTGCTTATAGGGAGATCCGTGGCTGCTGTTTTGATGACTGGTGGGTTCAGTGGGGCTGATCTATTCAAGAGTTCTCCGAAGTGTTCTACCCACCTGTTTCGTTGTTCATGCACTTCAGTGATTGGTTTGCCAGCCTTGTTCTTGACTGGCCTTTCTGGCTTATTGAATTTCCCAGCTAGCTTCTTGGTTGTATCGTATAGGAGCCTCATGTTTCCTTCGCTTGCAGCTTTTTCTGCCGTCGTTGCTAGGTCCTCAACATATTTTCGTTCATATAACCTGTTGCTTTTCTTTACTTGCTTGTTGACCTTGATGTATTCAGCCAGTGCCTTGGCTTTTTCTGTTCTTGTCTAGAGATCTTTAGTAAATTTCACTGAATACTTCGTGATATAAAACTGAGTTCTAAAAACTCTTAGATCTTGAGCTGAAATTAAATTAATAAGTTTATATGCAGTCTTCGTTAATTTAGCGTAATATTTTCGCTCAGATTGCCTAACTCTTAAAATTTACATCACGGACAGAATGTATGCAAACAACCACTGAAAATCACAAAAAATTTGGCAGCCTAAAGAGTCACTTCTGAAAAACCCCATCAATGGTTAAGTAAAGAACCAACTATCTCTGATGAGAATGTGAATTCATACTGATAAAATCTATCATACTGTGACAAAATGGATATCCAGTGAATCTTAATTCATCTGTATACAATTAGTTATTAGATCTAAACTCCAAATTTCTATCAATTTATGTTATAGCACGATCTTCACTTACTGTTACCATAGAATTACTGTCTCATCACTAAAACATTTGATTTATACACAATCTGTTGATTTCCATTTCATCTTTCATGAATACCACTAATACCTCGAGAAACATTCCTTCATTGTTTATTAGTTCATAAAATAAACACATGGCAAGTATTAAATCCCGTTATATGTTTTTGTTACTAAGTTTACTTAATAATTTTTTCATTTGTTTACTTATTTCCCCTGTTTCCTTCTCTTAATTAAATTCTGAATTTAAATAAACAATAAGAGATTTAAACAGATTTCTTATTTTAAAAAATATTTTAATTAAAATTTTCAATCAGTTTCAGATTATTATTCATAATCTCCTAAGAGTATCATTACATTATGAATTCATAGTTATCAGCGAAACATACTATAGTTAGTAAAATACACACTACACTCTTTATTGAAGTAATCGGTTATTAGTTAGTGGTTTGTGCTCGTCAAAGACTGATGTTGGTAGGAGAGCAATGAGAACCAGAAAGTATTGAATAACCGTTTTGTTTTAGTATGCGGTTTCTTATAAGTATCCACCTCCAATTCCTTCAGGGGATTTAACTCAAGAACCTCAGATCTCATGTCTAGGACTTGACTATCTTCATAACTGGGTCAACTAGCGTACATTTGTAGAATTCCCACTTCTATCAGTTTATGATCTAGTGCCGTGATCATCCCTTGTCATTCGTGATAACTGTATCACTGTCGACAAGTCTGAACTCCACTATTCAGGATTCCTCACTAGGATTTCAGTAACATTATTAAGTTAGTCATATGTTTTCTAGCATTGTACTTTGAGGAAAACATTTCATAAAGTTCTAGTGATAAGCCATAATTGATAAGATTTAATTACTTATAATGTATTATAGTGATTACCTATAATAATGAACATTAGTCATGCAATATCAACAAATAACTTACTTACTAACTTACGCCCGTTACTCTTCACTGAGGAGCATAGGCCGCTTACAAGGATTCTCCATTGAACTCTGTCCTCAGCAATCCTTTCCAATTATTTATAGTTGCTGTTTATCTTTTTATTGTCTGCTTCCAATTCTCGACGCAGCGTTTTCTTTGGCCTTCCTCTTTTCCGTTTCCCAACAGGATTCCATGTTAACGTTTGTCTCGTGATGCAGTCTGATGGTTTCATCAATGTATGTCCTATCCATTTCCAACGTCTTTTCCTAATTTCCTCTTCGACTGGAAGTTGATTTGTCCTCTCCCATAGTAAGCTGTTGCTGACTTTTTCCAGTCAATAAACATTCAGTATCTTTCGTAGACAGTTGTTTATAAATACTTGTATCCGTCTGATGATGTTTGCAGTAATTCTCCAAGTTTCAGCTCCATACAGCAGGACTGTCTTCACGTTCGTTCGAATTGAAGAGTCTGACTTTGAGGTTAGTAGATATTTGTTTTGAGTCCCATATGTTCTTCAACTGCAGGAATGCTGCCCTAGCTATGCCAATCCTTGCCATTCCTTACATCTGCATCGGACCCTCCTTGTTCATCGATGATGCTCCCCAGATATGTGAAAGTATTCACTTCTTCCAGAGTTTCGCCATCAAGTTGAATTGGGTCGGTGCTCCCTGTGTTGAATTTAAGAATCTTTCTCTTACCCTTATGTATGTTCAGGCCTACTGATGCTGAAGTTGCTGCTACACTGGTTGTCTTCGCTTGCATTTGTTGGTGTGTATGTGCTAAAAGAGCTAGATCATCCGCAAAGTCCAAATCATCGAGTTGCATCCTACTTGTCCATTGAATTCCGTACATTCCCTCAGATGTGGAGGTCTTCATGATCCAGTCAACCACTAGGAGGAAGAGAAAAGGTGAGAGCAAGCAACCTTGTCTGATTCCGGTGGTCACTGAAAATGCATTTGTCAGTTGTCCTCCATGCACAATTTTGCACTGTGTTCCGTCGTAAGAGTTCCGGATGATGTTGACGAGTTTCTGTGGTACGCCGTAGTGTCGAAGAAGTTCCCACAGTGCTCTCCTATCTACACTGCCAAACGCCTTCACATAATCAATGAAGTTGATGTACAGTGACGAGTTCCACTCAACTGATTATTCAAAGATGATCCGTAGTATTGCGATTTGGTCTGTGCACGACCTATCCTTGAAAAAACCAGCTTGTTGATTTCGAAGTTGAGCATCCACTGAATCTTTCATTCTGTTCAACAATACTCTGTTGAAGACTTTCCCTGGTACCGACAGTAGCGTGATCTCTCTGTAGTTCTAACATTTGTTCAAATCTCTTTTCTTTGGTATCTTGATAAGATGTCTTTCTTTCCAGTCTACCTGCACTTGTTCTTCCTCCCAGATCCTTTTGAATAAAACGTGGAGTATCCTTGCTGTTAGATCGATATCTGACTTGAGTGCCTCATCCGGTATATTGTCATGTCCTGTTATCATCAAATAACTACATTCATAAATATGAATTGTCAGAAGTTAACCCATTAGCTTAAAGATAATGCGCTAATTTTAAAACTAGGACATTCAGGAAATAGTATACAATAATAATATCCGTAAGTCATGTGTACCACTGCAAAACAAATAATTATTGTTTCCTACTTTTAGAAAACCATTAGGTAAACGTCAGTTATTGATATAAACTATATTCTACAATTAAACAATTTGTACAAATTGAATTTTCAATAAATCTTTCTTCATATCAAAACAAAAACACATTAGATGAAGACGAAAAACCTTTAAACTGTCAAGATAAACTTCTGTAAACCATCTATGCTATTTTTATAATAACGTAGGTTGCTTATGAAATTTACCATAACAAACTTCTTCCCATGTTAAATGTTAAATAGGAATTTACTTCGTTACACATTTTACAATTAATAAAATTTAGGTTCCCATTATCTATGTCCCCTCCTACACCCCTCCCCCTCCCGCCTCAAAGAAAATAAAATCATACTTCTTGATTTTCATAACTTGTCAAAACTTGTTGAATGCAATTTACTTGTTAATTAGTGAAACTGTATTGTCAGTGATGTGATTTAGATAATCTAGGGTAATTATGGAGTAGATAACTTAATTGAAAAGATCAAATGACTAACGAAAAGCTGACATGAATAGTCATGTAAACAAACCTTTTTCTTTAAATCAGCTTTGGCTGCTGATCGCTTGTTTCATTCATATAAACTAATAACAACTAAAGTATGATAGCTGAGATCTAAATAGTACATAGTGTAAATTCGGGATTTTCATTAATTATTTTTAACATTAGAGTATACAGAAAATAATAATGAGTCACTTCGACTGGTGAATGAAGTGTAACTTGATTATCCAGTTCCTAACATCACTAATAACTACAGTGATATTACAATATATAACAATATAATCTTATTTAGGCCTTGTCAGATCAATCTGTTTGTAACTCAGATTTGGTGTTAACACTGACAATTACCAACGCCACTGTATAATTAAGTCTAAATAGCCATCAAATTAAATAAATTAAACAATGCAAAACCTGACTAACAAAATTTCGAATAATGATATTTGATTGATTATGTCACAGATTGATGTTAGCAAGGTACCACTGAAAACTAGGGAGCACTGGGCAGCTGTTTCGTTCGAGTGTGAAACTCCCTAACAGTGCGCACCACAGATTCCGCACCAGGGGATTCAGGTTGATAACGAACACCTAATCATCTGCACCATTGGGTCGGCATCCAATGGTAGAATTCATACTTCCACCAATTTGTGATATATAGTACGACGATCATCCATTGTCATTGGTGATAACTGTCTCACACGCAACAAGTTTGAACTCCACCAATCACAACTTCTCTCTAGATCTTTAGGAACATCCTGGAGTTAGTCACTCGTGAGCTTATTATTATAGTTCAATTGGGATGGTTATTTTTATGATATTATAAAAAGCAGTGAAATACTAAGATTGATAATGAAAAATACGGTTGAATGAATGAAAGACAAAATTGTTAGAATTGACTAAAATCAATATTATTACACTAAAATTCCTCTGACAAGAATTATTGTTGTACCATCTCCCATCTCCAAACTTTTGTTTTAATGCCTGTTTCGAGATCACAAACAAATATGTTAATATGTGCTGTCTATTAGAAACCCAATACTTTTGGCATTACGCCAATTTTCTCTAATCATTTAATTTTGAGCAAGTATATTATGATGTTAACTTACTTACACGAATATGATTTGATCGATAGAATTTGATTATCACTAAGAGCAAAGTGATACTACTATATTATATATATATATATATATATATACTATATATATATTATATATATATATATACTATATTATATATATATATTACTACTATATTTTAAAGTTTCCTAGTTATATTTAAAAATTATTCTTGCGAAAACCGGAAATTCCATTTAACAAAATAAGAAATACCGATATTAGTCAAATAGTTTGAAATAAAGAAATCTCTTTACTTGAAATTTCATTCTTTAAATCAAGATAGTTCAAATATGAAGGTTTAGTTGACATTATAAACACTGTTATTGTAATAAACTTTCAATGAAAGTAAACAATCAAGATTAGTACTTTGTTCTGTCGATCGTAAATTCGATTGTTTGTTGTTGTCGATAAAGTTTCCCTGTTGTTTTCATATTTATTGTACTTAATATAAGTCGTTCAATTTAATGAACGTAACTTCATCTTAGCTACAGATTTTCACCGACTCAACATCATATGGTAAATAGATATTTTAAAAATTATATTATATTAAAAATAGTCCATATCTATTGTATAATGACTTAATAAAGAGGTTTTCGCAAAATTATCTAAAATATAGTTGTAGCGGTAAATAATCCCCAAAATAAATAGTTACCTAGGTCCTCGACATTGATGCTGACCATATTTGTTTTAGCGGACACTACTAGTTGAAGGCGCTCGGTCACGCATCACCACCAGATCACGTCACGCCGCATCGTGGAAAGCAACTCTCTCTCTAGTTTGCCAGCCTAGACGTTGCTTTTCCATTGCCGCTCTATTCACAATCAAATATAACTTCCTTTCCATCCTTTATTGCCTTCTGATTTATTCTCATTCGTAAGAGTGGGTTCAAACGTTAGAAGTTGCCCTTGTAATGCCGCAAACATAACTTGGTCATATATCGGGTGCACTTCATAGTAAATAATATTCGTTTAACTTCATCATTTCATTTTTAGTAATTTTAAACATAACTCCAGTTAACATGATTTGAAGCATTTCAACAAATAAATTGAACTAATTAAAAGAAACATCTTAGTGTCTTTTTTCTCTCTTTTGTCATTAAAAACGTTTAAGGGGTTATCTGCAACATTTTAGATGTTTAGTAAATGTGCCGTATTCAGTATCTGCAATAATTTTTCTATTTGCTTAATAAGTATCGTGTTTAGTTTTTGTAGTAAATGCAAATTGACGTTGGTTGATTACCACTGAAAACCTGAGAACTCTAGGTAGTTTTGGTGAAAAATAGTGACTGGTGATGTTCAAACTTGTCGGGAGTGAGACAACTATCACCAATGATCATCGACATACGTCACAGATAGATGGAAGTGGTGAAAGTGAGAATTATACGAATGGGAGCGATTTGGTTCAGTGGTGGAGATGGCCAAGCGTTTGACGTGCTACCCGAATGTCTTAGTTTGGATTCCCTGGAGAAATCGAAAGTGATCACTTCTGAAGAGTAGCAAACTACGACAAAACGGCTATCTAGTACTTAATGGTTTCCAGTGGTACCCTACCAATATCAATCTGTGATAAATATAAACAGCTAAACATAGTATCTATTTCCACGAAACCATATCAGTTGATTAAATACTGTATTGTAAAGTTTAGTTTCTATTAATCATTTCATTTAAAACTCTAAGTTTTATTAATTTTATAATTTTCAATTCCGTTCTTTGGATTATCATGGGTTTCAACTGCTGACAACTTTTGACACATAAGATGAAATTACTAATAAAAATCACAGTGTAATATGTAGTATCTCTCCTACGTAATCAACGTAAAAGTGACCATGAATGATAAATGTGGTAGATTTAGTGAATATATAAACGTCAGCGTTGATTTCAACACTTCACATCCCATCCCTGTTATAAAATATCTCAAGGGTAATCAGTTTTTTGAAAGAAATACGGTACAAAATCTTTAGAAATGAAATAACTTGAACAATTACAATCTGTTCATAGATGGTTAAAAATTTATCATTTTATAATCCTTATTTTGAAACCTTATTGATTTGTTGAACCTGGCGCATACATCAACACATATATATACATACATATATACTGATTGCTTCAGTTTGGCGAATCAGTACGAGTTGTTTTCAAGATGAAGAACAAAACAGTAGCAATAGTAATAATATCAGTTTACTTTAAAATGATTAAGCAATTAGAGTGTGACTACAAAAGAAATAATGAATTCGCACAATAGAATTCATAGAATAATTTTGAAACTCAGAATCTAAGTAAGTAGTATATATTTGTAATATGAATAGAAATTAAAATTCCTGATGTTTCACGGTTTAGTGTAAATCACTTCTTTGAATTGAATCAACATAAGATTAAATAATACAGTGAAACAAATCAAAATAAGTTAGTTCAATAAAAATATAAATCTAATTGTATCATGTTAAATTATGTGAATCTAAGTATTGGAAAATGAGTCAATGTACATTAATTGATTGTTAACGATTATGATGTATATTGTGTAATACTGTCACTATCAGTAATAGAAATGAGTCCATTTGATAAATAATCATTGCCCAAGAAATATACATTAATAACAATGTAACTAATAATTTGTATACTATACATACGTATATATAATTGTTTACGTAATAATTAACTTTCGATAACCCTCCACCTAACCCCCACCCCCAACCATTTTGTTTTATCAACTAATGTTTTTTTTTGAACAAAATATTTCTTTCTATAGAATAGTTACAGTGATAGAATTTTTCATTAAATCTATTAAAAATATCTTTGATTTTCTTTATGATAAAAACAAAACAAAACTCAATCAATAAAATGATAAACAGCTGATGCTTTTTTTTCTTTTTTTTTCCTGTAAATAATCATTTTATCATGAGTTCTTCTATGTGTACTATGAAATTTATAATAAAACTTTTATATTAATAATCTCATTATTATCATTTTAAGTTAGCAAATGTGTTTTGTAACAGTGTAATGCTAAGATCTTATAAATAGTTACATCATTCATAGTATCCGATCTACATCAATTGAAGTTAATGACAGGATACCATAAAGAGAAATATTTGGTATAATACTGCATATATTAGTAAAAGATTTAAACATAAGAATGTAATTATGACAAAACATAATGATTGTACCATTTTCCTATATTAAAGTAGTGTAACAGAGACGAGAGGAGGCTGCAGGGGCTCTAAATGGTGGCTAATGTTATTTCTACTTTCTTACACTTCAGGCAAGTAGAATGCAAACCTAGAAGAATGTCTCGAGAAGTTTGAGGGTCTTGTTTTGAAGGAAGAAAGTTGACCCTTTCCCACATTTAGAACTCCCGTCACATTACCCTATATATATATATATATACTTACTTACTTACTTACTTAGGCCCGTTACTCCTCGATGAGGAGCATAGGCCGCTCACCAGGGTTCTCCATTTAAATCTGTCCTCAGCAATCCTTTACAATTGTTTCCAGTTGCTGCTCATCCTTTTAATGTCTGCTTCCAATTCTCGACGCAGCGTTTTCTTTGGCCTTCCTCTTTTCCGTTTCCCAACAGGATTCCATGTTAATGCTTGTCTCATGATGCAGTCTGATGGTTTCATCAATGTATGTCCTATCCATTTCCAACGTCTTTTCCTAATTTCCTCTTCGACTGGAAGTTGATTTATCCTCTTCCATAGTAAGCTGTTGCTGATTTTTTCCAGTCAATAAATATTCAGTATCTTTCGTAGACAGTTGTTTATAAATACTTGTATCCGTCTGATGATGTTTGCAGTAATTCTCCAAGTTTCAGCTCCATACAGCAGGACTGTCTTCACGTTCGAATTGAAGAGTCTGACTTTGAGGTTAGTTAATATTTGCTTTGAGTCCCATGTGTTCTTCAACTGTAGGAATGCTGCGCTGGCTTTGTCAATCCTTGTCCTTACATCTGCATCGGACCCTCCTTGTTCATCGATGATGCTCCCCAGATATGTGAAAGTATTCACTTCTTCCAGAGTTTCGCCATCAAGTTGAATTGGGTCGGTGCTCCCTGTGTTGTATTTAAGAATCTTGTTCCTTCCCTTATGTATGTTCAGGCCTACTGATTCTGAAGTTGCTGCTACACTGGTTGTCTTCGCTTGCATTTGTTGGTGTGTATGTGCTAGAAGAGCCAGATCATCCGCAAAGTCCAAATCATCGAGTTGCATCCTACTTGTCCATTGAATCCCGTACATTCCCTCAGATGTGGAGGTCTTCATGATCCAGTCAACCACTAGGAGGAAGAGAAAAGGTGAGAGCAAGCAACCTTGTCTGATTTCGGTGGTCACTGAAAATGCATTTGTCAGTTGTCCTCCATGCCAGTTTCTTCGTTGTGTCGTGTAGCTGTTTCATATTTCCTTCTCTTGCAGCTTTGTCCACTGTCGTTGCCAGGCCTTCGATGTATTTCCGTTTGTCGGCTCTAATGATCTTCTTTCCTGCTTATTTGCTTCTGAGTATTCAAATGAGCCTTGATTTTCTGTGCTCTTGTTCGGCTGTTGTTCATTTCTATCTTCTTGTTCCTCCTTTGTTGAATTTTGCCCAATGTCTCAGTGGAGATCCATTCCTTATAATGGTGCTTCTTGCGGCCTAAAACCTACTGACACGTTGACGTTAGTGCTTCTTTGATTTCTTTCCAGTTATCCTCCATAGTGGTTTCTTCTGCTTTCGGTAGATCCTGTAAGGCTTGGAACCTGTTGTTGAGAGATATTTTGAATTCGTTGAGTTTGTCAGTGTCCCGGAGAAAGCCTGTATTGAACCGTTGTACTGCTGACACTCCAGTTGTCCACTGCTTCTTTAGCTTCAGTTTTATTTTAGAAACCACCAGGTGGTGGTCTGAAGCTATGTCAGCTCCTCTCCTTGTTCGCACATCTTCCATTGATCTTCTAAATTTTTTGATACGTATATGGTCGATTTGATTCTCAGTAGTATTATCCGATGAGACCCATGTAGCCTGGTGTATGCGTTTGTGGGCGAATATTGTACCACCTATAACCAATTTGTTGAAGGCACATAGATTTGTAAATCTTTCACCATTGTCATTTCTTTCTCCCAGTCCTTGTCGTCCCATGATTTCTTCATATCCAGTGTTGTCTATTCCGACTTTGGTGTTTAGGCCTCCCATCAGGATTGTCAGATCCTTTCCTCGACACTTTGCTATAATTGATTGCAGTCTATCGTAAAACTGATCTTTGTCTTCGTCGTTGCCGTCGTTGGTTGGTGCATAACATTGGATAATATTGATTGTAATCCCTTTCTTCATTGTTTTGAAGGATGCTTTAATGATCCTGGGGCCATGCGGTTCCCATCCCACAAGTGCATTACGTGCCTCCTTGGACAGCATCAGAGCAACTCCTTGAGTGTGAGGAGCATTTTCCTCTTCGTGGCCGGAGTATAGTAGCGTCTCTCCCGAAGCCAATGTTTTCTGTCCAGCTTGAGTCCAATGGATTTCGCTGATTCCGAGTATTGTCAAGTTGTATCTCTTCAATTCTGCAGCTATTTGATTTGTCTTCCCTCTCTCCCACATTGTTCGAACATTCCATATACCTATAAAAATATTTGCTCTGGTTGTTAGAAGGGGAGGCATCGGCCTCATGACTTCCGAAGAATTTCGGCTTTCATCATGAGGCGTCATATATCCTTCCACTCCCAGGGCAGAGTTTAAATGATTTAAATGGTTTAATCTGGTTTGCGTTTTTTTAGCAAGTTTGGGTTTTACAGGATGGGGGTGCTAGCTCCATGCCCAACCCTCCTCCTTTACCCGGGCTTGGGACCGGCAGTAACCCTAGGAGGGCTACAGGCGGAGTTATATATATATATATATATATATATATATATATATATATATGTACTTTTGTTGTTTGAATAATACATCTTTTCTTCCTGTCCACCACAACTTCTTCCTATGCTTGTGTTTCCACGTGACTTCTGTGTATTGAATATCTTGCTCCCGTAGGTACAGTAGGATTTCAAGAAACTAACGAGTAAATCAACAATTGTAATACATTCGTATGAACATAGTTACAAGATTGATTAAAGTTCATCAAAAATATTTTATTTACTTATATAGAAAGATTAATAAATGAAACCCTGAATGAGTGATTTAGAACAATCTACATATAAGGAGTGTTGAACTGTAATAAATATTGATTAATAAATGAAAATAATATTCACAGTTCATCTTCACCTATACCGTAAATAATATGAATAAAAATGAACCATTAATAAGTTAGTTAATTATCATATATGTTGTAATTGGGTGTTGTGGAGATTGTTTAATGTTAATTTAATGTCACTAATTGAACTAGATCAGATAACCAGTGATCACTAGGAATCACTGGAGAGCTTTTTCGTCCCATTATGAGACCCATTAGCAGTGTGCATTCACGACGGTATCAGGGATCGGACCCTCTAGCTCTGCATAGAACGCCTGACCATTAGACCACTATGACGGTGCCCAACGGTTAATATTAATAATTCAGTCGATTTGCGATGCGTTTGCGTAATCTTATTCATTGCGATCGGTGGGTTACTGTATTACACTTGACACAGCTGGTCTCCAATGGTTACGTCTTCTCAACTGGACTCTATGAATTACCAAGAGAAGTTAGTGAATAGTAAGCTGACATTGATTATAAGTGAGAATTGTAGAGATCCTTAACGTATCACAAATTAATTAAATTGGAAATATCAACTGCTGGGGGGACCAAATCAAGGGTCTAATAGTATAATGTTTCTCCTGAACAAGAGGGTCTTCGGTTAGGTTGCTGATGGGGTCGATGGTGCTCACTGCTGAAGAGTTCTATAGTGGGACAAAGCAGCTTTCCAATGCTTTCTTGTGATCACTGATTATCTAGTTGAGACCAATTACTATATTTATATCCATCTGCTAATTAACTCTAATTATCATAAAACACAGCAGCTGACTATTATCTTTCAGTGGATAATTTACTAAGTACAATTTACTTAAAATTACTTTAAGTTTTATGGAAAACGGAAATGATTAATATGATCGTAGCTGTAGAATAAAACTTTATTGGTTTCACTGTATATTCATTAACAAAAACACGCATTCGGATGCCTTATTTTGGACAAACTTTACATATTTAAACTAAAATAGCTTTCAAAGGTTAGTTCGAAGCTGTTTCCTATACTCATCAGAGGTTAGTCTCATGTCAGTCATTTATTGTCAAGAGTTTTTGCAGTAATCTAGGACTAATCTCAGATGAATACCATTGGAAACTAAAAGGAACTGAACATTTACTTCGTCTCAGTATTGGAACTCAACAGTGTCTACCCATGACCTGTTTTCGCAATAATTATATATATATTAGCTTTTTATGTTGAGTTACAACCAATCACTTGCACTGGCGATAACTGTGTCGCTCTCGATATGTCTGAAATCCACGAGTTACAATTCACCATAAATTTAAAAGAGTAATAAAGTAGTCCAAAAGTGGGCTCATCATTTTAATTAAGATCAGGTGGTTACCACTAGTTGATTGGAATGATTGTAGATCCACAGGAAAATTTGGTAGAAGTAAGAATCTTACATACGGATCGCAGCACATTTTGCTGACAATTCTGCATTCACCAGTAAACCCAAAGGTCGTAAGTTCAATTCATACTGGATGGAATGCAACCTAACTTACACCAATGCATGATATAAACAAGTATCACTTCATATCAAATGACTAACATTTTAATAATTCACAAAATCAATATTCGCACCCTTTTTGACTAATTTAGACTTGTATTAGACCTTATTTATTGCCTATAATTATAACTTTTATTGTTTTTCTGAAAAAGTACAGATATCAGAGAAAAGATTGAAGTAATTTGAATCATAATCTGACTGAATATGACACAGATTGATGTTAGCAGGGTACCATTGAAAACCAGAGAGCACTGGACAGATGTTTCGTTCTAGTGTGGAACTCCTTAACAATGCGCACCCCAGATTCCGCACCAAGGGCTTCAGGTTGATGACGAACGCCTAACCATCTGCATTACTGTGTCGGCAACCAATCGTAAAATTCAACCAAATAAATAACCAATCTCCACAAAAATAACCATCCCAAGTGAACTATAATAATAAGCTCACGAGTGACTAACTCCAGGTTGTTCCTAAAGCTCTACTGAAAAGTTGTGACTGGTGGAGTTCAAACTTGTTGAGTGTGAGACAGTTATCACCAATGACGATGGATGATCGTCGTACTATATATCACAAATTGGTGGAAGTATGAATTCTACCATTGGATGCCGACCCAATGGTGCAGATGATTAGGTGTTCGTTATCAACCTGAATCCCCTGGTGCGGAATCTGTGGTGCGCACTGTTGGGGAGTTCCACACTAGAACAAACTAGCTGTCCGGTGCTCCCCGGTTTCCAATGGTACCCTGTCAACATCAATCTGTGACCTATTCCATCACATAAATAACCAATCTCCACAAAAATATCCATCCCAATTAAATTATAATCGTTGAATCTATTCCAGACATTACTTTTGTACCCATTGTTTTTCACCTACTTGACGCCCATTTCTATCAAACTGTTTATTCAAATATATTTATAAGTAACATGTTCAATGACTAGTCACTGTAGGTTACAAAGTTTCCATATAATCAAATTTTATGGCCTTTGTATTAAGAATCTTATCTGGTCTCCTTTTAAATAGTAATCGTATTTCAGTATACTTACATAATCATGACTCAATTGGTAAATAAACTTCAATTGTTAAAGTTATCTGTAATGTTTCAATGCTTACCGTGTTCTATATTCATCTTTTTCCGTCATTTTTCCTATTTATTTAATTAGTGAAACTTGAAATATATTAGAGTATAGTTTGTCATTAAAATATACTTACTTGAAGCGACTGTAGTTATACACAACTGTTAGTCATAAAAATATGTGTAACGCAGTCAATATGTAGTTAGAATAGTATTTATGTGATGGAACTTAGAGCCTAAAATGAAACCTTTATTAATATTTACATGCTATTCTATAACACTTCTAGACTAAATGGACAAAAGAATTGCTAAAACCGCTTGTTACAACATATTTATTAAATAATGAAAATGTTACAAATAACTTCCATCACTAAACATGACTTAATCTTTTTATATACCTTTACTGATAAATAATGTTCTTTTTTATTGTCTAATGATTAAAATAAATTGCATATTACTTACTCAATACTACTAGTAGGTGAACTTAAATCACCAATTGTAGTAAGTGTTAAAGTTGCCCAATAAAATGATTTTAAATATCTTCTTGACATAGTAACTTGTTCTGCATCAATATATGGTTGATAACCCCATGGACTTTTAAATCCTTCATATTTTGATATTAAATAATAAAATGCAGCAAACCAATGACATCCTAAAAATAAAATATGTATTAATGTTAATACTCTCCATAAATTTGGAAAGATTGTTCTATTCTCAACACGTAATTTCCATTCTTGACAACGATAAAATTTTAAAAATCTTGGAAAACGTAACATTGGTTGTATACCAATTTTAAATTGTAATAAATCCAATGGAAATAATGAAATAATATCTAATAAAAATTTATATGATTTAATATAACGTATAATTAATTTATAATGTTCTTGTACTTTTAATCCACATTTTAAATAACTTGTATTACATTGTACAAATATATCAATTAAATAAATTATATCAGTTAATATATCTAATGATAACCAAATTTTATGATATTTTAATTGTAATTCATCAAATGCTTGACGTGCTATAGGTGTCCATAAATTATATAATAATGCTAATGAAACAATTGTTAACCATATTACATAACCAGTACTATTTGGATAAAAAACAATTAAAATATTCGATTTTTTATAATTTGATAAAATTATTGAATTTTTTTGTTCATATTTTTTATTGATTTCAAATTTTTCAGTTTTTAATAAATCATTATTAGATTTTTGTTGATTAGGATAATTATTTGATATAGTTGGTGTATCTAAATAGAACATGACATCTTGTTGTATTGGACTAGATGAATTGTTTAGAAGTGATTGTTTCTCTGGAATATTTGTTACGATAATATTTTCTTTTTTATTTAAATTATATTCATTTGTTGATATTCCTTCATTATCTACATGATTATCACTATTATCATTTTTATCTGATATATATTTGTGATTATCAAATTTTTGTTGTGAATATAATTGATCCAAATATGAATGATCATAAGTTGTATCTGTTAAATATTCATCTGTTGTATATGTACCACGTCGTTGTGTAGAAAAACGAGACATAAATGAATCTCTTCTTGATAATTCATAATTATTTGGTTTACGTTTTAATTTTACATGATCCATTGAACTTAAAACAACTTTCATTGTACATTGAACTTTTTTCCAACGACGAGATGCATTATCACTTGATGAAGATTTTTGTGTATCATTATGTGTACCATAATAAATTTTATTTAATTTTGTAAGAGATGGTCTAGTCATTTTTTCAAATTTTGATAATGACATACTAAAATTTGAATGAATATTCATTAATTGTTTAGATGGTTGTTTAAAGTTATTCAATGTATTTTCATTTACGTTGTTGATCTTAGATGCTGACAGTATTTTGTCATCGTGAGATGTATTATTACAATCCATTAAAGTAGTTTCACCGCTTGAAACTGATTTTTCTAGTAGGTTATCATGTGGAATGTCAATATTTGATAATATATTTGATTCACAACATTCATTTATTTCACTTGACATTATTAATTATACTACTTAATAATCATTTATTACCGATGAATAATTTACTATATTTTTAAATTATACAATTTATCAGTCATTTGTTAAATTGAAAAAGAACACAGTAAGTTGATTTTCTCTGTAATTTTGGTACATTTTGGCATCTGACTTGGTACATTGTTACTGTTTAAAAATTTACTGATTTATTATTGGCTGGTAATTAAAGAAGATTTGATTGGTCAAATTTTCTTAAGTTGTGAGCATGACATCACATTACAATTACCATGAGAAATTTAGGTGTGTAGTATACACTCACCTAATGTAAGGTGGTAATTCAGTATAAAATCTTAGAGAATTTTTTTTATGCAGAATGAGAAAGGAGTTTATATAAAAATTGACAATAGCACCAATGTAACGCACTGTGTAAGTTAAGGCGTCCTACTAAAATGAATTAGCCGCATATTAAACTTATTGCTCTCAAGTTTCTCGTTTTATGTTTGTTTCCAGCTGATTAATTATATTCGTTAACCATGTGAAATTCCAAGCTTTCGATGAATAGTTAAAGTCTATCCCAAAAAAAATTCAAGAAGTACCATTATTGCAATATGCATATACGTCTCCTCCATCATTTTGAACAAATAAATGGCAACCGTCCCAGAATTCATACAACAAAAATATTCGGTGATGAAAAGTGATGTCATGTCAGTAAGTGTTAATGATCACTTAGTAGAGGATTAAAATTGGCAAGTAATCAGTATTTAAACACTTTTGATATGTTAAATCCAAAAAAATATGTAGGAATTTGTGTGCCGTTCGTCATCTTCATAACCACAATCGGTGCCGCCCAAACAGAATAAGAGACAGGCGTGATAACCTCCTGTCACTGTAGGCAACTGACTTTTTCATCAACTTCGGATAACGCTGCATACAGCACTGATCACTTAGGACAAAAGACAGGTTTAGTCCCTTGCTGTAGTCGAAGGGTTTCCTTCATTGTGCAGCAACGACCCAAACCAGGATGAAAGACAGTCGGGTACTCTGTTAATGTCGTCGTATAGTTTTCAGGCTCAGGGGTATTTCGTACCAGTCAACATACAGTACTTAACGAGACGTCAGCTAAATGCAGCTGGTTAAACCAATCTAATCCCAGCAAATATAAATAAGTTGTTGTAACATAGCTTACCCCGGTGAACATCATATCCCGAAAGAATACAATACACTCCAACTGTCTTAATATGCATAAATAGTAACCACACGCTGTGAGAGCCTTCTGCATAGTTGGATCAATGCGTGGTCTGGGAAATAATTGTAATTTCCAAAGCAGTGTCTACTTGCAATCTAAGTCGGTACCCACTAATATGGAGGGTAACAAATTTTCCCTCATCTGGAGCAGAGCTTTGACAGGACGCTAGCAGACTCAGTGAATTTGTGCTAGGTTGAGAAATAGGTTTACTGATGTTTCTGGACCGACGTGGTGGTTGCTGTAGCTTCCGGCGTTTGCAATACTCATCCTTGTGACCGATGGGTTTACAGTTCCTGCAGCGATGGTGCTTTTATGGGCAGATTCTTACAAAATGCCATGTACCACAATGCCAACATGAGGTAGGAGGGTTCGTTTTCAATTATAATGTTGAACTGGAATAAAATTAACTAGATGCAGCAACCAAAGGTTTGCTATAACATGATGACTGACGTAATGTTTGAACTTCAGAGTTGTCTTTACCGCCAGTTGTGACCATAGAAGTGTCGCGCTAGATGTTGATTAAGCGTTGAGACTCATTAGCAATGTCACGCAACGTCAACTTAGGGTCTTGATCAATCTGACATAGCGGCTGTGTTCTGATGTTGCTAAACTTCTGAGATTGTAGACAGCAGATAAGAATTAGAGCTTTAAACTGTTATTCTGTGGGAGACTTGGGACGAAAACGTTCTCCTTCGTAATTGACAATGCCGACATGCGTAAGAAAATCATTGTTTTCATTCATAATCAGTTTAAGGCATCGGTATCGTGTATTTTTCGGGATTTTGAAGCCCTAACAACGGGTGTCTGTATAACAACTTCATTTACTGAATTCGATTAACACAAAAGGATTAACGAACATGTTGTGGATTGTTAATAGGCTACTGATTAGTGTACATAACTTGTCACTCAAATATTTTTGACTCAACTTCGATTTTTGTTAAATTCTAAGCACAGAATGGCATATCGAACCCAGAGCCTTCGTGTTAGTAAACTTCTAACCCTGGGTCGGTATCACCACTGACCTCTGGTTTTTACTAGTTGTACCCCACCAACTTCGATCTGTGACGAATCGAGACAACTATACGTAATATCTGTCTGCATAAAACTACCCCAATCCAGTTGAAGAATTATTTATTATTAAATCGAAATATTGTTAACTAGATGATACATGATGTTGAGACTACAGTTGTTCGCAATATATTTAACATCCAGTATTTCACAATAAAACTTAGGCCATTAAGTGGTGAACTTTACATACAAGTGTAGAATTACCATTAAAGATTCAATCAAAAGTATCTAATGCCATTTGCGACTGTTTGTGATGAACCTATCAGCATGATGCAGCTCTACAACTTAAAACGTCAACAATATGACTTCCACAAACAGTTTAGCAGAACACACAACATATCAACCAGATTGCTGGATGTTACACACTTATCCAACATTTATAATAGCACTGATAGCCTCAATCGATGTTATTAATTTTGTTAATATATTTTTCATTGTTCACAATACGTTGTCTTAACTCAAGATGGATCCAATATCAACTATCCATGACGTGAATAGTCATGATAAAGAACCCAGTTCAGTACATTATCAATTTATATCCATATATATGTTGGCGGCCTTTTTAAAATCTTGGGTTACCACTTTTTACCAAATATCTCAAAATGTTACCTTTTCGTTTTGTTTTAACTGCTTAATCATGTTCCGAAATCGTATTGTGTACTCACGCGCCTTTATAAAATATCTACGACCTATCATGAGTAACTCAGTTGGATCTAAAAAAAAATACAATATGGTGGCTGGCATCATGTCTTCAAAAGGATCAACATTCATCAAACGTCTACTCCTGAAATTCTTAGTCATAACTATAGATCTCTTATTTGAAAATTGGACGACCTACAATTTCTCCTTAGTCTCAACATATACCGTAACTGTGGTTTAACCACAGTTCAAGAATCTTCGCTACATAACCTACTCTTCGTCAGGATCGTTCTATCATCAAGTAAAAGTGTAATGATGATGTTGCTACTTTCGTGATCACGAACTAGTATAAATCCAATTGTATGTATACATGGTGAAAGAGTAACTTGTTGAGACATTGTATGCTGAAAATTCATATTATACTAAGCATATTATTGAATAAAGCTATTATTATTATTATTATTAGGTCAACATTAATTTGCTAACACACGTGCGATGAAACCTATAGTTTTCATAATAGACTAGTTTATTTTATGTTATCCGGGAAATTGTTAATTACTGCAGGAAGTTGTCATGTTATTCATATTCTGACTAATATATGCATTCATATTTTGATAAAATGTAACAAACAAACATATATTTTATGCCATACATGATTTGGAAAACATAAATTTTGTGTTAAAGGTAAAGCTTGTTGTTAAGTGACATCAGCCAGCAAATCAATATTACTTATAGAGGAGTATATAAGTTTTGTGTCATTGTTTAAAACTCTGCAGTATTGTAAACTGGCGATTTTGATGCAGGAGTTCTTGATAAAAACGACAGAGTAGATAAAGTGTTATGCGAAATGTATGAGTAATTATTAATCTAGTAATGATAATATGTTTATTCAATACTATCAATATTGTTATAGTATGAATTGCAGATCATTACTTGTGAAATTTTTCAATAGATTTTTCTGTTAACATTGACTCAAATTGTAAAGTGTATATGTCAGAAAGTTTAAATGATCTCGATAGTAAGTGTGTGCCAAGCTTCTTAGCTATTGACTCGTTAACAAAGCCATTTTTCCTCCTAGCATTGGTTTTGTGTACGTCGATCACAATGTGACTCACTGTTTATTACAATTTCAAATAGGATGTATTTTAAAGTTATTATAGTGTTAGACAGCCTTTTCTAAGTCTGAGCTATAGGCATTAAGAGTCGATAATTAACTGAACGTTTATTATACAACTATACTGTCAACTTTGGAATGTATGACATACTGATGAATGACTAATAATGACTTATATTTTAGAAAAGTGTCTCGCAAGCTTTATCATATACACTTAAAGAACTGATATAGGTGTTTTACACTATAATTAATCGGCAAATTGCGAATCAGAAATAGATCATTGTCTATCTATATCCTGTGATATAACCTTATTCTTTTGAAATTTACTAAACTTGACATGTTTTTAGGGTGTTAAGAAAAAAATTAAGGACTAATAGTGCTTGAATGAACGATCTCTCAACGTAAACCGAAATTTCAGTAGTAATCTAGTGAAAAACAATTGAAAATAACTTGTACAATTATGCAGTTCTTCAGTAGCTGAATATATTACTGAATTTACTTTAGTGTTCACATCATAAATTACTAAAACAAGGGGGGGGAATACAAGAAGTACCTGATCTGTTCATGTCAGCCAATTTCTGGCTGATAAATGTTTCCTCTTATAATAATTAAAAATAAATGACTTTAATAGTCATTGTGATATGCCGGGCACCTAAAGAAGATTGATTATCTTTGAGAGCTATTTATCTGCATACTATTTCATTATTTCAGGTTGTACTCAAGGTGAACACTTTATTTATATTATTATTCACTTCTCCTTCCCCTATCCTCCCACTTGACACATTAACTGTCAGCATGTCATTTTTCGTTGATGAACTATGGTTAGTCAATCGTGTCTATCGTGGTCTACCACTTTTTACCAAATATCTCGACAAGTTACTTTTTCGTCTTTTGTTTTAATCGGTCAATCGTGTCCAAAAATCGTACTCATTCACCTTTATAAAATGTCCACGACCTATCGTGAGTAGTCCAGTTATATCTAAGCGAAGACAACATGGTGGCTGATAACACGCTTTACTGAATAAATTCCAGAATATGAACATAGAATGCTGGATAATCAGCTGGCTGTATTCCTTTATTCCGTAAGAGAACAATATACAAAAAAGTGCCCCACTCATCTAATAACGGAAGTTTGTGTGCCTCAAGGTGTTGTGCTTTCCCCTTTCTTTTCTCACTTTTCTTGAATAATTTGCCTTCTTCTATGAAAGTTACCTTTTTTAAATACACAGATGATCTTACTACTTATATGTCTGTTTCTTTTTCTTTAAATCGTTGTAAAAAGAAACTGTTTCTTGGCGAATGGTGAACGATAGACTAGTTTCAATGATCTTCAACTTATTCCCTCCACATGTCAAGCAGTTAATTTCAGTCTAGGACATGCAAAAAGACCTAAATGCTCCTATGAATTCGTACGATGTTTGTAAAAGTGGGGATTTTATAATTAAGACTACATCGAATGTCACTTACCTTGGTGTAGCTTTTACTTATGTTCTATCTTGGTCTTCGCATGTTTTCCTAAGATCAGGGGGTTTTATCGCTTAATATACTATTTGAAGCAATTACGTAGTTTTGGTATTACAAAGCACTTATTTATGTAGACATTATATATATATATATATATATATATATATATACCTTTTCTCAAATGTATACATGGACAAAGAGTAACTTGTTGAGACACTGTATGCTAAAAATCCATATTGCACTGAGCTATTATTATTGTTATTATTACTATTATTATTACCTTCCATTGTTAAACACAGTTAGAATAGATCATATGATTGATCATAGCAGTAATTTTTTGACCTTGCGCCTACATCGTCAAAGGCAACAAACCAGGTATTTTGGAACTTTGGCATTAAGGAAATTTCCTTCTTTCCTGTTTCAAAGTAACCTTTAATTAAATTAAACTTACTCGTAATATAGTTTTAATATCCAAAATAGTGTAATTCATAATGCTCGCTTTCAATTTATCATGTAATATGTTAATATATATCAGATAATCTTTGTTTTGTCATTGAATTTCCTGAACTGCATGATACATTATACTCAATAAAAATGAACAAATGAATCCACCATAATCATTCGAATCCCACTTTTCCTCTTATACTTTTAACTTCTCAATACAATAATTTCTGATGATCGTTCAAACTATACCAATGAAAGTTTTTACTAAACGGTGTAAATACGTAAACGTTAAAAGGCTGAATGTTAAATAATAAGTCTGATTTATACTAATGGATTATTATGTAAGTTAAAGAATAAAATGCTGAACACGCTAAGTCATTACTGAAAAGCAACTTAATGTAATATGTTACCTAGCATCTTATCTAGTTGTGATTTGTTAAATGGCTAGAAATCCAGGTAAAATTTGTTTAATTTTAGATGGTTTAATGTTACCTACAAAAAACCCTCATTTTTATTCG
Source organism: Schistosoma mekongi (assembly GCA_034768735.1). Taxonomy (NCBI): domain Eukaryota; kingdom Metazoa; phylum Platyhelminthes; class Trematoda; order Strigeidida; family Schistosomatidae; genus Schistosoma; species Schistosoma mekongi. The sequence goes on along the minus strand of CM068308.1, from coordinate 37,543,182 downwards.
TCAACGTGTACGTGTGATTTTTAAAGAACCGATATTCGAGTCCAGGATGCACAGTTCTGATCAGATTCTCTCGTTTAAGCTTGGACTCGAACCCCAGAATGAATGTCACTGCTTACAAGATTTTACATACACCTTCCTGAAAAATATGAACTACGTCCACACTAAGAATCAGAGGTTCCCTTCCAACTATCCGCAAACACATAACACCATAACACATTGCAAGCGATGCCTAGTCACATTCTTGGAATCCAGTCATTGATAAGGTTCATATAAACATGACATTAGACACAGAGTAATGTTTGCATATGAACACTTGATAGCATCATACCTAGATTCCAGGTCATCCTATCAACTCGCATTTATTTAAACTACCTACATTTTCCAGAAACGCTGGTAACTTATTCTAGAATTTATACATTATTTTGTCAATTAAAATATTAATCTGTAAATTATGAAACTATATTGACACTAAAGCTATACAATTTTCTCTGTGCGCAAAATAAACGTATCTTAGGCATCTCTATACATAACACAGAAGTATGCTGTATGTCATATCTTTGTGAGGTTTTGAGGAACTGCTATCACCTTTAGGACAACAACCCTCTATGGCAGAGGACTAATCAACTCTCAACCGAGGAAATTAGGAGAAGACGCTGGGGGTGGATTTGACACACACTGAGGAAACCATCAAACTGTGTCACAAGACAAGCACTAACTTGGAATTTTAAAGGCCAAAGAAAAAGAGAAAGACCCAGGAACATATTGCGTCGGGAATTGGAGACATACATAAAGAGAATGAAGAGCACATGGGAAGAGCTGGAAAGGAAAGCCCAGGACAGAGTTGGTTGGAGAATGCTGCTGGGTGGCCTATACTCCACATAGGGTAACAGGCATTGATTGATTGATTGAGAGCGCTGACCTGTTATATGCTGTTGTAATGATTTTGTAGATCGAATGACAGGTAGACGAGGAACGAAGTTAACGTCAAGCAGTTAGTAATGAGGATCATGGATCCTTTATTTAAGTTCATTCGTTTATATATCAATGAAATTACAGTGATTTCAGTTAAAGAAAATCATCAATTGTGAATTAACATTACATAAGTCAACATGAGTGATTATAATACTATTTGATTAGCGTATCCTATCGAACTATTAGATTTAGATGAAGATAACTCGCAATGAAATATTCAAACTGTGAAGAAAGTTTAATAAATCTAACATACAAAAAGAAGTCAATATAAAACTCTCCTTGTTTGTATTCGTCACACATTTTGATGTTGGTTGGGTACCAATGTAAACCAGGAAGGATTAGACAGATGCTTTTACCTAACTTAGTTTCTGAATAATCATATTTCTTGGAAAATTGAATACATCAATACAATTTTACATTAACCAACCGTAATCTGAAATTTTAAAGTACCAGCATTTATGCAATCGACTCTGTTTATGTTTACATTATCAATTTCATTGTAAATGTCATAATGAAGAAGTGCATAAGCTACTAAATAAACTCTATATGACTTTATTTATAAACAGATTATATGTACCGAATTTGTCAAATAAATCAAAGAAAGAAGACGCAACTAGTTCCTAGAGAACCTTAGATTAATAACAAATGCTATCAATTTTAGTAATGATGTAATAATTCGTTATACTATTTTAAGTAAGGGCAACAAGATATTGTACTGCCAAATCATTTTTTTTAAATGAACAAGCTTTTATAAATTGAATTCGCCTCCCTCCTCCCCTGTTCCTTTATTAAAACGTATTTGATACCTCAAAATATAAGATGAAATGAGTCTAAGAAGATTATTTATAAGAGCATAATGGGTGTCGAATAGGTTTTCTAACCATAAAGTTTCATGTGCGAAAGAAACCATCAATAGTATTATAAAATAATGGTAATATTTACTTCCATACTCACTTCTGAGGAAAGAACTCCCCTATTATGAAACACATTACTTTTAAAAATTCAGTAGTATAAGCATTACTAGCAAAAGCCTGTATTATTAATGACTATTTTTTTTTATCAGTCTTTGCCGACGAAACGCGCGTCCTAGATTCCACTTGCCAGTCACAATCCAACTTATATAATACTTGTGAAAAATTCGCTATATCGAGGCAATCCGCTCAGGATGCACATATAGCATCAATGACTGACCAGCTTCAGTCTATAACAAATCAACGGGAATATACAAGCCCTTCCTAATACCAATGTGCCCGTTGCACAATTATGACTGTCTGGACTCAGTAGTCTAGTGGTGAACGCAGTGGCGTTCGACATGAAACGAACTGAGTTCGAATCCCAGTGTGAACATCAACAGTGGGATGCAGGTACATCCAGCCGATGAGTCCCGAATAGGACGAAACGCGCATCCTGGATTCCACTTGCCAGTCACAATCCAACTTATATAATACATTATGTGCAACTGTTGCTATTTTGTATGTCCATATGAGTGAAATCCACGGTACGTGGTTCATACTAATTAAAACAACTCAGCTTGATTTGCCTTCATCCCAGCGTTGACATTTCTATTAATTATAACAAAATATCTTACGTTTTAGCAAGCTAGTGATTGTTTGCATTCCAAAGATAAGGTCCCAATTGTGAAGTGAAAAGTACCAGGTTCAGGTTACGGTATGAGTATCAACACTGGGATACGATACGACAAGTCCTAAAAAACGGAACATTTCGCCTAGGGGCTGCACACATACAGTCAATCCTAATAGTATTAGCCTATTACTCTCAAGAATCTATAATCTAACATACCAGTTACTGTCTAACAATAATTTTGCACTTGAGAACTAAAGTTACTCAAACGATGATCCTAGAAGAATTCTATGAACTAATTTATTGTGCCAATTTTCCTCAACTGCATGAAATCGGAGAAATAGATATATACATTTTGCTAAGAAAATATATTTACTGAAGTTGGAAATGGTGTAAAACTAAAGTTTTTAACGTAAACAGACGTGGGAAAATTTTAGGGACAGCTTACAAAGTTGATTGTGCATTCGATATGTTAATGGCTTAAACGTGAAAATTGAGTACTGAGTACGGGAAAGAATGTTGAAAGTGTAAAATAAAGTCACCAGATTACGTAATCCTAATTGTAAACGTAGTTACCGGTGTAGAATGATCAGATAACATAAAAAATAGCAGAAGACAATTTTCAAATGTAACTATAAGCAATGGTTCGAAATCAGCTGCTGTTTGAGTGCCTGGTTATATCACATACTATTACATCATTTGCCATCAACATGTATTAAGGATTGTTCCGGCATAATTGACCACCTTCCAAAGTGAAGGCAGCTCTGTCATTCTTTCAACAAACCGTGGACATTATGCTACAAGACAATTAGTATCGTTTCACATTTGGATGACATAATAATGAGAACAAGCTAGGTAACCTGGACACGGTGATTCCATGGTTGTCTAAATTTAGGTTCCAACTCCCGGCGGAGAAACGTATCTACAAGTAAGGTATTTGAATTTCATGGTAGATAATGATAGGTCAGACCCGGTAAAAGGCGATCTAAATAAGACCATCCCTTGACCTACCGATGTGCAGACACTAAGTACTTCTTGGAACTTGTTAGCATTTATGAAATTTTCACTCCTAACCCCCATCATCCACCCTTAATATCAAGCTTTATTCATAAAGATTTATTAGTTTTTAAAATAATATAATGTTGTTTCGAAGGACAACGAATGATTGGAGAATTAATCATTTAGTTTAGGGAATAAAATACTGAAATAATTCATTACTTCAAGAACTTTTGGCCCAAAACTGACGATGAGATTAACTTATCCCAAAAAATAAGTTAATGAGCAGTTAGATAGCTGGTGAAAAGAATGAAGGATTGGATAGCTTTCCTTCCTAATGTATGACATCTCAACAGTGTACATACGCGACCGTGACGGGAATTACATTCGGGACCTAAACGCCTAGCGGACAGAGCCTGACTTCAAGTCCACCAAACATGCATCTGTTGTTTTATATTCCAAGCTCGCATCAATTTGCGATTACTAACTTTATAATTAAGCGGCCTAGTAGGTGCGTATAAAAGTATCTTTATAATTCTGGGTTAAAATATTTTTTACACATAGAAAAAGCACTTCTTTCTTTGAATAAAATCCTATAAATGAGAAACTAATTGAGACGGGGAAAACTAAGATTGTTGTAATTTGCCTTTAGTTAATAGTCTGAATATCTAATGAAAAAATCTTTTGCTCCTGGAGTGAATAAATTACAATGGTGGCTTCAAGTCAACATAAAATGATAAATACGGATGACCTTTCGAATATAGTTGATACTAACTAGAATGAAGTCTTCATTTATCTGTCTTCTGATTTGCGGATAAACAATAAAATAAACTCAAGTACAAGAACAATTGAATCGATAATCAGTCGACGTCAAAATGATTTTATTTTTGTTAGAGCCATTACCTTAAAATTTATACGAAATCTGCTGATTCACAGAATAACACTTTTGTCAATTTTGTATTTTCAAGGCAACGTCTTATTTCGTATCCCAATTTTAAAATGAGTTTTGAGGCCAAATGACATTTGGCCACATTATGTGTTTTTACTTCCTAGCTGGTGTGGCCAAGTGTGTACAGCTACTTAATCGGATCGAAGACTTACCAGTCAGATCTTCATAGCTGGAATAAGGTCAAAGTCGACCCGCTTTCTAATCCCAACAACCATAACAGTTGTCTCATCCTAGTTTGATTCTCTTCAATAATACATGCTTAACACTCACGTAATCTAATCAATAACTATTCTAAATCTTTATCATTAAACACACCACGTTCTATTCAAAAGACTATTTTATTATAATAAGTCGATTGATATAATATCAAGATATTTATTAAACTCCAACCAGTACTTCATTGGATATCAGTTTATGACGAAATTTACTTTTCAACCAAAAGTGTTGCCCATATAGCTTGTGGCTAATAGTGGAATACAGGAGTCTTGTTACATCTAACTTGAGGACCGTCAGTTAAATAGATCAGTATAGTGGTGTTGACGACCACAATGAGAATCATACCTAGCAACTTTAACTACAAACGCCAACCGTTACTCGACACAAATTGATTAGGAGGCCAATATGGTTTAACAATTACAGATGTAAATACCAAAAAGGAGATATTACCAACATCTACTAATTCAAATAAAAGTGAAGGCTGGATGATTAGGATTTCATCAATGGACTCATTCAATTGTATCGTCGACTAAAATAGTAATTTTATATTGCATTTTTTTCTAGTAACCGACAATAAGTTAATTTGTTTAATCTTACAGTTTGAAAGAATTTTCATATGGTCAATACAATAAGAATGAAAGTACATTCAGTTGATATGGTATTTTCTTGATAACATGAAATAATTCATAATTATTCACATACGTTGTATGGATCTTATGATTTCTTTTTAAAAAAAGAAAGTATAAGAAAAGATATAATTGTAATTCATATTTTAACTTAATCCCTTACAGATACACAGAACAACCATACATTTACAATACAGAAATGTTTATATATAATTTGTAATTTTTATATCATCATTGTCATCCGACGTCACAGTAAAGCGTAGATTATACATAATATCTTTTCGGAATCAACCAGATAAAGAAGTAATTTATGAGAATGAGACTGTATTCTTATATCTATCAACCCATATGTAAAACAACTGAATTTGATTGTAGTAATAATAATTATTTTAAATGGGATTAAGAAATAGATGTTAAGATGGTTGAAAGATAATTTATATCTGTCGATATGTAAACTCAACAATGTTGCAAAATGAGTTATTCGCAACATGTTCACTGTCATACTCAATAATTTTGATCATTTCAGTGTTCGTTTAGTTGGTGACTATTAGAAGGCAATGATGGATAACTCTAACGGCTTTAATTCAAATCTTAGTGAGGATTACGATGTTACATGTAATACTTACATAAATGAACTGAAAAGGATTGAAAGTGTGGAGTATAACACAGTATTTTCAACATTTCCGACATATCTAAATTTGACCATGAACTCTGTCTATTTCTAACATTGGTCACTGATAAACAATATTTTTAGAGGGATATCCAAACATACTACTTTCAATAACGTAGTTGTGCATATTTGTATTTATAGGATACAATGATCATCGCCATGCAAAGTATGAACATACACATACGTACTATGTATGTTAATTTCTTTCTACTCTAACTTGACCAATGTGTATAAGAGGCGTCCATAAGAAATACATATCTCATAATCGTATAATTTAATTTTCTTGTTATGTGGTAAATGATATCATATGGATATAACCAGTGAGCAAGAAACTGTTATACTTAGGTTTTCCTGCTAGTTGGAACGCATTAACAAGGCATATCTGTAATCTTGATGTAACTGGAACACCCCCGAACTCCCATCAACCAGTTTAAACTAACAGACAAATTGCTACCTGATTTGATCAACACCAAGGGAGGACTAGATAAGCATAATGTTAACCCATTATTTGATGATCGATAGAGGTATATAATAATTGCTATCATAGAGGCAATCACAACAGTTCGTGCATTCACATTCCCATATATAAGCATACAGTATTGTTTCATTAGAATACAATAATAAACATCAATATCAGCTACAGTATGTTTTTTATTAGAGAATATATCCATCATACAAAAACAAGAAGATTATAATGATATTTACGAAAACAGAACTGCACAATTTGTATACTATATTTTTTTCCTCTACGGGAATATAGTACAAACTGTTAGTGAACTTCTGAGGATATGATAATGTATAATGAATAATTATATAGAACAATATAGTAAAATGTTGCGTAATAAAATATAAAAATTTATTTTATTCAGTATTATCATATGGTGAAAACATTTGTCGAAACTGTTTAGTTAAATTGGCCTCTTCATCTTCATCATCTGTACAATCATGCCAATCAGCTCTTTCGGGACAATTTAAAATACGTGGATCTGTTAGGACAATACTATAAAAATGAGAGAGGGGGGAGGAGGTAGATAATAAAGACGGACATAATAACGAGTCACTAAAAGATATGCATGTTTTATTGCACTAATAAAAGGTTTAACTCAACAATCAAGCACAAGTTAGTGTACTAGACTAAATACAACACATATTGTGCAGTGCTTTATAATAACAATAATAATAATAATAATGCTACTTATGTACTACATAAAGTTCTGAGCCAAACTTTCACTATGTGAAAGTTAGTAATACAACTCATTAGGATGCTCCGTATTACTCTATAGCAGTAAAACATGGCTATGAAATTAGACGATATAAATAGACAACAAGTTTTTTGTCATAAATGTCTTTTGTTTTTGTTATTATTATCATTGACGTCGCTTCTGCTTCTATTAACTTGGTGTTGATCTTGCTGCGCTTGTGAGGTATGGCAACTTGAAACGATGCACACATGTGCCAGGTTCTATGTTGTTAATACTTACGCAGATGTTTTTGAACTATTCGTCGAGTATTGTGCAACGACCGCGTGAGCAATACTGAAGTCAGACTAAAGATACTAGACAAAAGTGGCATATCAGTTGGCAAGATTATGTCTGTATCAACTGAGATGGCTAGAATAAGTGTTATATTCATCCAACCACTGCCTACTTCTACGTGCAATGCAAATGGTATAGGAGAAAAGGTGGGGACTATCAAACCAAAACATGGAATCAGACTATAAAGTTATTGATTATCAGTCTGCAATATATTAATAGATGGTGACTAACTGGTTTGGGTCGGTGCGATAGCAACGATAAGCGACTTGTTTACGAACATCCAACTCCAACATTTCCTCATAAATACCTTTTCATCTCTTCGTAAACTACATTCTCAAGGTAAACCCAGACTTATTATTATTACTAATAGATTACTGCAACTCCTTCGCCATTTGACTTGTTAACCCTAACAGTCTAAAAGTCAAACATTATGACCACTACATAACTACTCCATTGATGGTTTACGTTTTAACAAAGCTGCTCACACCCTAGCGGATGCAATAGGCCCCAAAACTATACTACGCCGACGAGTTAACAAGGAACAACTAAGCAAAATATAAGAACTAAATATAAATAAGAATAGTAATACAATAAACATACCGACCAAATTGTAAGTTTGTACTGGAAATACGATCTTTTGGGATTCGTCCAAAAAGTTTCTCTCCAGTAGGGAGTTCAACAAAAAAGTAAGGAATCCCGACTCTACAAACCTATATCAATAAATTGAAAATAGAAGAGTATGTATGTTACAATTCAAATTAGATCTAGTTATCACAAGTTGGTAAGAACTGGCAACAAATAACGAGTAAGAGAGCATTAGAAATGAACTAGAAGATAAAGTGATGGAAATATACAAAAACAAATAACGATGAATACCGGAAATAGGCTCAAGTGTGAACAGAGAAGCATATCAACTTCATTATTTAGCCTGGAATAGATAGTCTAAATAGGTCTAAATTCACTGTTTTATTATACTCTAACTCTAATGACTACACCATGGATCCCTCTAGATTTTTATTTTCCAACTTCAGAACGTACAGCAAACGATCTAGTGGTCCACACATGTTTCTCACACTTAAGTTTTATCAACTTAGTGGTTATTCCTTTCAAAATAAATGCAAGGTGCACAGTGCTAAATATTTCTGACCTAAAAGTTGAAAATATTTTTTTAAAACTAAATTTAACAAAACATACTTCGTCTAGTTCTGTTCGCCGAGGAACTGGTTTCAGTTTACATGGACTAAAGTCAGCATTAGCAGATAACTCAAGAAAGACTTGTTTCACCTCCGCTGCAACTGAAAATGGTACAGGAACAACCTTTAGTATATAAAGAAAGCATGAACAGAGAGGTACGCAACTGTTTAGAAAGTGGGTGTAAAATAAATAAACAAAAAAATGTGAAACTACAGTAACCCGAAATAACTTGAACAAAAATCACTTCAGAAATGTTGTTATTATTAAAAGAGTTTAGACTGAATGAGTATTTACAAAATTTACGATGAAACAGTAACTCAGTGGTTAGAAAGCTCAACTTCCAGCCACTAAGTTAAAAATCCTAATCGCGCCCCTTCTACTGCGACTAGCGCTCATGGAGTGTTGCTGCAAAACAGGCAGACGAATATGTACCAGGTAAATAAGTTAATTGACAGAATTTGTAAGTCCGTTTTAGAACGATATTACAACAATTTTATACATAGTTGCCAACATTAGGTTCGATTTTAACTAATGGAAGATAAATCACAAAGTATTACTAAAACTATTTTGGGAATGAAATAAACGATCTCAAGATCTGCATATGCAACATCATTTAATTTACAATTTAAGTAAAAACGAGGTCTGAAAAAAATGGGAACCAGAAAGGGGTTGTATGGATTAAACAGACAGATGCAAAGACACTTATTACATACTTGAAGTTGATAATGTTGTGTTTTTAAATTTCGTTCAAATGTTACCATTACTTTACCGTGTGCAGCATACATACGTTTTAATCGAGATTTATATTCTTCAATTTCTGAACGGACATAATCTGGGCAAGCAATCCAGTTCTGATGGTGACCAATAGTTAAAATTAATGCATGATCTGGCACAATGGGACCACGTGGTAATGCTACATATGCTTGAGCACCAATACTAACAATCAAATGTTTTTTCACCTGTGGATTCCCTAAACAAAACCAACAAGCTGCATGATTTCTGTTTCCTGGAGTGAAAAAACAACAAAAATGATAGATTGAAAAATAATATCTTGCATTTCATATTAATAATCGAATGGACAAAAAGTTGTGATTTACCGCAAAAGAAAGACAAACTTTGACATTACGAGCAGTAACGGCCATCTAGTGAATTAATGACTTGAGAGTACAGACAGCGTTGGCTCAGTGGATAAAACTTTCAAATCACAACCTTTAAGTCTCGGGTTCAAACTGTGCATACAATACTCCAGTTTGGGTAACTGGATAGCACCCTAGCCCATACACTTAATGTAGTTGGAAGTCAAGCACACAAACCTGTGCCTGGTAAATGAACTAATAATAACTCGGTCGTAAACCCAGACCCCGACTGGTCTACTCAATCTCGGATATTAGTCCATCAGTCACGGACAACGTAGAACCTGGTTTACATGCCCATAGGTCCAAGTTGCCATGACACATTAGCACGGCGAGATCAAATTTACAAGATTAACACTACTATAATCCAACAAGAAGGAAAAAAGTGAACGTATGTACAAAGGAACAATGTAACTTATGATCTAGAAAAAGCAAAGGGTAAATACATTTGCGTCACTGTGACCGATTATGAGTCATGTCACCCAGTGTCTCTAGCTACTCATCGCGATTGTTACGCGGACCCCAACCAGATAGTTTGAAACACGGCTTAGACAAACAGTCAAAGGCTTCATGGAATATCAACATGTTCTAGTTTGGCTGCCCTTACCTCCACTGTCTTAGTCCTGCCCCAACCAACATCGAGCGACGAGATAGGTGGTGGTTGGAAATACACAACACATGTTACAGCCATCTCAGTCGATGAACGTTTACATCTTCGACTGATTTGTTACTTTTTACTAGTACAATATACTTGATATCACTGCTCATTCAGTGATATACGGACGATATTTCGAAGACATATAATCAAAGACCTTTGGATTACGCGAATCTCCTTTTATAACAGCCCATTTTGTAAACTTCTGTGCAGTATACTCCGACTTTCGTTGGGAGAAACATCTCACTTACGCCACAAGTGATGCAAGTCAGCAAAAGCTGAGCGAGCCTTCAGAGTCGAGGCTGAGGTTCCATCTGACATCGATCCACTAAGGCCGATGAAACTTGCAAAATAAGTGAAGTGGTTAACGTGCTTAACTACTTCACTCCCTAGGACGAATCTAAGGATATTAGTCTCTATCTGTAAAGTGTGGTTTGAAGCTGACTATACGAGTCACTAAGTTGATACTTAATTTTTATTACTAACTCATTTACCAGGTATAGATTTTCGCACCTTTTTTCGTGTTACACGCTATGTATGAGGACCAGTGATACAAAACCCCATTGCTGAAACCGAACAACTGAACCACTGAATCATAGCTACATTGTTCATTACAATAGCTAAAGTGTAGACATCAAAAGGTGTTTATTGGATATTAAAGAATATCCATTATATTAAGCATTCGTGAGTTCCAAACATAATAAGCTACACAATATAAAACATAGAAACTTCAATAACAATAACACAATTATGGAAACAACCACTAAGTCGGATTTTTGCTAGCATATATACCTAAATTACTTGAACAGAAACTTCTGCTAAGATATGGTACGAATGCTCTGACTGTGATAGTCAGTCAGTCAGTTACAACGTAGAACTTGGTACATGCGTACATCAATTCAAGTTGCGGTACCCCAGTTACCAGATAAAGATTAAATTGTCGGATCAAATCCCAGAGTAGGGGAGGTAGTAACAAAATTAGTATTAATGGAAAGAAATAGAGATCGGAAACAATGTTTAAGAAAATATGATCCAGTAAAAAGAAAATTATGATAAGTCCAGAAACTCAGAATTTGGAGAAAGACGAGGAGTGGATGCACCTGCGCCATTGCCAACGATTTTGAACCATATCACCCAAAGTCTCTAACCACGCGGACCCCGACCAGGTAGTCTGCACCTACTAACATGGCTCAGCCCAATTGGCAATCGCTTCATGGACTGGTGCCATGTTTTGCCTCGGCTGCCCCTAGCTTTCTTCCAGCCTACTCCTACACCAGACAGCATTGCTCCTCGAGGTAGACGGTGATCAGGCATACGCAACATATGTCCTAACCACCTTAGCTGATGGAGACTTACTACTTCATCAATAGACTTACCGTATTTACCTAGTACTCTATTCCTAACCCACGTATTGCTTAATCGGTGGTCGCAGCAAACACAAGCAATGCTTCCAAGACATCTATGATCGAACACTAGGAGCCTACGAATATCCTTTATCCTTAATGGCTATGTTTCACATCCATAAAATAAAACGGGTCGAACTGCTGAGCAGTAAACGGGTCCTTCGGTCAGCAGTCGGATGTCTCGTCTATGCCACAAATGACGCAAATTCCTAAAAGCTAGTTGGGCCTTATGCATACGAGCCGAGATTTCAACAGACACCAGACCGTCAGGACTGATGAGGCTCCCAAGGTAAGTGAAGCGGTCAACACATTCAACTGCTTCACTCCCTATCACTAACTTCGGTGCCAAATCAAGACAATCCTGATGCAATATTTTGCATTTCCATGGGGAGAATCGCATTCTAAATATCCTTACATTCATGTTTAAGGTAGTCAAAAGATTCTGCATTTTATCAGCATTTTCACCTAAGAGAATTATATCATCTGCGTATTCTGAGTCAGCAAGTTTATCTCCTGGAAGGTCAATCCCGGAGAAGTCAGATGATGACAATGTTAGCTCTAAAAGTATATCAATGATAAAATTAAATAAAAATGAGAAAAGCGGACAACTTTGACGAACACCACTTGAGGTAATCAGTTCTGACGACAATCCGCCATAAGCTCTGACTCGACATGTGGTGTTCGAGTAGAGAGCTTGTATAAAGTTGATGTGCTTCTCTGGTACGCCTTTCAATGACAGACTGCCACATAATCTTACGATCGATAGAGTCAAATGCCGCCTTAAGGTCAAGGAATACAACTATTGTTGGGCGTCTAAAAGTGTGCCTATGTTTCAGAACCTGGCGAAGTGTGAATATTTGGTCTATACAACCACGTCCAGGTCTGAAACCACAGTGGTTTTCTCGAGTTTGCTCTTCACTACCTTTAGCTAGACGTCGAAGTATTATTGAAATTGGGTGACCAATATTAATTTGCCATTCAAGTTGCTTGGGAATGGTGGGTAACTAGGATGAGGCCGAGGGCCAATTGGACTGTTCCTTAAAGTGTTCTGCCCATCGGTCCAACCTTCTGGATTGACAGTGAATAATGGTCCCATCTTTTCTTGAAAAAAATTTCATTTACAGTCGGATTTCTGATACATTTCCTTGATAAGTTTAAACAGTTGCCTACTGTTACCTATTGTCGTTGCCTTTTCCATCTCCTTAGCTTTCGCCACCCACTACTAATCGCGATCATTGCGTAAGCTTTTAAACAGCTTTTTTTAAGTTGCCTTTGCTCCTCATCGTGTTTAGGACCAAACAGGATGTGTTGCCGAGTATCTATCAGTTTAGTAGACGCAGATGAAATCCACTAAGTTTTCTTAACTTATCGGTTTAGTTTACTAGTAGATATTACTGCTGTTTCAACAGCTCTTTTGAAATCATTCCAAGCTGACTCGGGATGGGTACAGCTTACGTAGTTGACTAGTTGGTTTTCTAGTGTTTTCTAAAATGTATTCTTACTTCTTGAGGTACCTAAAAAGGAAACTCAGTTAGTATTGGTTATAGTGACCTGGGAGCGCAATCACAGAGCCCAAGGGGCGACTGCTTAAGGCCGATCACGCATGACCTTGTTATGGAAAGTTATCGAAGTATTAGATCTGTTCTTTAGAAGGCCTTACTGCCAGAGACAGAAATTCGTGGAGTAAGGTGAAGTGTGACATTTTTAGGGTCTATCTTTTCTAACTCCTTCCTCCTGTTAACGCAGCATCGCTGCAAATGCTGGTTATCCGAGGGAAATACCTTACTGCTGTCACACACCGCTCCAGTCAGCAGTAGGACTTCGCCCTCAGATCTCAAGTTACTGCCTTTAGTCTTAACGCTCCCCAACACACCTACTCGGCACGGCAGGACCTAGAGGAATATGCGTTCCGGCCAATATAGCTCGGTTGGGTCAATACGATAGGCAAGCCCAACCACCACGTCAAGGTAACAGCTACGGTCGGGGACTGTGATAGTGATATGCCGGAACCTAAAGATTGGTTATCTTCGAGAAGTGTTTTTCTGTAGATCATTTCAATATTTCTCGTTGTATTCAAAAGGAACATTTTATTTCGATTATTATTCAGTTCCTCCTGCCCTATCCTCCCATTTAATACATTAACTGTTAGTATATTATCTCTCATTGATGAACTATGGTTAGCCAATTGTGCATACGTACTCCAGTTCACATTTACTATTACTTCTATTTTGTATAAATGGTAGTTTCCTAATTGGTCTACTGTATGGTCTGATTCTATGTATATATAAAGGATTGTATGAAATAAAGTATGATTCTGTCTGTTTGACATTTGTTTTTTTTTATATACAGCTTTTTATACGCCACAACAGATAGTAAAACATTTTTGAACCCAACTATGTAACCCGGAAGAAAAAGCAAACAAACAAATTGCTTTTACGAGGTAGGTAACTTTGTCACTAATTCAACAAGCTACCACAGATTTTCTACAAAACCTATCTCAAAATAGATATCGAAAAGTAATCTGAAAATGGTCAAACACATTGAACTTGATAATATCTTCAACGACATATATGTATAAAAAGTCTCACTGTCAATTTTTTCTTGAAGACTTTCTTTATCAGTATCATTTGTATCAACAAGTTGTACTTTGGCGCCATTAGCATCTTCCAACAAATTGCTGTTCATTTTGCGCTTTTGCGAAATGCTTTTTCTTGTGGTACCCTCGGATTTCTTTTCAGTATCCAAGTTGTAAAAAAACTGTTCGGTTTGTACTTCCTAATAACCAATAAAAAATACGGTAAGATTAGTAATTTATAGATACACGTGCATAGTTGTGGAGCAGAATTTTCACCAAAGAGTCATCAGCAATGACTTTACAACAATTATCACGATATATATGAGCTTACAATGCCGGAATAATCGACTGCTGTATATGGTGACTTCAAGTAAGGCTTTGGAAACTATATATGAAAACATAATAACTAACAACCAGGATTAAGCACAGATATAGTATTAGTCGGCAAAGCAATGAATAGTCGCTGACAAAAATAAAAAGATAAAAATCATACCTTATGCTACCTACCAACCACGTTGGCCGCTAGTATGAGCCAAGTAAAAATGTTTGAATGTTGTCGTTACTTTCATGGCATGTGGTAAAGACAGACCTCTATTGACTGCAGAATAAGTAACTTAGAGTAAAAATATCTCTAAATCATTTATGATATTTAAGCTTTATTTTGTGCTTAATATTTTGCACATAAGCATGTTACTTTATTAGAGAGGAAATTCCCGCCCCCTTCTAGCATGTGGTTTACTGGTTTTATTTCATTTGGAAGTCTCAATCAAAAATCGTATCTCACGAAAGGTTCTCACCGGAAACTATCGCATTACTGTGTTATCACCTATCGACTAACATACCGTTCTTAAATTCGACAATCCTTAATCATCAGAAATGTGAAAACCACCTATTTCATAATAGTTCGGAATGTAACCGCAACAAACGGTTTGGAACCTATCTTTACATGGCTTGGATTTAATCAACACGAAGTATGTGTCATCAAATAAACTTCGTCTATAGATTGCGTAAACCAAATTTTGATAATGACTAAATGTTAAAAATTTTCGATGTTAGCCTTTAGATATTTTAGCCTACTGATGTGTGACAATGATGATCTCCAATAGTCCTTACGTGACAAAAGGTATATTAAATAAACATCAGCAAAGGCTTACTACTATCGTAAATGAAAATACTTGAAAGTCCACTAAAACTATGACCAATCCCCCCCCACGTTATGTATATGCGTCATACCAAATAACTTAGTTCTGCTGAGACATGAGTTCTAGTTCGGACCAGTAGGTCAGTAAAATAAGCCAAAAAAATGTTGCAGTCGCTTAAGATTACAAACAGTAAAGCTGTCGACGTTGTAAACACTTTGAAGTCTATGAATGTGTAAAATACCACAAAAGCGTAACAAGAGTTAAAGAAACTTAGAAAAATGAATACCCTACAGACAAATCAATGTGACTTACTGTTTCTCTATCTGCAGAATGTTTATGTTCAACAAACTCACGGTACGGATTTTCTGTCACATCTGGAGGCTGACTAATTAAGTCCTGGTGATCCATTTTATCAATTGGAATTAACTTGAGAGCATACAAATACTAACACAAATAGGTCAGGTTTACATAAAAATACCTTCTGGTTACGTTCATTTCTCACATCAGCCAGGGCTATAAATCGTGTAGTATGACAAGCTTTCTCCTGTAAAACACGATGATTTCTACAACCGAATTGTTAAGTCAAAATACAAATATTAGTATATTAAACTCTATAATAATGGAAAATTAAGAGCTGCAAATGAATATACAACCGATTGCGTGAAAACTAGAGAGAGCAACTAGTCCCTTAAAACCGGTGCGATAACCAGGTTACAAGGCCGTAAAATCCAAGGGAGCATTCAAGGACGATTGTAGGATGAAGCAATTGGCAAAAAGGATAATTGGATACGCGAAATCCATTATTTTGATAGAAACGCAAAAATAATGGATAAATAGATTATTAACTACGAATAAAGCCACTTGCTCTACGTACTACCGAGTATAAATGCCTTATCATCCTATAATTTAAATTACTGTTCACTAACTACGATATCGTTAGTTGCGACTTGTAGTAAAAAAATTTGACATCGAGAGACTGCACCTAGTTTCTGAATAAAAGAATAATAAAATCAATATTATTACATCCGTTACCTAATATACCACACACTTGAATGATAAACTAAGCTAGCTCAAGAGACAATGCATTAGCAGTAGTCTACTGGAAAAAGGAATATAACGTGCATGAAAGTGGAAAAAAGACTGTACTCTCAAGTAAAGTGTGAGATAATGGTTTCGAAACGAATCACTACCTGTATGGTGATCTTTCGTAATATACACCATTACCACATGAAAAGTGGTATCTTGGTCGAGTAAGATACGCCAGTCGAGAAATTAGGATGGATGAAGAGTCAATGCAGTGTTGACAACTAACAGGAAATTCATGAGCAGATAATTTATTGACGTGCTTCGGCCACTGACACGTAAGCAACAGGTCAACACCTATAAATCCATAATCTTCTGCTGCAAGAGCGTCGTTGAGTAGACTGGATGGCAGGTTAGAATTGTCAGAATCAACTTCCAATTCAGCCATGTAAACTATACGCAAACCACTCACCGTTGTGTAAGTGCCCCTAGACCCTATCACAACTAAGCATAATGTAATTACAATTACCCAAATAAGTAAGGTTACTGCAAAGCTCACAACCAGATTCCACTTTGCAAAATTTTCGGGCGATTTCTGTAAATGGAGACACAATATATGTTGCAATAGGAACTGAAAAAGTCAGTTATTTTATAAAGTACCTTCCAAATTCCCATCGATTATCCGTTCTAGCTCATCGGTTTGACTACCAAAAAAGTCTCCTAAACAAAACAACATCTGATTCGATAAACTTTTATGTGGGCAACATACATCGAACTGTCCGGCAACGCTCATAACTTTAGATACCCTTGAGTATAGTGCATTGACTTTTCCTTTTACATCACCACAGATAAGACTGTTAAATGAAATTAACTGTGAACCCTATCATACATTTTATGCACTTGACCATCCGGCATCACCTTGACATCCGTTAATTGCGCGCTATGTCGACCTTTAGATTTGTTTCAATGTCCAATAAATTTGTGGGAGTTGGAATAACCCTGTTAATTTCTTGGTACTTGCATCTTGTTGTCTGGGGTGTGATGTTAAACCTCATCGGTGTTAGTTAGACACTGTTCCACTGTTAAGCTACATTAACCCTAGTAAAGTTAGCAAGAAATGGAGGAAATTATTATTTTGTAAATATATGTATTGAATTATTATTTTTTCGAACTAATACTCCATCACTATGTTTCTTTAGTGCAAGCCTTTATTTCGTTTCATTACTATTATTTATTTCCTAATTTCTTTAATTTTGTTTTTAACTTTTAAATTCTACTTTTATCCTTTTCTTAACTGATAAACAGGTCTTAACATATACATAAAAAGTGCAAGATTCATGGCTATAACACGCTGAGCACCAACCAAATGACACTTGACTCGACGGAGAGGCTCCTAAAGGTGTGTAAGCTTTTACATTCCCGCCTAGCGTCATTGACAAACAAGGAAGATATGATGAGGATATTAAGGGAAGGATTGGTATAGCAAGGACAGCATTCATGCAGTTAAATAACATCTCAAAGCAGCTATCAGCCAACAGCAAGGTCAAACGTCTCGACACAAAGGTCAAGACGCTTCTATAGTGTGACATGAAATTCGCCATGTGCAAAATGTTACTTGAAAATGATGCCGTCAAAGTAGTTATTTGGGTAGGTCTGATTGGTCGCGATTGTGAGCCGACAGAATACCAGTTATCCGTATCTTAGAAGCTAAACCAACAGCATTATCACTTGATTGTTTGGTAATACAGAGTTTATAACAACAGTTCCTTGGCTTTAATAGGATATAAACAAGTCTAATATAGTAAGTTAGGAAACAGCATTTTCTACTTCTGAACGTATATTGGCTACCACTTATTCCACGAAAGTCACGGTCGATTCTATGCGGGAAGTATGGGGTCCAACCACGGAAGACAATTCGACTAAACAATGTCAAATAGCATCAGTGTACTGGCCCCCTTGACAAATGCCATTATTATAATTATTATGTGCAAGTAATAAGTCTACTTCAGTGGGTGACATAAATACTTAAAGATAATTGAAGCGAGAACGTAGTTTCCTGACAGTTATTTTTTGTCTCAGTTCCGTGGGGAAAGAACGAATATAGGTAATCAGACGATGATGAAATGGCCAAACGTAGATTGCGGAGCTCGACGTGTGGGTTGTTAGGAGATGACTGTTTTCATGAAATGCATACTAAAAGTGTTGAAATTAATTTTACTAGGGGCTATGTCGAGATGTTCATAGAAATTCAACGTCACGTATAATATCGTCCCCGATGGTATTTACCTCATCATAAAGTGATAAATCCAAAGAAACGGAAAAACTAAGAATGGTTTTTGATCGTACTGTTAACTTTGCAGGAACCACTAAATGATTTGATTTATCAAAGGCCAGAGACCACTACTAAGTTAGCGTGAATATTGTCACAAAGTTGCGAAGAAGCTGCCGTGATTTCTGTAGATGTGGAACAAATGTTCATGCAGGTAAAAGTATCGAAGCCTTATCGAGGGGCTTTAAGATTTCTTTGGTGCCTTAACTGTGGCGTGCCAAGAGAAACTCACATTCATCCAGGGCAAACGTCGCTACAAGTAATACAGCACAAAGTTTCTCAGCTGCTTATGACGATTTTGTCGTATACGCTGCCGAGAATAAGTTCTATATAGATGACTGTCTAATATCCCTTTCTACCTGTGAACATATGATGAAATTTTGTTGTGCATATAAATGAGCTATTATTTAATGGTTGCTAACCAAAGTAACGGATAGCTAACTCTGAAGCGGTGAAGGCTGTTTTGCTTGCTATATGTACGGAAGAGTCTTTAATTTATATACCGCTGTGTTATAATGCCTCTTATCTAATTCTAGGCTTGAATGGAATCCCAAATGACATGCAACCAAATTTTGCTTCAACGCACCGACGAAGCCTTTGATTAAACGTTTAACACTATCTGTCATTTTCTTCCTGTTCGGTAGCTTGGGTCCGACCACTTCTACCTGTTCCAATGCCAAACGTCTACTACAAATACTGTGGAAATCTCAGTTAGTTTAGGATCAACCCCTCAGCAATCTAGGCGTTTTTGCCTGGATAACTGGGTAAATCTTATGAGCCATATAGGCCACGTCGTTGTGGATCGAGGAACACGCGCGCGTTACGAATCTGACGGAGCTCAATCCCAAGGTCTTTAAGATTTCCTTATTACATACATACACTAAACAACACTCGAAAGTATACATGGCCAACAAACCTTTACGGACTATCTGGTAGATTACTTGAAGCACACATCACCTCTCAGATTTATTAAATACAATCTCAAATATGCTGCATACACCCACTAACCACATAATCATTGTCGCACATATAGTGACTGATTCTATTTACTAAAATTACGAAACGAAACATTATCCGTCATTCCAATAAATCACACACATTATCTCTTTCTTGGATTTATTGATTCCATTCGGTGAGTTACTGTGCTTAACTCGTATATTTGCTTATTATTTGTTTTCTGTTCCACATCTGCCAAAAAATAAAAGTATATCCACTCATATTATTATCTAATCGCATCTTTTGTAAAACCTGACTGGTTATAATATCTACGGAAATCTTCCCAACATCTAGTCCCAAGCGTCAGGCAAAACGCAGAAAAAGGCTTCGGTCCTACACCCCCACCGATCCACAACTAAAAAAATCCAGCGTCCCACACGATGTAAGTCAAATAGAACCTAACGAACATGTTACCATCGTCATCGTCGAAGACTTGATGAAATCTTTCCTAACTAGACAAGATGCAGGTCATTGCAAACATAGTGACGACTTGAAAGGCCTTTGTAATAACCTTAAGATTCTCAGCCCTCTCAAATGCCTCATCAATCCAGATAATACTGAAACATCATATCATTTTAATGTAATGAACAATATCATCGACTATGTAGCCTCCGAAGTATTCGAACGCATTAAACGCTCTAACAATGTTAAAATCTTAAATGCTTCCGATGCCTGTCCTCTAGAAACTATGAAATGTAACCTTCTTAAAGCTAGCAATATGACTAACGCCCCATGCTCATGTACAAGACTGAATAAAGGCCCCCATGGCCTAAGTACACCGGTACTATTCAGATTCAACACACCAACGGAAGCAAAAGAATTTCTAAATTCATCCAGTATGATTCGACTAGACCCTGTGTTCAAAAACATAAAGTTAGTACCAGATAGGACTCCCTGTCAACGTATGTCGGGCAAGTCCAGCAAGAAACATCTATTATTTAAGCGTCACGCCAAATCTAACATCGATAGCTTAAAAAGTTTACTTGATAAGAAGATTATAAAACCACATCCCTCAAAAGCATTGGTTGTACCAATCAAAAGTCGAAATACTGTAAAAGCTATTGAGGAAGATATCAACAATACGCCTAGTACCCACGTTATTGACTTGGATTTACCAGATCCAAAAAGCAGCACTCTGCGTAATAATGTTGGCAGGAAACTCAAGATGAGCTCAGTAACACCAGTTTTACGCCCATCAGATAAAACTACAAATAGCTGGGATGCTGCAAGAAACATTAAAAATAATAATAGTAGCTGCACACTAAACACCCAAGCAGTTGACTTGGATTCATTGGAAACATTAAGCAATGAGTTGGCCCCTGCCATTAGCTACAACACTTATACTAAGCCACAAACCCAGACATCTGACGACGATTTCAGTATCGAACACTTTGTTCAGCCTGAAGGGCAAACAATAAATGGTAAGCCACAGGCTTCCCAAACATCATCACAACATCCATGGACAAGTAAAGAAAACGCACCCTCCAGAAAAACCTCTATAACACAAAATATACATAAATTCGACTATACAACATTGATAAACTGTCCTCGCAGGTGTGAGGGCATTCTTGGGCCTGCCCCACACACACCTGAACTCTGCTCGGCCGGCCAAAGAAGCCGTATGAGACAGAACCATTTTTTTGCAATCACGCCGGTTCCCCAACCGACAACCTCATCCACACTAGGATTCACTACAAATATTATAAAACTGCTTCCACTGCTTGTAGCTACCCTACTACTCAAGACGCAACTTTGATAGACGAGACAACCCAAGATACATCATCAAAGATCCACTCGGAGACACAAACATCAGCCAACCTATCAATAAACCGGCTGGCCGTATCGATTGAAACATCAGGTACCCAACCCGACGACAGTTCAAAGTCATCGCATCTCACTTACCTGCCGA